>BSUD01000006.1:6370283-6469189 GCA_033239045.1 Fagopyrum esculentum | reverse complement strand
TTTTAAAAACTAGTCATGACCCGGTCTCAAAATCAACGTTGACCAATATGGTGGAGTGGGTGCTATCACTTGTCCACAAGCTGGCGTGCACTCATCAAGTCCTAATTGTGTCATTCATTGTTTACGGCAACCACTTGTCAAATAGCACTTCTTTACGAGTATATCACTTTCTTTACATTTATTAAATTTACAGTTAGTCGTTGGGTTCTGTCTTGTCCACGAGCTGGCGTGCACTCATCAAGATCCTGGATAATAATTGATTAGTAGTATCATACATTGTATATAGCAACCACTTGACATATACTACTTCTTGTCGACATTTGTTAAATTTACGGTTTAGTCGTTGAAGTATATATATATATACATATATACTCATCAAGATTATGGATAATAATTGATTACTAGTGTCATTCATTGTATATAGCAAGCAATTGTCAAATAGTACTTCCAGTGGACATTTGTTAAATTTACGGTTTAGTTGTTGAAGGATATATATTATATACTCACCAAGATTATAGATAATAGTTGATTCGTAGTCTCCTTCATTGTATATAGCAACCACTTGTCAAATAGTAATTCTTGGGGACATTTGTTAAAGGTATCTTATTTGCGCACGTTGAGGGTCGCATCAAAATTTTATTATTATTTTTTTTTAATTCATAATTTTTTAAAATTTATATTCAGGGTACCTAGTTTATAATAAGTTATATTTATATCCTTGTTTAAAATTTTAAGTGGTATTTTGTAATTTTTAAGTGATTCTGTAATTTGGCATCAGATCTAAGTGATTAATTAAACCTAAAAAATTAAAAAATTACGTAAAACTGGAGATTTCCGAAAATTGTCCACATAAATTAGTACCACATGCAAACATTTAAACGTTGGACAAGGTCATCGCCAAGCTATTTTAAATACCATAATCGTCGATATTGCAGATTTAAAAACAAGTTTAATTAAGTTCCGAACAACCCTTACAAAATATAGGGAAGAAATATCTGCTTTAAGACTAAATGAGTGTTTTTATGGACTAATCATCTTGCATGAAACCTATAAGTAATTTTAAGATGATTGTGCAAGTTTGATGCTTATGATGCTTGAATGATTCTAGCTAGGGCCGTGAGGAGGGTAAGCACATTTGTCATGGAATGCCCAACTATAAGCAAATAGCAAACATCGTGTGATGCTTGAACAGTTCAATATAGTCATAAGTTGTAGATAAGTTATCAATGAGTAAATAACAAACACCTTGTGAATTCATTACTTGAAGCAAGCCAAATGCTTTGACAAAGCATACTTATATCATGCTACATTAGTATTTGTGGCTTAAACTCTCCTATTTTATTAAGTACAACATGATCATGTATTTACCTAGTTATGGTTTGGAGGACTATCCCCAATTCGTAGTGTTTTCTCCCGTTGATATATGATAGGTGATACTTGTAACTTCACATCCCAAGTGTACGCCCCTGGATACCGATGTCATATGTGCCTCCGTCCCTCTTGGCCTGTCTAGCAACATGTCTTATCTTCATTGCGCCATGACATGAAGTTGACTAGTTTTGACAACATTTCTCAACCTATGCCCATGTAATAATAGAAGGAAAATTTCTTATGAAATATATCCTTCTACGCCTTCCCAATGGTCAACCTTTTTGGACATTTTATTTCAGATCTTTAATTCCGACAGTTAAGCTTAGACTTTTCATTTCGGATCTTTAATTTTGACATTTAAGTTTAGACCTTTCATTTCGGATCTTTAATTCTGACATTTAAGTTTAGACCTTTCATTTCGGACTTAATTTTGGAATTTAGTTCCGACCTTTCGTTTCGGTTACATCCCCTATATAAAGGATGTTTGACCTAATTAGTAAAACATGTTCAAATTAATCTAGTTTAGTTGAAGGTAAATCCTCCTCCTTGGTTTCACTCTCAAATTTCTTCCTTGGAGCTTCGATTCAAGCCTTCACAATCGAACATTCTTCAAGAATAAACTAATTCAATCCACTTCATGGCTTGCTCGATCAACCTTGATCGGATCATTTCATCGTTTTTGCATCCATCTTAAAGCTTCCGTCTGTAAGAGCCTAGTTGTTGAGTTGCTGAGAGTGTGAACTGAGGACCTGAGTTTAGCTTGGACCGCCCCTACGTGACCTAGTGGCCACCCCTGCGGTTTGCCTGGGCCGCACCCGCGCCTCACAAGGTCCGCCCTGCGGCTTTGTGTGGCTGCAGCCGTCTTCTTTGACCCGAGCCCTTACTTTTTGATCTCTTCCTCCTTTATAATCTCTTCTTCTCCTCCAGATGAGGGTTTACCCCATTCTCTCTCCTGCTCCATCTCTCCCTACGTTCTTCTTCTCCTCTCATCTCTTCTTGGATCATCTTTGATCTTTTCTTGAGTTTCGTGTGAGTTTGAGAGCTTTTATGCTTGACTTTGTTGCTGATGGTTGATGGTTGTTATTGCCGAGCCTTGTGAGCCAACTTGAGGCTGTGGTGATGGTGTTTGATCTTCTGGAGAGCTCAGCTTGGTAAGCTTTCATGGTTTCCTTCCAATCATTCTTCTTTCCATCATCTTTTCCTCTCTTTTCTTAGTCTAGCTTAGATTCCTTAGGTTGTATCTTGCTCCAGCCATGATTGACTTGTGTTGATGTATATATATGTATGTTTATGTATGTATGGTGTTGGAGTGAAGAAAGAGCAAAGGAATCAAAGGAAGAAGTGAAGAAAGGACTGAAGTGGTGTCTTCTGCAGTCCAACCGCCCTTGCGCCACCTTGCAGCCGCCCCAGAGCCACCTGTGAGCCGCCCCTGTGGCCACCTGCACCAGCTGGTGTTTCCACTTGGTTTTGCAGGTGTGTGTTGCTTCTAGGCTTGCTTTAGGGTACCTTTGTTCTCTCCTTTCGTAGTGTGAGTGTATAGGATCATGCTAGATGTGTGAGGATGTGTTTTGATGAGGTTATGATCGGTATATGCCATCTATGGCCTTTGGAGGTTTATTAGGTTGTGAGGTTAGGTGGAAGATGATCCTATGGATCCCTTGGGTCTAGGTGTGACCCCTTTGATGAATAGAGGTTGATATCTTTCTATGCCTTGTTATTAGGCGGTGCCCCTCTCTCAAGAGTGGAGGTTGATTCTGGTTGAGCTTTGTTCGAGGTTGAGGTAAGTCCG
The DNA here is from genome assembly GCA_033239045.1 of Fagopyrum esculentum. NCBI lineage: Eukaryota > Viridiplantae > Streptophyta > Magnoliopsida > Caryophyllales > Polygonaceae > Fagopyrum > Fagopyrum esculentum. Next base: position 6,466,029 of record BSUD01000006.1, on the reverse strand, counting down.
TAGGACTTACTTAGCTATCATCCCTATATTGGGTGTTTGCATGAGTGGTGTATGCGTTATATGTTTGTTATGATAGCATGAGATGTCGTTTATACCAACCTATGTTTTATTGATTGCCCTGTTGTGTGGTTGTGATAACCTTTCCCTTTCATCCCTCCACGGAGTCTGGGAGGTTCTCTGATGTCAGGCCAGACTGTTTTACAGGAATGCCGCAAATCCACTCCCATAGGGTACACGGATTGTGTGACTGATACTCGTACAGCTGGCTATCAGGCTCAGAGGTGAGGATGTATCGGTTCTCGTGTCACGTACTTTCAGCTACCTATATATATACGATTTGAGTGAATGACTATTATATGATGATGATAAATGGGTAAATGTGTAATAGCATGTTGATGTGTTTATCTTTCCATATTTGTGTTTGTGCTTATGCATTACCTCATATATGTATGGTTAACTAATGGTTTATTACCATGTTGTAGATGCCTTACAGGATAGACGTGCTGCTGGGTGATCTAGCGGAGTGACAGGCCGAGGACCTCTCGTACATAGGAAGGTTGTGGTGTTTTGGGGTTGTTTACGTTTCCCTCCTATGTGAGGATAATCTTTTGTTACCTCTTGTGTGAGGATGTTGTTGTTTATACTCGGCTATGATGTCTTTGCCTTTTGGTTGTACAGTTTATACACTTTTATGCATTTGTTTTATATCTGTCAGTGTCATGTTGTAAGGTCCAGTGAACTTGTTGTCAGACTAGGGTTAGAATCCATTGTGAGATCCTAACCCAATGTGACATCCCGAGTTCCGCGAATTTGGGGTGTTTCACCGTCAACCATATTCTACCATTCGAATCCATCCGCACATCAACTAAGGAGTGTTGAAGCTTAAGCTCGATCCAGACCCGAAGTTTATCCTGGACGTATCCAATGACGCATCAAATTGGTATCAAAGCTAAGGACCAAAGCTAGAGACCAATTTGACGTATCAAATTGGTATCAAATCTCAAGATCAAGGCTAAGTTTCTTAACTTTTTTTCTTGATTGTTCTTTAGTGTTCTTCATTGTTCATTATTGTAAATCATCGTTCATCATGATCTATGACGATGATGATTCATTTGATGAGGACGAGGGGTGGTTTCCTCTTTCATACTCACTAAAGCCCAAACAAACCACTCATGGGTACCGACGGTATTCACACGACCAACAAAGAGCCTATCTTGAGGACAAAGAGTAGTTGCTTCCTCCATACTCACCAAGGCCAAAACAAACATTTCATGGGCACCGACGGGATCCCCACGACCAACGGCGTGCCTACCTTGAAGAAAAATATATTGCACCTCGCCGTCCGGGCCCCTGTCATTATCGTTGAGACGGTATACCACCCGCCTTGCCACCCATATGCAGCATGAATACCAATTCAAAGAGTTCCGGTACCATCAAAGACCGACATCATTTACCAGTACGCATTCCGGCATCTTGTCGGCATATCGACCAACTCCAAGACGCCACAATCTTGAGGGTCTACAAGTCCAAGCCTCCCGATTCTTATGGCGTGCACCATCTTGACGATGGTGAAACGGGGACGTTTCACAACCAAGAGGAGGAGAATGATACTCCCCTGGATATTGATGTCATCCGTGCCTCCGCCCCTCTTGGCACGTTTAGCGGCATGCCTTGTCTTCACTACGCCATGACATGAAGGTGACTAGTTTAACATGTATCATCATATGCCTATGTAATAATAGAAGGGATACTTCTTATATATAGATTCTGACTCATATGTAAACAGCTCTTATCGTATGAACGTGTAAACACCGAATATATGTGAGTATATCGCCGAATATATGTGACTATACTGCCGAATATATAGATTCAGGTCCGGCGAATCTTCTTCCATTAATAACATAATTTTTTTTATCCTCTAATATCGCCTAATCTCCACCATTTATTTAATGATCCAACGGATACAATTTGTTCTCATTTTATATGGTAAGAGCTGTTAAATGGGAGTCAACCTCTCTCTCTATATATATAATATGTATGAAAGAGGATCCACTTATATGTTTCGACATAGTTGAGTGACATCGACCAGATCGGGTCATGCTAGAGTTGGGTTTTCACCGACTATACCACGTGCTTGTGACTATAACAAACAACTACACACGGTGGATCGAAGAGGAAACCAAATTGGGCCGGATTTCTAGTAAATATGTCAAGTTGTGGATTGATTGCGCCAATTCGATTGCCATATAAGAGGTATGAGCTCACTTCTGGTGGAAACCAAAAATGCTCATTTGTCATGAATATTCAATTGTATTGACTTATATATATTTGTTGTCACATCACAATTAGTGTCCCAATGGTCGAAGCACATATGCATACACCTGAAGTCGGGTCATCAGTGGTAAATAGTTATGACATTTATAATTAAACTTGTCCCATTCTCAAATTACACATATGCATACACCTGAAGTCGGGTTAACAGTATCTCAAATTCTAGTTTTGTCAAGAGCTTTGAGATTGAGACAAGCACAGCAGTCTTTCACGGGTTGGGGTTCCTCGCAGGGCCTGAAGACGACACCCTTGAGGATGAACCCTGTCTTCCAGTGACCTCCTTGCTCATACAAATCGAACCGAACTTCACCATTCTGCACGGTGTCGTTTGCAGTGAACCTCCCAAGACTCGCCTCAAACCATTCCCCTCTGGGCTTATCTAGTAATGAAAAGCGCCGAACCCGTGGCTCCTCACTGGGGACTCTAAGCTGAAGCTCCACCGGGAGCTCCCACCCGGATGCTCCTTTCGTCAGCTTGATGACGTAAGCAACCTCGTAGGTGGTTCCTGCCTCGAGCTCCGATAAGGGAATCGCTCCTTGCACGTCTAACCAGCACACACTGACCAGCTTAGCCACCTCAATGTTCTCTTCACTGCAAATTTATTTGGTAATTGTTTCATATAATTTCGATAGTTTATATATGAGATGATAACAATAACGTACTAAACGACGAGAGACATGTATGATGACCTTGTTTCTTTGAAGCATGTCCAGTCCCAATTCTCCCGAACATGACCCCAAGTGACGTATAGTGACCGCGGGTATAAGAACAAGCAATGCTTCTTGGCCCCCTTTTCCAACCATCTCTTCTGCATAATTGATTACATGCAAAGCTACTCAGATTGAGAGGCCGGATCGTGAAAACTGATTAAGAAATCGAAGCAGAAGAAGAATGGATATATGCTAAACTAATAATTACCTTCCTTTTGTGTTCCAGAAACTCTTCGATAGGAACTTTTGTACTCTTGAACAACTGCAGCATTTTCTAAATCTATTCTTTTCTGGAGTACACCGCTTTGGAAAGTTAAATCTATATATATAGGGCTACACAGGGTCTTCTATAAAATAATATCAAAAATTCTCATAAACTAATCCACCCTACAGGTTGCTTTCGATACAAACAGAGATATCCAATATAATAATCTTACTGCACAGTGCACGACTTCAACCCATAATGAGCTAGACATAATCAATACAAATTTTTCATCGATCCTTCATACGTTGGAATGAAATACGTAAACCAAAACACATAAGAGGGATTGGTATTACAAAAATGTTGCACTTTAAATGAAGAATCTGTAAAAAAAAACTTATGAACCTACGACAAAACTTTATAAAGGTCTCAAATGAAATGTTGGAAATGGCTCAACCATTTCATTTTGGATTGACAAATGGACCTCGCAGACCCTGCTAATTAACTTTGACACAAACCTGGACACGATTAATACCCAATAAAAAAATGTGAACTCAAATATCACAAAGAGTACGTAACACATGAGATGTAAAAAAAAGAGGAGTTCCAACTAAAGAACGATTAGAGTTGTATAAAATTCCCACACTTATGAATTGTGATGTATGTCTCAATCCTTATGAAGATGCACGGCATGTATACTTACAATGTTCACATGGTCTACAAAATGAATGAAATTTAAACTCAAAAATCCGAAAAGAACTGAAAAATACACCGAACGATTCCTATTGTCTTCAAATCAAAGCTATTTATGATAAATTAGAGAAAACTAATTTGACCAAATTAGCTAAGTAAGATCTTTTGAAAATATTTTCAGCTATTAGGTATATGGTATAAATATGTTTAGTAGATGTACCTCTTAACAGCCTGTCAAATATTTCAGTTTATTAGTTCCTATTATTTAGATAGATACCAGATTTTACTCAACTCCTCCCTACTGTATAGACTGGCATTTATCTCTTCTGTACTATTTATACTATTGCTTCATATCAATACAATTCACTCATTCAGAAACATTCTCTATTACGAGCTTTTATGGTATCAGAGCTGTAACCATTTTTTTTTTCCAAATGGCTCTAAACAACAACAATCAATCTCTTCTCCTGGCTGCTGATATGACCTCTCCCAATCTGCAATTTCAAATCCCACCCCTTAGTATCAAACTCACTCGCGATAACTACTCGCTATGGAAAACTACTATCATCTCGGCGCTTGAAACCTTCGAGCTTGCCCATTTCATCATCGGTCCGACACCACCTGCCGAGACATTGCCACCGGTTGCTCCGGCCACTGAGCATACCCCCAATCCTGAATTTATCCAGTGGCGTCGTCGGGATCGCTTCGTCCTTCTTTGGTTGAAATCAACTCTTTCTCAACAAGCTCTATCTCTTGTTGCCACCACTACATCCTCAGCTTCTGCATGGGCTACAATAGCCAAAAATTTCCAGGCACAATCCATGGCTCGCCAGTACACACTCATGACTCAGCTTCAAACCCTCGTCAAAGGTTCCTCTTCCATTGCTGAGTACACTGAACGGGTTCGCTCTCTGGCTGACTCCCTTGCAGAAAATCTCCGCCCAGTTTCTGACGCTGATCTTGTTGGACACATTCTGCATGGCCTGGACTCATCCTATAATCCTTTTATCACATCGTTCATGATGCGCACTGAGATACCTACTGTTGATGATCTTATCGGCCTTCTCTTTCTTGAAGAAGCTCGCATGAATCGGGATCTTGCTCGTCAAGGTATTGTCCCTCCTCAGGCACCTCTTCCTCCAGTTAACGACTCCTCCAACTCCTCTCCGTCTGCTTACTCGACAGCGCGTTCCTTCTCACGCCAACCCTCCTCTTCCAGTACCACCCATGGCTCCTCGACCGGGACTCGTCCCTCTGACTCTCGCTCCACTCGACATCCTGCTCGTGATCCCGACTCCCGTCGTCGTTGTCGTCCTCAGTGCCAGTTGTGCTCCAAACCTGGCCACGAGGCTATTGATTGTTGGCAACGGGGTAATCAAACTGATTATCCTTCTCGTCTCCCTAATCCACGGGATACGTCTCGCCAGGCACATGTTGCTGCGCTCAACAGCCCCTCCGCCCATGACCCGGCTTGGTATTTTGACACTGGCGCCACCGACCACGTCTCTCCGGACCTAAGTCGTGTCTCCGATCCTCAGGAATACTCTGACACTGACAAGCTGCAAGTGGGCAATGGTAACCAATTATTGATTTCTCATATTGGCTCATGTTCTTTACCCAATCTTAAATTGTCCAATGTTCTTGTTGTTCCCCGCCTAACCAAGCATCTTATCAGTGTGTTTAAGCTTTGTTCCGATAATAACGTTATGTTAGAATTCTGGCCTAACTTTTGTCGTGTTAAGGACTTTCAGGGCCGCACTCTTCTTCAGGGCGACGTTAGCCAAGGTCTTTATCGTCTTCCTTCTCCGTCCTTGGCACCTCCATCATCTCTGGCTCTCACTGCAACTCGTACGTCTCTTCATCGTTGGCACTATCGGCTTGGTCATCCCCATGAGGCTATTCTCCGGCGTGTTGTCTCTCAATTTGGTCTTCCCATTCTTTCAAATAAATTTACAGTCCCTTGTGACTCTTGTCAGCTAGGAAAGTCACATAGGTTTCACCTCCCTGCTTTACATATTGCTTCCCTCCGCCCTTTTGATTTGGTTTATTCAGACGTTTGGGGACCCTCCCCGACTCTCTCTATTAATGGAAATAAATATTTTGTGTTATTTATTGATGATCATACTAAGTTTGTGTGGATATATTGTCTCCAAGCAAAATCACAGGTTTATGAGACCTTTGTTCGCTTCCATGCCATGATCCAAACCCAGTTTGGGTGCACCATCAAAAAGCTTCAAACGGATGGAGGCGGTGAATTTCTTCCCGTCTCTACTCTACTCGCTTCTCTTGGGATCGAGCATCGAATCTCCTGTCCCTATACTCCGGAGCAGAATGGTGCGGTTGAACGCCGCAATCGGGTTATAGTTGAAAAAGGTTTAACCCTTCTCGCTCAATCTTCTCTCCCACAACAATTTTGGGAACATGCTTTCAAAACTGCTACGTTTCTCCACAATCGTACCATCACTCCTTCTCTTAATTATAAATCACCATATCAAAAATTATACAACCTATCTCCGGACTTTAAGTTTCTCAAAAGTTTTGGTTGTTTATGTTTTCCTTTTCTTCGCCCCTACAACAACAACAAAATGGATTTCCGCTCTCTTCCGTGTGTGTTTCTTGGCTATAGTTCATCTCACAAAGGTTATGTTTGCTTTCACAAACCCACCTCGCGTATCTACATTGCTCGCCATGTCGTATTTAACGAGGACATTTATCCCTTCTCTACCCCGGATCCCCCAGTTGTCTCCTACCAGCCGCCACCATCCCCTCAACCAACTACTCCTGCTCTACTTGGCCTTGCCACCTTACCTTCCCCTCCACACCCACTTTGTCCACCCACCCCGGTCACTTCTCCTCCAATCCCTGATACTCCTCCTCGATATCAACAACATACAGCTTCCTCTCGTGCTAAACAAGCATCACCCTCTCCTATTATGCCCAGTTACTATCGTCCCGCTCCCCACAATCAACACCCTATGATCACACGAGCTAGCACAAATTCCCTACGTCCTCGCGCACTAACCAGCACTCTCCTTCCCTCGCCTCTTGAGTCCCCTAAATCTGTTTCTCAAGCCCTTAAACATGAATGTTGGCAGTTTGCGATGCAGTTAGAATATGATGCTCTTATGAATAACAATACTTGGTCTCTGGTTCCTCGCCCTATGCACACTAACCTTGTCGAATGTAAGTGGATTTTCAGGGTGAAGCGTAACTTGGATGGTTCTATCAACCGTTACAAGGCTCGGTTGGTTGCCAAAGGTTTCAGCCAGGAGGAGGGCTTTGACTATTTTGACACATTCAGTCCCGTTGTCAAACCAACCACAATACGCCTTGTCATCTCCATTGCTCTATCAAAAGGTTGGTTGCTCAAGCAACTCGATATTAACAATGCCTTCTTAAACGGCGACCTAGCGGAGGAAGTATACATGGAACAACCACGAGGTTTTGAAGATCCCACTCGCCCCTCTCATGTATGTCGTTTACACAAGGCCTTGTACGGCCTTAAACAAGCTCCTCGTGCATGGTTTACCAAACTCAAGTCCTTTCTTGTTTCTCATGGCTTCCGTGCATGCAACTCTGACACTTCTCTGTTTGTTCATCACTCTCGTCATGCTACTGTTTATCTACTTGTCTATGTAGATGATTTGATTATTACAGGGGATAACCAAACTTTTATTACAAAGTTCATTACAACTCTCAACGCTAAATTTGCTCTCAAGGACCTCGGCGCTCTTCATCACTTTTTGGGACTACAAATCTCTCACACTCCCAACGGTCTCTCCCTCTCGCAATCCAACTATATCCGTGACATACTACTTCGCAGCAGCATGACCGACTCCAATGCCATCTCAACACCCGCAGATCCTTCCACTCGTCTCCACAAGCATGGTGAACCTTTTCTTGATCCAACACTCTATCGACAAACAGTTGGCTCTCTTCAATATGCCACCATTACTCGTCCCGACATCGCCTTTGCTGTCAACCGAGTTTGTCAATACATGCACTCCCCTACGGTCGAGCACTGGCAAGCGGTGAAACGCATATTACGGTATTTACACGGTACTATTTCTCTTGGTCTTCATTTCCGGCAATCCTCTGCGAACTCCCTACTAGCCTATTCCGATGCCGGGTGGGTATCCGACATAGATGACTGCAGATCCCAGTATGGGTTTGCCATTTTCCATGGTCCAAACCTTATAAGTTGGACTTCCCGCAAACAGAAAGTGGTGGCACGCTCCAGCACAGAAGCTGAATATCGGGCATTGGCTTACACCTCAGCTGAACTCATGTGGATTCAACAGCTCCTGCGTGACCTGCACGTTCCCCTCCAGCAACCTCCCACACTCCTCTGTGACAATGTCGGTGCCATATTTATGTCCAAGAATCCTGTCATCAGCACTCGATCGAAGCACATCAAATTGGACTTCCATTTTGTTCGCGAACAGGTTGAAGATGGAACTCTATCCATTGGCCATATCTCTTCCCATGATCAGTTGGCTGACATTTTCACCAAACCCTTCAGCAAAGACCGTCTTTCCTGGTTACGATCCAAGATCCAAGTCCGTCCCGTTCTTGGTCTTGCCGGGGGATAACAGCCTGTCAAATATTTCAGTTTATTAGTTCCTATTATTTAGATAGATACCATATTTTACTCAACTCCTCCCTACTGTATAGACTGGCATTTATCTCTTCTGTACTATTTATACTATTGCTTCATATCAATACAATTCACTCATTCAGAAACATTCTCTATTACGAGCTTTTACCTCTAATCAAATCTCTTATATTCCGACTTTAATTTAATGAAAGTGGTAAAAACTGAAGATGTACAAAAACCTAATGAAAATAGAAAAGGTTTATTTGGCCAAATTCTATTAACTGTGTCAATTAAATAAATTGGCCTTTTTCAGGTTTAGGTTTAGTAATCAGGCCCATCCATTTTTTTTATTTAGTAAATGTACCTTGTAATTGTTTTTACCTTTCAACATTAGGGTTTCCTTTTACCCCTCTCATCTGCTTTGTAAGATCCGAATCCGCGGGACTCGGAATGCTATGGATGGAAATCTCACAATGGGTTCCGACCGTTAGCCATACAACAATTTTACCGGATCTTGCAACATGACACAAATGAAGGCCAAAACCGAAATACATTTTTATGCAATGTAATGAAACCCAAAAGCATACAAATGAAAGATTACAGCCGAGATACAACTCCAAAGACCAAATGACATGCGCGACATAAAATATACAATAAACAATACACAAACATGACTCCAACCAAACCCCTCCTAAAATGTACGGAACCTCGGCTGCCCATTCCTCCATATCTTCGGCCGCATTCCTAACCTGCAAGGCAACTACAATATCGCTATAAAACCGTTAGCTAATATTCAAGGCATTAGAGTCAAGGTGATGACACAAACAAATGTAAGTTATCATAAACACACAATATACTCCAAAGCACACAATCTTGTTTATTATCTTTTTATTATTAAGTCATATCCCATTCTAATTCAACTTCTTTTGTCACACGATAATCTCCTGAAACTCGCCTCGCTCTCCGCTTACTGGCAAGGAATGGTACTGATGCATCCGACCGTCTACATGCCCGGGCTAGTCGCCAAGAACCTCCTAGCTCTCGCAAGAGTTAGGCAGTGATGTCACCGCCCGTTATATATCATACATTTGGATCAAATAATATATAAAGGTCGGTGATCCTATTTCCAGTTTAGGTTATAATATAATATAATCAACACACGCCACCAAACACGCATCAATGCTAATACAAAGAATATGAGCTAAGTAAGTCTGAATACTTACTTGTCTCGAAGATAATCCCGCCATATCCCGCTCTCAGCTTCCCACAGGAAGAAACTCAACGCTTGTCAAAAGGCACGTAATCAACAACTCTCTCATATGCTAGAAGTCCTTAGACTTTTAGCCCCTATGATCTCACGATATCATAAACCATAAACATGCTATGATAACCACTCCTAGTCCCAACGATCTTGCAAGATCACCTCACTAACACAACATATACTAGATAATTCACTCTAAGTTATGCTAGATTCAACCTAGCATGATACTATCACTAAACATAACTAGATCGAGGAAGAAGGTACTCACACGAGGTTAAAAGACGGAAGTCGATATACGGATGTCGAGTATGGATTTGCTGGCCTTTATTGGGGCGCTTCCGAACCTAAAACCAAATCTTAGAAAATTTAGCTTATACGCTTAATTTGAACGGAATGACATATATAAAATCTACAGCAAAATCCCGTTTCCAAAATCCAAGGTTAAAAACCGCTTAAACATTTTCCGGGACAAATTATACAATTTCAGAAATATGGGTCATAAACCGCAAATATAAAACACGGTACCAAAGTGTAATTATACCAAATTTTGGGTATCCTAATATAAAACTCGTAGAAGGGTTTGTGAGAATTTGGATAATATTCCCCTTAGGGTTTCCATCGTCAGATGGCTCATATTAATAATCAACGTATTTACAATAATTACAAAGGGAGCCCATAATTATATTCTAATTACAATTATATTCTATCATACCCCGCAGTCGAAACTGGAGGAGGTAATACAGTAAGACTGGATCTAAAATCTAGAAATAATTGTCGGGGAAGCCCCTTCGTAAAAATGTCTGCATACTGAAAAGCCGATGAGAAGTGTAGAACGCGAATGTGACCGCAAGCAACCTTATCTCGGACAAAATGAATGTCAATCTCGATATGCTTGGTTTGTTGATGTTGAACCGGGTTGGTGGCAAGGTACGTTGCTGAGATGTTATCAGTGTAAACCACAGTGACTTTGGTAAGATGGCAATGTAGCTCAAGCAGTAAATTGCGAAGCCAAGAACACTCTGACACAACGTTAGCAACACCCATGTATTCTGCCAGAGCACTAGATCGGGAAACCACAGACTGACGTTTGGCGGACCATGAGATTAAAGTGTCGTTGAAGAAAACACAATAACCGGAGGTAGATCGGCGGGTATTAGGACATCCAGCCCAGTCGGCATCTATATAAGCAATAAGATCTAACTTCGGAGAAGGAGAAATTGTGATACCTAACGAAGAGGTTCCCGAAATGTAGCGGATGATGCGCTTGAGAGCAGCAAAGTGAGCTTCTTTGGGATCATGCATGAAAAGACATACTTGTTGTACTGCATAACTGATGTCGGGGCGTGTGAAAGTCAGGTATTGAAGTGCTCCTGCTAAACTTCTGTACAGTGTTGGGTCATTGACTACAGGACCTGATGAGGCACTGAGTTTCATAGAGGGCTCAGCTGGTGTAGCAGAAGGTTTGCAGTTGGTCATTTTGGCACGCTCAACAATCTCCCTGGCATATTTGTCCTGGGACAAGAATAAACCAGAAGAACTCTGACGAATGGAGATGCCCAAATCAGAAGATGAGTTCGCATATTCCTTGCTTAGAAGCATAATCAGTGAGTTCGCAGCAAATCAGAAGATGCAGTTAAGATGATATTATCAACATATAGCAGCAGATACGCAGTGTTATTTCCCTGTCGGAAAATAAAAAGAGAAGAGTCACTCTTACTGCCGATAAAGCCAATGCGAGTCAGAAATCCTACAAAGCGTTGAAACCAAGCACGGGGAGCCTGTTTTAGACCATACAGAGACTTCTGGAGCAGGCATACATGATTAGGTCGAGACGTATCACGGAAACCTGGAGGTTGAAACATGTAGACTGTTTCATTCAAATGCCCATGGAGAAAAGCATTTTGAACGTCGAGCTGGTGAATGGACCAGGACCGAGATAGAGCAATGCTAAGAACCATGCAGATGGTAGAAGGTTTGACCACTGGGTTGAAAGTCTCATCACAATCCACTCCAATCTGTTGTGAGCATCCATTTGCAACCAAACGTGCTTTGTACCGTTCCAAAGAGTCATCAGACCTGTACTTATGTCGAAAGATCCACATACACCGCACAATATTAGCATCATTAGGATGAGGAACTAGGACCCAAGTCTTATTTCGCATAAGGGCTCGATATTCATCAAGCATGACATAGTTCCAATACGGATCCTAAAAGAGCTAGGTTATGTGATTTAGGTATGGGTGAGATAATACGGGATGACGGGGTAGTGGAGACGGATAAATCGAAAATAGGTTTAGGTTTCACAATACCGGATTGACTGCGAGTCTGAGGTCGGGTAGGTACGGCAACAATTTGCGCAGGAACGGTTTGTATAGGATGGGTGCTGGAGCTGGAAGGCGTGGGTAATTGGTGTGGGATAAGATTTGGGCTGATAATTGTAGTTGGGCCGGTAAGGGGGGTTGGGCTGGAATCATCAGATGGCCCGACAATGAAGGGAGGAGGGTTGTCCGGCTGGGAAGAAGTAACAGGTGGGCTGGACAGGGCCGGAGCTTGCTGACGTGGCGAGGATGGGCTAGGCGTGGCTATTGGGCCAGAAACAGGTGGGCTGCGAATAGCATGTGCAGTAGCTCGCTGCAAATGGTCCTCAATATTCCGAATGAAAGCACGGTTGTACGGTGAAGGTCCGTCATCGGTGAAAAAATCATAGGAATCCGGGGAGGTGTCATTCCGGGTGGAAAACGGAAATTGCGACTCATCAAAAATGACATGTCGGCAAAGGATAATTTTATTGGAACCTAATTCGAGACACGTGTAACCCCGATGATGAGTGGGGTACCCTAGAAAAACGCACTTTGTAGTGCGAGGTTGAAATTTATGGGAAATGTTTGCACTTTGATTAGGATAACAAAGACAACCAAAAACCCGGAGATGACGGAAGGATGGTGTAGTGCGGCATAGCACTTGGGTAGGAGATTTATTTTGAATAGTGGTGGATGGAAGAATATTGAGAAGATAGCAAGTTGTCTCTAAGGCGTGAGGCCAATAGGAGACGGGAATAGACGCATGAAACAAAAGGGATCGCATCATATTATTAACCGTACGAATGGTACGCTCAGCTTTGCCATTTTGAGGGGATGTATGAGGACACGAAAATCGAAAAGAGATGCCGTGAGTAGCAAAAAAAATTGTGAAAATTCGTGTTGTTAAATTCACGCCCCGTGTCGCATTGAAAACTTTTGATGGTTGTTCGAAATTGTGTTTGAACGAATTTGTGAAATTGCCCAAAGAGATCGAAAACTTGTGACTTAAACTTGATGGGATAAACCCATAAGAAATGAGAAAAATCATCAAGAAATAACAAGGAATATTTAAAACCTTTCCGGCTAGGGACAGGAGAGGTCCAAATATCGCTATGAATAATATCAAAGGGAGCAAAAGTACTAGTAGATGAGCGATCAAACACAAGTCTATGATGTTTTTCAAGTTGACATGCATGACAAAGAGGAGTAGATGTCTCCTTAACACATTTAAAAAAGGAAGAATTGCGAAGAAAATTAAAAACCGGCATGCCGGGATGACCTAGACGAGCATGCCAAGTGGAAGTAGACTCGGCCGAGAGGGCATGAGATGGACGGATGGGTGGATTTGTAACCGGATAGAGCTCCCCGGAGCTATTACACCTCAGACGAACGGTCCCCGTTTGTAGATCCTTCACAGAGAAACCAAAAGGGTCAAATTTCACAGAAACAAGATTATCAGTTGTAAAACGTCTAACGGATACGAGGTTTTTGACAATTTTGGGTGTGACAAGGATATTGGATAAACGGAGAGGTTTGTTTGGGGTGGGTAGGATAGCATCACCAAGACCTGTAGAAGGAATACACATACCATTGCCAACAATTATCGAATTTAATGGATCATGATGCGAAAAAGACGAGAGTTTACCGGAATTATTCGTCATGTGCGAGGTGGCGCCCGTATCCATGTACCACAAATTGTCCGCTGGGTTTAACGTCATTGTGGCGAAGGATTGATCCAATTGCGTGGGCTGAGCAGCAAATGCATTTTGATCTTGTGCAAAATGGGCCTGAGATGAGCTGAAATTTGGGCCAGCACCAAGTATTCCTTGCTGATTGTTTGGGTGGGGGCAAGGTGGGGGTGGGATTGGGCCGGAATTGAAGTGGGCTGGCGTCCAACCTTGTGCAGCAGGCGGCCCACCAGGAGCTGAGGAAAGTGGAATCCAGCCGTAGTGCGGCCTGAAGACGAAACGCTGGACAGGGCCGGAGTTGGATTTATTTCGATTCTTCTTCCCCTTGGCCTGGTGTTGGGCTTCTCTGCAGCAGGCTGGGCCGGATGATGAGCAGCAGATCCAGAGGAGGCCGAAGATTGAGCGGTCAACGCTGATGAGGGTTTGCTATCACCCGTTTGTGCCGCCAGCCGGGTTTCCTTGAGAAGCAATTGAGAGCGAGCTTTGATAAAACTCGGAAGAGGATCCGTTTGTTGAATAAAACTCGCCTCGACATTGTATTCAGAAGGGAGTCCCGAGATTAGTTGAAGAACTAATCGAGTTGCAGGAACCGGTGATCCGACACCCTTTAATTGATCTGCCAAGGACTTGAGATGTTGACAGAAGGAATTGACAGAGGAGAAACCGGATAACTTACAATTGGAGAACTCGTGCTCAAGATACACCGCCCTAGTGTTTTTGTTATCTTGAAAAATATCCTTGACGCGGTTCCATGCTTGTAGCGCGGTGTCGTCGGAGTCAAGGATTTGGAGAAGAATGTCGCGGGAGACCATACTGTATATCCATTGAAGGACAATTGCATCAACTTGAAGCCATAAGGAGTTGTCGATGTCCGTAGGTCGCGGAACAGATTCATCAATATGATCAAGAACATTATGGACTTTCGCAGTAACGCGAAATAGGGTTACTCAAGATGTATACGGAGTATCATGATCCAGAACAAGAGCGATGTTGTTCTTGATGTTGGAGATTCCGAGAGCGGAGTGGAAGGAAGGCTTTTTGTCGGCCATTGGAGCGAAATTGCCGGTTGAAGGACAAGGTGCAGCGGAATAGGGTTAGAGGAGAAAAGCCTCTGATACCATGTGAGAATTTGGATAATATTCCCCTTAGGGTTTCCATCGTCAGATGGCTCATATTAATAATCAACGTATTTACAATAATTACAAAGGGAGCCCATAATTATATTCTAATTACAATTATATTCTATCAGGGTTTTTCAAAACCCGTTCAACCTTCAGAGTTCAGAAGGTGGCGGCTTGGAGGCGGGGCAGGCAACTCAAGGGCGGCGGCTCCACGCTTCGGTCTCCGGCAAGGGCAAAGACTGGCAATCCCGGTGAAGGCGAGGCAGGGGACGCCGGTGGTGGCTGCCGCTCCTAGTTCGGTGGCGTTTCGACAGGCAAAAGAAGCAGAGGGAGGAGGGCTCTTCTCCGGTGGCTCAAAGCTTCTCCGGTGGCTCCTTCTTGGCTGCAGGCGTGGAGCGACAAGGGGCGAGTCTACTCCGGCCTCTAGTGGCACCGTTAGCGGCGGTGCGGTATTGCAGGGTTAGGGTCGGGATGTCCGATGGCTGCTGAGGCTCGTTCCAGAGGTGAAGATGAGGGGGAGTGTTGTCGATGCAAAGGAGAGCTCGAGACGTTGTTGTCCTAGTGGTCTTCGATCCAGAGTCGGCAAAGCAAGGTGTTGTAGAGGAGGAAGGTTGAGAGAGATCTAAAGAGCAGGAGGGTAGGGATCCTAGGAGTTACATGGGGTGTGGTGAGTGACAGAAGAGATGAGGGGTGAGGGCAAACGGTTGGTGTCCATGAGAAGCTGAGAGGGAGATTGAGTGTGAAGAGGGAGAGAGTTGCTTGTAGTGGGAGACTTGCACAGAGGAGAAAGCAGGGGTCGAGAAGGCCACTTAGAACAACCGGCCCACCCAGATATGTCGAGACGAATAGAGTTGCGGATTTTCCTGCTAAGTATTTCTTTGGACTTGCCACGTTTTTGTATTGCTTGATCCGCCGGAGGAGGGTATTATGAACATTTTACTTGATGATTTAAGATGCTAGTATTTCTTTAGACTTGCCGCTTGACGTTTTTGTATTGTTTGACCTGCCGGAGGATATTATGAACATTTTAGTAGATGATGTAAGAGATCGTACTATTTTTGTTTGAGCACGCCTCTCTATTTTAAATAATAATAATGTGTATCTAGATATGCAGAATATACCACACCTTTTTCTAACAAAAATAAATTTAGAAAAATAAATTTGACTTTTTACTATTTTAATTATAAAATCCACAATCCCCAAACGGTAACACAATATAATTCAATAAACACGTTATGGTACAAGTTGGATTTTCGAATGAAAAGGTCAAATTATTTTTAAGGAATATGTTTCACTAATTTTCAAAATTTATATTATTTTGTGTATTATTTTCATTCATTTTCGTATATTTAAATTAATAATTGCAGATTAGATGGATGGAATCATTACATAAAAAATAAAAGTCAATTAACATCAACTAAATAACATTATCCATACACCAAGAGGTGAATAAAATAATCCTCTCACATAAGTCCACAACAATACCTTTTTTAATGCCTTCAACAGGGAAAAAAAGAGGAGCCAATTTGGTGCTCCGATCGTTGACAAGTTATTATTTCTTTTCTTTGTCCAAGATGAAGAACAGGTTTACAGAATACGAAGAGAACAGCTCGGGACAAGCAATCTAAATAATTAGTAATTTAAGTCACCTTGCACGCAAAACACTCGTTGTCAATGACGTGCTACAACCTCATAATCACATCTCATTTTTACATTTTATCATTAGCAGTTTAGCAGTGAGACCCAGTCTTTGCCCAACTGACTTTGGTTGGAAACATAAACTAGATTTGATATTGGTACATCTCAGGTAAATTCAAATTTGATTGAATAATTATAGATAACAGATGTTGTAGTCTGTTAAAACGGTTCTTCTTATTGTGATTAGCTATTTACATAACCAGTTGAAGAATTTTCCTTTGAGACAGATAAAAGGGAAGGTGCAGCAGTTACAGAGGTGTTTGAAGTTCTATTCAATTGTTCCTTTCTGGATTCAGGAAACAAAACCAAAGAAAACTCTTTGAACCTCTTACACAAGTAAACTCGTAAAGAAACCCAAAAATGGCGGATCCTATATCACTTGTAGCATCCCCTGTCATCAAAATAATCTCAACTCTCACCTCAGATTTCATCAAGGAACAGTATCACTTAGTTTATGGCGTGGAAGAGGAAGTGATGAATCTTGAAGGGAGCTTGACTGCAATTCAAGCTACACTGAGAGATGTTAAAGGTAGCAGTTCTGAAGCGTTGCAAGATTGGCTCATCAAGCTGAAAGATGCAGCTCTTGATGTAGAGGATGTTCTCGAGATTTATGCCACTAAAGCCTCCAGGATGAGTCAGAAGAAACGCAGACTGGTGGCTACACCCCTGCTAAAACGTGAAGCTGCCCTTCATATCAAGAAGATTGCCATTAGAATCAATCAGATTTCAGAGGAGAGGAAAAACTTCCATCAGCGAACCAGAGCCAATGATCATGTCTTCAAAAGATATGGCTTGCAGCAGAAGGGGAGTAGCCGAGACATCTCGGAGATCTATGGCCGGGAGGAGGAAAGGGACAAGATTGTCAACTGGATGCTGTCAGAAGAATCTGATATGCAAGGAGAGGTTTGCGTTCTTCCCATCATAGGGATGGCTGGCCTTGGTAAAACCACTCTTGCTCAGCTCGTATACAACGATGTCAGAGTGAAAGATCATTTTAACCATCGGATTTGGATTGATGTTACCATACAATTCAACCTGCAAAAGATTGGTAAGGAGATCATAGAAGGCGTCACGGAAATCAAGCATTCCCTCACCAGTTGGGGCTCCATTGTCAAACGAATCGACGATGTCTTGACAGGGGAGCGTTACCTGCTTGTTCTCGATGACCTCTGGAACGAGCGCTTTATAGATTGGGAAAGCCTCCACCAGCTGCTCAAGAAAGGGAAGAGAGGAAGTCGAGTTGTTATTACCAGCAGAATCTCAGGGATCACAAAGACTGTTGCTGCACGCCATACCCACTTACTGGAATTTCTGCCAGAAGAAGCTTGCTGGTCACTTTTTTCAAGCATAGCCTACACAGGCAATCAAGGTCAGCCATCAAGCAGTAGGATATCAGAGATTGGCAGGCAAATCGTTCAGAGATGCAAAGGACTGCCTCTTGCAGTGTCTGCAATGGCTATCTTGTTACGAGGTTGTACTGATGTTAGCCAATGGGAAAGAGTCCTACGAGAAGGGATATGGGGAACGGAGCTCAAGAATGCTGCAAATGGGGAAACTAATATCCTCCCAGCCTTGAGGATGAGCTATGACCATCTTCCTTCTCATTTGAAGCAGTGCTTTGCATACTGTTGCATATTTCCAAAGTGCCATACTTTTAATACAAGTGACTTAATCAAGCTATGGATGGCAGAAGGATTCGTTGATTCGAGTGGACAGAGTCTGCCCGAGGAAACAGGAGGTGACTATTTTGAGGAGTTGAGGTCAAGATCCTTCTTCCACCAAGTAAACGCCGATGGTGGAGAAGGGTACAAAATACATGATCTCCTTCATGATTTCGCAACAATGATATCAGGGCAGCCTTGCCAAGTTGTCAAAAATGAGGAATTGGCTGATGCTACCAGATGCCGATATGTATCACTTGTGTCCACAGATGTGAAAAAGCCTGCATCAGCCATCCTCAAGGCTACCAAGCTACGAACATTTCTGATGCCCACAAATTTTGGAAACAAAGATTTTGGGCAAGTTTTGGACAAGATGTTCAACACACTGGAATACTTGCGTGTGTTGGATCTGAGCTCAAGTAATCTGATAGAGTTGCCAAAATCAATTGGGAAACTGCAGTTGCTTCGGTACCTTGATCTATCTCGGACTGAGATAAGAGAAGTTCCCAGCAGGGTATGCACCCTCATCAACCTGCGAACACTCAAACTTCTTGGATGTCTTTGGCTTTCCAAATTGCCTGACAACCTAAGCAGCTTAACTAACCTGAGGCATCTGGAGCTCGATGATATGTTCTGGTACAATTGCTCCTCTTTACCACCAGGAATCGGGAGGCTAACCAATTTGCAGAATGTGCACTCGTTTCCTGTTGTTGATGCAAGTGAGGGCGGGCTCGATCAATTACGAAACTTGAAGTACATGACTGGTAAACTCAGCATTTCACAGCTTGAAAATGCTATAAACGCAAAATATGCTAATCTCATTGAGAAGTATAATCTCAAAGAATTAGCGCTTGAATGGAGTGAACGACAGACACCCCCACAAGATCCAACGAAAGAAGAGACTATCCTTGGAGAACTAGAACCTAATTCAAACATTGAAGGTCTTCAGATAAGTCACTACAATGGAAGTCAGTTTCCGACTTGGATGGTGAACGAATCACACCCAAATCTGTCCAAAGTTTACCTGCGCTATTGTGTAAACATCAGGTTCCTCTCTGCAGGTCTATTGCGCCATGTAACAGAGTTGTACATCAAGGGAATGCAAAATTTAGAAGAGTGGAAAGAGACTGAATACCTTAAATTGAAGCAGTTGCAGATCAGCCACTGCCCCAAGTTGAGGACTTTGCCGAGTTCCTTTCCGAAGCTTAAAATCATGAAAATTAAGAGCTGTGATGTATTAGAGAGTCTTCCGGTGACACCTTCATTAAAGTCACTAATACTCATTGACAACGCCATCTTGGACAACAGCCAGGAGCAACAACTTGTGGCTACTGAAACAAGTGAGATATTGTTTTCGGAGCTAAAGATGGTGAACTGCCCAAAGCTTAAGGGTTTAAGGCCAACATTTCAACCCCACAGACTAGAAATAAGCAAATGCCCATTGCTCAAAAGTCTTCAATTTTGTCTAGAGCACAACCTACATCTTCAGCATGTGGCACTAGACAGATGCATTGATGGAAGTTTGGTGGAAGCAATACCAAATAGCGCCTCATTGCACTCGCTTGTCTTGTCCAACATCACAAATCTGATCTCCCTGCCGGTAAGCCTCCAACTCTCTGGACTAGAAGCTCTCTACATCCATGAATGTGAAGACCTCAGATCTTTGTCCGAAGGCGGGACGTTATTAAGCTTCACCTCTCTTAAGCTGCTGTCAGTTTGTTACTGTCCAAAGCTCATCACGTTTGTAAGTAGCAACAGTGAGCTACCCACTTCACTAGAGTATTTGAGCATCAAGAAATGCAGCAATCTAGAATCTTTTGGACCTCAGAAATGCCTTGTTGGCCTCACTGAACTGAAAGACTTCTACTTAGAGGACTGTACCAAACTGAAGTCCTTCCCTGAAGACGGACTTCCCATGTCTTTAAACCACTTGCGCATTCAAGGGTGTCCGCTACTATCTCAAAGGTGGAGCAGCGGAGCTCCATATATGGCGCACATTGTTGACCTGGAGTTGATTCCGCCTACTTGAAGTCATTCTCTCTGAAGATTTGGCAAACTCTTGTCATTGTTGCATCCAGCAAATCTTTTCCTGTTTTTATTTCCATGTATTTTACCACTTTAAGGTAGTTTTATGTTTACTCCATACACTATTCCAGCCAATGGAAAAACAAAAAAAAAAAAGAAAAAAAAAGGAAAAAAAGAAGAGGTAGGGGAGGGCAAGAGAATGAGCTTATTGCTACAGTTACGCATTGCTTACGCGTAGTCGGAGTATGAATAGCATGTTTCAGTGGTACGAATAGCAATCTCGATTATGTCAATGTGTGTTATGCATTCTTGCACTCACCGACCCACTTCAAATTTTAAGAGATCTAATAAGGTAAAGTAAACAGATATGGGGAAAACAAATCAAAAACTTTGGAAAGAAATGGAAAATCTTACCTTATTTGCAACGCCTTTCTCAATTTAAGTTCAAAATTGATAGTGTAAATCGGAAAATCAACTCAATTCACACACAAATAACTCTAGATCAGATTATAACAAAATGATTGGAACACAAACACGGGGCAAAAGCCCAATTATACACACAGTCATCAAACTCTAGAATGCCCCCCTTCGCTTGAATAAAATGCCTACACTCTTCCCACTATTACCCTATACAATTTAGCCAATCAAAATGAATTCCTCATTTCCTCTCTATACCCAGAGTTTCAATCCTCAAACCATATTCAAGAAATTACTCACCTGCTACTAATGTAAACATATTTGGGATATGATGAAGATCTGGCTGTTCACGAATCCTTGCTTGAGTTGATCCGGAGAGTTGGGCTCGTTGCTAGCAAGCTAGGGAAGTTGGATCCAAGTTTTGGGCCTTGTCCAAAGAATCCCATGAGCCCAATTCTTATCCAAGTCTAATGAACAGACAAACCGGATTTAGTGAAGGGAAAAAGATCTAGCCGGTTCATGTCGGTTTAGTTGAAAACGCATTCATTAATCGAAACACAACGTTTTGGCTAAAACGCAATGCTCTTGCTCTTTGTGAGAAATATAAGGTTAGCTGTCATTGAGTTCAAAACTCTATTCTCACTTGGCCGCTCCTCCCTTCCTTCTCTTAAAGAATTCCACGTCCAAAAGCGCGATCGAGAGCTTCAATACTATGCTTGAATTGGTTCTAACCACAAATTGTGAGAGCGAAGAAATTCTTGGGACTTTCAAACTCGTGTGATTTATATTGCTTGGCATGTTCTACTTTTCTTTTGTTTGTTTGGGTTTTTGTCAAATTTCTTTACTCTTGTAATTTCTTGCAAGTTTGGTTTTTGGTTTTTAAAATGATAGTGGATTGAATCTTCTTGAGACCCCGAGGAAGAAGGACTTTGATCCGAACTTCGTAAATAAATCGTTGTGTGTTTTGTGTTCTTGAACAAATCGTTCTAGATCTTTTTCTTTACGAACTTTTACTTTGTTAAAGATTACGAGTTTCGATTTAAAAGTGGTATCAGAGCTTGTTTTGTTAATGATCTCTCTAATATTTGGTAGATCTTGTCTTCGTGAACATGAATCAACGTTATTCGCGTACCATTGACCAAAGATTTGAAACGTTTGCGATCATCTAAGCTTCAAGGCAAAAAAAAACCAAATCTGAGGGTTTCTTAAACTGTTTTTTTCTTCTTTCGATCCATTATTTTTTTCGTAATATTGTTTTACATATCTATCTTCCGCTGTCTTTTTTTCTTTAGATCTACGTCTTTCAAAACTTTTTTTTGTCCGACTCACACATCTTTAGTCTCTCTATTGACTTTGTAGTCAAGACAAGCCCAAATCTACTTGCGTTACCTTAAAATCTCGAGTTTTTTGGCTATGTAATAGCAATATCTACCCTTGCTCTTCATTCTAAACCAAATCTTGTTCTTTTACTTCGTTAGTCACTTATCCTCAAAAGATTTTAAGAAACACGGTTTATACCTTTGTTTTCTTTAGTTTTGAGGGTTTGGCTACGATTTTAGTGTTTTTTTGGTTCTGTAATAGCTAGATATGTACTAAACCTAGTTTACAGATGATTGCGTTTTTTACAATCTATTATACTTCTACTTACTTTTAATGATCTTTCTACAACTTGTTGACTCGTCACTTTACTCTACCTTCCTATCTTTAGAAGATACTTTATCTCTGTCTTAAGAAACTAGGGTTTGATTGTTTTCAAGAGTTGAAAACTCTTCTGGTGACATTGAGCTCTCTTTTTGCAATAGAGATTGACTAGTTTTTGAGACTAAAAAAGTTCTTTGAGATTCTAAGTGATAGAAATGATGAGTTTTACTCATAAAATACCGAAGTATTCTTCTTTGTTGTTTTTTATAATAGGTGATACACCAAGATCAAACCATTTGATGGAAACTCTAATTTTTTTTCCATGAGGCACATCAAAATAAAAGTCATTTTAATCAAGGAAAAATGTTGGAAGGTTGTGATTGCTACATACCGAGAAGGAACTAAGGAAAAGGAGATAGATCAAATTGCTCACTCGGAGATTATGTTACGCCTCACTGATGAGGTTGGACGTTAGGTTCTCACACATGTTACTGCTAAGACCTTATGGGATATGTACCCTAGCTTATTTGTATCTTGTAAAGAGCATGCCTAGTAGAATTAGTCTCCTATATCGCCTGTTTCATTTCAAAATGGATACTAATCACACTTTGAATGATAATCCTGGATGTTTTTCTTAGCATGACATTAGACTAAGAATGTTGTAAAGATAGATAGATGGCACTCATCAAGTTGTTATTATCTTGAATTCTTTATCATGTCAGCTTAAGAATTTCAAAGATGTTATTAACATGCGCATGAGAATTTGACTAAGAAAAAGTTGCTAGAATCTATTATACAGAAAAATGACGAAATTAAAGTCTTTAAAGTAAAGGAAAATTTAAAGATAAAATGAGTTCATGTATGTTAAGGGTAAATATCCTTACTACTTTAAAAGGAAGAGTTGGTGGATTGCTATAGTGAATAATATTTGCCTGATTGTGTGCCTAGGTGGCGCATTTTGGTCTTAATATATCTATTACATCCTTTATCCTTAATACTCTAAAACGGATCTGAAGCTACTACGCGTCATTTTCTCCTTCTTCCAGTCGGCTTCGTGTCTTCTTCTTTCTCTTGCCTCGCCACGTCTCCCCTTATCGTGTCTTCTTCTCTCCATCGGTATCTTTCTTTCATTCCATCTTCCTCCATACGCCATTATAAGAACCCTATTTCATGGCTTCAATTCTCAAAAGCTTCGGAGGATTTGGAAAAGAACAATGGCTTGAGAGCAGGTAATTTCTTCTACTAATTTCGTGTACTGACTGTTTGTTTGTGGAAGTGTTATGATTCCTCCATTTCTTGGTTTAAAGTTCAATCTAATTTCCCTTTGATTTCTCTTCAAGAACATCGGGCTCCTGGTTTGGTCTCCTCGTCGTTGCCGCTTTTGGAATTTGGTAATATTCTCTTTCTTGATGTTGCTCCTCTTCACCTTTTGATTTCTGTGATTCTATTAATTGCCTTCATTTTGTTTCGGATTTACAATTCTAAATTGATTTTGAATTCCATTAGTCACTCATATGATTTTGCTTTGGATTTTTTTACCGTTGATTGATTTGCTGATTTTGGATCCAATTAACCACTCTACCATAGTCGTCTTCGCGATTGGTAAAAAGTATGTGGCTATCATATCGCTTGATTGGATTGATGATTCTTAATAATTTTTTTGGTCATGAAGTTTTCATTTAAGATTGCTTTGTGTTATGATGCGGTTGGTGATGTTTGTGATTTTGGCTTAGATACGGTAAATGGTATATCTATCTCCCTTAATATTTGCTTTGACCTCTCTATTCTAGGTTTAATCTTCTGATTTTCACATCTTCTCATCTCCCAATCTCCCCTTAATTTAGGGTTTTATTTTCTGAAATTGTGTCGAACTTCAATTTTGGCAGTTCACTTGGTAGGACGATCGTATATGCCAGTTCGCCTGGTAGGACGATCCTCAAATTGGTAGGAAATCCTGGATTGACGAACCGGACAGGAAGAGGGCTCCTCTTCACATGTCGATAAATAGAGAGCTCAATAGATTGATATCAGTACATCACCAATCATCAAGAAGATTGACAGTTCCACTAAATCATCCAACAAAAGGAGCCGCTTCATTCACTTATCAAACCTTTGAGGTTTTCGTGCGTGTATTTGGAACATCGAGTTTTACCAAAAACTCGAGGTAAGTTCATTTTCCTTTCGATGATTTGTTAGCAGAATATTCTCATGTTTTTTTTATTAGAAGTGAAATTGTGAATGTCTTTTATGTAGAATGATTACCTGATTTTGCTCCCACAATTTTGCCTCATTATTCGTTTTCCCCTGTTCTTCTATTTTGTTAGAGGAAGCGCTCCGAGTTATCGGATGCTCCCGACGGAGACTGATCTTAATATTCCTCCTTTGGTTTTCAGTATCCTGATAAAGTTATTCCTGCTGATTATCTCTCTTTGCAGCCTAGGACATCTTGCGGAGGTCTGTGCTTCTTTGCTTTTTTATTCGCACTCTTTTGTTTCTTCTTTTTATTTTGGATTTGGATTCAGCCATGGTAGATTAGTTTGTACCAAATTTCCCGATGGTTGTATTATACATTTGATTGCACTAAGTAGCACCAAGTTCAATTAATAGCTAACGTGGTTCAGTTTTTGTTTATTTGTCTCATTTCTTTTAATTACATATTAATATTGGTTTTAGAGCTAATCCCCTTAATAAAAACGGTGATTTGATCAAAGTATATCATTATCACTGAGCTAGACGGTTGACTCTCTATAATATCTGATACTCTGGAGAAAGTGAGAATTATTGAATGTTGAGGCTTATTGTTTTCCCTCAACAGTTGGGTCCTCATCAACAAATGTATTGTCTCTTTTACTTATCTTGCTTGATTATAATTTTCTTCATTTCCCATGCCGCCAGGTTCCACCATCCGCTTCTCCGCCGGAGACAACCCTCCCCTGCTCCCCAGGTTCGGGTTTCTGCCCGAAGTGAACTCTGAATGCACTTTAGGTGTTGTCTCTGAATGCACTTATCTTGTTTGGATCAGTTTCTTTCCTGTATTGGCCATTTTCTTTGCTGAAATCCGAGAAATTAATTACTTAATTTATGCACTTTAGGTGTTTGATTAAATGCCTGAAAGAAAATTCCACTACAGTTTTGAATATTCATTTCTTATCAGAGATAAAATTCAGGCTCAACATATAAGAATCTCAAGAAGAGAAAGGATGGATATAGTAAACCAGACAGTTCCCAATTAATGGCCAATGAACTGCATATTTCTTCAAAAAGTGCTACCTCCTCTTTTATTTTCATCAGGAGTTCTAGCTGGAACATTTTCTATGCTCATCTTACCTTTGAATAAGTGAATGTTATTGTTGGAAACAATTTGTTTATTGCTACAATTATGCCTTATTTTCAGATTCTTTCCACATCTTGTTGTAATAAGGTTGCCTAAAGGCCGCAGTTTCCAAGATAGAGTGCTACTGACACGGTGGACAGACTAATTACCGAGATTTTGTGAGCTAAACTACATAATTAGGATGTAGCGTGCTAATTGCTTCTTCTTTTTTTATGAACTTATGAGTTACACTTGCAAGTGGTTATCATAAATACATCATTACAATTTCCTAATTGTTTGTCATTTTCTTTGACAGATAATGCAATGTTTATTGGATCAACACACATTTACTAGAAACCCTCAACCAGATGTTGATTTGGATGGTAGCCTATATCGATAAGTTTTGTTAATATGCTTCACTTAATGAAGAAGATGATGGCAATAACTCCGTCCTTTATTAATTGTAAAAGTTCACCATGCTTCTTTTCTTTTTTTTTATATAAATGCACAGCTTTGTTCATATTTTATTGCTATATTCATCAATTAACCACCAAAGCCTTTTGAATTAGGGTGCAGGAAAATCAAAAGCATTTAGCCTTAGTTCGTCAATCGACACTAATTGCGTGCTTATTCAGTTGAAGCATAGGGCTTTCCATGAATCCCCGTTGTAATTGCGTGCTTATTCCGTTGTCTGATGAGTTTTCAGTTCGCTGCTGAACTCTCAGTGGTCTGATTTTTACGCCGGACTTTTTTCCCTTGCCTTTGGATTTTACAATTCCTTGCTTCTTGTTGCTGGTTGTAGTTGTTTTCCGAATTCTTGTTTTTAGCCTGAATTCTACACACAATTGTTGCTCTTTTTGACAGGTTTATAATATATGTGTCGCTGGTTAGATTTGTTTCCTGAAGCTGCTATAAATGGCAGCTGAATTTCCCATTGCTTGTTGAGTTATGAATTTACTAGCTGTTCTTTGCCGCATTTTCTTTGTGGTTGCGTTTTGATGGTTAGGCCTATGGTTTTCCATTCAACACGTTTGATTTTGCAGGTGTTCCATTTATACATAAAGCAGGAAAGGCACTAAGTTCTAGAAAAGCCTAAATTCGTATGCAATTTAAGGAGGTTCATGGGGACATTTTCAGATGTATGGTATCATTGTTCTACTGTTGCCTTTCTCATTTGCCTCTTAAATACATGTAATTATGTCGTAGTTAGTTCTTCATAATCATGTCCTTGTATCCCTTAATGTTGTGAACTTTGTTGTGATCTTCCCAGGTAAAAAACAGGGCTGTAATGAATTTGTGATACGACTACAGCCATCAAAAGCTATGTATATGAAGCTCACAGTATGTTGTTGGACCTTACCTTCATTTGTGCCTTATTTGTTGTGTCGCGTCAGCTTTGCTTTTGTTTATCGACTAGGTTGCTTTGGTTGCAGCAGCATATCATTTAATTCATTTGTTATTTTGCTTTTCACTCTTTTGGGAAGAATTTTGAAGCGAGCTTAGGAGGATCTTACACAGTCATTGTCGTAGGTCCGTCACTTTCATTACATCGATGTGGATTGCCTCGTGAAATTGCAATACAACTGTGGTGTTGGGAGCATGGGTAGAGGGAGGAGATATTTTGGTAGGTAAATTAATGCCGTAGATGGAAAAAGAATTATCCGATGCCCCGGAAGATAGATTATTACGAGCCATACTTGGCATTCGGGTATCCACTTCAAAGGAAACTTGTCTAAAATTGCCTATAGGTAGTAGGGGTCGAGTTATTGATGTGAAATAACCTTCCTTATGATTTACACCTTGTCAATGTTGTACGAGAAATACGAAGATCAGGTGGATGCATATGGGAGAAGGCAATGGAGGAGTTCAACTTAATATATTATTTATTTCAAATGCAGTGTAGAGAAACTCTTATGTATATGGCAGCAAATAATGGGTGTAATGAGGCTTCTCAATTGCATATGAGAGCAAAGAATGGGTGTAACAAGGATGCTGAGTTGCTCTACTTCTTTTACCCGATTTTCTTCATACTCCAGTTTGCTACTTTCTACAAGCAATTTTTTTATTTTATTGATTGATAAATTACTTCTAAATTATACTACATTAATAAAATATTGAAGTAGGGCTGAACCGAACCGCAACTGAACTGCAAATTGCTGTCCAAACCGCAATCGAACCGCACTTGATCGGTTCGGTTTGCGGTCCGCAAGTTTTTGTTTTGCGGTTCGGTTTGGGGTTTAAACCGCAAAAAAAAAAACGCAAACTGCAAAACAAACCGCAAAAAAACCCGCTAATAAACCGCAAAAAAGCCGCAAACCGCAAAACCGCAACCAAACTGCAAAAAAACCCGGAAAACTGCAAACCGAACCGCAATTGAAAAGGTTTTTAATAATGAAATTCATTATTAAAAACCTTTTCAATAAGGAATTCATGAAATGACACATTTTCAAACTTCACACGCCTCAACAACAATGGCAGTGGCTACAATCTCGGGTCAGCATATCATTCCTCATCGATGAATAATGAGAATATAGACGGTTATGGTCAAGAGGCAAGAAGGTCAATGTCACATCAAGTGGTGGTGTTTCTGTGATATAGTATTGTGCAAAAAAAATTAACCTAACCTTGTGATCTAACAAAGTACCATTTTTTAAAAATGATTTTTTCTTTTTCTGATTCTAATTTTTTAAAAAATGTTTCCTTTTTTAATTTTACTAAATATTAAATTTGCAGCTTCAACAAATAATTTTATAACAGTTCAGTACCTCAACGATGGTTAACATCTCCACACCTACATAAACGCTGTCACTACAAATGGTCACCAAGATCAGCTAAAAAGGAAGCTTTTCGACGTCGACATCAACAACTCTACAACACTACAACTCATCTACGACAACCCAATATTTACTCAGTTACCTTATGATGTTCGTCAATCTATTATGTACATGTTTCTTAACATGTTTATGTTTTATTATGCGCAAGAAGTTGTTTTACATTAAGTTAACAATGTCATTGTACGGGGCCTTCATTCAAGCGCGTGCGGAGCACGCGCTCCAGCCTAGTAAATCTAAGAAAAAGAAGAATCATGATAATGACAAGAATGACAATAAGCAGAATAATCAGAACTCGAATAAAAATGGGAAGAATAATGTGAAAAATGATAAAGAAATGGAGAAATTTGTCACATGTTATTATTGTGGTAAAAAGGAATACATTTCACTTGATTGTAGGAAAAAGAAACAAGATGAAGCTGAAAATTTTGCCAATAATTATAATGTCACATCTACTTATATGTGAATAGACTCTATGTTATGACTACGAAGTTCTCATGTGTTATGATGTGCTTAATTGTCCTACTACATCTTATTCTACATAATACTTGGGTTCTTGACTCTAGTTGTACCATGCATGTTACACCTCATAAACATTTCTTTATATGCATAATCATGATGAGGGTGAAGTTAGACTGGATGATCATACTACCTTACCATTAAGGGTATAGGTTCTGTTCCTTTTAAAATGTATGTTAATAAAGTCAAATTAATTCCAGATGTTAGATAGATATCTGAACTCAGGAGAAATCTACTTTTTGAAAGTGCTTCTGATGACCTTGACTGTGATATTCATAATCATTTTGATATTAGAAATATACCATGTAGAATAATTGTTGAAGGTATAATGAAAAATGGATTTTATCATGTTGTTGGATCACTTGAGTTAAATGTTGTTGATAATTCTCATTTGTTAACTCATGCTCAAACTAAGGCCTGACATTCTAGGTTAGTTCCAATAGGTAACAAAGCGTACGTTACACTAACTTTACAAATAGGGTATAATTTCTGGAAACCTAGTGCCTTTAAGGCCTGTGATAAGGCCTGTGAAACCTGCATTCTAGAAAAAGCCACTAGAACCACCTTTAAATGATCCTAGTACAAGGCTACACCCCCTAGAATATGTTCACTCTGATCTTTGGAATCCTGTACAAGTAGATACCATAGGAGGGAGGAGATACTTTCTTTCTTTCATAGACCACTATATTAGAAAAGTCTTGGTGTACGTATCTACTTAGGAATAAGAGTGATGCATTTGACCACTTTAAGCCTTGGAAGCTTACCGTTGAAGGTCAAACCACCTATAAGCTTAAATGTCTAAGGACAAATAATGGGGTAGAATTTTTTAATCATGAGTTTAACTCATTAGTGCTTAGAACAAGGTGTCAAGAGACATCTTGTTGTCCTTGTAACTCAGCAAAATGGTATTGTTGAAAAGATGAACAAGACACTCCTTAAGAAATCCGGATGTATGCTTTTGCCCTCTAGATTAAAGTAGTACCTTTGGGGTGAAGCAATTGTCTCAATTGCTTACCTTATAGGTCATCTTGTACAATCATATCTTTTAAGACAGTCCGGGAAGTTTGGTCTCAAACCCTGCCCACCCTAACCGATCTGAAACCTTTTGGTTATACTATTGCACATCATTCATATGGTAAACTGAATGATCGGGCACATAAATGTGTCATGCTTGGTTATCTTGAGGGGGTAAAAGATTATAAACTTCTAATTGTTTAACTTGGTGCTTACAAAGTTATAACTAGTAGAAATGTTACTTTTTTTAAAAGATGAATTTCATTTTGAAAATGTCGCTAACACTTATACAGAGCCAGATAATATGTACTCGGGTATTGCACAAGCTTCTTTACACCTAGCTCGAGCTTGCAACTCATTGAGGATGATATAGAAAATGACGTGATTGTGGAGTTTTTAGTGCTTCCACTTCCACTACAGAAAGTCTAGTCAACCTAACTTAGATGGTCCAGATCTTCCTACCGCTTCTACACCCACCACTTATGTGGGTTAGATGGCAACTCATGTCAGGTAATGATACTCATTTCTACATGCTTCTTTTTCTTCTTTTGAATTTGAGTATCATGATGTTTTGTCTGATATTACTATCTCATTCTTATCTTCCTATGAATGTTTTACCATCTCTTTCTGATTATCAATTGACTAGAGATAGAAAATCTAGGGAAAGAAAGCCAAATCCAAAGTATATGAGCCTTGTGAAATATCATGATGTGCAAACCGTGTCCAAACGCATGCAAACCGTAGGGAAACCGTGTCTAAACCATGTGCAAATCGTGTCCAAAACGTGTTCAAACGGTTCAGACACGGTTTGGACACGGTTTGGATACGGTTTGCACACAGTTTACACAAGTGTTACAACTAAGTCCATTACTTAATAATTTAAATATGAATTGGCCCAACAATGGGTTAGAGAGCATATGGGTTCTACCAGAGGCGGAGGAGGTTAAAATCAATTATGATGCAGTTCTTATTAATAGACAATGGATGTGGTAGGGGTTGTGTTTAGGAATCAGTATGGAGAGGTGATTGGAATTCCAATCAAATTCCAATCACCTCTCATTAATGGCATAATTAATGGGTATCAGATATGGTTTGCAGTGAATTCACTTGTGCATCATGTTGCTCATTATGTTCCTTCTCATGGTTTAGAGGATAGATTCGACTCTTGTATTTCTACCTCAAAATGACGGCTTTGGATGTTGGATGAATATATTTGTTTTGTTTAAAAAAAAAATAATTCAAGAAAAATGCACGATTATCAAATACTTACAAAAAAAAAAGAAACAAAATAATACAATAAAACATAAACATGAAAGATCATACGAACACAAACTTAAATAAACTAACCCACAGTGAAAACATTTACACAAAAATAACATATTTTCTTTTACACAAACTTGTTAATTAACATAGATGATGTGATATTATGAAATAAGGAGACATTTTTTAAATTTGGCTAAGTTACCCAATTAGAGAAGCGTAGTTACGAATACTTAATTATATTGATCAATGCCAAGGGTGGGGGTAGGTTTCAAGTTTGAAACTACTATGGGCCCGTTTGGTTTTAACTTCGTAATCGAAAACGGAAGGGAAACGAATCCAGTCCATACGTATACCTTTGTTCATAAAAGTTTTTGGAATCATTCATTATGGTTTAAAGTAATTGGAGTATAATTTGATTACTTTTGATACCCTATAGGGAAACAAAATGTAGAAAAGCATGTACATTTTGCATGAAGCCCCAAAGAATGATTACATAAAATTTCATGAATAAGGTATACATATCGTTAAGATGTGTGGATATATTGTCTCACATCGACAATATGATAATAACCGAACCTATTATATAAGCACTAGGGCTACTCCTTCTATTGCCAATTGGTTTTAGATGGAACCTCAAAGGCTTATATGTAAGGTTCACGTACGTGCATCCCCTCCACGTATTAGACCCTAAATTCATTTTCATTCCGTTTATGTTTCCGGAGTTGGAACCAAACGGATGCTAAAGGTATATTTACGAATATTATATGAACTAGTGTAGTTCCCGTGCCAAGGCACGGGTATAGATTTAGGGGGTGTATTCAATCGAGACTTTTAAAGATTTTGACGGATTCTTAATTTTAATTTTATATAGAGTCAATACAGATTTTGTGAAAATCTTATGTGTTGGGGGAAGATTTTTATGGATTTTAGGCAGGTATAAAAGTAATGAAGAATCCTACAAAATCAATGAAATAATAGATTCTTTTAAAATCCACAAACTTTTAAATACCATAGGAATTTTATGGAAAATTTTAAATCCTAATTGAATATCTAAAGATTTATATGAACTTTTAAAATCTATATTCAATACCCATAGACTTTTAAACTCCAAAAAATTCCTATAGACTCTTAATTGAATACACCCCCTTAAGTTTTAATGGATATATAATTTTTTTAAATTTATAAAAAAAATATTGATATAACATAATGACTTAATTAATTAACCTAAAAAGTAATTAAAATTTATTATAATTTTAGATTAACAATAAAAATGGCTTAATTTAGACAATATTGCATATCTTAGTTAAAGTTAATGTTAGTAGACTTTAATATATGTATATAGATAAAAATAATCTCTTTAATTTTTTAATAAAATTAAAATACATTAGCATCTATACATAAAATAAAAAAGTATATTCAGTATAAATAAATATATGTATAACTATATATATAAAGTTATTTTGGTATAATTTTTATCATATAGAATTATAAATCTATTAGTATAATTTTAACTATGTTTATATACATGTGTAGATATATAAAAAGACATGTATGGTAAATAGATAAATATAACTTCTATTATAGGATAATTATACTATTACATTATTGACTAATTTAAATATGGTAAATATATATATATATATATATAATTTTTTAAAAAAAATCAAAATTCTAAGAAAATGACACGTGACATAAAATATGATACGATGAACCACGTTGAAGGAAATGTTTTTGCTTTATTATATGTATATAGACTAGATTATTGTAGGCGAAGTCTATATAATGGGCTCTATCTTGATAACTCATTGATTAATATTGAAATATAAATATGCATGGTTGGTCGCGTCTCAGACAATGATGAGTGGATGCATATTGATTAGTTCATCCTTTTTCTCATAAAGATAATCATATTTCCTAAATAGACAGATGCAGCACTAATCATGTTACCACCATCCACGAAATTCATGCCAATTCAGTCTATTCAATGCCTACCACAAATTAATCAAATGACCAACATGAATTCCAATGATAAACGACGAAATTGCGATTCGTACCACCCGAAACATGCTATTCATACTCCGATTACGCGTACGCAATGCGTAACCGTAGCAACAAGCTCATTTCGTTCAAAAATAAAGAAAAATGGCTACGACTACGCTTTGCGGAAGCGTAGTCATACTACGCATACGCCATGAGTAGTCGTAGAGCGTATGTGTAGTAGTCATAACATACATTTGATTCGAAAAATTAAGGAAAACTTATTACGCCTACGCCTACGCCTACGCAATTGTGTAGGCGTAGAACGGGTACATATAGCATTGCTAAGGTGGTACGAATAGTAGGAACCGACGAACAGCACCTCAATAATATTCTATTTTAAAAATCATATTTTAACAAAAGATTTAAAATTGTTATTTTCATGCACATTTTTGTTACTAGTTTATATTTTAAATACCATTATTTCATATACTTTTACAAAAATATTTTGCTTTAAAATTTCCATTCTATTCGTTCAAATTTTATAATAGTAGTTTATTATTTTGTATTATGTGGCATATATTTATTATAGTTTCGTATACGAGTACATAGAGCACAATGTTGGAAATAATTCACACAAAAAATATTTGAAATAATGGAACACAAATTTGAACTACTTGTATAAATGTTCAGGAAACATAATATATAGTATAAAATGTTGAACAAACATAACTAAGGAATAATGCAAGATGTTAAAAAAAACTAATAATGCAAATGTTTGAACTAATGAAACACATTGTATTACTCATAATATAAAAAGATTTTGAACGATACGATGATAACTACCAATTGTTTTAAAACAGTCATTTTTATTAGTAGTGATATTTTATACAAAATAATATACTAATGTTATAAACAATATGAATTAACTATTGAGGGAAGGTTCTCATCCAAAAAAAATATTGAGGAAAGAAATAAATTGTAGACGGAAACTTTGATACACAACGACTACATATCTCCTGATGGAGTACTATCTGACAGATTCGTTCTATTGTTGGCTCCTATTCAAGATGCTCAGTTCGAAATTCGGAATGTCGAGTACCTTTAGATGAGGAAAGATAATTGCTTATCAAAACATCTTATAGTATCAGTCCTTCACTCTTACTAATTGGTAGAAGAGGAGATAGATATGGGTAGGGTTTTTTTCCCCCAATTAATGGTATTTTTTAGAATAATTACCAAAATCTTTCTCATACTTGCTATCTTTTGTAACAGCAATACGAGGTTGAATTCTGAAAGTCATGGAAAGATGATCGTAGATTACTAGGTCATTCAACTGTAATGACTTAAAACTAAACTCGAATAGTTTGTGTATGTATTTCTTATGAGTGGTTTGTGTATAATCTTTCAACAACCCTTTCGATATCGATAATTTTGATGTCAATATTGGTAAGTAACATCATGATTAGTTGATTACCGTTGATGAACTTGAGTATTTCGATTTCAGAATTCAAAAAACTCGTACATAATTAAGGTTGTATTAGTTTATTACACGGTAACAAAATCGAGAGAATTTAAGGCCCCATTTGGAAGCTCTAGGAATCATTTCCGGTAACGGAATGATTCCGAATCAATCAAAAAATATGTTTGGTTAAAGGTCTTTTATCACATGAAAGTAATCTCATCATTTCCATTTCCATTCCTAACCCTTATCCAATTCCATTCCGTTTCCATTCCACCGCTCCAACCAAACGGGCACTTAGTGCAATTAATATGCTTGATTTTTAAATATTGTAAAGCTAACTTATAAATAAGTTAGTTTTACCCTAATTAACCTTTTTTTTTTTATTGAATGGGTGTCAAAGAAATTTGGTTATTGAACTTTATACGTATGTTTCAACTATGAGTATTGAATTTCAGTAACAGTAATTTAGGTATTGAAATACAAGTATTAAAATTTGGATGTAAGATTTAAATATCATGAATTGCTTAATTTTTATTTTTTTTATACACCAAAGTCTATATTCTATATATACTATTAAAGTACACTACACTAATAATGACGTGATGCCTCCACAATTTTTTTGGAATTAAATCTCTTACTAAATCAAAAAATTAACCTAATAAATATTTTTTTAATAAAAACAAAATTTAATTCAATTTTTTTAAAAATAATTTTTAAAAAAATCCAATGAAACAATTTGGTATACTAGTCTTTTTCTACTTTTGTGTTTAGTAAATGTACCCCTTGAAAGAAGAGTGTGTAAAGTTTGAAAATAATTTCAAAAGGTTGGGGTACATTTACTTAATTGAAACATTAAAAAGTCTAGTTACTACTCTAATTTTTCAAAAAGGCCTAGTTACCAAAATTGCCCAAAATTAATCCAAAATAAGTTAAGTACATCACGTTCTAGAATTCTCCTGTACGTTTTATCAAAACAAAATCTAAAAAAAAAATAAAAAATTTAACTAATCTTTTAAAAAATTAATCCAAAATAAGTTAAGTATATCACTTCTAAACTTCTCCTATACGTTTTATCAAAAAATAAAGGGAGAATTTGACATACTAGGCTTTTTTGAGTTTTTGTTTAAGAAAGTGTACCCCAAATTTTTTACCACTTTCATTTAATAGTAGGTAAAAATTATTAACCCTTCTATTTAGAAAGAAAGAATAAATGATGTTTGTTATTTGTTATATAAGTATAAGTTTTAAAATTTAATTACTGAATTTTTTTCTTTTATTATTTTTCTTGCTTTTTTTTATTTATTTTTTATTTTCTGGACTGAATTTCTCATACCGGAATTTCTCATACCAGAATTTTCTTACCAGAAATTTTCATACCAGAAATTTCATACTAGAATTTTTCATACCAGAAATTATTTTCATACCAGAATTTTGTCATACCAGAACTTGTCATACCAGAAATTGTCATACCATAATTTAAATACCAGAAATTTCATACCATAAATTTCATACCAGAAGTTTCATACCATAAAATTACATACCATAAAATTACATTTTATCATACCAGAATTTTTTACACTAGATTTTCATACCATAAAATTACATACCATAAAACTACATACCATAAAGTTACATACCATAAAATTACATTTTGTCATACCAGAATTTTGTTACACCGGATTTTCATACCATAAAATTACATACCATAAAACTGCATACCATAAAACTACATACCAGAAATTTTTCATACCAAAAAACTCATAACAAAATTTTCTGGTAAGAATTTTACATACCAGAAAATTCTGGTATGAGTTTTTTGGTATGAATTTCATACCAGAAATTCGTACTAGAAATTCTGGTATGAAATTCATACCTAAAAACTCGTACCAGAATTTTACTCCCATACGAGCTTTTCAAGAATAACCAAAACAAGCAAAATTTTGGACACATTCGTACGAGTACGCCCGGTAAATTGCAAGACAAACAATGCACGTGCCAGACTGTTGTTCGTTAAGTATTCGTAAACCAAGAATAATTCGCTGCCATGAACACAACATCCGTACAGCTTAACGAGATTTGGATGGTGCAAACCAGAGAGCATGCCTATTTCAGTCACAAATTCCTTATGCCCTTGTGATGATTTGGAAGAAAGCTACTTCACAGCGATATTGGTACCATTCAACAACGTACCCTGTGTTAAAATATAACAATTAGAAAATGACATTCATGACAATATCATTCTTGTTTGTTAAGAAAGGTGTGAAAATACCTTGTAGACAGGTCCAAATCCACCTATCCCAATCAGATTTGCTTTGTTAAACTTATCCGTGGCAGCTTTTATATGTCTTAAAGTAAAAGAACTCGTTCGCAAATCAAGCTCTCTCAGAACTGCACAAATATACTGTGCTTCCTAGAAGTAGAATCCCACAGCTGAACTTCAGAGTTGTTCAATCCAACAGCAATGTATCGACCATCAGGAGCCCAGTTGACGCTTGTAACAGGTCCCTTGTCTTCGTCAACTGTAACGAGCTCTGATGTAGATCCATTTGTTGCATCCCACAAGTATAATGTGCTTCCTAGAGCAACTACAAGAACATTGCTGCTGCCCCAGTCCAGTAGATTCAAGTAATAATCATCCAGAATATCTGGGGCATCCAAAACACGCTCTGAAGTTTGCATAATTATAATTGACCATCATAAGAATCCAAAACATACAGAAGCACACCATATGATGAATTGATCAAGCTGAGACTGATATACTATATTCAACTTGAAACAGCTTGCAAAACCTAATTCAAGATTCCAATTGTTCACAACAGTAAGTAGAGAATTTCATCACTGATTGCTGCAGTCAATTGAAACCTCGGTGGTTGAATTACAAACAAATAGAAACCATACTGCAATTATGTACAGCTAGAATTTTACCTGAGGAATATTTCTACGAGGCTTTACTAGTTTTGACTGCTGGTAAGACGAGGAGGAGAGCTCCCATGGTGATGCGGTGGTTTCAGCACGAGCAGGTGGCTTGTTCTTGAAAGCAAGAATCCTGGTCCTGTTCATGCCAAATACCTCTCTTAGCTGCTGGTGGTACACCTCTTTTGATGGGGAGCTGGAAACAGGGTTCTAGATCTAGATCTAGATCTAGATCTCGTCTTCACCTGAAAACGTTGAAACCAGCGCAGTCACAATGTAGATCTAGATCTAGATTGTGTATATTTGGAGAGTTGTAGCAAAGGTTTTGGTACCTGAAAACGTAGATGCAATCACGAAACCAGTGGAGAGTTGTAGCAAAGGTTTTGGTACCTGAAAACGTAGATGCAATCACGAAACAAGCGCAGACGACACCTTGAGGAGATGAAGCAATGAAACGTTGAAACCCATGTTGACTAGGATGAATAACAAAGGCAACAAGGGGGCGCCATCGCAACTGCCTGAATATATCAGTCAAACCAGAAACCAGCGCAGACGACACACAGTTCCGTCTCTCAAGTAAGATGGAAGCTGCAAAAACAGAATCTCCCACATCTTCGACAAAAACGGGAGAAGAAGGCATATGAACATAGTCTGCAATTTACAAGACCATTTTCAAAACCCATATGAAGAAAGGAAGAAGATGAGCTGCTTCATAAGACGTTGATGCTCAGCTCCAAGGGAAGAAGAAGATAGCTTTGTGCTGCTGCTGTTGTGGTCTGCTGGTAACTAGGGAAGAAAGAAGTTAGGGTTACGGTGAACGTGGGCTTTCAACAGTAAAAAAAAAAAAAATGGGGTCTATTTACTAAACGGATTATAAAAAAAGCCTAGTTACTCTACCCAAACCTAAAAAAGCCTACTTACCTAATTAGCCCAAAAATAAAAGGGCAATTTTGGTGACTAGGCCTTTTTGAGAAAATAGAGTAGTAAGTAGGTTTTTTAATGTTTTAATTAAGTAAATATACCCCAACCTTTTATATTTATTTTCAAACTTTACACACTCTTCTCTCAAGGGTACATTTACTAAACACAAAACTAGAAAAAGCCTAGTAAACCAAATTGTTTCAAAATAAAATATCAAAATCTAATAACATCTACTGATTTCACAATCTACGATGGCTGGTCATAAAACCTAAACTTCTCTTATACGCTTTATTTCTCTTCCACGTTTTATCTATCACTCTATATATGTAGATAATACCCCATCCCTTTCACGACAGTTTTTGTCTTCCAATATTAATCATATTTCTTCATCTTTTTCAAGGTTGTGATAATTTGAAGATCGGATTTTTCAAAGTTGCTTCGTCTGAATTTTCAGGTTATTCTATGATGTCAATCGCCGCATTCATTTTTCTATTGTTTATTCATTCCGTAAGTTATTTTCAATAAGTGTTATTTTAACAACTTTGGTTTCAATATTTCCTATCTATGAAAAAGTCTCTCTCCTTCCGCATTTCTTCTCACTTCCCTACTCGCACACAGATCTTTTGAGATCCGCCTTTGAAGATCCATCGATTACATTTTGTAAATCATTTAATATAAAACATATCCACTCAATTCACTCAAATTCCTCGCATCCTCACTTTCATCATCATCAATGGCAAAACTAAATCAGGAAACCATCCGATGCAAGTCACCGGTCACAAGTTGCCGAAAGGAAATCGGCCACATACGAGTATCTTCATGCTGAAAGGAAATAATTTAATTTATTTTCATTTAGTTCAACTGGTAGAATTGATGGGTATTAGGGTGGGAGGGAGGGTCTGTCGTCCAGAGTTTGATACTCACTAGCTACCACATTTGTATTTTGGATTGGGCTTATGTAACTCGAGTGGATCTACTGAGCTTGAACTGAACTTGGGTTTGGACTCATTTAAATTAAAATTACTAATTAACCCTTTCAATTAATCTTTATTAATAAATAAGAGGGGTCTAGTTTGTCTACAAGATAAAAAAGTGCATACTTTATACTACATTAGACAAAAAGTGTCTACTTAGCCAACTCATCCGGAAACAATTAGTTAGGGTTTAGATCGAATTGACGAGCAATTAATGGTGACGGCATTAACAATAATCGAGACTCGACATCCAAAGAAAGAGAAATATGAAGGGGCGCATGATCGTGCAACATGACATAAATACAAGGTGTACGAACATGATACATAATCATGCATCACTAATTGTTCATTTGCATCAATTTGTTATTAATTTATTTAGATCAACAATCAAGTAATACAAAACAAGTGATGGTATAACAAACCCTATTGGATAGTTATATTTTTTTTGTAATGAATAAAAAATAAAGAGATACAAATAATAATATGGTGGAAGGGAGAACCTTTCAACCAAGGTTCAAAACTCCAAAGTTGTGTAGCGTTTTGGAGTTTTATATATATATATATATATATATATATATATATATATATATAAGATGAATAGGGTGCATGATCGTGTTGTTCATGAAAAAAGTACACAACCGTGTTGGTCATTGTTGCACGATTGTGTAACGTTATTCTTGCAAAAAAAAAAAGTGCATGATCGTGCACCTCTTTATATATATAAAAAAAACAAAGCGCGTGTACACGTAAGAACCACACATGATTGCATTATTTTCTAAGAAGTGAGAAAAGGATAAAAATGAACAAAGTTGTTGTTGTTGATAATCCTGTTAATATGTTCACCAATTCAATTTCTCATAGCAAGTTCCAACATTGTTAAACATAAAAAGTTGTTAGATTTTACTCTGTGAGACAAGTCTGGATCGGAGAGATTGAGGAGACAGTACATTTGACAATGTCTAATGCACCTATAAACGTTTGAAAGAGTTTTAATCAATGTGAAGATTGTTGAGTATGCTTGAATCGTGACACTTCCTACCATAATTAAAATTTTTAGGCATAATCATAATCGTTAAATAAGTGCTAATATAGGCTCCGTTTGGTATGAGCAAAAATTAAGGAGATTAAGGTTATGAGAATTAAAAGGGAAAAATAATTCTCGTAATCTCGTTTGATAAAAGAATTAAGGAGATTAAAGGGGTTAGATTAGGGAGATTAAGGGAATTAGATTATGAAAATTTTGTAATCTTCCAAAACCTTGATTATAGGAATTATGAAGATTATTGAAGGTAAATTCTCACTTTTACCCCTCTTTTTTTCATCTCTTTCATTTATAAATAAATATAACACGTATTTTTTCATAATTTTACCCACAATCATATTAATTTTACCAAACACTCATTTTACTTGTATCCATATTCATCCTTTTAAACAATTTCATCCCCTTAATTCTTCATCAAAATAATTCTCTTCATCCTCATCTTCATCTACGTAATCTTCCGTTTCCAAAGTGGCCCATAATAATATATATGGTGCGCCAAAATAAGTAATCATATACCATTTTTAAATTACATTTTTTCTACTTGTTTTGGTGCAACATATCAACACTTATTTATATCACGTTGCTTAATGCTGAATCCAACCCCCC
Organism: Fagopyrum esculentum; assembly: GCA_033239045.1. Classification (NCBI taxonomy): domain Eukaryota; kingdom Viridiplantae; phylum Streptophyta; class Magnoliopsida; order Caryophyllales; family Polygonaceae; genus Fagopyrum; species Fagopyrum esculentum. The sequence continues at coordinate 6,424,846 of BSUD01000006.1, read as the reverse complement.
ATCAATTTTTTTAACCATTGTTTGATATAATATTAGATTAGATATCATCATAGACTAATTCACATTAATATATTGTTAATTCCAATGACGTACATGATGAGGTATTAGGCCATGATTATGATATTTGGCACGGAGATCGACTTTGAAAGGCACATTTATTACTGGGTCTTCAAAACGAGGTATTGAGTTATTTATATAATTTTTCTTCAATAAAATCTTATAAGTTATTTTTTTTCAATTTATCAATGAGTTTTTATTAATGGGTCTTACCTCGTTTTTCTCACCCACCCATTTATTTTCTCATACCATTTTACAAATATATCCATACTAACTTTTTAATATTACAATTGTTTTAACTATATCTTAAACCAAACTTTTTATTATTATAACATTAAATAATTATTTAATTATTTTTCGTTAACTTAAAATTATTCAATTATATTTAAAATAATATTTAATTATGAGAAATACTTAATTTCATTAAAATTAGCATAAAAAGCATCATACCATAAAATACATAAAACTTAAATCATGAAACAAACAACATTGAAGTGAACATAAAAAAAAATGAAGCAAACAACATTAAAATAACACAATCTTGAGTCGATAACCTAATTTTCAAATTTTTGCCAAGTATTCTCCATTAAATCGTTCTAAAGTTGTTGATGTGTACTTATGTCTCGCACTTGAATTGTGTTTTGGAGGTAGTCGCGCATATTAATCGTATTTGACATCGTGTAATCCGAAGGATTTACCGAGCCTGCAACTCCTTCTTGATCATACTCAGGGAGCTCATCTTCGTATTCATCTCGTTCATCTTTTACAATTATATTATGCAAGATAATGCATGCTCGCATAATTTTCTCAATCTCAATCAAATCCCATGAAAGTGCTGAGTTTTGAATGATTGCAAACCGAGATTGTAAGACTCCAAACGCCCTTTCAACATCTTTGCGAGCTCCCTCTTGAACTTGAGCAAATAGTTTACCATTAAGGCTTTGTGGGTGTCGAATAGATTGCACAAATGTGGCCCAAGGTGGATAAATATCATCGGTAAGATAATATCCCTTGTAGTATTGATGACCATTAACCATGAAGTTGATATATGGTGCCCTACCATGTAAAACGTTATCAAAAACAGGAAAACGATCAAGCACGTTAATATCGTTACACGTACCCGGGACACAAAAAAATGCATGCCAAAACCATAGATCGTGAGATGCTACACCTCTAGTACAATCGTTGGATATCATCTCCACGTGCATATTGACCTTTCCATACATTTGGACAATTTTTTCAAGCCCAATGCATGTAATCGATGCTACCCAACATCCCTGGAAAACCGCCGCGAGCCTCCCCCTTCACAAGACGTTGCAAGTCTTCCACTGTAAGTTGACGAAGATATTCACCACCAAAGATGGATATGACTTCATCAACAAAATATTCTAAGCTCTTCCTAGCAGTGCCCTCAGCAAGACGAAGATATTCGTCACTAGCGTCTACATCTGTTCCATACGCCAACATGCGTATCGCACTGGTGCATTTTTGTAATGCAGATATACCAAGTCTACCAGTCGCATCTGGCCTTTATTGAAAGTATTTCACTCCATTCTCGAGGCTTTCAACAATGCGCATGAAAATGATCCAACACATATATGCAAAAATACGGAATAGGTTTATTTTATTATTTATTACATTTTTATTATTTATTACGTTTTATACTTTAAAACGAAATTTAAAATTTATTAATTTGTTATATATTTTGATATTTTTAAACCTATAACTTTACCATAAACAAAGTTTTTTTAAAAATTAATTTAAATATATTCAAAATTAATTTATTAATTTGTTATATATTCAAGATGCATGGCACTGCAGCCTTCCTTTTTTTTAAAAAAACAAAAAAGCGGCCGGTTGGAAGCAACCAATGGAGGGATGACACGTGTCCCCCCTTCTGTTCCCTGGAACGGGTCTTCCCAACACTATTTTTTGATATGAGTGACTACGCATATGCATGGCGTATGCGTAGTAGGATTACGCGTACGCATGGCGTATGAGTAGCCATTTTCCTATATTTTTTGAACGAAATCAACTTATTATTACGTGTACGTCAGGTGTAGTCGGACCACCGATATGAATAAAGTGAAACATATGGTCATACTAGCAATCTGGGATATACGCTATGTGTTTGGTTGTATCTTATAGTGATTATATTCTCGTGTCACAGGTTGTAGTCATTGTCAGTTCTTCACCAACATCCAACAACAACAAAACAAAAATTGTAATCAAAATGCTTATCTCTTACCTTGACGCCTTGTTTTCAGCAATTATTGGCATTAATTAAATAATATTACAAAGCTATGAAGTATGAACAATATCCATCAACTTACACCTAACTTCTCACTCTAGTTTTTCTCGATGTGTATGACTGTCATGACTTCATGCGCAACAAGTCTTTTGTTCTGCAACAAGATAAACAATTTTAGTATTAAAAATGGGTCATGTTAGAAGAACCCATATCTTTTATTTTTAAAATTATTCAGTTTCCTACTTCGGTGTAAAAATCAAATAGTCATTTAAAAACAAAATTATTTACATTATTTTTAGTTTCAGCTTCGTGTTCAAGTACCAAATTGATTATAACCACGTCAACAATAATATATACCATAAAATAAAGTGTCTATTTTTTTGATTAAAAAAAAAAAAAATAAGATAGATCGTCAATCTCGCCTTTAAATCAAGAAGTTGCCCGGATGGATATGCAAATAATGCAATAGCTCAAACGACAATACGTACACAAACATGAATTCAAGTAGAATGAGCCAAGAACAAGCAAATGAGACGCTCAACGCAAATGCTCATTTTGCAAATCACTTATACAGCTTCATAACCTCCATGTCCCTCAAGTGCGCCGTCGAGCTCGAGATAGCCGACGCTATCCACAGCCACGGCAAACCCATGACCCTATCCGATTTGGCCGTCTCGATCCCGATCCACCCTGAAAGGGCCAAGTTTCTTCCCCAACTAATGCGAATCCTCACTCACTCCGGATACTTCACGTATACGAGAATACCCGATTCGGAGAAAGATAATGCATATGGGTATTCTCTAACGATAGCTTCACAAATTCTCTTAAAAGATCACCCCTTTAGCATGAAACCCTACCTTCAACTCATACTAGACTCTTTTCTCATTAACCCATGGCTTGGTTTGAGTGAGTGGTTCAAAACTAAGGACGCTATTACCCCGTTCGAAAGCTCGAACGGAATGACTATATGGGAGTGCACAACCCATCGAGCCGAGCTCAACAACGTCTTCAACGGTACAATGGCGAGTGACTCGAAAATGGTGGCTAGTGTATTGATGTCTAACCGCCCTCTTGCAGAGGATCTCTTTGGAGGGGTGAATACGCTTGTTGACGTCGGCGGCGGGGTAGGCGAAATGGCGAGGGCGGTTGCTAATGCCTTCCCGGAGATGAAGTGTATGGTTCTTGACTTGCCTCATGTGGTTGATGGTGTAGAAGGGACTCATAATTTGAGCTTCGTAGCTGGAGATATGTTTGGGGTCATCCCTCCCACAAATGCAATCTTGCTCAAGGTAGGAAGTGGGTCCTATTTTTTTGTCAATAAATTTAGTAATTAAATAAATTATTGAGAATATTCTTTTCGTAGTGGATATTACATGATTGGAGCGATGAATATTCAGTGAAGATACTGAAGCAATGCAAAAAAGCCATTACAAGTAAGGAGTGTGAAGGAGAAAGGAAGGTGATCATCATAGATATCGTCATTGATGAAGATGAAAAGGATTACAAGAAGAGAGAGACGCAGCTATTCTACGACATGGAAATGATGGCACTTGCTGGGGGAAAGGAGAGAACCAAGAGAGAGTGGGAGAAGCTCTTCTTAGATGCTGGCTTTACAGGCGGATTCAAGATATTTTCTTTGTTGGGTTTTAGATCTGTTATTGAGGTTTATTCTTGACGCTAGATTCAATTTGTTGGTGTATTAACATGTATTTTCTGGTTCTCTAATCGCTATTTGGAAGTTGAATGTTGAAAGAATTTACAAACGCTAGATTCAATTTGTTGGTGTATTAACATGTATTTTCTGGTTCTCTAATCGCTATTTGGAAGTTGAATGTTGAAAGAATTTACAAAGATGATCGAATTGGTGTGTTGCATCCAACATTTCGTTTTCCTACCATTAAGCTCGTGGTTTGGTTTGGTTTTAACTAGCTCCCTCTTGAAACGTGTTAGTTTTATGATTCATGTAATAATATGTAATATAGGTGTGATTACTAATGTGCACGTATTTGTATTAGTTTGTAACAGAAACTTAAGTCTAGTATATTAGTTGGGATGCTTATCACTTGTTATAGGTGACTAGTGCTGACCTTGTTGCTGGCTAATGTGAGTGATCACTTAGTCCTGGTAGCTTGGTCTCATTAGTTTAGCCTTGGTTTTATTATGAGGTCAGTATGGTTGAGTTGCTTTTGGATTTGAAGAGGATACTATATAAGGAGCTTCAGCTTACCTTACCTAACCCTAACAATAGGGTGCTTGAAGGACGATAGCTAGGATTTCCTTTGATTCGAAAGAAAGAAAGAGCGATTGAGAGAAGAGAAGTGGAGGTGATCGCACCAGAGTTGAATCTATGCTTAGCCTTGCAGGAGCTATTTCGATATCTTATCTTGAATGCTTAGCAAATAACTGGGGCCGGATCTCCCCTCTTGAGGTTACGCAGAGGTAGGACTTTATACCCGAATTGCATAAACAACTTCTGGCGTTGATCTAGGAGAAGATTGAACCTCTCTATATACATTCAATGAAGGATATGAGGGATCGGTGAGGTAGCGTCCCGTTGATCAATCTCCCTTAAACTAATGTTGAATATCGGATCAAGAACAAAATTATAGTAACCAAAGAACCCATAAGCTCTTATACCAATTTATTGTGTGGAATTATTGGTAAAGAACAAAATTCAACAAATAAAATAGACAATTTATTGTGCAAAATTACTAAGAACAAAATTCAACAAATAAAAATTCAACAAATAAAAAAGACGGGACACACAAATTTATACATAAACCTTGAGATCCACCGTAGCAGGACTCAGGAGTTGCCCTATTCTTCCATGGTCTTTCTTCTTCCCTTTGTTCTTCGGCTATGTAGTCTGTTGTTTAGAAATTCGCAGGGAAGCTTGTTTTTCTATATTGCTCTGTCTTTACAACCCGAAATGTTTCTAAGCCTAGATAACATTTTGGACTGTAGAGACTGGTGTTTCAGCCCAATGGGCCTCAATGAGTTGAACGAGAAGAATACAAAATAATACTTTCCCCCAAAATTATCGCGTCTTGAAATTTAAACAACTTTTAACCATTATGTATAACGTATCACTGTTTGAATTCACATTGCAGTTTTACGTTAGACCTTGATCTATATTTTTGAGAATAAGTTCAGTTTTGATCACGCAACACACTTAATAACTCCCTAGTCTAGACCAAATCGCTCCAACAGGTGATCAATCAATCATAGGGGATTTGAGCGTAAGCAGCGTCGCTCAAGAACGGAACATCAGCATACATTCCAGCAAGCGCACACATCAAACACTCAATCACCGTAAACAGGTAAGCAAAGGTGAAAGCAGCCCAAAAGTGCATCCCAATCTTACCCCAATAAACAGATCGCGGCAAAAACCGCCACATCATCCCCACAGCCTGGAGAGCGATCTCGAGTAACATCCCCATCATGACATGGAACCTAAAGAAGTGGGGCCACTCCTTTCTCCTCACTACCGCCAAGTAAGCAAAAAAGAAGTAGGCCATGAAGAACCATGTCGGAAGACGACTTCCGATTGCTCTGAGAAATGGATATGTGCAGAACTCGAAGTCCTCTAGAAACGGATGGAGATGATACGCCGTTTCAGAAAACACCCAACTCTGGTGGAGTGGCATAAGGTAGGGGATGCTTGAGAGCGTCCTCCACCACCATCTCGGTTTTCGCTCCATCGGAGGGTACCTGAACTTGGACGGTACATCGGATTTTGATGCTCTCGGTGTAACGGCTCTCTGATGATTAATCGTCATGCTTCTTTTTGGTAGGATGAGAAATCCTCCATGGCGCTTCTCTAGATTTGAAGACAAATATGCATCCCTTGATCTGCCTTCTATAAATATGTAAGCGAATTTGATCACTTTCATTTCATCATATAATCACGACTTGTGTATTCAACAATGCCCTTTTTATTCTCCCTTCCCTCTTCCACAATGTTCTCAAGATTTCTTAGATCACTCTCGTCTCCTTCTTCCACTTCTAGAAAAGGCCCATTATAATTTATTGGGCCTTAGGCCCATTATAACATATTGGGCCTTAGGCCCAATATGTAGCCCATATTATATATTGGGCCAAAAGTCAATCGTCCACAAAAAAAAAAAGGCACGAGGAAGGTAAAGGGACAGGTCGCGTGCAGCGCACTCCGCGTCGTGTCCAAGTCACATATTCGCCTTTTTTCCTTCTCTCTACCTACAGACATACAGTTCAACTTAGCTTAGGTTACATCAAATAAGAAAAGTAATGGCTCATGAATATTAAAACCATATAATTAGTCCCTCATAAATAAATAAATAAAGAAAGAGAAAAAAAAAAGTACACACCACAGGTCCACCATCACCCATCATCAGGCAGGCTTCTGTTGTATGTGTGGCTCGTTTTCCGAGGCACATCTTCCTCACCACTTCCCAATTCCCCACGCGCCAGAAATCACACCAAACCGCACCCACCGAGTCCCAACTCCAATCTTCGTCTTCCTCCTAAATCCTGATACTGCCGGCCAAAGGGGATGAAAACGGGGGATAAACCTTGATTCACAATTAAGACACGACGCCTCTGTGTCTTCTAAAGCCGTTACAATAATCTCTCCTTTTACAGCGTCTTCTCACATGCCTGTTTCCCCTTCTTCTCACCGTTTGCGTTTTGCTGGCGGCTCTCCTTCTCATTCTCTCTTATTCTCCCTCTGATGACTTCTTTCTTTTGAGGTTTTTGTTGTTTCTTCGCTGCAGGTAATTTTGTGTGTGGTTTTTTTATGTCTATTGCTACTGCTGTTAGTTCTAACCCTTGGGATACCCTAATTGAATCTGATCGTCTATCTCTTGTCACGAAGGTCGTTATTCTATCATGAATTTCATGAATTTTTGTTTTGTTTCTTCCCTTAGGCGTTTGGAGTACGGGGTATCTCAATTTTTATTTCGTGAGATTTGTGTTTCTAACTTCCTCCAATGATTGCACATCAACTTTTCTGATAGTGGTTACTGGTGATAGCAAAAATGGAACTACCGTGGGTTTTTTCTTGTAGTATTGAGTAATGCCTAATTGCGAATGTTTGCAAATGAACTTTTTGTTGAACAAGTAATTCGGTAGTTCAATCTGATTGAAGGCTTATTGGCTCTGTTTTGCCTTTTTTTTACTGCTCATGTGATTGTTTAAGACTCTTCCCTTCTTGGTTACTATTTGTAGTATACATTTCAACAATTGATCTTTAATTTAATGGCCTGGCTTTGCATTTGAGTCACTAGTGACATACCCCTGTAACAATCTTACTTGGTTTAAACACAATGCTGCTCTGCTGTGTTCTGGTTGGAGAAAATGATGGAAAGCTAATTTTAGATATCCAGGTTTAGTAATTGTGATGATATGACATCTAACCATGCTTACGAGCGAGGAACTATTCTACAGTTTCTTATGAATCCAGCCAAACACCTATCTTAGGTTTTACATCATGGGATCCGGATTTGCCTATAATCCAAACTAGTTTTTCTATACTTCATTAGGCGTGAAGAGCAGTTATTAAAGATTATGTCATCTTCATCCTTCATTCAGTAAAATTTATTCCTGCAAAGTTCTACTTCATTATCAATATGTATATGCTGTGCATTGCATGGTTCGCATCATTCCTTTTAACACTTTGGCAAGATAAGAATATGTGTCTCTTAGTAGAGCTGTAATTTGGTGTTACCAGATAAATATTGATTTTATATTTCTGAATTGTTCCTGTGCTTGAGCAGGCATGGGGGCAGCCTGTTGTGTTGCTGCAAGAGATGCAACAATACCAAACAGAAGCTTAAGAGAAAATCTGCAGAGAGGTGGGAGATATTCTCCATCATGGAGCTTCAGGAGGGACAACCGCTACTGTGTTGTGGGTGATTCTGTGAGCATTTCAGGTTCTCCATGTGATGGGACAGTCTTAAATGGTGGTGGGGCAGAGATCAAAGGTAGGGTGGATTTGGACAGAGGAAATGTGTCGGGAGGAGGAACTCCCTCTAGGAGTTCATTGACACCCATAAAATCTCCAGCATATGAAGGTCATACTGCCAGTACCTTGACACCTTCAGGTGATCTATGATAATTTCTACCTTTTCTTGGATGCCAATTTTTACTGATTAGTGATTCATAGCTTTGTTCTGTATCCTGTTTCTCTTGCTTTTGCCATGTATGCTTAAATGGACTTAAAATTATCAATTGCTTTTGGAAGTACAACCATGTATTGTATACTTTTCAGGGGTAATATTTCAATATTCTGTGTGATCAGTGCCAAGTGCAATTCCTTCTCACTTTTTTGTGTCTTTTGATATATGCTTGTACAATTATCATTTGGTGCTTATAATTTTCTTGTCGAAGCAAATCCTGCATTTTTGGTCTTAAATTGGGTTTTTGTAGGTGCTATTTACTTGTTTCTTATGATGTTGATTTATCAGATACAGATTATCATTTAATGATAATCAATTTTTGTTAACTTGAGACCGCAACATTTATTATAGTGATTAATGTACTTGAATTGTGTAGCATGAATATTCATTCATATGCTTTCAACTGTAGAACTGCCTCAGCTTATATTGCATACGAATTGATGTTTTATTCCGTGTTTCAGATGCATCTCCTCTAAGCAACCGCTTTGCTGTGGTAAGCATGAAACGCTGATTGTTTAACTAATGCCTTTTTCTGGATATCTTTTGGTACCCCCTTACTATCATCAATGCATGATTTTGACATGGTTATTGATAATTGAATAGGTGAACAATTCAGTAAGTTCACCAGAAATATCAGAAACAGTTCCCACAAAGCTTCCCTTCTCCATGTCACCACCCACTTTCTCAACTGTGAGGGCGGGCACATCATGTTCCCAGCGTCAACTAACCCAACCAAGCACTACTCCATCAAGAAGGGCACGGCGTTCACCGGGACACCAGCTGTTCCGGCAGATTTCAGACAGTAGAATTCTAGGACTCAAATCACCAAATAGCAATTCCATGTCTGAAGGAAGGGCTTCGTTTGTACTCTCCACTTTTGGCAATGACCTGACAACTGGCTCCCAAGGTGGGTCCTCTGATGGCTGGTCACTGCGTACCTTCTCGGAACTGGTGGCCTCTTCACAGAGGGAAAGGTGGTCTTTTGACAGTGAACATTTCGGGTCTGGGCGGCACAAGATTAGTGGATCAAGCAGCCGGTTTTCTTCTTCCCCATCAATCGATCTTCGAACTTGTGGGGCGTGCTCGAAGTTATTATCTGAAAGAACTTCTTTTGTTGGTGATGAGGTACCAGTTGTCGCTGTTCTCGTTTGCGGTCATGTTTACCACACCGAGTGCTTGGAAAACATGACGAACGAGAGCAGTAAGTACGACCCTGCCTGCCCGATATGCACAGTTGGGGAGAAACAAGTGTTGAAGATGTCAAGAAAGGGGATGAAAGCAGAAGCGGAGCTGAGAATGAGATTCCACAAGAAACTGAAAAACCGGGTCATGGACAGCTACTTCGACAATGATATGAACGAGTTTGAACATGACAAGAGTATTTCAGAGCAAGAAAAAAAGCTGAACAATAAGATGGAAGCTAGTTCCAGTTCAAAGATGTCATCGGGGAAGCCTTTCTTGAAGCGACACTTTTCACTTGGATCCAAGTGGATTCGATCGACTTCAGGTAACGACTCTGCAAAGAGGAGGGGATTATGGGGAAGAATTCGGAAAGATTAAGCCTATGATTGTGATAAAGTTGGGCTGGTGCTCGAAACATATTGGGTTCTGTTAGGCACTGTTATTTTGTTGTTTTTTTATAGCTACTGAAAGGGTAAGAGAGTGATTTCATGGTATGAAGTGCTGACAACGATGGGGTGAGTTTGATCAGAGCCAAGCACAAGGAATGGCGACATTGACATTGTTGTTGCATCGGTTTGCCCTGTTCAATTGTCATCCTTGTTTCTCTATCAAACAAGCTTAACTGTGATAAGCCTATTTTGTACATCTTAACTATTTTCCCATCATTCCATAATCCATTTGTATACCCAAATTTATCCCCTTCATCTCATGACATTCGTCTTACTTCAGCCCCTAGTTATGCTTAGTGATTAATAAATACCCACGTTACAACTGAATTTCACTAGCATCAAGGTAGTTTTGTAAATCCCATTTGCAAATCATCCCTTCTTAAATAGACCCATCGAGAAGACATATCTTAATTGACTTTTCAAGCATCCTTCATGAGTGTAAGAAATGAATATGATCTGATGTTCCTATATCTATAATCCATGTATTTAAAAACCCATCATTCAGTCTACAAGAATTGAGTACCAAAATTGGCAAATGAAAACCCTGAAGGTCCTTTAATTTGTTCTCCGTAACCTTATTAACTTACTAGCACGGAGCTGCATTCATCAGTGTCATATCCATGGCGCTAGAACCAGCTTTCATGCCATCGTCATCTAATGGATTATCTTGCATGTACTATGGTGCGTCTAGACAATTACATCATGTCATCGTTAATGTTATGAAGTGTAACATGTAGAATCCTTAATGTCTCCCATCTTGGGCTTGTGTAAATCGTAAGACATTGGACTTGGGTAAATCGTTTGGGATTGAGTTTTGTAAATCGAAATTACAAATAACCTCTTGATTTAATCTTTTTGAATTAACTCAAGGGGCATACTTATACTACCTAGACAAAATGGGTCGACTCACCCAAAAAAGCAGACTCTTCAAGAAAAAAGGATATCTTGTTAATTTTCAACAAAAGTATTGGATATAGTGAACAAAAATAAGGGATCTCGACAAACATAGACGTTATTGTCACAAAAGTGCAACGGGTAGGATGAATCGGAAAATTTTATCCTCTATCCTAAAAGGCAATGTCGTGATAATAAGAAGAGGGTGTTATGGAATAATTCACAATAGAATATAAATCTAGATTTGTAAAATTGCCAATTAACAACTTGTTGGCCAATTGGAGGTGATCCATAACAAAATATGGGAACAAAATCTTATTAAAATGGTCTCTAACCAAAAAATTAGAAATGCAATTTTTAAAATTTTTGGTTGTGATAAAACCCTAGTCCTGATGGCATGCCACCGGTAATTTTCTAAAAATATTGGAACATTATTGGGTCCTTGGTGATTCATGTAATAAAAAGTTGAAACTTGAATTCTTTTACAACAACTCAATCATATGTTCATCACTCTAATTTCGAAAACTGAGAACTCAAATACAATTAGATAGTGGGCACTATACACCCATAAGTATGTGCTCGATGATCAATAAAATTATTGAAAAGATCTTCACGTCCAGGCATAAGGACATAATGTCTAAACATATTCATCACCTTTAGGGTGTTTTCGTTTTTAATCGTTCAATCCAAGAAATTGTGTTAATTGCTCACATAAAATTTCATGACTTTGGGGCGAAAAAAGGTCATGAAGGTTACATGACATTGAAACTCAATATGAAAAAAAGCCTACGATCGCATGGGATGGCCGTTCTCAAAAATTTTTGTCTCATTCTCATTCTGTGAAACACCCCTCTAGAGGTTTAAGACAAGGAGATCATCTACCCCCTAACCTAAGAGCAAAGATATTGACAAGAAGCTTCCAAAAACTAAGAGATCAAAATCGGTGAAGTGTAGGCTTCCCTATTTATCAAGGTGAAATTATCTTTTCCCAAATATCTTAATCATTTTTGAGAACATTGGTGTAGTAAGGTACTTTTTGTATCACGTAGACAAATTAGGTCTCTACAATTTAGCAATTAAAAAGTAAAGATAAATAAAATGATTAAGACTGATATTAATTAGGTAGTTAAGAATAGTTAATTAAAATAGGATATATTTAATTGCAAAAGAAAAAGGAAAATTGTTGGGTAAAATGGGGGAGTAGGTATATTTTATAACCATGAGCATATAAAGGGCCTCAAGTTAATAATGAGTACAAAATAGGCCCTTTCACATTATATAAAAAAGATTTATTAAAATAAAAAGCGGATATTAAGTAAATCAGAATATCTTTCTCTCTATTTATTAAGCAACTAATTATTACAAAACGGGAAAGTAAATATCTTTATCTCTCCATTTATTAAGGAAATCAAAATATCTACATTAATTAATGAAATCAAAATATTTTCCAAAATCTTCGTCCTTTCCAACTTACGTTCATCCATGGCGACGATATTGAGATTTCCGCAGCAACATGTGTACATAATCGCCTGAGACTGGAAACATATATACATATACAGTTAGTTAGAAACATTTTTGCAGTAAAATATGTACATAATCACAGAGACTGCAAACATATGTACATGCAAACACAAACAGAAGCTTGTATAACAACATATTTTGTTCTACTATACATATTCAAATCGACGGCATGCTTTATGTACACACAAATATGTACATGTAAACACAAAAACTGTACATATTCTAATCGACATCATGTTATATGTACACACAAAATATGTCTTTGTATCATCAAACCCCTATCCAAATGTACACGAACTGTATATTTGGTACATATATAGTTATTTAGTAATATTTTCGTAGCATCATACGTACATAATCACTAGAGACTGCAAACATATGTACATAATCAACCCATATCCGAATATATCATACCTGGCTATGACGACTGAAGCTAATCTCGGCTTGCTCACCGTCAAACGCCCTCCACCGCTAGCCGCGGACATCGTTGTTGCTCTTGATCTCTTGTTCTTCATGAACTTGAACTTGAGGCGGTTGCTGAGGATAGCGCGACTCCACCTCGTTCTCCCTCTCGCCGCAATCGCCAAAGCACGATCTACGGCCTCCCGCACAACACGACCTCGGCGCGGAGCCGATGTCGACGAAGAAGAAGGGCTGAGTCGTCGAAATATCGAATCGATTATACTTTGGCAGGGTTCGGAATTATGGGCGATCTCTTCAGGCTAAGCGTGGCGGACGGTGACGGTGGAGCCGTTTGTGATGGCGGTGGAGCCGTCGGTGATGGTAGGGAAGCCGAATACGTCACCGCGAGGATGTCATACGACGGCAAATACGAATTGAAGAAACTCAGACTTCCGATAATGGCGTATATATCATACTGGAAAATCTCACGGTTACCTTCTTTAGTTAATCTCCTATTTTATTGCTTAATTAATTTATTTAACCAAATAAATAACTTTCATTAATTTAGTAACTGCCTGTTAAAATATATCCTTAATTAATAGTTTATTTTTTTTTAAATGTAAAATAACAGGGGCCTAGTTTTTTTTTTTTTTAAAAAGTTACCCTACCCCTTAATCTTCTCAAAATTGTTTTGTAATTTTAGAAAATGATTATTAAAGATATGGTGAATCAGTTGAACACTTATTCTCCATCTAAAGCTAAAATAACGCAAACCTAAATATATATATAGATATATATATCTCACTTCTCTCGTCGATAAAACCTCTCTAATTATAGCTAACCATCGTCTTCGTCAAGCCACCGGAATCGCCAATACTCTTCATCGTCTGTCAACGGCATCATCCAAGTAACGTGTCGATTTTTGGCTGTTTGTTTTGTATTTTCGGTGACGCCAAAACTGAATCTCAACTTCTCTTCAATCATCGTCTTCGTCAAGCCGCCGGAATCGTTGATTCTCTTCATCTTATGTCAACGGCACCATTTGTAGTGCTCTATCACAAACAAACAAGTACACAAATTAGTAATAATTTGATACATAAATACACAAAATACAAAACTTATCTATAAAGCTACATATTGTAGCTACATATATTTTAGAGTCAAAACAATGGTGATATCATAAATATATACAAAATTCATAATAATGTTTTATGTACACAATTCATGGTTCAACATATATTACAAAGTCAATTGAAATTAAATATAACACTCTATGATATTTACACACAAATACGCATCCATCAGAAAATCAATATAACAATCATGTACATAAGATATGCGAAAAAGGTAAAATAAATATTATGTAGATAGTATACATTGGAATCATGTACACAATTATTCAAACTAATTAATACACTACCATATACATAAACATTATGGAGATAGTATATAGTAACAACTAACGATTGAAGGAGAAGGTAATCGATTTTTTTCTTGTTTAATGGATCATAGAGATTAATTAGTTACCCTAATTACAAAAATTAATTAAAATTAAGAGGAGAGAAAATAATGTTATATTAGGTACAATCTTTTCTTTATTTTCAATAACCCATTTTTTCATTGTTTAACGGATCATAGAGATCTTTTTACATAAAATTAGAGGGATATAATTTGTCTACCTATAAATATAGTTGCGCTATTTATGCTCATTATTACATAAAGTACTTGTATAACCATTTTACACGTATTTTTTAGCAGAGCAACTACCATAAATGGTGGTGTGGTAATCCGATCAATTGCAAACTATTTATAAAGTATCTGGCCAAAAAAATGCACTATTATAAATTTGCCTTCCAAACAACTAAAAACATTCCAAAGAACACAATATATAAGATCTCTAGAACATTTCTTGAAAATGCCATCCACTATGTATTTGTTGGGAAAAACTCCGCACGTTCCCGACTCACTCCGAGTATATAAGCGGGTATTTTGTTGCGCACTCACACTCGTACACCTCACTTGTGTATAAGCCTTTTGATCGAACTCACTCACACTTCATTTATTACATTACAAGTGTACATTACATCAATTTATACATGAAGAATGTCGGTGGAAAAGTTGAGTATTAACCACCGACAAGCACAATGTCCAAAGAAGATAGTTATTAAGCTAATCAAAACAATTCTAGATTAATCCACTAATTATTAGCTTGATATTTTTCTGGTTGTATCTAGGTCTTTCCAAAGACTTGGACTTTGGGCCTACATAATTAAAGATCATCTAGTTTGGATTCAACATGAATAAGAGCCCAATTACTTGAAATATTAATTAATTCCAACAATTCCTCCCTTAATTCATATTTCAAAATACTTCCATAGTATCCGAAAATGTTACCTTCGTTCGCTTCTTAGTTCCGGCGCCATCACCTTTTTCTCGCACCGCTCTTCCTTCTAAGAAGCAAATATTCTTCTCATCCTTGCGGCCTCGCATCACCAAGCGTCTCCCCTTGAACACCTTGCACCATTTCTTCATGCCGACGAACTTATACCCCTCCACCGTCATCGCACCCAACGAGATGACATTTACGTTCGCCGATGGCACGTACCTCACATTGTGTAGAGTGTGGCTTGTACCGTTGTGAAGCCTCATCCTCACGCTTCCGGTACCTTCTACCTTCAACTTCTCACCACTCACAGAGTTGAAGTGACCAAACTCTCCACCAATCTTCAAGGTGTCAAATAATGCTTGGTCTCTACAAACATGCATCGAGGCAGCACTGTCCATCACCCACTCTGACTTGGCGGTCTCCTCACCCGTCGCCAAGTAAACATCACCATAATCAACTTCATCAACTTCACTGATCACATTTGTGTGGGAGTCCCCTCTCTTCTTTCCCGGCGACATCTCTCTCAACTTCTTTAAGTCCTCCCTCATCTGAGGACACCGGGCTTGCATGTGACCCCTCTCCGCGCAGTAGAAGCACTCGACCTCCCTCAAATCTCGTCTCGAGCTTGATCTCTGCCTCTGGTCATCATGCCTCCTCCATTGACTCCTCCCTCGCTCTCGCTCCCCGGCAACTAGTATGCGATCCTCTCCTTTGTCGGTAGCATCATTCTTCATCATTCTCTCACTCTCCCGCAAAGCAGCGGTCACCTCATCCAGAGTGAGAGACTTTCTTCCTACAAGTAACGTCTGCACCAAAGACTTATAGGACTTCGGCAATGATGCTAGCAACAACAACGCTTGCTCTTCTTCTCCAATCTTGTCATCAGCATTCAACAATTGGCATACTAGTTGATTAAACGAGTTAATATGGTCATGAAGATTACCTCCTTCCTCCATCTTGAGCGAGTAAAGCTCCATCTTCAAGCACAAACGGTTGGTCAACGACTTCGACGCGTAGATGCTCTCGAGCTTCTCCCACAACGCCTTCGGTGTGGTCTCCTTCAACACACCGTACTTAATCTCGGGAGCCAACGCCAACCGAATTGTACTCACCGCCTTCCTCTGGATGCTTCTCCACTTCTCCTCGCTCATCGATCCAGGCTTCTCCTCCTCCAGAGCTTGGTCAAGACCCTGCTGCACCAAGAAGTCTTGAATCGTACTCTGCCACAAAGTGAAGTTGATCTTCCCATCAAAGAGTGGAATCTCGAACGCCCTCATCGCCTCGGCCGTCATCACGCCAATCACGAGATTCTTCAAGCAACAAAGTTTACCCGAACACCACCACCGCAACCTCGGCTCTGATACCAGTTGTTGGGAAAAACTCCGCACGTTCCCGACTCACTCCGAGTATATAAGCGGGTATTTTGTTGCGCACTCACACTCGTACACCTCACTTGTGTATAAGCCTTTTGATCGAACTCACTCACACTTCATTTATTACATTACAAGTGTACATTACATCAATTTATACATGAAGAATGTCGGTGGAAAAGTTGAGTATTAACCACCGACAAGCACAATGTCCAAAGAAGATAGTTATTAAGCTAATCAAAACAATTCTAGATTAATCCACTAATTATTAGCTTGATATTTTTCTGGCTGTATCTAGGTCTTTCCAAAGACTTGGACTTTGGGCCTACATAATTAAAGATCATCTAGTTTGGATTCAACATGAATAAGAGCCCAATTACTTGAAATATTAATTAATTCCAACAGTATTTAGAATCATATTTGGCTAATCCTATTATGAATGGACCAGTTACGATAGTGTAATTATCTGAGGATATCCTCATCAAATCAAAGCTGGAATTAACACGATGGAAGGCCAGTCCTCCCTTAAGAAGGACACACAATTTTAATCCAAGACAAACTCACTGCTAAAGCAAATTACACCATGCAACGCCTCATGTATCAGCCTTCAATTCATAAAGAGTTAGACCAAATTAATAAATAATTTTTTTGGAATACCGAAGAAAATCATCACCCTCTTATTAATTGAGATAATATTTGAAAATCGAAAGCTATGAGTGGAGTAGGAATTCAAAAATCTGAAAATGTGAACAAAACTTTGCAAATGAAGCTTCTTAGGGCGATTATGGTGGAATCGGATAACATATCGGTCAGAGCCGTCCATGAAAATACCTTAAGAGAGGTACCTTATGGAATTATAAACTGGAAAGTAATATGTCATGCCAATGAAAAAGACTAATGAAAATACAACAATTTCTCAAAAAGATGTCAAATGACCTTTGTTTTTAGGATGTTCTACAAGGCGAGGATTTCAAGTTCAGATCCGCTTCGGCTGAAGTAGGATTAATCTTATGACAAGTGTTCAACAAAAGGAAACAAACTTCAAAAAGAAAAATATCCACGGATATAAATTTGAAATCAACTACATATTTTTGAGAATGATGTTATAAATCGGGAAGTAATATGTCATGGTAATAGAAAATGACCTTCGTGTTTTGGCTTCCATACCGATAGACCATAAAGTAACGCCTATGGCCTTTGGTAATGGCATTTGTAGCAATTAACATCCTAGCCGAGATGTATGTCCTTAAAAGTGGAGTTGTTAAAAATATACTTACGAAATATTAAGAGATTAGAAAATGAGGATGATAACTAATGATATATTTACGAAATATTATAATAGTCAAGAGTGTCTTGGTGGTCTTTACGAAGAAACCGTTTTAAAAGAGTAATATTTTTTGGTACAGCGTCTCCGGACCGATGAAACGGGCATGACGCTGCGATCTTACTGCCCCACCGTCAAGACTGTCTTGGTGGTCTTTGTGAGATGTTGATCGACGACAGCCAAGATAGAATCTGCAGCACCATGACGATAATGATGAGTTTAATGCACATACAAATTATAGTTTTGCTTCCAGGGAGCTAGCTCCACCTTTATTATTCTGCTTATTCAAGGTAATTACAGGTTTTCTATTTATTCCATGCAAATTACACAAGTAAAGAATGTATCTTTTACAAAATACATGCTAAATTGCTAACCCTTTAACCCTAGCTAGGATATATATACGTCTACATAGTACAGCTAGGAATCATTTAAACAAAACACATACCCGTTTATTTTACAGGAATGAATGCAGCCCAGACGCCACAGATAACATCCCAAATACAGACTGCAAGACCCAATCCCAGCAGCTGTTTCAGACTACAAAATCATCTAAGAAGTTGGAGTTACCAAACTTATGCACTTGCAATTGGTTTACTTGACCGAAGTACGTATACTCAGCCGTTCCGGCCCCGACCGCATTCTCTGATGATGAACCAGGCCTTACACTTGTCCCGACGTCACCTTCGATTTGTCTCAACCCCAATGCCAGGGAGACTTGGTTGGGGTTAACCCCATAGCTGCCGAGTTCCGGAACTTGGAATGGTATAAGACCGTTCTGATCATGTGGGTAAAATCCATGGCTAGTACTAGGTTGATTGTCATGCAATTTTGTTTGGTTCATCTCATTAGTATTGATCTTGGATTCATCATGGCGTCCACTTTGATCAGCCATTGATCTAATGCTGCTTTCCTGCAGCTCTTCTCTTCTGTCTTCGGATGTTCTACAAGGAGAGGATTTCAAGTTCAGATCCGCTTCGCCAAATTCTTCATTGTACATTTCCTCAACCATAGGTTTCCAAAGGCGCACTCGTGCATTTATGAACCAGTTGCCCACCTGTTTCAATAAAGCTTAGCAGATGTCAAAGTCCGATATAGACGGACCGGCAGAATGAGGGTCTAGTGCATACGAGCACACATGCGTATTAGGCCGAAACCCAACACATAAACCCGATGAGTTCCCTCCTAAAACCAATTGGTCATAGAAAGAGTAGCCCACCAACCTTATTTATTTATTTATATATATATATATATATATATACTAGGCTCGGAATGTCCCAATGGGAACTTATTATCTCCAACAAACGGTTCATATGACAAGTGATATTGTAAAAGGGTTTACTCACTTGGCTTCTGGTCAATCCTGTCTGTCTTGCCAACATGATCTTTTCTGAATCCTTTGGGTAACTATGGCAATCCAGTGACAAAAGAGGTAAAATAAGAATCAATGAAATAGAAAGAGTAAAGACAGAAGTGCGTAAGAAACATACGGATGAAGAAAGTGCTCGAACAACCAAGCACGAAGAGCAGTGACTGCATTCTCCGGGAGTCCTCTTTGTGGCCTCCAAGAATGCCTCATCATGCCAAATTGTTGGAGGGCCCTTTGCTGTCTGAGTTGCTGATCAACATAGCGAAGACGACGTATTACTCCTCCTTGACCGGAGTCTTGCTCCCCTAGAGTTTTTCGGGTTGATTGAATCTGACCGCTTATACCATCTCTCAAGGACCGGAAATGGCGTGAAATTGTTTTTGAGGCTAATGTGGTGTAAGGTTTAGCTGCACCACTGCCAGCAATATAGTCAAATGATGATACCAGGATTTGCATTTGATGATGATATTGTTTGTATCTTCTGTCTACCTACAACAACAGGAAAACAAACAGTATGCTCAACAATGATATATACTAAGCTAGATAACTGTTTACTGTCGATGTGGGATTCTTGTAGTTTCACAATGAAGCATAAACAAAATGTAACCCACGCAAAACATTCACATCTCACCTCATCTAACATAGCTAAAAGTCTCTCCAACTTATTCTGCAAATCCTGACGTTCACTACCCGAAAGCTCGGGACAAGAACCAGTTGCTGTTTCATTAACATCTGAGGCAACCACAGATTTTTCATTTGAATCTGAAGTTCCATCCTCAACCTTCTTCACAGCCTGATCTTTTCCAGATTCATGTTGTTTGAAAGCATCCTGAACACGAACTATCTCATCAAGCAATTGTTGCGTCACTAATAGGAATCTAGACTTCGTAATAACTCTTCCATTTCCAGCCTGTTCATATTGGTTTACATTATATCCTACAGGTTTCAGGTCCACCAAGTCTTGTAGATTATTTGGAGCACCAAATCTCATAGAATTCTGAAATGCCCCGTCAGCCATTCCTAAAGGCGACATCCCAGCATTAGAGAATTGATCAAAAGAGGCTGGTTGATGAACTCCAGTTGACAACTGTGTGCTGAGACTCAATGACAAGCCATTTAAGCTTCGTTCGCCATCAACAAGGGTGTTCGATTGTGCACCGGAAATATGATCACTAGTAGGTGGAATGAACATCATTTCATTTCTCCCTGACATGGATGGGATGTGAACCGGGTTTTGAACGACCTCAGAGAACGGTCCATTCGAAGGAGCTCCGGGGAGATACATCATCATGTTGCCATGAATCATGGGTGACTCTGAGTATGAGATGAACTTCTGATCTTGAACATATGAAGTTGATAAAACATCTACTTGACCGCTTGAAGTTGGGTAAAAAGTAGACATTTGGATCTTCCTCTAGCTTACAAAGATTCTGAATCAGTGTTTGTCTGATGAATTTATCATCCTATGATCACTTCAATAAAATCCTGCAACACCTGTCCAAGTAAAAATAGTATTTTTCAAAATTGAGTAAATTCAGGCACTTAAAAAACCCCAAATCACAGTTCAAAGATGGTTGAAACAAGAAAGCAATTGATCAAAACCATGAACTAGAATCTTGCTGTCATAAGAGCTGAATCTAGTAAAACCCATATCCAGAGAACAAGATCCATCATCAAAACATCAGCAGCAAGAGAGCAATCAGCATAACAATTGAGTTGTATGAATGCAAGAGAATAGGAAAGAGAAGGACAAAAATAGAAAGAAGCTATATGAAGAACCTCTAAAGTAACACCAATAACAATGGCTATACCGTCCTTTATTTCCAATAATGTAACAAAAAAAAACTGAATTACAGAGAGAGCATGAAAACAAAAAGACCTGCACAAAAAAAGGACAAACTGATCCCAAGAGATCTTCAATAACTGGCAGAGAACCCTTCGTTTTCCCAATCAAAAAATGACAGATAATCACAGACTCACAGTACCATACTTATAACCCACAATAAAATAATGCAAATTGAACATGTACATACAGTATATATTTTTCCAATGATTATATCAATCAATTTCCTCCCCAATACTCTTTCTCAGGTGGGGACACGGCAAAACCTGTATGTGGGTACAAATCTCAGTTGAATGTTGTCAAAGAAATAACAAAGTAAATCAAGAAAATGAACTCTAACCAAAAGGGTGGTGGTTGTTATTGTTGCTGGGTGGTGTTACTGTTGTAGGAAGCTAACAACCAGTAGGTAGACCTAATTTAACATTGTTCGTAATACTTATTCTAAAAGGTATACCCAGTTGCTCCTTTCTTCATCTTCGTCGCTCTTTGTTTATCTGGGCTTCAAGACTGATTTTTGTTGTGGGTTTTTGTGATAAGGGGAATAAATTAATGGAGGAGAGAGTTGCTTGTGATAGCTGTATTCTACGAGTAGGTGAAAGAGACAAGAGCGCACGTTTTAGTGTATACAAATCAAATGATTCCCAATTATGTACGCTACTACTCAAATTTGTGGAAAATTATAGCAATCTAAACTCAATTAATGCTTAATTTCATTTTTGTTTGAAATTCAGAAAACCCTAATAATATCATAATTGACGATGCCGTACGTTGAGTGTGGAAGAATTCTTTCTAGATTTTCAAAACAATGGTCATGTTCTAAATTGTGTTCCCTAATCTTTTATTTTAATAAAATTAAAAAAAGAAGTAATCTTTGATTCTTATGTGTTTTGGTTTTTTGTTTTGAGGATTATACTTTACTAGTCTAATACCCGCACCGTGTGCGGGATTAGTTTTAATAAATTGTAAAACAAATCTAATTATTAATTAAAGTGAGTTGGAAGATAATATTATAAGGGAAAGTAAAAGATAATAAAAACATAAAAGAATATTTTTAAATAAATGATATTTTACATGTTCTTATAAAAAAAAGGTCGGAAAAAAATGGTATATATACATATAAATAGATAGTTTATATAATTTTTTAATTAATTTTTTTAAAAATGAGAGTGTGTTTTAAATTACATTGATAAAAAAACGAAAAAAAAAATATGGCATTAAAGGCTTCTACTTTATTATTAGTATATAGATATATATTTTAACACTAATAGTATATATACATATATGTTTGGTAAGTAGATAAATATAAGTTCTATAATAAGATAATTAAAATATGGTAACTATATATATTATTTAAAAAAAAACTAAAATTCTGAAAAAATGACATGTGACATATTTTTTGTTAGGATGAACCACATTGATGTAAGCGCTTCTGCTTTAATATATGTATATAGATAACGTATGGGCTGAGAATTTTGATGTCGATACCTCGATGGGCCCATAGATTTACCTCGTATTTGTTTTCCTTTGAGGACAAGAAAAAGGTAAATTTTAGGTAGTAGACTAGTAGGAGTAGTAACTCGTAATATTTACCCCCAAGCCATAATAACAAATCAAATTTCGTAACAGACTCTACGATATTGCTATTCGTACACCTGAAACATGTTATTCATACCCCGACTATGCGTACGCAATGCGTAGCTGTAGCAAAAAGCTCATTTCATTCAAAAAATAAAGGAAAATGGTTACGACTACACATGGCGGATGCGTAGTCCAACTACGCGTACGTCATGCGTGGTCGTAGTACAGCTACGCCTACGCCAACGCCAGTAGTCCATAACATATATTTGGTCCGGAGAATGAAGCAAAACTTACTACGCCTACGAATTGCGTAGACATAGTAAGTTAAACAAAATAAATAAATAAATAAATAAATTTAATTACGTCTACGCATGGCGTAAGCGCAGATGTGGTATGTATAGCATGGTTAAGGTGGTACGAATTGCAGGAATCCAGACTCTACAGTAGTATAGGAAACGTAGAACTAATCATTGGCAATGATTATATTGAACGTTGTATACTTGTAGACACTAGTATATAATACTATATGATTTCATGTGTAGTCTCTGACGCTAAACATTTGACTTAAATAAGTCCATAATTTCTATCTAGTAAAATAAGAATTTCAGTAATAAATAATTTAATATTTTTTTTAAAATATTAATCAATTTAATTTTTAATAGTCAATCATAATCTACATGGGTCTATGTTCATAACAAATGAAATTCTTATATTCATATATTCATCAACTTAAATTATAAATGAATTAAATATTATCCTTTAATCTCTTGTAAAGAAAATTATATATTAATTTATTTATTTTTTATTCAAATTTACAGAATTCTTATATTTATTAAAACTAGTAAGTTCTTATGTATGCAATCTTTTGAAGAGGACTAATGTTTAATATATAAAAATATTTTTTAAAAAACTAGTTTATAAAGGTAAAATTGACTAATGAGAGGGCATCGTCATTTTTTGAGATTATTCGAAGGATAATTTGAAGCTAGATTATTTTGGGATTATTGAAACAAAAAATTTAACTCAATTGCACTTGACTTATCGATTATTTGAGGGATAATGAGCGCGTTCAGCGATTCTCCCGGATTATTTTGGGATTATAATTCTCAATAATATTATAATATTAGGTAATCAAAATGTAACTGGATTAAAATTTTGATCAAAACAATCCCCAAAAATAATTTGGGTTCAACAATCCCTCAAATAAACCCATAAACTAGGTTTGTCGAATCGGCCCAATAATCCTGCAAAATAATTTGTGTTTTGTGTCGAACGAGGCCTTCATCACGTGTATGATTACCATTTGACACTCATAAGAGATTTTTTTTTGTACCGTTTTGATCGTATAGTATTATTAATTTATTCCCTATAATTATTTTATGTGTGTTAGTTTATGTAAGTGTTTGTTTAAATTATTTTATGTCAATCTTGTGTATCAATATCTTTATGAAAGGTACACCTTAATTTGGTAATGAAAGTGGGTGAGAAGGTATCCTTTAACAATTTATAATTATTTACGGTTCAAAACTCATAAACTACGTATTTTATTAGGTTGTTTTAATTCTTAAAAAAACTTATTTATTAAGGATATTTTAACGTAAAGCTTATTTTAATCATTTGAAAAAGTTCGGCTCCTTTGGCTAAAATCTAGAACCGGGCTTGAGCATGTCAATACTTGGCTTGTTCGGATGAAGCTCGGCTCGTTTGGCTAAAATAAAACTATAGGAACATTATTTTAGCCAAGCTTGAACATGTTGATGCTCGACTCATTCGGTTCGTATTACACTCCTACCTCTAAGTCCAAGATTTATGCCTCTCCTAATGTTTCTGAAGAGTTGTGTACTGATTTAGAGAGGATCAGTGGGGTGGATGCCACGCGGAACCTAAGAAACTATCTTGGTGTTCCTATCCTGCAAGGTAGAATCTTCAAGGAGACTTTTGCTCCTCTTCTTGATAAATTGAATGCTCGCTTGAGTGGTGGCGTTGCAAAGGACTTAGTTTTGTTTGGCGAGTGACTGTCGCCCAAACGTTTTTATCTTCTATTCCAGTCTACACTATGGCTACTTTGCCTATCCCTAAAAGTGTTTGTGACGATCTTGATCAACATATCAGTAACTTCATTTGGGGTCACACTTCTACATCAAGTCCGGTGCATATTGTTCTATGGAATGTCATATGTTGCCCATAGAGAAAAGGTGGCCTCGACCCTTGAGTTACGTTGTATGTCTATTCTCAATTAAGCCACTCTCTGTCACCTAGTCTATTATCCTTAAGGTTCTTCGTGAATTCGTCATTAGGGATGTCATTGGCTACTCGGAGACGGGATAAATATTTGCTTCTGGCATGATATATGGCTCCTCGAGGAATCGTTCCGGCAATCTACACATGTCATCGCTAAGTTAGCAACGGTACAACCGGCACATTTTTTATCCAATTAATTCTGTGATGATCCTTTTTTTCGAAATTTGTGGCACTTATGAGTTCAAGAACATGTTCGACATTTGTTTGGAAATTACTACATGGGGGTATTTTGACGTCATCGGAAAAGGAAGCGATGTCATCTTACACATGATGACATGTGTGTTGCTTGTTATGTTGATTGTGAGACTCTTGATCATTTGTTTTGTGCATGCCCTCGTGTACAAGTGATGTGGACTAACCTCCGTGCTGACATATTCTTCGATGATTTCAGCGCAATATTGTTTGCTTCATGGCTGATGCGCCCTTGACCCCTATGTCCGAAGATGAGGAAGACGAGGCATTCCGGGTTCGCTCCGATGAACCGTTCACCCGTTCCCGTGCTAAGGTCATCACCCAAGCTACCGGTTCCATCATTGCCCGCACCGTTGCTTGTCACGGGCCCGTTGGTAGCGTATCGTGCTTCTACGCCACCATGGCATCAAGCTTGTCAAGTCGGCACCGTTCCGGCGCATTTTATGTATTTTAGTGTTTTGTAATAATAAGTCTTTTTATTTTCGAAATATTAATTTTCGGGACTTTATTTCCGGAACTTAATTTTCCGAATTTAACATTAGACTTTTGGTTTCAGAATTTAATTCAGAAACTTAATTCCGAACTTAAATTCTCAACTTTTCACGTTTTTAGGCTTTTCATTTTCGGAACTTTAATTCCGACTTTATTTCCGTCATTTATGTTCCGACTCTTTGTATGGTCTTCATCCACTGTATAAGGGGATGCTTGACACATTTTTTAAGCATGTTCAATTTGATTAAGTATTTGAGAAATATTTTCCTCCTGTTTACTTGAGCATCAATCTCTCTTTCATCCTCTCAAAGTTCTTCTTTTGGATCTTCGATCCAAACTCATCCACCTTCAAGGATTCTTCAAGAATCAACTCAACCGATCCACTTCACGGCTTGATCGATCAATCTAGATCGACTCAACTATTCAACTTTCGCCTCCATCTCTAAGCTTTCGCAACCCACGTTCAAACCTTGAAATGCATCCACACTTCAACTAACGAGTAGTTGACGCTTCAGCTTGATCTAGATCCGGAATCTTTCATTAACGTGTCCAATGGCGCATTAATGGCTACGTGGTCACTTATCTTTTACTCGTACTTTTACCTCTAATTGTTTGCAGAGTGAAGTTTTTGTAGGGGCTCTTTGTGGACGTGGAAATGGAGAAATACAAAGATATTCAAGAACGTTCTCAAAAGGCATGGAAAACTCACATTGTTCGTGCTCATCCTACTACCAGACGATGGATCCTATTCATTGGGAGGCCCGCTGTCTCCTTTTTATAAAGATTAATACTTATAGAGCTCGACGTGGAGATGATTTTGCAGCGGCTGGTGGTGTGTTAAAGGATCACCAAGGTAAGTGGTTACGGGGTTTTGGTGTTAACATTGGATTGTGTACAGTCTCATGGATAAGTTATAGGGGATGTATTACGTTTTGCGGTTAGGTTGGGAGATTGACTGTTGTAAGCTTGTAACGCTATTCGGAAACATAACTACTGTAAGTTTGTAACATTATTCGGAAACAAATTATCAACTGATAGTTACGCTTGCATAAAGTCATTACCCCTAATCATACCTTAGCTAGTCTAGTGTTTCGGTGCCACGACTTTATTAAAAGATATTGCATTGCCAAACTCGTCATGGCTACCCCGAGGCGAATAAAATAGCGGACTGACGTTGACGTGGCAACCTCGTGGATTTTCTCGTAAATCTTTTTATACTG
The DNA here is from genome assembly GCA_033239045.1 of Fagopyrum esculentum. Taxonomy (NCBI): domain Eukaryota; kingdom Viridiplantae; phylum Streptophyta; class Magnoliopsida; order Caryophyllales; family Polygonaceae; genus Fagopyrum; species Fagopyrum esculentum. Next base: position 6,397,863 of record BSUD01000006.1, on the reverse strand, counting down.
ATTTCATAATTATTGCATCAATTTTTTTTTTTTGCCAAACCATAACCGTTTTCTCAAAATTATCTTTTGAAATCATTTGTTATCCACAATATTTTTAATATTCGGTCATTTTCATGAATTTTGATATACCACATCAATTATAAGGATAATAATTTGAGAACGTGTATAAGTAAAAATAAAAAGATTAAACAAAACATAAATCTATGGGCCTTTTGGCTAAGATGGTATATAGGTCATTGTGATTTACTATTACGTGAGTCATTATGACCTATTGGTACGTGGGTCACAGTAGTCACTCGCATGTGCGTGGTTGTGACCTACTCGTACGTGCGTGATTGTGACCTACTCGTACCCGTGTCGTTGACCTAAAGGTATGTAGGCCGTTGACATATTACAATTGTAAAGCTATATTTTATAGATATAATAAATTTATAAAATTTTTAGAACTTTTATTAATAAATGTCAGTTCAGACAGGGGTTTACTTATAGCCGCCGCATAGAACCTTTAAAACACGTTTGACATGTCGAGATATAAACTAGAGAGATGGAGAAAAAAGGAAAAAGAAAAAGTACCACATGCAATACGATGAAAATTTCACATAATATTACATTTCTACTTAAATGTCATGAGATTAGTTTTTTTTTTTGGTAAAGAGGAGTAGGAACTCCTTTCAAAATTCAAATAAAAACGAGCGTTAAACAGCAATGGTCCGAGGTAACGCTAGCCCCCGTATATCGTTCGAAATAAAAGAAATAACATCAACAGGCGGATGATCCAAAAGATGGATGCCTATCGGAAAATGAAAAGCAAAACTAGCAAGATAGTCGTGAGATTTGTTTCCACCACAAAAATAAATAACCTTTTTATGTTTAGTTGGTTGGATGATAGTCGTGAGGCGCATACCTTGGGCTATGTCGATTTCCCGTGTTGGTATTCTCAGTAGATTCGTCTTTGTTTTCTTTGTTTGATTGGATGGAGTGCTTTCTTATACAAGAAAGAAAAGAGTAAAAAGACCATACAAATGACAGATGATTTAGGTAAGTCACTATAGATGCAAATACAAGAATGAAGGAAGATAAAAGAGAAATTGAAGTATTGTGTGAGATACTAGGCACGTAAATACCGAAAAAGGACGATATTATTATCCTTGAGGTAAGTAAATTTGAAATGTCAAGGCAACTCAAATCATGATATCCCTACATTAAATGAGGGAGGTACCACACAGTGAAGAAGAACAGAGCATTACAAAGGACGTGATTCATGTGAAACAGCACACCATGGGAGTTTCTGCTCCATTTATAATGTTTGTGGGCACAGTGTGCCCATGCACAAACAATACCATATAGGCTATGTAAGAGAGAGAAAGACCCGGAAAATGCAATTAAATAGCATGGCCTCTAGCAAGTAGCAAGACTAACACTCAAGTCTGAACCCAACTACAGTCATATCTAGTATGGAAAGGAAACAGGCATAAGACCGCCTATTTCTGAATATCAAATTCATTCGAATAAGCTACGCGTTATGATGTTTAGGCTGTTTAGCATTTCATACATCATTAGCAAGTACCAACCATATTAGTCATTCAACAAGGTGACAAGATAGCTATAGCATCATTGCAATGACAAAATTACAACATCAAACAAGGCAAGTAAGGGCTCTGTAGGGAACAACGTTACGGAACTCACCAAGAAAAATATCCTTAACCATTTCAATACTTACGATGAATCCAAACACCTTGATGGTTAAGGGTAAGACATAATGAATTTAGCATACTTAACAACAAACATCTCAAAATAGGAATCAGTAATATTTTTAAATCTACGTTTTCTAGGGCTCCACAAGGACCACAAGTATTCTGTAACATATAAGCATCAAATAGTCCCTCTGTTTCATCAGCCTATGTAGTTAGTTGACATTGCTATTAGTTAAACAAGGAACAGTAAAACCTAGAGCTTCAGGCCACTAGTTCCTTTCATGGTCAGTGTAGTAGTGTCCACAACAATGGTGAAGTATACAAGTAGACGGAACAACGAGTACATAGATAACAGTAACTATTGCCTTCAACTTGTCCATTCTTGATAGCCAAATAAAGAGAGAACATTAAATTCTACTCAATCAAATTTCAATAGCAAGAATCAAATGCAACAACTATAGAAAAAGATATATGAGCCAATATCACCAGTGACATCAAAGGATTACAACCTCAAAAATCTGGATTCTTAGGCACAACTTGCCCGAAAGGACAAGATGCAGGACCACCGAGGCCCACAACTGATAACTTAGTGCTCTAATTCACATTACGAACCACTCAACATAATTGCGTATGTAAATTCCCTATCAACCCCATTGCAGCACTTTCAAAGATCTGTGGTCGTTACAAAGATATTGTGACCACCGTGTATAACTACATGTTCCCATTGCTAATTTATTCCAAATTCTTCCAGTTAGATGCTTACCAACTCTAATTTTTACTATAACTATGCTCAGAAAGATAAATTAACGGTAATAACCCCTTCTTCTGAAAAATGTACAGTAAACATTATTAGGTCAGACCAATCTTGGACTGGTATGAAGAAGAAAGTTCTCATCAACTGTTACAGGGAGCTCATGGTGTAAATGCATAGGCAATATGTCGTATTAAGAACCAATTATTTCTGAGGAGTTAATTGATCATTAGGCCCCAACCAGGGTAGTTGAAATTAATAATTTTGAATATATCCCTATATGTTATAGGACCGATCGTTTAAATGTTCCTTGTACAAGAGAAACAGGTAACAAACTAATTACTAACAGCTGCGATATAATCAGTTGAGTACTTGACATGATGTCAAGTATAAAAAAAGATTTTGACATTAAATTTTAAGGGAAATTCAACTATTCTTATGAAACAGTTCACTAGATTCATTATCTTGACACTCATAGCAATCTAAGTTCATTAATTTCCTTCAAATAGCAGCAGAAAAACAATGGAAATTACAATTCGTGAGAACGAGGACTTAGGAAAAACCAAATATTCTCACTTTTCAAAGGATATCACATTTTTTTATGATTTCTACCATTCTCCAAGTTGAACACAGGCAGCAGACATCAAAAAAGTGAACACTGCCATGTCTAAAATAAAAAGGTATGGTGACAGTACCCACTTTCAAGTGGGTGGACAACCCTTCGCGTGCAAATTAAGACCAGGAAAAACATGTACGACATGTATCACTTTCCATACCTGAAGGGCAGCATTCTGATAGCAGTTCGAAAACACTTTCAAGGAAAAACTTTGTCAGTCATGGCCTGTATGAGGATTGTACATTTCAACAGGTCAAGGTCAAGGAAAGATGATGCAAGACAAAGAAAAGACACTTCATAGTATTGGCAAGCTAGATAAATGGAATTCCAGCACTACTTACCATCTAACTAAGTAAAGCTCAATGAACATCTTCAGCATGTTGTTTTCTAAATTTCCTGAGAGCAATTGAATAAACCTCCTTCCTTTTCAATGACATTCCTTCAGCTACCAATTTGACAGCCATTGAAATACTATGACCACTTGAAATCAAATTATTCAATTCATCCTCAATCTCAGACTCTGTTGGACTTTCATGTGCAACGTTGAGTTTGCCCTCCAACAAAAATGTAATTTCTCCCTTCGGCTGGCGGTCTGAATATACTACCTTAGCTTCTCCCAAGGTACCACGCCAAAACTAACACATAAATCAGCAATATACACCATGTAAGTGTCACAGATTTGTAGCAATAAAATTCAAGAGAGACCAGAAGATCACATCAAAGAGATACAGTCATTTTCGTGGGAAAATCAGCAACCCCTAGCACCCAGATAAGAAAATTTGGGAAGAAATAACTTTCTATTAAATGGGGTTATGCCCACCTCCAGTTCATACATCAGATTTCAACTTCTACATTGATCTTGGGTGCAAACACTTTCTTGTTAAGTGCATATGTTAGGATGAGTTTATTGGATACACATTCAAAAATATGGATGAGTAATAGAATGTTTATTATCAACAGGCCTAAAATCAACATACCTCTTCATGAATTTTAGTCATTTCTCTAGCTATAACACAACGCCTGCAAAGCATAAAAAATACAACCAACTTATCATGCAACAGAATCAATTTGGTTAAGTAAAATCAGTGTGTTCCCATAACATGACTTAAGTTTTTTTCTGGACACAGGAGCAGCACCATAATACATCTCTGCTCTCTGACATAATTACCTGGAGTCACCAAAGATCAATGAAGTGTCTCCAAGAAATTGCTTAAGTTTGTGTGGAGGTACAAAAAATATTTGTGTTGCTGTCTGATTTGCTAATAACAGTAGCCTTTCTTTTCTTGAACCAGCATGCTTAGGAAGAAAACCAACTGCAAAGGAAAAAGGAAACTTCACCCAAGGAGAATAAATGAATTCACCCCGACTCCAAGCTAAACCTCATAAGGAAATGCAGGTACCAAATGTAAACTCGTCAGTAGATAAGCCAGATGCTGAAAGAGCGGCTATCACAGCAGAAGGTCCAGGAATAGGAACCACCAGAATATTTGCTTCAATACACAACCTTGCCTGCATTAACTTTATGAATCATTATTTTGTAGAAAGAATTGCAATTTCAGAAGACAGGTCTCGTAGCACACGAAGGAAATCAGAAAAATATTGAAGTCAGTGCCAGAATGTCTAAGATACTAGATTACAAAAATCATATGAAGTATGTAAAAAAATGTGAGTAGTTAAGGAGGAAGATCAGTTCACCTTAATTAGTATCAACGAAATATATATGTGTATGTAGAGGAAGAGGGAGAAAAGAGAGGGGAATCAAGCCCTCTATAATCAAGTCACAGTGACTTGTCAAATTCTTCAACAAAGAAATATCTTGATAAGGATGTAAATAACCTTTAAAATCCTGAGACCAGTTAACCTTAATAACAAGTACAATGATTAGTTAAAATTAGTTTCCAACTTCTAACCATATTTCAAAACAACATAATCACACACAATAACCTTTAGGTAATTGTTATCCCACTGGCTTCGCCTCAAGCATTAAGTCATTCTACCCACATGATCCCCAAAATATTTGTATTGCACTACATGAATCCTGTTAAAAGCAGTTCCAGATAGATGAAATATTGCTAACATAGGTTGATGTGAAGTTGTCAGAATCAAAGACAATCTTTATTTTTGACACAGCATATAGTATAGTAGAATGAAATTATAGATTCTTTTTCTATTCTATGATTTATAAGAAAATGGAATAATGGATTCATGCATATAAAAGGAAAGCAGCATATAACCTATTCATTTCCAAATTATCCAGAATTTTTTTAAGCTCCATGACAGATGTGAGTCAAAAACAGTAACAGCCTAGTCATACTAAATCGAACAAGGATTTATTTAAATCAATCAGACAAGAAATCCACAAGGCATATTATCTCCAAAACACGCTTCATAAAATTTCAGCACTCATAGACAGTCAAGACACGAAATAGGAGTGTCATTACTCATATTAGACTACCATATTGAACGGTAGAAAGTAACCAAGTAAAAATAATTTCTCTAAAAAAAAGTGGAAGGAACGTTTACCAAAGAAAATTTTTTAACTCACCAAATCTGTGCCAGGGTCACTAATTCCAGGCATTCCAGCATCACTGATAAGAGCCACAATTTGACCCTGATGCAATCGTTCCAAAACTGTTCTTTCTCGCTGAGACTCATTAAATTTGTGATAACTCATCTGAGAATCTAAAAATCATATTAGAAATGATTTTGTCAAACGAAACAATCATCCATTAAAGATTCAATGAACTTACAAGGGGTGTTTTAATGTCAAAGTACTGCAGCAACTTCCCAGAATGCCTTGTATCTTCAGAAAGTATCACATCAGCAGATTTTAGTACACGCAGAGCCCTACAATCATGACAAAGCTACGCCATTAGGTCCATAAAAGGAAACAGCTAGAGAAAAACTCGACCACAACAAATTGACATATAAAAGAAGATTAGCAGATTCAAAATATAGTAGGCCTAGTAATTGAGCCCAATTCACAGAGGCCCATGAATCTGTTATAAACAGCTGTCACTACTTTCCTAGTCTATATATACTGTAATATCTTGGTCAGATAATATACAACAGAGAATCATCTTTCATAACAAACCATTATCTAGAATGGTATCAGAGCATTAAAGGACAAACGTCCAGCTAAACCCATTATCCATGTCTACCTCCTCCTCCTCTCAAACAGAAGATGGATCTTCATCTTCCTCACAAAATAACACATCATCCCTTTCCTTTTCTTCCATTACAAATCTCCTTACTGTTAAACTTAATCAAACAAACTTTCCTCTATGGAAAGCTCAGATCACCTCTCTTCTTCGTGCCCAAAATATGTATGGCTTTGTCAACAACACTCATCCATGTCCACCTTCCTCTATTGCTGATGCTCCAAACCCTGCATACACTTCATGGGTCCAAAAAGATCAACTGGTCATGGCAATGCTCATGGCCAGTCTCACTGAGGACGTTCTAGTCCAGATTCTGGATTGCACAACCTCATCCCAAATATGGTCACGGCTCCAAGAGTCCTTTGCTGCTCAGTCCAGTGCCCAAGTAGTCCAAGCACGTCTTCAGCTTGCATCTCTTAAGAAAGGTGACCTCCCCATACAAACCTACTACCACAAAGCAAAAAATCTTGTTTCCAGCCTCACCTCTGCAGGACACGCAATTTCTGATCCAGAATTCATCACCTATCTTCTTGCTGGTCTTGGTACAGACTATGACTCTATTGTTACTGCACTAGCAACACAACCTATTCTACCCTCTCCAAATCAGATATTATCTCACCTTTTGGTCCACGAATCCCGTCTCACAAATCAATCCAACCCCATTCTTCCCACCCCTCCCATGTCTGCTAATAACACTTCCACAACTTCTCCAGAAGCCAATTTCACAAGAACTGGAACTCAAAACAGAGGTCGTGGTCGCCCCTCAGGAAACACCACTGGCCAAGGAAGAGGTGCCCCTCCAAACAGGAACTCCAACACCAACCCTGGAAACAATTCTTACTTCTCCAGACCACCTTCTTCTAATCCGAACAGAGGACGTGGGCAAGGTGGCTCACACTACAATTTCACTGGGCAACTTGATACCAGACCTACCTGCCAGGTTTGTCTCAAACCAGGTCACAGCGCCTTAGTTTGTTGGCATCGCTTTGATCAAGCTTACCAAGCTCCTCCACCGGCCTCAATGCAAGCTCACAACACCACAATGAGCCAGTGGTATGCTGACACAGGTGCTACCCATTATTACACTCCAGATCTTGCAAACCTCCGCTTTGAGTCCATGGCCTACGATGGTACTGATTGTGTTTCTCTTGGCGATGGGTCCACTATCCCCATTCTTCATCATGGTTCCACCTTCTTTACAGCTTCAAATCGAACTTTCAAACTTCCTCATATTCTTCATACCCCTGCAATTTCTAAGAATTTACTATCTGTTAACCAGTTTTGTCGTGACAATTTAGTCTTCTTTGAATTTCACTCTGACTTTTTTGTTTTGAAGGATACCCAGACAAAGGCAGTTCTTCTTCAGGGACTCGTTGAAGGCGGTTTGTACAAGTTTCCGGCAAGCACCAAATCTCTACTTTCACCCACCTTGACATCTTCACCGTCGTCGCCTATCAATGTCTGGCATTGCCGGCTTGGTCATCCATCCAAGCGTGTTACCCTTACTTTTCTTCAACAAAGGAACATCAGCCCTAAACCATGCCTTCCTACAGCCCAGTCCAGTCCAGAAGAGGCGTTTCCTTGCACCTCATGTTCGTGGTCCAAAGCCCATGCTCTACCCCACTATGCTTCCTCCACCAGATCCATTGGGCCATTGGATCTTCTTTTTGCTGATGTATGGGGCCCATCCCACCAATCCTCTCTAAAAGACAATAAATATTACCTTTCAATTATAGATGATTGGTCCAAATTTATTTGGCTTTTTCCGATGTCTACTAAGTCTCAAGTCACACCAATTCTCACTTCCTTCATCAAACTTGTCACTAATCAATTCTCCGCCAATATCAAAGCAATTCAAATGGATGGTGGTACCGAATTCAAACCAATTTTATCCTTTCTCCAAGACAACGGCATTCAACATCGCCTTACTTGCCCCTATTCTCATCAACAAAATGGAAGTGTGGAAACGCGACACCGTTGCATTGTGGATATGGGCCTCACTATCCTTAAACACTCATCCTTACCCCTCTCATATTGGGATTTTGCCTTCGAAACATCCGCTTACCTCATTAACCGTACCCCCACACCCATTCTTCAACACAAATGCCCGTTTGAGCTTTTATTTAAATCCATCCCGGATTATTCCTTTCTCAAAGTTTTTGGATGCCTTGCTTTTCCTAATCTTAGACCCTACAACAAGCACAAGCTCAATTTTCGATCCACACCCACCATTTTTATTGGCTATGCAACTCATCACAAAGGATACATTTGCTATGATTGGCAAAACTCGAAATATTACATTTCTCGGGACGTTATCTTTCATGAAACAACTTTCCCTTTTGCTAATTCATCCTCCCTTCCCAACAAATTTGCTACCTCCTTTCCGGACTCCCATACTACACTTCCCATTTTTCCAGCCTATAAGCCCACCATCGAACCAGCCCAAAACATTCAGCAACCCCTCCCTTCACCTTCGTCCCTCCCACATGATGGGCCGGCCCAATCTTCTTCTGAAGATACTCCAAATAACCACCCCACTCCTACTCCACCACCACCTTCACACCCAATGCAAACCAGACACAGAAATAACATCCATAAACCCCTCATTCGCAATGACGGCACCATTCCCTGGCCTCCCACTAACCCTTCGTGTGCTCTTTCGACTCTCATTCCTGATGAACCCACTAGCTATACCGAAGCCTCCAAATTTCAAGAGTGGAGAGAAGCAATGAACCACGAATTTAATGCCCTTTTGCACACCAATACTTGGACACTCGTTTCACCACCACCTTCTTCAAACATTCTTGGGGTCAAGTGGGTTTTTAAAACCAAGCGTCATTCTAATGGTACCATAGAGCGAAGAAAAGCTCGTTTAGTAGCAAAAGGGTTTCACCAACTTGAAGGAGTCGACTATTCCGAAACCTTTAGCCCCGTCGCTAAACCCACCACCATACGCCTTCTTCTTTCACTTGCCTCTACCAATCACTGGACAGTCCGGCAACTTGATATTCAAAACGCCTTCTTACACGGGGACTTGAATGAGGATGTCTTCGTCCAACAACCACCAGGTTTTTCTAACTCTCAATTTCCCAACCATGTGTGCAAACTTCATAAGTCTCTGTATGGCTTGAAGCAGGCTCCAAGAGCCTGGTTTGGCAAATTAAGTGATACTTTGCTTTCTTTGGGTTTTAAATCATCTCTTGCTGATACCTCTCTATTCTCCTATCGCCATGAGAACAATCTTGTATTCATCTTAGTGTATGTGGACGATCTGCTGGTTGTTGCTTCCTCTGAAAATCTTGCAGGTAAATTCATCCAATCTTTGGCCAACAAATTCCCTGTCAAGGATCTGGGCAGTTTGCACTACTTTCTGGGCATTCAGGTTACTCGAGACAAAGATGGTTTCTCCCTTTCGCAATCCAAATATATCACAGACCTTGTCTTAAAGACACAGATGCAACACTCAAAACCGGTGTCCACACCCATGGCCATCCCTGCTGCAACCTCTTCCCTTGCCAATGATGCCTTTCCGGATCCATCACTCTATCGAAGTGTTGTGGGAAGCCTTCAATATCTAGCCTTCACAAGACCAGATGTATCCTTTGCAGTCAACAAAGTTTGTCAGACAATGCATTCACCAACTCAAGGCCATTGGCAAGCAGTCAAACGGATCCTCAGATATCTTAGCTCCACTGCAAACCTGCAATTTCACATTTCTTCTACTTCAAATCTGTTCCTCTCAGCCTTTTCCGACTCTGATTGGGCAGGAGATAACCTTGATAGACGATCCACTGGCGCTTACTGCATCTACCTGGGATCAAACCTGATTTCATGACAATCCAAGAAACAGGAAATTGTGTCTCGCTCATCAACCGAAGCAGAATATCGAGCTTTAGCACATGCCACATGTGAAACACTCTGGATTCAAACACTGCTGCAAGAACTTGGTGTCCACATCCATCGTCCTCCAATTCTCTGGTGCGATAATCTAGGAGCCACGTACCTCGCTATGAACCCTGTTCTTCATCACAGGATCAAGCACATTTCTCTTGACTATCACTTTGTAAGAGAACGAGTGCAGAACAAATCTCTCAAAGTGGCATTCCTCTCTACAAAAGATCAAATTGCTGATGCCCTGACCAAGCCTCTGTCGACTGCACGATTTCTTCAATTACGATCCAAACTGAATCTTCACCAGCTTGGATCGAGGGGGGATAGTAGGCCTAGTAATTGAGCCCAATTCACAGAGGCCCATGAATCTGTTATAAACAGCTGTCACTACTTTCCTAGTCTATATATACTGTAATATCTTGGTCAGATAATATACAACAGAGAATCATCTTTCATAACAAACCATTATCTAGAAAAATAGCAAACCAGTCGAAGAGATATCTTAAAGGACTAAGGAGAAATACCGGAAAGTGATATCCTCAAGATTCCCGATGGGAGTGCCCACCAGATACAAGCCAGACTTCAAAGCTCCCTGTTCGACGGAAGCAATAGATGGGCAAAGTGCAGTTATTGTTATACGATGGTTGTAGGAGGAATTTGCATCTTGATTTTAAAAATTATGTGAAGCTAAGTGCGGATAATATTGGTTAGTCTCCTTCCCTGATTACGACAAGCCAAAAACTAGGTTATATATACACCAAATCACAAAAGACAGACGTTACGGAAGTACCCGGTCCTGACACAAATCGACACCGTAAACAGTTTCCAGTATCATCAAATACAAATGCTAACAGCAATTGAATCGGCTTTCTATACGAATCAAAATCACAAATGCCAGCGCATACGCTTAAAAGATGCAAAATATACACTTGAAAAGTTGTCCGTGATTCGATAGAGTAAAAGAGAGAGAGTAGAACGATACCTGTTTGGTAGGCTCTTCAGGAATTAATGGCTTGGATGATTCAGAGAGGACTTGCAAATTGGAGCAGAAGGAAGCAACAGCGTATTTGCGGTGACCAAAGGAAGCAAATGCGAACGGCTTCAGAGATGCGATGATCGTCGGTGCCGGAAAAGATAAGCAACGGAGACGGTCCGTCGCTGGGGAAGCCTGCAAGAATGGAAGCCGCCGAGCTGCTGCCGCCATCACCGGTTCAGTTGGCCCTAACCTTTAGCGATTCGCACCGCCAAATATGAAAAGGGGACGCTTCGGCGACCTTAAACGGTCGATGTTCTTTCAGATACTTTCACTTTGACCTTTTCACCGGCCAGCAAACTGTATTTGCATATTTACTCTCATGAGTGATGAGTAAAATTTCATTTTTTACCAAAAATATATAATTGATTTTTAGTTACTTGATAAAATCCAAAAAATAGTTAATCAAATTTCGTTAACCGAAACGCGCAACGATAAATAATGAATTTTATTAACTATTAGTTATAAAAAAAATATATATATTTTGTGATTAGACTACTCGTTCAAACGCTTATTTCTCTCTCCTCTCCCAGTTAATCAATTGTGAACGATTACGTTACAGCCGTCGCCTTTTTCCTGTCTCCGGTGAGCGTTTTTCCGCCTGGTTTCTTGTACTTCTGGGGGAGGTTGATACCCCTCCCCCGTTGCCTCCGGGTAATGGAGATCATGCTAATCATGTATTGTATGGCCTCCCTTTGGCTTCTTATGTTGGGTTGGCTGATTCAATGGATTTGTTGGAGGAAGTTCAAGCGTCATTGACCCTTGTTGTTCTTCCGATTGTGGATCACTTGGTCCCAACAATTGTATCGTCTGATGACGATATGAGTGATCCTGCGGGGACTGAGTTGCCTCTTGTTGTTGATGACAAATCCACTAAGGCTACCCTCGTACTACAATTCCGCTACAGTTTGTTATTGGTGTATCTTCGGTTAGTGGTCCATATGAGGATCTTCTCATTGGTGCCTCTATTAGTGTGTTTGTTCCTTCAAAATCAATTTGGCTAGAGATTACTAAATGAAGGGCTTCAACAGGTTTTTCAGTTCAGGCTTCCAATCATTTGCCTCTAGAGGGGAAGGTGTCCACTGATTATCCGGCTGGTCCCAATGGGGATCCTATTTTCACCATTGCTCTAGATCTTACGGAATGTTTAGGGTAAGTGGAAGAATTTGTTGGTGTTTAAGGTCCTTAGGTATCCTGTTGCTTATCCCGTTATGCATCGGAAGATCAAAGAGCTTTGGAAGTGTGGGGACATTGTTAAGCTTATTGATGTTGAAATAATTATTTTATTTCTTGTTTCTCTAATAAGTCGGAACCCAGGCCCAGCTCGTGACCGGTTCTACCGGTTCTTGTGAACAGGGCCTCGGAATTTCGAGGGCCTCCATATAGTTAAAAAAAACAGTTTGTGTATAACATGTTTCCTTGCCCAGCTAGTATGAATACAATTATTTTCCTGTTTAGCTCAGGTTCGAATCCTGCGAGCAAAATTTTTCTCACCTGCTTTCTTTTATTTTTGTGGGCCCCTTCTCATTATTGTTTTACTTTTACTTACAATACAATATGTTACACCTTATTACTAAAGCACAAATTAATATTAATAATTTTTGCTTTTTGACCTTTTCTTTAAAATTTTATTTTTTGTTTACCCTATAATGCCTATTAAAAACTCTAAAATTTTTATTTCAGTCATATTAAAATTAATTTTCAGCATATAAAATACAATTAATAAAATGTTACTAAAGAATTTAAATAATATTATATAGTTTTAATATTTTTTTTAAAATACGTTAATTAGTTTTTGGCACGAGGCCTCCGAAATCATTGAGACGGCCCTATCGAAACTCATCCATGTGCTTACCAATGGACCTTGGGTTGTCTTTGGCCGGTGCTTAGCCTTGCGACGTTGGTCACCTAGTTTTACTATTTCGGCTCGTATTGTTTCGGCTCCTACTTGGGCTCGCATCATGGGGCTTCCCACGCAATGGTTCCATGAAGGTTTGTTGCTACAACTTGTTAAGGGTTTAGGTTCTCCGGTTGCAATTGATCCCTAAACTATGAATATTAATCGGGGTCGTTTTGCCCGAATTTGTATTGAGATAGATATCATTAAGCCTTTGAAAAAGGTCATTTTTATTAAAGGAATTCGTTGTCCTATCGAGTATGAAGGCTTAGTTATTGTGGGTTTTTCATGTGGTCGTTATGCCCGTCTTGCGGCGTCTTTGTCTTTTTGCTCGGTGGATGCTACGGTTAAGAAGGCTTATATATCAGTTCCGTCAACAGGTTGTGGCAAGGTTAATCATAGGGAAACGTCTACGGAAGTGATTCAAGAAGTGTCGGTATCTCCAGTTAAGGATTTAAGGTTTGGGCCTTGGATGTTGGTGGCTCAAAGGCCTCGTCAATCAAAGGGAAAGGCTAAGGTTGGGGTTCCGGGACGTCCTCCTGGCCCAACTAATGGTCCTGGTCGTGGTGGATCTTCTCTCGCTACTGTTTTGCTACATTTTTCTAGGTAGGGTTTCCTCGGGTCAAGGGAAAGGAGTATATAGTGTGAAGTCATCTAGTCTCGCCATGCAAGCCTTCCTAAGGTGGGTTTGCAGTCATTGGCTCCTTCTCTTGTGGCTTGTAGGTCTACGGATACGCCGCAGTCATATTTGTTGCCCTTTGTTGAGACGCAGCAGTGCGGTCTCCTTAGTTTTTGGCGAATGGTGAAGGTAAGGGTACGGTGTTTGTTGCGGTGTTGGGGTGTTCAGGGGTTCGCCATCTATTATGGCGGTTGGTGGTGTTTTCCAACACAAAAACCACTCGCTCCTAGTTTTGATGATGGAGCTTCTACCTCGACGCATCCGAAGCGATTGAATAAAGTGAAGAATAACGCACGAAGGTTGAGTTGGAAGTTGAAGAAAGTTGTTGTTGCGTTGCCGAAAAAATTTCCTGCGAAACGACAATGCCCATGTGAAGGTGAATGTAGGCCTATCGATGATGTGGTGGTTTCGGGCCTTCATATATCATGTTTTGGATTGTTCGTGATGAGCTTGGTATAGTTGTTGTTCCTTCAATGTTATCTTCTTCTTCTACGGGTGTTGTTCAGGGAGAATATGATGTGGTGCGGTGGAGGTTTTTGATCTTGTGGTTTCTGAGCGGGATAGTGAGAGCACTAGAGTAGACTAGGTTCTTTTTTATTCTTTTTTTTTCTTAAGTCTCTTTTAATAAAGAGAAAATTGGTGAAATAAGGCACCTTTTGTAACTTGTAGACTAAATAGGCACCCTATTTTCACAATTAAAAAATAAAAATAAAAGTAACATATATATCCAAAAATTAAAAGAAAACTATATATAAAAGATTCTGCAGATTAATGGTAACTGTTTGAAAAAAAAAGAAATTGTATATGAAGATTCTGCCAATATATAATACCCATTTAACTAATTATTTTTCTCTCTCTTCTTAATTATAATAAATAAAAGATTGTGAATTGTGTCAAATGTAGGATTTGAACTTTGGATGAGTTGTCACTCCCTCCCACCCTTATACTAGATGGGCTAATTAAATTTTATGTATTCTTTTGATAATACATAGTATTAATACACAATTTTAATTACACAACGTTAATACATAATTTCAATTACACAATTTCAACTACACAATTTCAACTACACAATGTTAATACATAAAAGACTTGTGTAACCAAACTTTGTGTAAATGACGGATTTGTGTAACCAAACATTGTCAAAATGACAGACATTGGTACTACATAAACGTAATCGTTATGTAGAAAGTCGCAAAAATTATGTATTCATCACGGATCCTCAATCGAAACTTGACACATTAATTTGTTCATTTGTACACAAATATAACGTCCCAACTATATTGGATGAGTCACCTACATATTTTCCCAAAAAAAAGGGCTAACAAACATATCATACGGATGACTAACTACGTAGACTCAACATATGTACATAACCACAAAATTAATAACAACATATTTCTTTAATTATGATAAATAAATAATTAGGGAACAAATTTGTTTAAATTTTTAATTAGGAAAATAATTAGGGAGAGATTTTAGGATCAATTATTATCTCATTCCTTATTTGATGTAACAACATATTTCCTTAAATCTTTAATTTGAAAAATAATTAAATGAGATAGGAGAGATAAGTTTGACTTACATGGTAATTTCTTTTATAATTTTCGATTAATTTTTTTTCATCATAATTTAGGGTGCCTACTTTGTTAATATAAAACAAAAGGTACCTACTTTATGCACATTGTTACGTAAAGTACCTACTTAACCAACTCATTCTTTAGAATTGTGTTACGTGGAATGTGTGTGAGGCTTGTAAGAACATGTTATGTCGGGCTATTCGCTTTACTAGAAATCATCATAAGGTTAATGTTTTGGCAGTTTTTGAGCCACGTGTTTCTGGTGATAGAGCTCAACATATTTTTGATCAGCTAGTTTTTTCGGGTTGTTACCGTGTTGAGGCTTCTAGGTTTGAAGGGGGTGTCTCCGTGTCTGGCTACTTTGGAAGTCTAATGATGTTCAACTAACCATTGTGAGTAGTGGTAGACCTTATATTCATACTAAAGTGCTTGGCTCTTTTGCTTTTTGTATTATTGTGGTTCATGCTCCTCCATATTACAAGCATCGTAAGTCGTTTTGGGTTAATCTGGATGAAAAAGTGAGTAGGGTTTCTAATTCTTTGCTCATTGGAGGGGATTTTAACTGCATCGTATCTACTAATGAATGTTGTGAGGGTCGGGGGAGCTTCATTTGATTCTCGGGTTTTTCAGCGTTTTGTTCAATCCCGGGGTTTGGTTGATATTGGTTTTTTGGGGACTGATTATACTTGCGATGATGGTAAGGCTTCGGGACGTTGCATTTATAAGCGCTTGGACAAGGATTTCATGTCTCTTAGTGGGGTTTACTTTGGCCTAATGATATTGTCCGGCATCTTGCTCGGTTCTCTTCGGATCATTCTCCGCTTTTGTTTTATCGGATCTAGTGTTGCATGTTCGTCGGGAGCGTTGGACGTTCCGATTTGAAGTTGTTTGGATGGAGCATCAAGACTTTATCCCTAAGGTTGAGTTGTGTTGGTCGGCTAACCCCGAGGTAAGTATTGGTATCCCTAAACTTATAAATTCTTTAATTGAGTGGAATTGTGTGGTCTTTCGTAGTGTGCATTGCAGAAAGCAAGTTCTTTCAAGTAAGTTTTTGGCGGTTCAGAATGATTCTCGGTTACCTACGTTTTCACGTTTGGTGGCGAAGGAGGCTCGCCTAAAGCGATAGATGGAAAAGGTTCTCGATCAGGAGGAGATCATTTGGTTTCAGAATTCCAGAGAGCAATGGTTGACGTGTGGGGATATAAATAAAACTTATTTTCACGCTTCCACGATTATTAGGCGTAATCGGAACCGGGTGACTCGTTTGTTAATTTAGGATGATAGTTGGTCAAAGAATCCTCTTTTACTCGCAACGCATGTGATGGAGTTTTTTGCTTCATTGTATAGTCTTGTAGATGTTGAGCTCTATCCTCTGTCCATTGGGATTGATTCGGTTTTTCCGGATCTTGATGTTGGTGTTTGTGATGGTCTCCAATAGGAGGTGACTATGGATAAGTTTATTAAATGGTAAGGGGCATGGGTGCTAAAAAGGCTCCGGGTCCTTATGGGCTTAAGCTTGTTTTCTTCTAGAAGCGTTGGGGTGTTGTGGGAGATTTGATTTTGAGAATGGTTTCTCATTTCTTGGATAATCAGATTCTGCCCCCTGGTACCAATGATACCCTTATCTCCTTAATTGCCAAGGTGAAACCGGAGCGTATTAGTCAGCTTCGTCTCCTTGCTCTATGTAATGTCTGGTATAAAATTATTTCCAAGGCCCTTGTCCAGCATATGCAGCATGTGATTGGATCTCTGGTTAGCTCAACCCAAGGTAGTTTTATCATTGGTAGTTATAAAACTAGAATATAATATGGATGAAACCCTTTTTCATAATTTTACGTTTATATCGGCATCAATAAGCTCGTAGTTTCCAAAAGCTCAACAAGCTTATAAAAAAAATCGGTTAGTTCAACTATTTATTTCAACTATTAAATCAGTTTCAACTTCAGCTTCATCTACAATAATCTCGTGGTTTCTAAACGGACCCTAAATACGCCCTAAAAGATTATAGTGTAGTTTTAAGTTTTGAATCTCCCCGATAAATGACTGTACTTCATGTGCACGTATTTCAATTCTTCGAACTTCATGGGACATGTGGGATTGTACACGCATTTCAACTATTTGACTTCTTGACAAGATTGGGATCGTAAGTAGATCAACATTACTTCATATGATTGATGTTGTCTCATGTATGCTTTGTTGATCTATGGTGAGGTTTCAAAAATTATACGAGGATTATAATAAGACTAAAAAAAAAATTACCTAAACCGTACCTCATCTTTTAGGCTGACTAAACTTTAGTACCCGTCTTATAACTATTAGAACGGTACCCCACATATTGAGTCTGACCAAAGATTAGTACTTAAATTACTGTTCGCACGTTAAGTTAACAGATCGGTGTCAAATATCAGGGGCGAAATTGTCTACCTAGCTTAGACAAAATTGTTCACCTACCTTAGATATTTAACACCGAGTTGTTAACTTAGCGTGTAAACAATAATTTAGGTACTAATCTTTGGTCGGACTCAATAAGTGATAGTTTAAAAAACGGGGTATTAAAAAGTTTAGTCAGACTAAAAGACTATTGATAGTTTAAAAGACGGGGTACTAAAGTTTAGTCAGCCTAAAAGAAGAGGTTTTAAGTAATTTTCTCTTAAAAAAAATGAGAAAAACAATTCCCACTTTAATCTTTCCACTAGAATTTTAACAAGACGGGTACTAAAGTTTTTTTAATTGACGCTAAGGGACAGTCTCAATACGTGTAAGTTAAGTGTTAGTAAAAAAATGACAAAAAAGTCTGGCTATATGAACCTTTTTATATAGGTTACGTTGTAATAATGAGAAGTCCTAATAATGAGAAATATTTCTACGCATACAGCCAAATTTGGAATGATATCAGAATCTGATAAATCAGCCCATGCTAGCTTACTAATCAAATGTTTTAACACATTAGGAAAACATGCATATCATAACAGAGGATAAAGAGGAACCATAATGCAAAGTAAGATTAATCAGCATACTTACATGTTGCAAATTGATAGCATTTAAATTGAAGTTCAGTGAACGAGGTCTCGATCCAGCATAAGTCTCCTACAAATTTAAAATGTCATGAAAGCTTCAAATTTTCCTGATGGTTGCCTTCTCTATCCAGATTTCAGGAGGAAGGACATACTTAAATGGCGGATATATATTACCCTCACACATGAATGGCTTCCAATTTTACACTTTATCATCATGGAACCACCATCTTGTCTCCTTTGGAGATTTCCTACAGCTCTTCACGTATCTGTCATTATCCGCAGGTCGTTGCTGTACACAGGAACAGTAGGTCAAAAGCTAAGCATGTGGATTCATAACTGAAAGCTACTGAGATATTTGTGTGGTCCGGTCATACGAATGAATACCAACCTTAACTGGTGAACTTGATAACATGGAGAGAATGCTGATACATACTGAACTGATTGTCATTGCCGGGGACCATGAATCATACAGTATATCTTGAAGAACACACATCACAGAGAAAAGACGGTGAGGGAAATGGAGTGGTCAGTACGCACTCTAAGAATAATGAAGTGATAGGATATTTCATCTGCACCTGGCATCTAGGGATTTAAACTGCAAAACTATGATGGGTATAATGGAGACAGTCGGAGTTTATACTAGCAAAGTGCAAAATCCAAAATAGAAGCTAGAATAATGTCTGCTCGCCCAAACATGTGCAGTAGAAGCATCCAACTAATGACTGAAACATGGTAACTTTCCTTGGAACTCATAGCCAAACTCCATAAAAGGGCCTTTCGACAATCCTTTTCTTGTTTTTAAGGCTTCATGCCCCATACAGCTTAGTAATTATGAAACAACAGCCATTAAACCTAGCTAGTCTTCTATAAAATAACCACTTACAAATAGGTTACCCCATAGTTATTCAAAGGCCCTTTTATACTATGAGAATGCATTTATTCTTGGCTCCAATATTTTTGACAGAACTAGGTCCTCATTAGGGTAAAAGGAAGTTTAACCACAATAAGGCCAACTTCGTTCAGTAAACATATACACTGTAAAAGAAGATGTGTATAATTTGATTTGAGCCTGTTGACAAAAGATTAGCTTATCTATGCAGCAAATATTTTCTATTGGTTAAGCACTTGATTGCCAAGTAGATTATGTGGGTGTTTCATTTTGTTAGCAGCTTATTCAATCTTGTACAAAAACCTAAACTCCTCAACAATTACTTGACCAAATAAGCATCAATAATAAAGAAGGCTTCAGGTAGCATGACGTTAGGACACACCACACTCATAAATCATATATTCATACACATACAACATACAGAATCAACTAAACCTTCCCGTTAGCAATCGCCAAAATGAAGCACATATGGGAATCAATTCTTTGAGGCAAAAAAATGTGTGGGAATTTATAGGAAAGAGAATACCTAAGCATATATGTCCATTGCTGTAGATGTGAGGATGCACAGGTGAAGGAGGAACAAATATGACCTACACAAAACGAACACAGCACAAAAAAATTTAGACTAATTAGATCACCAAAATTTTGTTCCTACAGTCCTTATCACTAAACAGCAACCTGGGGTGCTTCCATGGGATAATTTTCGGGGAAATCAACTTGGAGCTGGTAAATTTCATCAGCGTAAAGCGTGCCAGACGCACCGCTCATATCTATCACCCATCTAATAAAGCAACAAGAAAGTGAAAATAAAATGTCGAAACCAAGAGCTATCAAGGAAGGTAAATCTTCGTAGCAAAGAAAGAGAGAAGGAACACCTCTGGAGATTGTCGGTGACTATGTGCTTGAAACCAACAGGAGGATTGACCTGCCACTCCGCAAGCTCCTTCTGGAGCCGATTCTGCGCGATCTTACTCAGAGTCTAACGATATCGTAGGATTCAGACAAGAAAAAACAAGTAAAACCACACAAATTCAACAAAGAAGAAGAAAATTTCAGCGTAGAAAAGCTAATTGAGCACGAAATCAGTATAGACCTTGCGCGACTGAGCGCTGCTACTTGACATGGCTTCTGTGCGGCGCAGAAGAGAATCGAGAGATGGAGGAAAGAAGAGACGATTGCTTTCTCGGAAATGGAAGGAATAACAAAAGAAGATTGGGGATAGTTGTGGAAAAGTTGAAGAGAAGATTCTGAGATTTTCTATGGTTTTCTTCTTTTGAAATTCCAATTATTGCATAATATACCCAATATTTAATACTTATTTCATTGTATCACTTTTACTTTTTACTTTTCGTTTATTGTGCCAGGAAAGTGTGATTGATAGGGGTGGGCATGGGACGGGATAGGGGTCAACCCGCGTCCCGTCCCGCAAGTTATTTGCGGGACGAGACGGGATTATGACTTTGTCCCATGCGGTACGGGAGGGGACGGGACAAATCCTACGAAATTATACACAAATTATATTCAATATGCATACATGTTTTCTCTCATGTTTAAGTTGCAAATGATCTACAAAAAATTGATACCTAATTATCATTTCATGACGCTTACATTAGTAGTTAATACATTGAAAACAAATTCAAGTTACTGTTCGCTCCAAACGGTGTGTGCAAGCTTTAAATTTATAACCCTAGACTTAAGCTTAAAACAAGGATGCGAACCCGCAGTGTACGGGACAATCGTAGTAAAAGCAAGAAAATTCCAGGGGTCGATCACAGGGACTCGGTGAAACAAAGTCAACACGGTATGCTATGTCAATTCTAACCACAAGAGCGATTAACACAATCAAAGATGAATAAGAAGTCAATAAAGCAAACATGCAATTCTAGGGATTAAAGCATCTAGTTGTGGTTCCAACTCAAGATCTATAGATAAGCGGACAAAGCTGAGATTTTTGCGTGGGGAAGGTGTTACTAAAGTGGAGTAGATCACCGGGTAAGTCTCACTACACACTAATCCTAAACCGTAACTCCTATTACCGGGTAAGTCTCAAGGAATCAAGATAAAGAACTATAACCTCAAACTAACATACCATCTAAGGGAATAGAATCAACCTTTACCGGGTAAGTCTCAGGCTAACTCACAAAGATGGGATGGAAGCACACTCAAACCCCAATAAAGGATAAACCTTTATTACCTACACTTATGATCGTTAATACACAAACTAAGGAATTACCGGGTAAGTCTCATCCTAAGCTTGCATTGAACCAGGAAGGTGTAATAAGAATATGATTTAGCAAACTCTAACACTTAACTTTCTGTTTAGGTTCAGATAAGTCACCTCGGTCAGAAGAATTCCACCCCGGCCGAGATGTTCATCAACCGAACGAGATGCTTAGGGTTAAGGTTAAAGACTCAAACTTTCAGGATCCTACTGGAATCTAAGATTATTCTATCATTGTTTTTCCCACAACCTTCAGCCAATCACCCTAGAATCACACAAGGAAATTAGCCACTCATCATCATCATGAAAGTATTAAAATATATGGGAAGAAAGTGAATATTTGAACAAAGAAGAATTTAATGAAAAGACTTCAATAACTGAATCAAATATCACAACAAAGCGTTCCTTGGATAATAATCCAAAAAGACAAGACAACAATTGAGGGAATTGAAGACAATCTTACAAAACCCTTCAATAAAGCTATAAAGCTATGGACTTCAATCTTCCTTCAACCTTCAAAAAGGTTCTTCAAAAGCTCCCAAATTGGAGTATACCGCTGCTGCGTTATTTTCGGTGTATGCGGGATGATAGCGGGTGTCGGAATTGTGGAAAATCCGACCCTTTTTATAGGAAAATAACCCTCCAAAGATAATAAATCTTAGAAAGATATCTTCCCATAAAAATAGGTAAAATATATAATTCTGCATATCTCCTTCCTTCCAGGAGCCAAGCCCAAAAATATAAGATCACTTTCCAAATTTAAAAGATCTCCTCCAAGAATAAAATATTCTCGCCGCGTCCTAGGTGTTCGCCTCGGTCGAGTCGGCGTCTCTGGATCACCTCGGTCGAGGTGAATCAATGGTCAACCGAGGTGAGTCATGACAGAATGTGAAATCTCTCGAATCTGCTCCAAAGTAAATCTTTAATCCATGGCTATGCTCCCTGGATGTAGCTCCAAATGACTCATGACTCCTTTTGCTCCTTTTTGATGCAAAACGTACCATATTACCTGCAATTACAACGAAACTAGGTGTAGACCTCGATTCTCGCAAAGGTAGATGAAATGGTAGTAAAATCACATAATGCACATACAAACATGCAGATTATGAAAGATAAAACGTCCAAACAAACCCCAAAATATAGACTATAATTCATGCTATCAGTTACATCAAAGTGTCTTACCGATTTACATTAAAAAAATAACAACTAGTAATTTAAAGATTTTTACATTTATTTAACAATCGATTACAATTGTTGGAAGTCACAAATACAAGGGCGATGGAACGGACTAGAGGAAGGACGACGATGGAACGGACCAGAGCCGGCGAATGAACTAAATCAAGGGAGAGTGGAAACTCTAGTATTTTAGATCCAACCAAATGAGTAGTAAAGAATAAGTGTATGACTAATTAAAAATTATCGATCTAATATCTTTAAAAATATAAAAATATTTTTAAATTAATATGTTTAAAAACTATAATTTATGTATATTATTTATCTATATAATATTTATAAAATATAAAAATATTATTTATATATATATATATGCGGGACGGGACGGGATTAACCGGGATGGGAAGTTTTCGTCCCGCGTCCCGTCCCGTAAATTTTTTCGCGGGACAGGACGGAACGGGATATACATTTTTTTTTCAAATCCCGTCGAAATTGGGAGAGGATCGGGCGGGACGGGATTAAGCGGGATTTATGCCCACCCCTAAAAGTGTATATTATAAGAGATTTCGGTTTTGTAAAGTTTAAAAAATAACTTGATGCAAGTTTAAGATTTGAAGAAATTTTTAATAAAATAAATTAGAATATAAGAAGGTGAGTAATTTGTACAATTTATTTTACTTCTTAACTAAGCTGTAGTAAAAAAATATGCATGTTGTACATATTTTTCATAATATTTTCGAAGATTATAACTAATAATAGACTAGTAATAAAGTAATATTAATAATACGGATAAAAGTTTCAAATAAAGTTAAACGAGGCAGTTCTGACTGATGTGAATCTGCCGCAGCAAATCACAATGGGCCCAAATTCTTTATTCTAATGTTGGGCCCGTATGGCCCATGTCCAGTTAAGTTTCTTGAATACCCAGAACCGTCACATGGCCCAATCGGCCCAAAATACACTTGTGTTCTACATATCAAAGTACTACACTAGTACTACTTTTTGTGTGTAACGTGCGTTACCGATAAAATATGACGGCGGATAGAACATTGGATGTTAATTCAATCTCAAATTATAATTGTAAATAATGCAATTTTTCATTGCTACTATAGCTTACAATTCAGAAAATCCTTATACCGGTTCTTTTAGCATCTTCTATTTGTACAATTATATATGCTTTCTAACAACGAACTTACTCTCTGCTAATTAATACTAACTATCTTCTAACCACTCTTCATAATCATAAAGAAGCTACGTTTTTAGGTCCAACGTCGGGCTCAAAGATCCGTTGCCCCGACGCTAGTATTTGTCTCGGGTCGAATATCATTTTCCTTCGATAAAACTCGTCCCATTTGTTACCAAAATGGTTCTTCCATTCCGTTTGTGAAGTGAAATGGGGCAAATATTGCTTAGCTTCAATCTTAGCCTCTTCACAAAACTTCAATACTTGACGGTTCTGATCCGAAAGGTATTCCAAGCTTTGCGCTTCGTCTCCTCCCTCTAAGGCGGATCGAAGAAACCCGACTAGGTAAAACACCTCCTCGTCCGGTGTAACCACGGAGGTCCTCTTATCCCATCTGCAGAACAAGAACAAAAATGGTCAACTTACATTACACATGCATTACATGAAAATGCATGAAATGAAACGCAGCGTTTAGTGTGAGGTTGAATAGGAGAAAAGTAAAAGGGAAGACAAAGAAGATGATGTCGCAGTCAGTGGGTCACATGGGAGAAGATCTTCTGACATGAGAATCTTCCCATTTTGAAGCTTTTCTTGAAGGCTCAGTGCTCACAGGGTATGTCTATTGGGAGCATCCTGGCTTCCTCTGCCGGCTCCGACAAATCTCGGGTCCTACCTTCTTAATTCACACCTTAATCATTGACTTTTATTTCTTCACATTTCTACTTGCCTTATATTTAATCATAAACTTAAATTCTAATCTAATTAATTTATCTATGTCATGCGCCCTCAAATGTGCATGCACTGCAGATGTAAGCAATCCATGCTAATCTAACGTACTGTGGCGTGAATGATGCATGTAGCCATGCAACAACTATCAAGACTAAAATAATGGGTTAGAATTAATTAAGCACCAATGTTGACTGACAAAACAAGGGCAAAAAGGGAAATTGAATTGGGTCTTACTTCTTGTTATTCATGGGGTAGATAAGGATGGGCCCACTGGTCTTATTCCCCAAAATACCCTTGAAGACACCTCTATCAAAGTCTGCGATTCTTGACTTGGGGATGAAGAGGTTAAGCCATGGGTGTGGAACTTCCCATAAGCCTTTGGACCGGAGTTTAAGCTCCGCTTTATGAACCCGGTCCAGAAAATCCACGTAAGGAAGATCCGTTGTGAATACGGATGACGGTATGAAGTTTAGCTTCTTCAACAAATTGTCAATTTCCTGTGACAATTAAATAATAAAAAGGTTTAGTTTTTAAATATAATACACTAAAGTTCTCATAAAATGAAGCGAAAAAAGAAAAGCAAGCAGACTGCCACCAAACCTACAACTTCTTTTGTCAGGAATCTGAATACATTTTGATTCTTTCAATAGATTTTTCATATGTTTTGATTAACTATTTAAACTAATAAATAAATACGAGGGGAATAATTATATTCAAATTACAATAATAAAATCTAGGAAGAGATTCGGAACAACCACCAACAAATATATTTCATTTTTTATTAGGAAAAAAACCCAACAAAAAAAATTAATAATTAATCTCAGATTTGGATTAGATTAATTAGGTGGTGTGCAGATCGATTAGAACACAAGCCACTCAATTAAACTCCAATCATTAAGTTAAACACCATTATTTAATTTAATTTGTAAATAATTGAGCTTATACGTAATTTATGTCGTGTAAGACACATCTTAGACTAAATACTACCATAGTGTGAAATGGGGTAACAAATCTTGACCATTGTACAAAATATTGAACTAAATTAACCTCATTTAGATATCATTAGTGAGGGGCAAAATCCTAGAATAAAAAGCAACCAATAAGAACTAAGCATAAGTAAAGACTGATTAATTAATATAATCAAAGAATGATTTACCAGATCAACAAGGTGAGGCAGGGTAGAATCGAAGTAATTCTTGGTAATTTCCAAGCAGTACAAAACACCGCCATTTGATCCTCCACCAAGAGACGAGATTTTAACCGGGTTTGTTGGTGAAAAAAAGGAGGATCTCCAGTTGTTGATTAGCCCTTCATCAACGATTACAAAGCCTTCCACGTAGTCAAATTTCTCACTCTCGGGCTTACCTTGTAACGAGATTAAGTACTCTTGGTCTGCTGTAAACTCCGTGAAATTGGAATACAACACCCTGATCCATCTCACCTGCAAAGTTAATTAACGTTAATACAAATCCGGTTGTTAAATGGGGGGTCCGTTTTATGAAAACGGGTCCTTTCCCTTTCGGTCCATCGTAAATGTACTTTTTGGCGGTTTGTAATTGTGCGTCGTGAAATTCAGCCCGACTGTATACTAGGAAATAGCTTGTCCCCCATTTTCCGTGCCCCCACCAAGTTCCAGTTTCCAAGATTTAAAGAGAGAGAAAATTAAGCGTACCCTCTGGGGAGCTTCTTCAAGAGCGATTCTGGCATTTGTAATGATCCCGAATTGGCCTAAACCACCGAGCACCGTATGAAATAGATCTGAATTGTTGTGTTCGGAGCATTTCATTATCTCGCCTTTGCCTGCAAGAGTGATTGAACTCGATTATTGAAAACAAATGAAACAGGAAATACTCTTGAGCATTTTATATAAATATATATATACCAGTAACGACTTCGAGTTGATGGACATTGGAGATCTGAGGGCCGTGATTAAAAGCTTGACCGCTGATACCAGCATTAGAGAGGGTTCCGCCGACGGTTAGATACAAGTAATCCGTCCACGATTTGGGTGCGAGTCCATAGAGTAGCGTCGACTTGAGTACATCGACCCATAACTCTCCGCCCCACGCGTCTACATACATCTCCTCCGCGTTCACTCTCGGCTTCTCCGGCTCACCAAAAACCGACGAAGCCTTCCTTGTCATCTCAATCACAACCCCGTTCCTAGCGTGAGACTGGCCGTTAATTGAGTGGCCGTGACCACGAGCCGAGACAGGGAAGCCGTTTGGAGATCCGTAAGCCGCTTTGATTAAGCTAGCCACATCGTCCGTTGAGGTTGGATGGAGGACAGCGAGCGGCTCCGCTCGGCTAAGGAGACCGAAGTCGAGAGAAGCAGAGTGTAGGTCGGATGGATCGGCTGTGAGTCGGGTGGAATCGTCCAACCCGAGACCGAGAAGGTCAGTGGGGCCCCAAGTAAGGCCAACCGTAACTATTAAACGGCAAATCGCGGTCATCGCTAACAGCAGCTTCGTCGCCATATGTTGGTGTGATGTGATGATTTCAGCCGGAAGATTTACTACGATCCTCTGATACTGTATATTTTGTTTCGAAGTGAAAAGGAGAAGGCAGATTAAGATGAAGAGAGAAGTTTGTTGTGTATGTGGGTTGTCGAGGATAAGTGGTACACGTTCGAAATTTATAGGACAGCGAGGAAGGGACACGTAGATGTTCACGTGAGTGGCAAGTGCAAGTTGTCTACGTGTCAGGAGGAGACATCCCACTGTACATGTTTTACAGTCTATTACTTGAGAAGCAGGAATCTCCTTACCCATATCCCTCTCTATCTCTTCAATTCACTATTATTATTATTATTATTATTATTATTATTATTATTATTATTATTATTATTATTATTATTATTATCTCTTCTAAAATAAAATGTAATTGTTAAGCTGTTGGCCTCTGGGCGAAAGTAAAAAGAAAATAGCAGTTTGGAAATGAGTTCTATTGTTGACCAAAACGATTACGGAAGTAAACGAAACGAGCCAAACAGAAATCATATTTGTCTCAAGAGTTTCGAATTGGAGTTCGTAATTTTTTTTTTTTTTAAATAGTATATAAATCTCT
>BSUD01000006.1:6331753-6357215 GCA_033239045.1 Fagopyrum esculentum | reverse complement strand
TATATATATATCGTTAGTTTATATAATTTTTTGATTAAATTTTTTAAAATGAGAGTGCGTTTTAAAATTGCATTGACAAAAAGAACGGAAAAAAAAACATATGGCATTAAAGGCTTATACTTTATTATTAGTATATAGATATATATTTTAACACTAATAGTATATATACATATATGTTTGATAAGTAGATAAATATAAGTTTTATAATAGGATAATTAAAATATGGTAACTATATATATCATTTAAAAAAAACTAAAATTATAAGAAAATGACATGTGACATATTTTTTGTTAGGATGAACCACGTTAAAGTAAACGCTTCTGCTTTAATACATGTATATAGATCTGAAGCAGACCCATAGGTATTTGGAGGCTGAAAACGACGTCGTCCTATGAGAAAGACAAAGGGAATGAAACTGCCCTACTGGTGGGTGGTCTATTCGAATGGGCCCAGCCCAGATGGCATCCCACGTTTAAATTGACAAGCCTTTATGAGATGGGAGCCCATTCAAATTACGACCCACCTCATTATTTTTCCTTTTTTTTTTGTTTTTTTAAAAGGTACGTAGGTCACCCGGTTCGATCGGCTTCGCCGATCTACTTCTGAATCGGGTAGTAAATTTTAGATTCAATTCGAATATCCGGACTAACAACTTAAGGAGTCTAGCACCACATCTCACTAGATCAACTGAGTATTGGTTTAAATATTGTTTTATGGGCAATTTTGATAACTAAACATTTTTGAAAAACTAGAGTAGTAACTAGGCTTTTTTTAATGTTTCAATTAAGTAAATATACCCCAAACCTTCTGTATTTATTTTCAAACTCTACACACTCTTCTCTCAAGGGGTACAAAACACAAAAATAGAAAAAGCCTAGTAAACCAAATTGTTTCTAATTGTTTTATTATCTTATTTGGGATCCTAAGCATATAAATGTTATGTTTAAGGAAAAATAAATAAATATATAGGTATATATGAACATTTAATCTAACACATGAGATGTTACGTCGTCGTGAGTTTGAAATTCATCTCTACAACTAAATTTGTATGTTTGAATGTTGCCGTGCTATAAACGAAAATCGCACCCATATCATTGTCATATAATATTGTAATTAGTTTGTGTACAAAATTATTTGTAACTTTATATGCTTATATTAATAGAGTTAAAGCACGTACGATATAAGTCATAACTATGATGTATTTAAATAAAATGTAAAAGGAAGATCGATCATACTTTTAGTTGGTGCAGAATAAGTAAAAGTATATACTATAATTAAATCAAAGTTAGAATGATATGGTTGGACCACAATATAAGTCTATTATACAGATAATATCCTCAAAATATTTGCTTTCATCACTTGTCATATAATTTGGATTTCATATTAATGGCGGATGCATCACCTTCATTATCATTGCACAATACTTCCTACGAACATTTCTATCGTTATTATAAATACAACTAGCTACGTATTTATAAAAAAAATAAGAAGAAAAGTATGAACAACATGTATATATCAAATTTATTATGCTTTTAAATGAACCGAACAAGTAGATGCAAGCTACTTGTTACATAAATGCCACAAAATTTTAGTCCAAGTAAACGGATTTTTAAAAACCTTTTTAAACGTTAATCATCTCATAAAGATAATGTAGGGTTGTGCATACGGTCCGGATCGGTGGACCGTAAATTAAGAAAACCTTGGAACTAGACCGGACCGGGACCGGACCGGTCCGGTTTCGGGTTGGACTGATTTGTACTTAAATTGTGCAATTTTAAATATTGCGGACCGGACCGAATTGGACCGGTTTGTACCTTAATTGTGCAATTTTGGTGAGGTTTTCCGGTCCAAAACCGGACCGGAATGGACCGGATCGGACCAAATTGGACTGGTCCGGACCAGAAATTCATAGTTTACGGTCCAACCCAGATTACGCTTTTATAGGGTCCAAAAACCGGACCGGACCGTAACCCGGATTTTCAAAAAAACCTGGACCGTAGACCGGCCCGTATATTCCGGTCCGGTCCAATTTTGCACAGCCATAAGATATTTTTTTATTAATGTTGATCCATCCTAAAAAAAATCAAATTTAATCTCTTTATGAAAAACCTTCTCTTTGATGTTGATAATATATATACACATAAGCACAATTATTGGAATTTATAAAACGACACAATTATTTGATGTTGATCCCCCTAATAAAACAAAATATAGTTAATGAAAAACGTGAAATTGTAATTGCGATCCACATGCAGCGGTCACTTTGTTCCTGTTCCAAATTTTTGGATTGCTCGCTAACTTCCCAGCAAACATTCAACCAAGTCATAGACTTATCTATATAACTTACTAAAACAAAGGACACTAGCGCCACGTGTCAATCAACTAGGTATGCCACATAGGATTTTTTGTGAAATATTTACTGAAATGCCACTCATAAAAAATTTACGAGAGTTTACTAAATTACCCTCCTAAATAATAGAATCCGAATTACTAAATAAATATTAAAGATTTATATCTATAACTAATTACTAAAAATTTTTCGGTAAAATCAATATAATCTACTAAAAGTGGCGACATTAATGCTGACGTGACCCTCCCGTATTTTTTCACATATTAAATCTTTTACTAACTTACAAATTAAGCAATAATTTTTTTTACTAAAATAATATCTAAAATAGAAATGTTAAAATTTAAAATTCTGCCAAATAATGAGAGCTGGTTGATTTGTTTGAATTCCAATTTCAATTTTTTTTATGTCAAATCTTTTCGGTTAAACTTTTTATATAAGGTAAAAAAAACTTCACACGTAAGATTACAATAATTAATCACCGCAAAATCTCTTCTTTTTTATTAATTCGTTAAAAATATCTTTTAACTAAATCAATTGGTTAGAAGATTTGATTCATCCCAAAATCAAAAGCAATATCAAAAATATTTATGTTTTTATTAGTATTATTTATTTGATTACAAAACTTCCTTCGTACGCCTATTTCTCCAATCCAAATATGAGTGTGAAACCCTAATTCTATTTTCCTTGTATATAAGAGTCAACCAACATACCTACACAACCAATTCATCGCTTCTTTTCTCATTCTCTATCATCATCATTCTGACCACTCCTCTTTGAGTTTTTTCATATTATTTTGCATTGAATTCTTTGCCTAACCTTCGTTATTTATATAACTAATATGCATGTTCTATATATTTGCTTGATTTGTGTTTTTTCATAATTTGCGTATTTATGTTTGGTGTTTGTAGTTTGAATTTTGCAGGATCAATCAAATATATGGAGAACTGCAAGAGGCATGAGAGTCTTCAACAATGGCATTTTAATACCCTGTAACCGGCGTATTGAAGGTCTCCAATTTCAAGCAATTAGCCGGTATACGAAGAGTTGATTTCATAGTTTGCATATTGAAGGTATGTTATTCTTGCTTCTATTCAATTTTGTAGGATCAAGCAATTGATTAGCATTTCAACAAACATATATTATTCTTCCTCTCCAAGATTTGAATTCATAGTTTGCATATTGAAGGTCTCCGATTTCGCCCAATACGAGGTCGAGAACTCTCAGAAGTCATGAGAGTCTATAACAAAGGCTCCATATTTATTTATACGCCCCACTCTGTCGATACACCACTCTGTCGATACACCACTCTCTAACGACGTCATCTAATACAACGAACACAACCTCCATCTCCGCCACTCTGTCGATACACCACTCTCTAACGACGTCATCTAATACAATGAACACAACCTCCATCTCCGCCGCTGCATCCTAAAATCAACTCTTTTCTTCAACCAAGCTCCCCCATTGTGGTCTACATCCACGGCTGCAGATTCTGCATCGGAAGTCGATCAGGAGATGTGGGAGCAGTTTTGTGCCTTTGGTTTCTGGCGTAGTCCCTCCCAAAGACGCATCTGAGTCAACCGATTTCACGATTTGCATATTGTTCGATTGGATCTTTGGAGAAAAATCTTCCAAATCAAGGTGATCATCGTACTTAATTGGTTTAGTAATTCAACATGAAAAGCAGTTTGATTTGTAATTCAACATCGAACCAGTCGTTTGATTACACATCGAACCAGTCGATCTGTATGTTATAATTGATACTTTTAAGAGTTGTGCTTTAATTTGGTGACCTCTAAGCTATAGTTAAGAGTTGTTGAATTGTTGTAAATTATCTTCAATGCTAAGCTACAGTTGGGATTCTTTTCAACTTTAAATTTTGAGCCTTTAAAATATTTTTTCTTTTAATCACTTATAAGTAAATCAAAAATCTAAAAAAAAAACTATAAATATATGTTGGATTAGGTGTTTAAACAAAATCGAAGATCTTTTTTCTATTAAAGTAAAATTACAAACACAAAGCAATATATTTTTTTTATAAATTAGTTGGATTTAAACAATCCAAAAACCTAAATATTCTTGACTAATTTAATCAATTTACAACAAATATAAAGAATATTTTTAATAAACCAGTTTCAACTTTTTTAAAACAAATTATTGATTTTGAACAAATATAAAAATCTTTATTTGAAATTAGTTGGTTGGTAATTTGTGGTTCAATCATCATTGTAATCTCGCAATTTAAATATATTTATAATGACTTTTTTTAAACTTGTATTTCTCATAACCATAATACAAGACAACATAATTCGTGCTATAATCCGAGTGTAGATTTAGATTTGTATTTTCTTATCAATAGGTTCACTTTATTTGATTTATAGTTACTTTAAAATTAAATAAATAACAAATTTTTATTAAAATCACTTATTTAGATTATAAACCTTTTAAAATGATTTGATCTGATCCAACGAGTTCAAATATAAATCTCGCTATCTTATTGCGAGATAATATCTAAAATCTATTTTGAAACAATAAATAATTGCAACCTTTAAATCAATTTGATTTGTGGTCCAATTTTTATTGATATTTCTGGACAATAACTAAGTCAACTGTATCATTCAATTATTTAAGAAAGTGAATATACTATATTGTTCATTTGTTAAGAAAATGAGCTGCAATTTTTTAGCCAACTATATTATAAATTATATAAATTTGAACAACTTACCTTATATGATATTTTATAAAAAGTAAGGTGATTGATTTAGGTCTTAACTAAATCCAGGAAAGTGGGGAAAAACTCTTTTAATTCATAAAAAAATTTAGATCTTTTATAAAGTCGATATAAAAACATAAAAAGCCAGCTTAATAAAGTTATATAAATAGGATAACATATATATTTTAAATTAGTTTTTTTTCCTGAGAAATAATAGCTTTATATATCAAAAGATTGCCATGTATAAACATAATAAAAAATTTTCTCTAAAACAATGTTTAACTAGAATTTTAAATTTAGTTTTTAAAATTTTGTTTGATTATTATAACTTTTTTCTCAACATCTTATTTTATTAATTTTTGAAAATTATTTTAATTTATCATTTTAAATTTTAAGTCTTATTTATTTGTGTAAATTTTAGAGCAAAAATATCAATGTGTATGAACATAATTAAAGTCATCTAGCAACAAACCTCAACTGAAGTGGTTTGTTATATAATAGCTAAATTAAAGTCGAGAATAGTATAAGTATTCTTTATTCTTGACTATTTTATTTTTATAAGAATATAAATCTAAAGACTTATGACCAAATCCTTATAGTTTCATATATTCTTGACTATTTTATTTTTGTAAGAATATAAATCTAAAGACTAATGACCAAATCCTTATAGTTTCATAACTATATCATTAGTTTCCATGTAAGTAGACTGATGACATTTTATTCAAAAGTAACAAAATATATAAATATACCCGCACAAGGTGCGGGCTATGAACTAGTTACATATTAACATATCTAACATCAAATCGTCTAAGATGATCATTGTATATGGGTCGAATTTGAGTGTCAGTATGTATATCTACACATATGCGAGATAGAGCTTCTGCATCCAAAAAAAAATGATTGAAGAGCCTTTCTCTCACCCCAGAATTTATCAAAATTTCTTTAACGTATAATTATAACCAACAACATATTACAACCTTACATTTGGAAAAAAAATAAAATTAAAATTTTCTTTAATTTGTGTGAAGTGGGAGGAACATTTATGATGAGTATCTCTGCAGAGAAATTTATCTCTACTAATTGCCCATGAATTCTTTCTCCTAGTCTGACATTTATTTTTATTTTTATTTTTTTAGTTGCTAAAGAAACCAAGAAGTTCTGAAATACAGATGCTCTTGTGAGACCATTGGGATACGAAAGCCCGGTAATTGGCCCTTATGTAAATGGGCCAAAGTGGGTATAACCGGCCCAAATTTGCATTTCTCTTTCCATCCACTGCGATAACGCTTCGCCTTCTCTCCCTCCCTCGACTTTCTTCATTGTAGCCGGCAATCGCCATCTTCACCGGCTACTATCTGTGGTAATTGGAAGGAGAACCAGTGGTTTAGGGGATTTTACGCCGGTTGCTTTAAAAAATTGGAATCTCCCTGAGAGAAATTGTGCCCATAGTTCTTCGTTGCTTCGGTTTCTTTCTTGGATCAATTAGCACACATGTTACTGTCCAATTGTGGCCATGAGGTTGAGATTTGGAAAAGAACCTTCATCAATGTGCTTACTATACTGCAATTTCGATGACCTAATGTGCAATAAAGCGCAATTTTGCTTCGTCCTATTAGATAAGTTCTTTTGAAGGGCATTGGTGTTTCACTGTAATCCTGTAAGTTGCATTGCTATTGTTGTATGGTTTGCTTCTATGTTTAGATCGCAAAATCAGCATCAACTGCGGATTACAAGCAGCCATGGCCATCTGCTACCAATCTACATGGAAGCTCAACCCAGTGTCCCCACACTCTTACCACCTCCAACCGCAAAAGATTCATTTGTAACGTCTGAACAGAGATCTATCTTTGGGTTTTTGGTGTGGATGAAGAACCATGTTGTGGAATTGTATTATTCAATCTTCTTGTAACATAACAAGATTAACAACCAAACTATATATTATAAATCCAATTTTCTTTATTTCATAAGTACAATTATTGCAGTTAATAAAACAAATTATAGTTGATACAAAAAACGTCTTGTAATTGCGACCCACATGCAGTGGTCACTTTGTTCCTGTTCCAATTTTCTGGATTGCTCGCTAACTTCCCAGCAAACATTGAACCAAGTCATAGACATTTCACATTAACCTGTCTTAGATCAAATCGACAGTTTTATTCCATCAAACAACAGACAAGATACAAACATGAAAACACTTGGGAAATATTTTGTATCAACTCAACCAAACATTTTGAACATGTAAGATGACTTGAATTTGGGTTCTCCTAGCCAATGTTGCATATGAACACCAACAGCATCCAGATACATTCCACTCCTTCCATGAAATCCGACCACCTTGCCGTCCGTCTTTGCCGACGTAAAGAAAGTTCCAATCTCCTCTCCAAACGGCCCAAATTTCCCGCGACTAGTGTAAAATGTTAGGGACCTAATCACTTTGGTGTGATCATCTCTGTTCGTCGGCCCATAGTACCCGGATATGCAAGTCAGAACTTCATGTGGGTACTCCAGTTTTATCTGGAAAAATAAAAATCATATCATGATTCAGGAACTCTGCTTCATTCATATTGATGATTGCTAAAACTGGATCTGAGTTTACTACCCGGTGGAAGTTGGTACCGTTGTTACCCCCATGCTTGACTGACCAAACCGGTTGTCCATTTCGATCATACTCTATTTGAATGGAGCATATTACTTCCGATCTGGTGATGAAGATCTGCTTGATCCCTGTGTATACACCATCGTCCCATGTTTTTCCGCTATCACCGCCCCATGGACCTGGTCCACACAGAGCTGGCTCTTTCACCACACCATTACGAGGGATCTGTAAAAGCCAGAAAATGTTACCACCAAACCAATAGAATATATCTCATTGTTTATTTTATAAAAAAATATAGAGGTTTAATTAACCTCTTCACAGTGTGGCTGATTTGCAGCATGCTTAGCAGGCCATAATGATGGATTCTCAACATCAGAAGCAGCTACATCACCATTGCTAAGTGATTTAGATGGAGGATGAACTGCTGGTGTAACTTTCCCTTCAATTACATGCACACCAATGGCATCAACAAACAATCCCCTCCTCCCATGAAACCCTACAATCATTCCATCCTTTAACTTGGTTGAAAAGGCCATTCCTTGCTCCTCTCCATATGGCCCATGCTTCTCCTTTGTAGTGTGGAATGTCAAGGATCTGATAATGTTAGGCCCATAAAGCATTGTAGGACCATAGTATCCTGTTATATGTGTCAAAACCTCAAATGGGTAATCAAAGATGATCTGCAATAAGCATATGAATGTTAGAGGTCAATATGCATAGAGCAATTCAATTCAGAAGTACACACACACACACACACATATATATATATATATATATATATATATATATATATATATATACACATATATATATTCTTCTACCTTTTCAGTTTTGAAACCTCCAGTTCCTCCATTTCTTCTTCCCCAGACAGGTAGCCCGTTCTGTTCATACAAGACTCGAATATAGACAATACCCATGTTTCGTGATAAGTGTATCTGTCTGATACCGGTATAAACCCCATCATCAAACACGGTTCCACCTTTACCGCCCCAGGGTCCATAAGTAATCGGTCCTCCAATGTCGGGGCAAGTCTTCTCTTTGGTTGAAGGAAGTGCTACAATCTTCTTCTCTTTCTTTTCATCATCACTGCTGCTGTCTGACTCAGAAGATGAACTCTGTGTTGAAAATTTAACTGGAGAAGAGACTGGGTGATTATCCTTCTGTTTTATGGCAACGACTAAATCGTAGTTGTTCCCAATGCTTCCCTGTATAACAGAATAACCATACTTTTCAGCGCCAGCTGCTACATAATTTTGTGAAGGTACTATGGATTTTGAAGTGTTCTTGATAGGCTTCAGATGAGCTCCGATTGCATCTAGGAACCACCCAGATTTGCCATTAAACCCCACAATTTTGTGGCCGTTCATTGGAAATATAAAGTATGTTCCTTGTTCTACACCAAATGGCCCATACTTCTTTATGTTGCTCTCAAATGTAAGGGATCGAATACACACACACCCTCCAGGATGCAAGCTACCATAGTAACCATGGACGGACGTCAGATATTCCTCAGGAAAATCAAGTTTTACCTGTTGGATTCAGATACAGAATGTCAAAACACGACCAATCTAAAACATCTACAGCCTACTTACAATCTGTATAATACCTGCATTTAAAAATATGTCGATGCAAACAAAAAAGGAAGAAAAAAAACAGTTGGTACACAATTGATAGAGAAAAATGACCATGAAACAAGAGGATCCATGCACAGACCTTTTCTGTTTTGTACCCCCCAGTCCCGCCATGCTTTTCTGACCAAGCAGGATTTCCTTGCTTATCATATTCAATCTGAATGGAGTCGATAGCTGCCCCATACGTTATTACTATTTGCCTGACTCCCGAATACACTCCGTCGTCGAATTGAGAGCCATGCTGACCACCCCATGGCCCAACAGCTATAGGATTCTTCTCCAATCCAAGGGCACTCTGAAGCTGCTAGGAAAAAAGAAAGAAGCTATTGCTTAATGCAAAATTGAGAAGTAATTGTAAGTAGAAAGAACAAATTGTTACCATTCTTCCAGGTGAGAAATATGAAAGTAGTGTTCAAAATATGCTTCAGTGAGATAGATGTGTTGTCTGATTTGCAAAGACAGCAGAATTTTTATAGAGCACTTGCTTGGCAATTTCTCATTATATAATTTTGGATGCAGGGTTGAGAATGCCAGCTCCGGAAACCACTACAAACAATAGGATACAAAGTTATGGTATCAGATACAAAGTCAGAGAAGAGCATCAGGTCCCAAAATCCAATCAGAGAAATTCTCCTCTGCAGAATAATGCATGCATTTCAGACGGTCAGGAAATGCTCTTCTCTCTAGTTGAAGAAAAAAACACTATTACCAGCCATAAAAAAGCAGTCCTCGTGATGTAATAAAAAATATATGCTGAAATAGAAAGAGCATTAAGAGGAATCTAAGCATCCAATATCCTCTAGAACTAAGAGAATAGAGTATACTATTTGCATGGGGAAAAAATAGGACTCTTCAATATTCCATTTGAAACTCAAATGACATAATCTAAGGAAGTTCTCACGCAAAGGCTGTTAGTAAAGCTCAGCAATCAGGATGTGGTTCAGCCAATCTCAAGGAGAACAGTTATGGTTTCACTGAAGCAGCCAATTATGCTTACACATATAGTCCACACTCCTTAGCATCTACAAATCCTTGGCAATACTTTCGGAACCATCTATGCTTCAGTTTTTCAGCTTTTTATTTTTAGTCCACCATCTGGAATTATCTAAATGGGAAACCTTTACTGCACAGGTAGCAGAAATTAGTGTTTCAATGTCCTTGCGGGCAAACGACTAGTTTGCCATATACAAATATAAGCATCAGACAGACTAGCAAGAAATCACTGAGATGAAATTCATCACTGCCTGAATTGGGATGTCATGGAAAATGATGGTGAACTTATTTATAAATAAAATTGAAAAAGATCAAAAAAAACAGAGGAGGGCAAGCTTATGTGAAGTGTACTCATTTGATAGAAGAAAAATTCAAGCATATATTGACTCAATAGCACTGATGTCTTTCGGGGCACTATGAATGGATGGAAAATGCTATACTCTAAATAGAAGTCGGATGAAGTATAATAGGTTTGATCAACCAAGACATTTTTGGTGTGTTCATTTATAAGCCCTACTTGAGAAATACTCACTGAAATATGTGAATTCCCTTTGTCGTGTATATTTTTAGAAAATAATGAAAATAAATGTCTATTCTGAGGTAGATTTGCTTATTTTCTATGTATCATCAGATAAAAGGTGTATTTAGCATATAATTAAACAGAAAAAGAAAGGATGCCATCAGGATTGCTTATATATCAAATTCCCTAACAAAATACAAATTTCTGTGAAGTGAAACTATGAGCGTCTGCTGAACTTACAACCAGACGTTTTCTCAGACTCGTACAAAATGTGGTACTACAAAAGAAAAACTCCATGCATTTTACAAAATTCTAGGACATGTCAAACTCGAACATTAGATGACCTTTAGTCAATGAGCATATATGCATGAATAACAGAAAAGAAACTCTCCACGGAAAACCAGCAAAAGCAAAGATAGGAGAGATATCAGATCAGCAAGGGAAACACACAGACACCAACTTTGGACCTTCACCCACTGTATACCGACAAGTGTACTGATAAGATTGCAATTAGGGTTGCAAAAACTTACTCATCCTTCAAATTCTGAATCTTCTCCAGATCCTTGATCCTTCTCATGCATATTCTTATCAAACTGTTGCCTCGCTATTTCAACCAGAAGCGGTGTATTGTGTTGCTGCAAAATCATAAAAATACAAAAATGAATTTTCATTTCATCTCTCGATTCAAATAGAAAGAGGATTCGAATAGAAAGAGGATTCGAACTCAAATCTCGAGACTAATCACTTAAGGAGTCTAGTACACATCCCACTAGACCAACTGAGTATTGGTATCTAATGAGTGTAGTTAGTTAACACAGTTTACCACTTGAGTGTCAGCTTTTAACAAGTGATAAGATGAAGCAGTAACCCAATTTTTCAAAAACAGCAGGCATAGTGTTTGCCACTGCTGCTGTGAAATATGACTCATATTTAAGTAAGAAAAAGTGAAGGCCAAAACATACTATTGATTTGTTTCCCAGACGCAAAAACACCTGGACTTGGACAATCTCCAAAGATTTTAGAATTCATGGGTTTTCATACCTCAAGAGTATCATCACAATTCTAATACAAGGGTGATCTAATTCAGAGTTGGCCAATTAGTTTAGCGTCATATTTTTTCTGATCAACATCAAACTGTAAACAGCTTCACTGCAGGTCCATGTATGGCTATATCATAATTCATGAAGCAAAATATCAGGTATCAACATTGTAAAATAATGAAAAGATTATAATAGAATGGCGCACCTTATTCGATATCTTCCTATTATCAATTGTTTTAGGATGAAACCCGTGCGTGTACGGCTCACCTGCGCCCTCCACGTCTTTGTACCCATCGGGTATAAGAAAAATTAACTTAAAGTTTGCCCTCGGAGGCATTCCCGAAAAAGCTACACCTTCAAGAGTGGGAAATGGTAGAAATGCCGAAATTAGTGGGTGTAACATTTGTAATAATAAAACAATGACGAAGAAAGAAAAGGCGGGAACAGAGATAGGAAGTTAAGTGAGTAACAATGTAACATAGAGCAAATAATTAAATCTGTTCGAAGAAGACGAAACTTGCAGAAGGCGATTAGGGTTTCAATCAGGGTTTTTTT
Source organism: Fagopyrum esculentum (assembly GCA_033239045.1). Taxonomy (NCBI): domain Eukaryota; kingdom Viridiplantae; phylum Streptophyta; class Magnoliopsida; order Caryophyllales; family Polygonaceae; genus Fagopyrum; species Fagopyrum esculentum. Next base: position 6,344,817 of record BSUD01000006.1, on the reverse strand, counting down.
ATTTTCGAATTTGACCCACTATTTTGAGATATTTATAGAATCTGCACCAGTACTTTATTTCAGAAAATAACCCAACTTTATGAGATTTATACGTTGTCCTGGATTTGATGCACAAATGTCAATTACAATGAGAAATCATGGTCGGATGAATATACTAAATTGGACTATTAACTCATATGATTACTTTGAGAAAGTATGGGTGATTCAGCGATGCTACTAAAAATGCCATTGAAATTGGGGAAGTTGGATAACGTCTATTACGAGGTGAAGCTTATGTTAATCGTGATCTTATTGTTAAATGATCAAAGTGATCGCAATCAAATTAAGTGATTAGATTTTGTTGGTAATCGATGAGGTAGAATTTGAATCTTATGATGAGGGTTTTGTGTGGTTTGCCAACATTGAGGATACTTTTGATCTTGATTGTGCTAATATATTTCCTCCATTGTTATCTCATCACCTGTATTATACATATATTTGAGTCGAGAATGATGTCAAAAAGGGAAGGATAATGCGATTCGAGATATGTCCACTGAGCCCTCCATGCGAACTTTGAAACGTCTCAACAAAACTGATATTCTCGTTGAGTATCAAAGGGAAGGATGCTTTATTAATTACCCAACCTATGTATCCCGTGATATATTAGAGTATTTAAAAAAAATTGAAGAAAATACTAGTTTGTGCTTCCCCCTAGAAATCAAACCCGCGCCCTCCTCATTCATATTCCTCTCTCTCAACCAACTTGGCAACTGATTTATTGTGAACAAAATACCATCTGTATTGATTTTAACACAAGCAACAGGGGTCATGGCCCCTCCATCACCCCCTAACTACGCCACTGGAAGACATTATTCTTCTTCCCGGTCGCAACAGTCGTTTTTCTTCCCAATGAAGAGGTAGCGGCGAGACGTCTTCTTCGATGAAGTATCAGTCCTTCCCTAGAGAAATAAAGATTCTTGTGGAAACATTTAGTACGGACCACTTAGTCTAGCCATTGAAACGGAAGTAATCATACGAGAATCAGAAACATAGAAGTAAGGGATTAAGGGGCCAATTGTGAGCACGGTGGTGGAAGGTGAGAATTTTGATTTGAGAGTTTCAATGGCAGTTTTCACTATATGCATCGATTCAAGTTAAAGTCTAGCATTAGATAAGTTGTTGAAAGAAGTAAGGTCATCTCCAATAAGGGGAGTTATATGCTCCCTTTAGCCCTACTTTATTATAAAATGGTTTCCAATAATAAAAAGTCATAGGGCTAAAGGGTCAAAGGGTGGTGCAAAGGGCTAAATATAGCCATTAAGTCACCCTTTAACTCTTCAAATGAGACCACCATATTAAACTCACTTGCTCCCTCTTTTTTTTAAAATAATGCAACAACCAACGGCAATGAGAGAGAAAAATGAACTCTTGTAATACTTAATTAATAAAGGGTTAAATTAGCCCTTTTATTATCGGAGATCATTAAAGTAATAATAAATATTAGATATTTTTTCAGGGTTAAATTTTAGTCCCAAAGCTATTATAACCCTTGGTTATTGGAGATGGCCTAACCTTCTCCATCAAAATCAATGTCAAAATCGTACCTCCATTAGCACCCTCCAAAAACAGCGATGTAGACGACTTGGCTTCATCAATTGTGGAATCGTCGATGGGATCTTGGACGAAGAACTTGAGAAGCGATAACCACCCTTTCTCTTCTGTCTATATTTAAATTATAAAGAGGAAATTATCTTTATTTTAATCCCAATTAATATAGAATTACATCCTAATAAGATCTTTAAAAACTAAAATCAATATTGATTGAGTAGGAGCCTAGTTTTACAAAAAAGACTATTACACCAATGTACTAAAAATTAATCCTAAAATGTCTAAAAAACATCGATCATGAATGAGATACTATTTTCTTATTAAATTATATATTTAAAAAAAAATCATGAAACTACCTATTAAGCACAACATTTAAAAACAAAACATATTAAGCACACATCGTAAAAGTAAACGCCTATAAACCAAAGAAAACTTTTATTAAAAAAAAAAAGCATAATATGTAATAACTAACTAGGTAAATGTTCAGGTACGGCCCTTATATTGCTGTACGGTCGTACGGCCGACCGTACGGGCGACACGTGTCCTGAAATTATTTTTTTTCCCCTCTTTTTTGAAACGATTTTTTTTTCCGAAAACTAATGAAAATCTATTTGAACTACCATGTTATAATTTATGCACTATTCTCCTATAAACTTTGAACTATTCCCATATAATCCATGAACTATTACTTTTTAATATAATCCATGAACTATTCTATTATAATTCATGAACTATCTCATAATAAGTTTTGAACTATTACTTTCACTCCTTTATAAATTTTTGCACTTTAAACTATTCTATTATAATTCATGAACTATTCTATTATAATTCATAAACTATCCCATAATAAGTTTTGAACTATTACTTTCACTCCTTTATAAATTTTGCACTATGAACTATTCTATTATAATTCATGAACTATCCTTTTAGAAGTTATGGACTATTACTTAATAAGTTTTGAACTATTACTTTCATTCCTTTATAAATTTTACACTATGAATTATTCTATTATAATTCATGAACTATCCTTTTATAAGTTATGAACTATTCCATAATAAGTTTTGAACTATTACTTTTACTCGTTTTAAAAAAAAAAAAAAACATTCCGGGACACGTGTCAGCCGTACAAACGGCCGCACGGCCGTACCAGAATAATGGGCCTTACTTGAACACTTCCCTAACTAACTAATGTCATACCATTCTTATATTTTTAGTTGATAATTAGATTTTAAATAATAACATGGCTAGTGGATCGACGAAAGGTATGCACAAAAAGCATTAGTATCCCAATTCTCTATAAAACTACAAATAAAATAAATAAATTAAAAATGAAGATAATTAAAGCATAATGTGCCAAGATATATATCATTTTTGAATTAGGTACACAATTAGCATATAAGATCCCTCGCCCTCGGCATATAATTCTCACGTATGGGAGTTGTGGTCCGTTAGTAAACCAATAATTTATCTGGGCCGAAGAAGTTTATTAGGTACCTTAAACATGTAGTTGATATTTGTTGAGATATGTGAAATGTCTCACCTTGACAATATGACATTGTGTGAACCTAACGTATAAATTATATGTCTACTTCTTTGTTGTATCCTATTAATTCATTGGTTAAGTCGGCCTTAATGGTTTGTGTCAAGTGTCTACTAGTCGGGATATATGGAATCGTGAAAGTTTTGTGTAGTCCATGATAAATTAACAATATTGAACAAATTTAGTTATTTTTAAAATTTGGTGAACGTTGAAAATTCATAATGATAAATATTTTCATTCCCATAACTTATAAAATATTTTTTTTTTAAAAAGCTAATATTTTTTTTTGGTGAAAGGAGTGCACTACTCCGAACTTCAATTAACTGAAAACATGAGAGTTAAACAAATGAGAAGAGCGAGGGATACATACACACCCCTAAGGTCTTCGAGAACAATAGAAGCAACACAAGCCAGGGGAGAACTAAGCCTATGCACCCCTATGTCAACGGAAAAAACAAAATAAGCGAGAGCATCAGCCACTCTATTGCCCTCCCGAAAGATATGACCGAGATCGATAACCCAATTCCGGGTGAAGAAGTCTTGGCACCGGGTAAGCAGGCTCGATAATGGGTGTGAGGGACACACCATTTTTAATAAAATCTACCACATATAAGGAATCAACCTCCAGCTGCACCCTCTTGTAGCCGCAGTCCCACGCAAGGTTCAATCCGTGCACAACGCCCATGCCATAACTGTCGAGAGCCCTAAATTGACCACCACACCATGTAACCAATCTCCTATATCGCTCCTTATCACTGCTCCAGCAACTGCTCTCCCTCTCAGCCCTCAAACCACCCCATCTGAATTCACCTTCACCCAACCTGGCTTCGGCTTATTCCAGGATATAAGACGTTCCGCCTTCAATAAGCTAGTCGAACTTACCATTCTCTAGGCCACATGTGCATTCTTCGTCCATCTCACCTGAAGGAAACTCAACTTATCAGCAACAACTACATTCCTTGAAAAAACACTCTCGTTTCTCCACTTCCATAACCACCAAACTGTGCAAGCAAAGCTCGCATCCCAATCTTTAAGAGAAGGTAGCTTACTTCTCGTCGTCACAATCAAAAGGAGCCACTCTTCCCAGTCAAGATTAAAAAATTGGGCTTTATGAGACTCTGGCACCAACTGACTCCAAAGTGGCTCAGCTCTCCGGCAATCCCGCAAGATATGCAAAAGCGTATCATCCGTCCTAGGACAGCAGTGACATTCAGCTGATGTAGTCATATGACGTCTATGCCTTTCATAATTAGTTAACGGAGCCCCCCAAGCAAGGAGTCATATGAAGAATCTATTCCTTTCTGTAATTTTCAGTTTCCACATACTAGTGAAGAGGCTTTCTTGAACCCGGACTCTAGGACGTCCAGCAGTGATGAGCTTGTGAGCCGATGCTATAGAAAACCTGCTATCCATAGTCCCCAGCCATCGAACACAATCCTTGGCTCCTAAATCCCCCTCTAGCGACATAGCATTGAGTTTAAGGAACCCTATGTTGTTTAGGCGAGTTGAAAGATACGTTCAATCCCACCCCGTAGGTTCCTTCCACACATCCCTGACCCGGATAAAACGGTCCGCTTGCTCAAGTTGTATGCAACTCAGCTTCTCCAGCGTCTCAGTTCCAACCCAAACATCTAACCAGAAAAGGGCCCGACGTCCATCCTTAATGCTCCAACCAAGGTGTGGCACAATCACTTCATTATACGCAAAGGTTAACCCCTTTCAAAGCTCAGAACTTCCATTCTTACAAACAATCCTTCTAGGCAAGTCGGTAGTATAGACTGAGTATTTCCTTAATAAGACCTTCGACCATAGTTGCTCCGAATGTGAGAACAGGCGCTAGGCCAGCTTCCCCAGAGTGGCTTGGTTCATATCATGAGCCTTTCTAATCCCTAGCCTTCCCTTTCCTCGACTCTGGAAGATTCGATCCCAGCTCACCTGATGCATCTTCCGGGCCTCAGCAGTATCTCCCCAAAGAAAACTTTTGCACAACTTATCTATTTTATTAAGAGTACATGCCGGTAACAAAATAGTATTCATATGGTATATAGTAATGGTCGTAAGAATCGATTTCACCAAGGTGGGTCTACCAGCCAGACTGAGGGCTTTCGTCTTCCACCCTGCTAGCCGGCCAGAGATCCTCTCTACGAGGGAGTTGTAGGTAGAGCTAGTGAGTCTATCATGGCTAAGAGGAATACCTAAGTACTTCCCCAAATGACGAGTACTCGGAATCCCACACATCTCACTTAAATCAGTTTCAAGGCTTCCTTGGACGTTCTTTGACACGTAAATTTTGGATTTGACGAGAATCACTCGTTGACCCGACGCCCCACAGAAATTCTCCAAGATTCCACGAACCACATTTAGCTGGTCCACCGAGGCCTCAGCAAACAGCAGAATATCATCAGCAAAAAGAAGGTGGGAGAGTTTCGGACCACCTCTAGACAGACTCATCGGTTTCCAATCACCATCATCCACCGCTCTTGAGATCATATGACTCAACCTTTCCAAGCACAAAACAAATAAGTAAGGAGATATTGGGTCGTCTTGACGTAAACCCCTACTCATCGGAAAAGCATCAGTAGATTCCCCGTTCCACATAAGTCTCATAGTAGCCGATGAAATGCAAGTTGATATCCACTGAACCCACTTTTCATTGAGTCCGATGACCCAAAGAGTTTCGATGACGAACTCCCACCGAAGCTTGTCATAAGCTTTTTCCAAATCCAGTTTTAAAATCTTCCACCCCTTTCGCCTCTTTTTCCTCTTCATTGTGTGAATGGCCTCCTGAACGAGCACGATATAATCCGATATCATCTTGCCAGGGATAAAGTTGGATTGCATCGGAGAAACAAGATGGTTCATCACATTATTGAGACGAGATGCAAGAATCTTTGTGATGACTTTATAACATACATTGCAAAGACTTGTGGGTCGGAATTGGATAATAACTTCAGGCTTGCCAACTTTCCCAATGATCACAATAAGAGTCTCATTCGTACCCTGACCGAGTGTACCATTTTGGAAGAAATCAGTAACAAAGTTGGTCAAGGAGCTCCCCACTGTAGACCATATTTGTTTATAGAAGATCGGTTGAAATCCATCCGGTCCCGGGGCCTTTAGTGCTCCCATCTCCTTAAGGACATTAACCACTTCCAGTTCCTCATAGTCCCGACTCTATTTGAGGACCTAGAAGTTCCGGAAATCCCTGCGGGGGAATATGAGACAAAGCCGACAGAGAGGCGGGACCATACAACTCCTTCAAATAGCTCCGAGCATGAGCCTCCAACGTACTTCGGTCATGACACCAGACGTCATCCTCCAGCTTCAACGATTCAATACGGTTCTGATGTCGACAGATGATCGTTGACAGATGAAAATACTTGGTATTCTTGTCCCCATATGCAAGTCAGTCCTCCCTTGACTTTTGGCTCCAAAGAACCTCCTCTTGCTCTAGTGTATCCTGTAACTACTTTGATAGATCGATCTCCTTCACAAGAAGACCATCTTCCACGTTCAAAGCAAGTTCAGCAGCAATACCTTCCAACTCCTTGAAGAGGGCAGCCTTCCGTAAGTGAATGCTCCCAAAGACCTCTCTATTCCATCTCGTGAACTTAACTTTCAAATATTTACCATTAAACTTATGTTTTTTTATCCATAATTTTCGTAGGCTTATAAATCAGGTATTTGAACCCTTAGTCACCCAAGCCAATTTGCACGTCTCTTTGTATCAATTGTGTTTGCGTGGTGCACTGTTATAATGTTCTTTAATGATGGTCTTTATTTTCTCTTTTTGGATGTAGATAATTTAAAATATATAAAAATTCAATTAAATAATGAGAAGATTAAGGTAGTAGGGTAACTTTATTTTCTAAAAAACAAACTAGGCCCCTAATATTAACAATTAAAATAAAAAAGATAAATAAGATGTGAAAAGAATCTTAATTAAGTATTTAAGGTAATAGTTAAAAGAAATATTAATTAGCCTAAAAATAAGGAAACTGTTAATGGAATTTGGTAACAGTTAAAAGATCTTCCTATTTATAATCAAAATCGGATGGGGAGGGGTTGCGAGACAAAGGGAAATTCGGATGGGGAGAGGTTGCGAGAGGACCGGTCGAAGGCTTTTCATCGGGAGAAGAGGACGGATTCTCCGGCGACAGACGATGCAGACGAGGGTGATTCCGACGGAATCGTGGTGGATTTGGATCTGAGACGCCATTGAGCCACTACCCAAATCCACCAGCTTTCGACCGGAACTAAGACGCCATTGTTGAAGGAACCCCGCCGCGAGGACCATCGAGGATGAAGACTCGCCGCCGCCCAGATGATGTACTTGATGAGTTGGAACCAAGTGCACACAGTAGCATCAGAGCAGCAGATTTCAACGCTCTCCTACCCACCCACCACCATCTTCTATCCTTCAATCTCTGCAACTTCTTTCATGGGTTTCGTCTGATTCCTCATTTAAATTCAACCCAGATAGTTGAAATCAAGGTTTATATAGAGATTGGTTAGTGGGTCGATTTTTTGGAATCGGATTTGATAACAGAGGAGGAGATGAAGAAGCTTCGTAACTACTATGCGAATTTCAGACACCCAAATTCGACAATGGAAAGACGATGGATCTTCCCTCTTGCTATTGGGTCTATTGTTTGTCTTTTTCTCCTCTTTCTTACAACCCTTAACTTCTACGATGTTTGTGAACGACGGACTTATGTAACAAAATCTTGTGTACACGACAGACTTATGTAACCAAACCATGTGTAAATGACGGAATTATGTAAACAAACCATGTGTAAATGACAAACTTATGTAACCAAACTTGTGTAAACGACAGACTTATGTAACAAACCATATGTAAATGTCGGACTTGTGTAACCAGATATTGTGTAAACGACGGACTGATGTAACCAAATCTTGTGTAAACAACGGACTTATGTAACCAAACCATGTGTAAATGACGGACTTTATGTAAACAAACCATGTGTAAATGACGAATTTTGTGTAGCCAGACTTGTGTACAAAATATAAACAAACAAAACTTATGTAATTAAAATTATGTATTAACATTATGTAACTAAAATTGTGTATTAATATTGTGTATCATCAAAAGAATACACAAAGTTTAACTAGTCCAGTTGGTATAAGGGTGGGAGGGAGGGGTTGTCATCCACGGTTCGAATCCTACCTGACGCAATCTTTAATTTATTTAATTAAGAGGAGAGAGAAAAATATTTACTTACCCGATTTAATAAAATTAATTGATTATAAATAGGAGAGAGAAGAATCTTCTAACTTCCTTAAAATCATCTCCTTATTTTAATAAATCTTTTTTGTGCAATATAGAGGGGCCTATTTTGTACTCATTATTAACTTGGGGCCCTTTATATGTTCATTGTTACAAAACATACCTACTCCCCCATTTTACCCTTAAATAAAAAGGTTATAAGTTTTAGAATGTCAACTTGTGACAAGTAATAAGGCAGATGATTTGAAATGGGAGACGAATGGCCAATGCATAAGAAGATGCTAAACAATTGATAGATTTTGGTGGAGAATAATCTTTATATAGTGCTTACGAGAGAATATCAATTAGGAATAAATAAAAAGTAAATAAGATCTCGTTATTACGATCTCCCGAGCAGCCAATGGTCAAAGCTCCTCGAAGAATTTATAAGTGGAAACCCTTTTTAGTTGATTCTTTTGTAGGGCCCTCTTCATGCAACGCATGAAGACCGAGGACCTTGCCTTTTATCGTGTTCAAGAAGACTTTGATGCTAATTTGTGATTTTCAACCACTACGGTCTAGGAAATTTCAAATTTAGGTTCAGCTGATTTTTGGACCGTTTCCTTATCACTCTCGTTAACAAAGACATATGATTTTGTATTATGATATCGATCTTACCATGATCTTGATCTTAGCCGTCTCATTAAATTAGGAGGCCCTGTGCCAAAAAATATTAGATGCATTTATAAGAATTAAAGTTATGTTATATGATTTATTTTAATTAATAATATTTAATAAACTATATTTTAAATGCTGAAACATGATTCAATAAAATTAAAATAATATGAAAGAATTAAAAAATAGTATAAAAGAATTAAACACTAAAGGTAATAAACGAAAAATTAAAAGGAAATAAATATGAACACTAAACTATTTTTAGTTAAAAATAAATAAAAAGTGATAAGAGGGTCCCGAAAACTCAAACCCATGATACTCAGCTCCAAACAAGCCAAACGATATGCTTATTTACCAGAGCAAGTAGTCTAAGTTGTACATTATAACTTTTCATTAACTTAGAGGCCTCCTAAAATCCGGGGCCCTGTTCAATAGAACATGTGGCACCGGTTATTGGGTTGAGCCTGTATCTGTACCATGATAGATTTTGATAAGCTTAATTCGATAAGTTACTAATGACCTCTCCAAAGCTTTAAAAACACAAAATGAAGAAATAGCTAGGAAATTAAATAACAAGTAATTTGAAAAGTAAATAATTACAAAAAATATAATTTAATTAAGAATATTTCAACCTTATCAATATTTTATCGACCATAACCAAACCCCAAAAAACGCTTTCCACCGCAGTTGAACAATGGACCCCAGCCACCACTAACACACCACCGGTCCTGAGCTTACCGATCACCCATTTCGGGCTATGGGCCAACCCTTCTCGTCTAACCGCCATCTCTATCGACCTACCGGCCACAACTCTTAATCACCTCTCTTGGCCACTTGTTTTCTTCTTCTCCTTGGAGGTTGTCCTTGGAAGAGAGTGTCTCGTAAAACCCACCACACACAACACCCACCTCGGCCTACCGGCCTCCTTTTTCGGATTAACGAGTAACGGCCATCCGGCCACCAAAACCCCTTTATTTTATTTGTATTAACTCTACTTATGAAATCTGAAATCAAGTTCTTTACGGAAGAAATTCGCTTTGTTATCAATTGATTCTTGTATTGCTAGTATGGATTGTTCCTTTTTCATAGTGACCTTTTCTACCATTCCTTCGTTCTACATGAACTCCTTCTCTGTATCCTCGATCTAATGACTGCAACTTCTGGTTGTATGTCGTTGATCGATTAGCCACAAACTCTTAACCTAAATATCGATGTAATCGATAGTTTTATGGATAGGATTTCGGTTATCCTTTGATGTGTAACCTTGGTTTTACATGCCTTTTTCGGACTCCAATATCACAACCTCTTCTCGCCTTTACCATGTTCGTGTGTTTCATTATAAGGCGGCACGGTGTGGTTGCTTGCTATGGTTATCTTGCATCGTTCGTACGCCTCTAACCCCATATACGATGGTCCATTTGTTAAAACCCTTGTTGTTGCAAGAAGATGAAGATAGGTTTTTAAAAAGAAATAAAAAATAAAGAAATATAAAGGTTGCAAACTTTTAATCAATAATTGTTTGGATTAGCTCAAAATGGATCACATTCAATAATAATTATTTTGTTAATTATTTATTAGAAGCAAACTAAAGAAAGTCTGTACACCAACCTCCTCGGTGAAATCCCGCCGATCACCATATTTGCAAAAACGCTTTTGATTGTTCTTTAGACCAATTCTCTTTTTTAATTGGGAAGTTTTGAAATTAAAAATGGACTTTACTTGTTTACAAAATATTCATTCTACTCCTTTTAACAAAGGTCCAACTTTGACACTATCTTCCTCTATGAAATGTTATACGAAGAATGAGGAGGTTAATCTCGTCTTAAGGGCACCAATCTCGCGGCATAATGGCCCTAAAAACACCAAAAATTGAAAAGAAAAAAGAAAAATTAAGTTCGATTGAGTTAAGACTCAAATCTTTATTGTCCAACGCAATAAAAAAAAATAAAAATAGAATCAGAACAATCAAAACAAAAGCACTCATTCTCCAAGATCTTGTGTATTAAATCAAAATTTAAACCAACTCGTTATAAACAATTTTCTTCTTATAAATCGATATTCTTTTAACCATCAAGGAATACACCTTTATATATGATGATATCCGTATTCTGCAGAATCGTCTTCTTAGGTTTGATGTTGTCTTTTGGTGGCGGTTTGAGCGTTTTGTCGAGAAGGGGTGTGGATTTGTTATCGACTCTTGAGGGCTCTGCTGCAGTCAAAATCTGAGCGTTTTTCTTCCTTTTATGATGTATTTTTGTGCGTTTATATTCTCCTTTGTTGTGACACTTTACAACGGTTAGTTTGTTTGTCGATTTTCATTCCACTAGACGACATGCCGTTTAATGGAACAAATCGCAAAACGTTATAAAAAAAAAATTCTGGATTTTATCGACAATGAACCTCCCGAACAGCCACTGGCCAGAGCTCCTCCTTGAAGAATCTATAAGTGGAAACCCTTTTTAGCTGAATCTGATTCTGTTCTAGTGCCCTTTTCATGCAAAGCGTACAAGACCGAAGACTTTGTCTCCTAACGTGTTCAAGAAGACTTTGATGCTAATTGTGATTATCAACTGCTACGGTCTAGGAAATTTCAAAATTAAATTTGCCACGGCTCCCAAAGCTTTAAGACTCAAAAGAGTACATAAACAGAGGGGATCCGGTCTACAAATACATTATCAAATGACTTATATCATCATAATACAAGCAACACACATAGTTTATACTAGTCACCCGATTCAAGCAATCTGGATCGTACAATGTCACATGCTTCAACTTATTGATAATACATTACTACAGATTCAAGCAGTGATTGGGGCATGAACTGCTATCTTATGAAGGAGTTCGTCCTTCCTGGCACCCACAATCCTTTCAACCTCCTGCCCCTCTTTCAGTATAACAAAGCTCGGCATTGCCTCCACCTTGTATTCCTCAGCGACATCCTGCAACCAATGATTTCATTTTGCATACAAATGAGATCCTATAATCTTAAATCAACTTGCTACCTTGTTTACAAAAAATGGAATAGCTAAACTATTAAGTATTGTTCTTACCTTCAAGTCATCAACATCCACCTTGAAGAACACCACATCAGGAAACTTCTTGGCAAGCTCAGACACGTACGGAGTTATGACGCGGCAGGGACCGCACCATGATGCGGTGAAATCGATCACAATCTGCCAATAAATTTGTCAAAATCTCTAAAGTCACGGTTGAACTTCAATTTGCAAATTCACCATAATCTACAATACTAGCTACAGATCACAACCTACCGAGATCCTCTTTCCTGAGGGTTTCTCTTCACAAAGCAGAATAAATTCAAATTCAAATTCAATCGCGTTACCGCCTATACAAGATATTACAAAACCTTATTCAAAACGATTGGCAGAATTCAGTTTAAAATCTAATTGCAAATGAACTTTCTCAAAGCAAAGTTATAGCAGAAAATTCAAGTTTCTGGGAGCCTGCACTCACAATTTTAGAAGTCCATAACAGCAATCGCTGTTTTCCTTGTGTTCTAAAGCTCAAAATAGCAAAAGGACCTGGAAGATTTTAGGGTAGAATAGAGAAAGAAGATACCAATTTGCCGGAATCCTTGGCTTTCTGGAACTTCTCGTTCCACTCCTGGACCGTGTGGCATGCGATAACTTGTGCTTCTTCCGCCATATCTCCCTGTCTTCTTCTTTACTTGTCTTCTGCTTCTCAAAAAGTCAATTGGCGTGGATCGTCAAAAATGCTCTCTGGATTATGCTTATGCTGTTATGCAGGAGAATGAATTGTGTAGTGTGCGCCTGCCACCGTTTATATTTATAGCGAGGTGCCGACGTGAGTATGGATGGAGGTAATTTACGATTGGCACAAGTGTGAATGCATGGGATTCTTGTCTTCCTGATGCGTGCTGGACCGCTGGTATAACGAAATGAATATAGACGAACGCGTCGTTTCGGAACAAAGTGAAAACAAAAACCAAACCGTGACGTGTGCTGTGACGTATTACACCTATGCTTCCTTCCTTCTAGGAGGTGTCTTTTTTTTTTT
>BSUD01000006.1:6310500-6329951 GCA_033239045.1 Fagopyrum esculentum | reverse complement strand
TTTTTATTATATTTTAATTCTCTAGAATCTTAATAAAATTTCAAAAAAAATTTATTTAATTATATATATATTTTTTAAATATAAAGTAAAAAATAAAAAAATATATTTTAATTCAAAAATAAAATATTTATTTATTTCAAATAATAAAAAAATATATTTAATATTTTATTATAAATTTATTAATTAAACTTAATGAGATCATAATCTATTTTAAATTTATTTTTCTAATTTTATTTTTATTTTTTAATGAAAAATGTAATATATTAAGAATGACTATAAAGAGGAAACAAATGGAACCTTGAGGGCACCAAGAGGATTTTGAAACTTAGTGGTCACCAAGAGAAAAAGTCCAAACCTTGATGACACCAAAAGAAAAAATCCAATTTTAAATTTATCATTAACGTACCACTCAAATTTCAAAATTTTCCTTATGAATCATATGAACAAGCTAACCCTAAAATATTCAAATCAACCAAAAACATCAAATTACTTTAGGGATTCGATAGATCTTAGGGTCAAATTTGTCTAGTATTTAGTTTTTATATGAGAATCCAATCAGTACAGTCATATTTAGTTTCAATTTTAGCTCTAAAGAAGAACGATAACGTAGTACTCTAATTTGAAAAATGAACAAATTTTTTTTAAAATTAGCCACAAAATCCCCGATGTGAAGCATCAATTAATAACAAGAAATAACACTAAGGTGTAAATTTTGAGCTTCGATTTGATCTTTGTGAGTAGCTCAACATAGATCGGATATATGTGTAGAGAAGAAGAGAAAACAAGGTGTCGGATTTTTCTTGAAAAATTGCACGATAATTCGCAATGCTATAATTTCCTACAATGGAAGATGCTTCAACGACCGGAGTTTAGTGAGTGAAGCTTCCATGGCTGGAGATGGACAATATGGGCGATGCAAAAAGAAGCCAAACAAGAAGCCTTACGAAGAAGATGAGTTGGGAAATTGCTATTTTAATGAAAGTTTTGTTAAAATAATATGGTAGGTTCCACATAGTTAACAAATATTTTAATCGGTGGTAATTTGATAATGAGACACTAATAAAGGTGGTTAAATGAAAATAAAAAATAAGGGACAGTTAATTGAAAAAAGGGTATATAGTAGGTAATTTTGTATAATTTACTACCCAAAAACTACCTAAGGACAACCTTATTTAATTTTTGTGGATAAGAAATATCAATCTCGTTTTTATCTTTCGTTGATGATATGATTATTTTTGTTAAAGTAAATGTGGCTTCCTATAAAAAAACTAAGCAAAATGTACGGTTCTATATCAGGACAAAAAATTAACTTCCAAAAATTTGATTTCCAAACAACGAAAAACTGTTAAAACACCAACGAAAGCAACATTGCCCAATTAAAAAATACTTTGGCCATGAGTCACGCCATAACCCTCGACAAAGGGGACCAACACATGCCTATCATTGGAGGCAAGTTCTTCGGTCTTCTACGCTTTGTATATAAAAAATCTCGAGGAGTTAGATAAAACATATAAAACAATTGTACACTTTGCATGAAAAGGGAGGATTTGGCTCCTATTCCACAGTATGGAAGGGTTAGAAAAAAACATATAAAAAAATATTCCGGAACAAAAAAATGAAAAAACATCAACTTGTGGCATGGTAATTTGGGTCACAACGATGCCACTTATTAAATTGGTCCAAAACACCAATCAAATTGACACAAATATCAAAGTCAGTCACTTTATAAACGAATCAAGAGATTGAAATGTCACCAAGATTGATAACCAATTACAAGGTATCATCAATCAGAATATTAGGGGCAAAATTAAGGAAATAATTATACCAAAAAAATGAAATTCATGATATATTATATTGGAGGTGTAGTAATTAAAAACGGTTGGTTCACAACAAAATCAGCTTCGGAGATGCTTGAGGAGGATTCGAGTTGGTTCCCAAACAATGCTTGCGATATGATTTGGAATCTTGATACCCAACCTAAAATAAAAAACTTCATTTGAATTTTTTTTAAAAACACGGCATTCTAACAAAAGCAAAGCTTGACGAAAAAAGAAATGTCGTAACAAGGCATTGTGAATCGTGTAACGACATATTGAGGACTTGTTCTACATGTTTATCGATTGTCCTTTTAGTAAACAGATCATTGGTAAAATTGATAAATCAATCTTAACCAACATTAAAACTGCATGCCTTGCAAATATCTAGTGGAGTATCTAGTTCTTCAGGAACAAAATTATTTTTTTTGTAATGAGTCCATTTGAAGTGGTAACAAGGTAATCATTTTCATTAAAAATTAAATCCATAATTGGAAAACTATCATTGACGATGACGATTATGATATAAAACAAAAATTAAAGAACAATAACTTTACCATAAGAAAAAAAAAAATTAAGTGAGATAAGTCAAATCCCAATTTCCATAAAATTAACTTTGATGAATCAAAATCGATTTGGAGTAACATCCATTAGTTTTGTGATTCAGAATCACAAGGGAGATGTTAATTATTAGTCTTGATGATCAAAAAAATAACTTCAACTCATTGATAAAAATTGAAGCTTTTGCTTTTAAATGTTAGTGTGATATGAATCAACAGATATACGATACGTGTAAAATTGATGATGACTGCATGAAAGTACGCCAAATTTTAGTTCACCTTTAGTATATAAGATAGATATAGATATAGATTAGTACTTATATTATGTGTACTATTGTTCGTATATTTGTAAATAAAACATATGAATTTAATTCCAAAGGATTAGAGAAAAAAAATAATTCGTATATTAGGCATACATAATCTTAGTGCATATGAAACAAATTAGGAACACCTAAATATATATACTTTTTTTTGAGGAAAGCCTAAAAATATATAATTAATTGAATTTATCCATAATATTTAATTAAAAATTAAATTAATTTATTTTAAAAATTAAAATTTCAATTGTTGAATCAAAATTAATTCAAACAATTAAATAATATCATTAAAAAATATTATTATTTTTTAAATTAAATTTCTTATTTTAATCCACCTAGATCGATTATTTTAAAGGTCCGTTTGAAAGACCAAAACTTAAAACTTATGTACCCATCAAATTTATTAGGAAAAAAAATCGTTCAATCATCTATCTACTTGGTTTGCTCAATAAATTTCGGTTTCGGCTAACATAATTTTGATATTTCCAAACGGATCCTAAAATTAGAGACGCCGTTTCATAGTGAGGAGGCCAAACTTATGTACTTTGTATCTGTTATTTTGTATTGCCAAAGCGTAATCCGAAAAATCGCTGGTACGGAATCTCCGCTGCCCCGTCGGAAAGTATGGCGTTCGTGGTCTACTCTCCTTCACCGGCACCACTATCGGCATGTCACCTGCGTTCAACCTTCAGCAACGACTCTCCTACTTCCACCTCTTCTTTTATCTCCAATCTGCATCTTCCTCTCCCCAGGTATATTCGTCTACTTCTTTCCACTTAAAATCCTACAACGATAGCTTAGCTTCAAAAGACTTTGTGAATGCTCCTGAAGCCTTTTCCCTTGCTAAATTCGAAGAGTATTGGTTTATTTCTGAATATTGTTTTTGAGATTTCAACATTTCACTAGGGCTGTATCTTGGTACTGTTATAGTGTTTTGCTAGCTTGTGAGATTGCCAAATTGTTGCCACAGAAGGTGCGAGATGCAAGGGAATGTGAAGCTTGATGTAAATTGTGAAGTAATCAATCATGTTGAGTGGTTTGGGTGTACATCTCTCGTTTTGATATTTACTCTTTTAGTTAATTATTGGAATTTGGCAGATTTTATGAAAAAAGATGTACTAGGAGAAGTCCTGGTCATTTGGAAATCATGTGTTTGCTTGCCAAGGCCAAAGAACCTAATTCACCTGCCCTGGACAATTTGTTTAAAGAGCCCCACAAGTATTTTGATCAAGTTGTCATCACAGTTCGTTCCGGTGACGGTGGCCATGGAGCTATTCTTAGTCTGCCTGATCAAAAAATTAATACTAAATCTCAGCTGAAAAATGATAAAGCAAAGCCCAAGAGGAAAATTTCATACAAAAGAGACCATGATGGATCTCTTATACTTCCCATGGGTGGACAAGGAGGTGATGTTGTGATCTATGCTGACGAGAACCTAGATTCACTGCTGGAATTCCACAAGAAAAGCCGGTATAATGCTAAGCGTGGGGGGACGGTTGATGCTATGGGCATATTGACCCGCAAGTTGCAAGATGGCCTTGCTGCTCCCACTTTGCGAATTCCTGTTCCTGTAGGTGTGTGAAGGCTTATGATTCTTATTTAAGTATATTTGTTTTCTAGTTGGATGCTTTGAAGACTAAGAACAACATTTTATATGAACATCACTCTTTTTTGCTACATGTTGTTATGACAGGTACATTGGTACGACGTAAGCGAGGAAAAAATTTGGCAGATCTTGCTGTTCCAGGTCAAGAAGTTCTGGTGGCAAGGGGTGGACGTGGAGGGGTGAGATTTTGTGTAATTCTACCTTCTGGGGCTGAATAAGATGCTTCCTCACTTGCTAAAATTCTATGTGCTCTCATAAATACCCTCTTTTGAAGTTGCCAGTGCTTAAGTGTTTTTCTAACTTCTCGATCTGAACAAGATTCTTCCTCCATAGCTGAAATTATATCTGCTCTCATAAATAAGGTTCTTTTGCAGTTGTCAAGTTCCTAAGGCACTTCTCTTGTTGTTGATCTTATACGCATTTTTGTTAACCTATGGCCTAACAAATTAAGTAAATGAATAAACAGTTATCTTATGATTGCATTTTGACTTCTTGATTTTATATTCTTATTCAATATTCCTGCCCTCTTGCCAAAGTCTGTCTCACTACATTTTTTCCAAGGTGATTTCAACAGTAAGGGATTAACGAGTCTGGGCTTTTGGGTTTGCTTTTCCATATATGTTGAATTTAAGTAACTTGCCCAATTAATGAATAATGGCTCATCTTCATCTGCATATAAATTTTCTCTTTCTTTCTGTCACAGATTAGCTTGTTAAACGCCCCAGAACATCAGAGGAAAAAGATGATGGATTTGACAACAAACTTATTGAGAGATGATAGTGATAAGGTGTGATCTTTACATCCTTGAAGAAATTTTTTCTGTGTTGTGCTCCATTACACATTTCTATGCTGGAAGTGAGAACCATGGCATTTTTTGTTGTAGCGATTAGATTAGACATAGCCACACAATATTTATTACTGCATCTTATGATTTTTCTTGCCCAAGAAAAGACTAATTCTGTAACCTCTAGAATATGCAATATTGCTCATTGCTTTGGTTGGTCAGTACTTGATAACAATGTTAATGAGTTTCTGGCATCCTTATTTGGGCATTATGTATGTCTACTCAACAGTCTCAAGTGAAGGTTACATCTACACTAACAAAACGTTTGCCTTGTGGAAAAAAGAAGAAACTGTCGGGTACTTGGGTGGCTTGCTCAATCTTTGAATGTGCAGCGCTCATGGATGGTACTATGGTGACAGACGTGCATAACTATTAAAATCTATGGATAAATATTGCTGCAACTGTTTCTTTTGGTCACTGACTTTGAGGGGAAAGGTTTATTTGATTGTAATTTTAATCAGAACATCTCACTGGAACGCTTCCTTGGAAGTGGGCTGCTTGCTATGTTAGTTAATTTTTGGTTAAGACAAGAACAGGTTATATAATACACAGTTGTCTCTAGAATTTGAACGTCTTCAAGGATTTATTCTTCACATGTGTTCAAGTTAAGCTGTTTTAGTTAATGAAGGGCATCTCACATAGTTTCTCTTGCTTTGTAATCCTTGTTACGAATTGTAGGTCTTAGTTTTCGGTCAGCAAGGAGACGAAATTAGTTTAGAGCTGATCCTCAGAGTGGTTGCAGATGTTGGTCTTGTTGTAAGTGGTATCTGTTTGCTTCTTTTTCTTTTACCTCCATTCTCGTCTCATGACTTTGTTTACTTATTTCATTTATCTAAAACATCTCGTCTCTTGCTCCTTGGATTGGGACATCCGCAGTTAGGCTTTTTATCATTTCCTTTTTTCTATCAGTTCCTGCTATTTTTTGTGCTGTTCTATTTACATTTTTCGTTCGACAAATTTCAAAACGTGAAAAAAATTTGTCTATTGAAAAAACCTAGAAAATAGCTAAATGCTCTTAGCCCATCTAAAATTTTGCTTCTTTTTAACATTATTTTGGCTGCATTTGTTTTCGTTTTATCATGCAGTTTAATGTGTTGCATTCTCTTGCATTTCTTACACTTCTGTAGTCTCCCCTCAAACTATTCATGTATTGTGCTCAGTATACTTTAAACAAATTTTTTTTATGTATGAATTTTGTTTTCTCAATTATTGGCGGTGTTAATTTTGAAGGGACTTCCAAATGCTGGAAAATCAACCTTGTTAGCTGCCATTACCCATGCAAAGCCTGAGATTGCTGATTATCCTTTCACAACTCTGATGCCAAATCTTGGACGGCTTGATGGTGATCCTACTTTAGGGGCAGAAATGTTTTCATCTGAGACAACATTGGCTGATTTACCCGGTCTTATTGAAGGGGCTCACATGGGGAAGGTACTTGACTATAAATCATGCAACATTATATAAGTGGTCAGATCTGGAACTCGACTTTCTAGACTCTAAAGGAGCAACTCGGGAAAGAGTTAGAGCACACTTAATACTCAGGTTAATTAAAACCCGGAAACAGATTTAGCAAAAACCAAGGAGATTCAGAAGAATTCCCCCGGACAAAACCTCTCCTCTAAGCCACTGGATGAGCCTAATGCTCCAAAGTGGCCACAAGCTTTTAGACAAGATATTATCTAGATGCTTCATTACAAGCTTAACCCCCCTTTTTTTTAAGCTACTACCTTCCAGCTGAAGTGGCCGTGGGTGAGCTAACAATCCCCTTGTCACTGCCAGTCATCCTAATATTCTCTACAACCCAACTTAACCATTTGCCCCAATAACCAGCTGAAGAGTAATCTGACTTCATCCCCTTGTATATTCTTTACTATCACATTGTATATCATAACAAGCTTGTTCTATGCAGGGTCTTGGTCGTAACTTTCTGAGACATTTAAGGAGGACTCGGCTATTAGTTCATGTTGTTGATGCTGTTGCTGAGGATCCTGTAAAAGATTACAGAACAGTTAAAGAAGTATTTACTCTTTTCTCTAGCTAAAATATGATTATTTTCCTAGGTCTACAAAAAGTTATTCTAGAAATATAATTGTGTCTATCTACTAAATGATAAATAATATGTCTAGAATGAGTTTTAAGGGATTATTTTTTGCAAGAGAGTGAGGAAAATGATGCATGAAGCAGGTTTGATCTAATCCTGGGGGATTTCTGCTAGTAATGTAAGTATGAAAGCTAGCTGGAGCAGTCAAAATTTAAAAAAGTTCCCTTATGATAGAATTGGGTTGAGGTCTGTTGCTTGGTAGGTATTGAAAGAACCATTCATTGTATAATTGTATATTCAATTTAGAAAATACATGCTATGCAATCCTGTGTAAAAAAATTCCTAGACTAAAAAAAAAGAAGAAAAATTCATTTGTTAATATTAAAGAAACTGTATCCTGGCATAAATTCTTATGTACATAATAAAAATACAAGATCATGTCCCTTACTAAGTAACATGATCTAGTCTGTAAGGCGTTCTAATTTTTTCCAAGTATGTATTATTTTTTTCATTGTCTCCTTCATCAAAGGTTTCCCTATTCTTCCTGCTCATGTTTCAATTATTTCTTGAACAGGAATTGCGTATGTACAATCCTGATTATCTTGAACGACCATACCTAGTAGTTTTGAATAAAATTGATCTGCCTGAGGTATGCCTACGTTTGAAAAATGATAGATTATTTTGTTTTGATAAGTATGTATGTCACTTACTGTTACAACTTACACTATGTGTTTTTTTTATTCTATTGGTAGTGAATTTTTAAACTGATTTTTTCGTCTAGGCAAGGGAGAGACTTACTTATTTGACTGAAAAAATTATGAAAATTGGGCGGGGTGAGGTAGACGGTGAGGTAAGAGCCTCTGGACATAAAGTTCAATCTTCTCTCACGGAAAATGAAAGCAGCGATGAGCTTCCTTCCTTTCCCTCTGAAGAACTTGAACGAGAAAAGGAAATCGAGGACTATCCACGACCTCTGGCAGTTGTCGGAGTGAGTGTATTGTAAGTAACGATTAATTTTTGCATTCAGCTCGCACATCCATTTTCATTTGCTATGTGTCAATATATTGACATATTTGATACCTGGATTTCTGTCATTCGGCTGAGGCTTATGTTTATAATACGTCTATATTTGAGGCCAATGACCTACAATTGTTTGGGTCAAGCTAAAGAGCCAAGCATAGTTACAATATACATTGTCTGGTAGCTCTTGAGTCTTGAGGGTTGTCCCAACTGTGACAAGTTCATTAGTTTTCATCTTGTCACTTTGTTCTTTTATCTAAGATTAGAATTCCATTTACACTACTCTACAGTCTGGCGATTTTTGCTTCACATGGTTTATAACATAAACCAAAAAACATTGGTGTTACAGGAAAGGCATCCAAGTAAAGGAAATGCTAAAAGAGATTAGGATGGCATTAAGGAAAATGCGTGACTCAACTCAGCAACTGCCAGTTGATCAAATACTATAGCAGCCAGCTATGAAAGTCATCTCACGACTATGAAGGTGCAGTATAGAAACATGTTTTATTAGATTGCTCTGTGTGTTTTTTTTTATAAAATCAAGGTTTTGCATTTCACTGATTTTGTAAACAATAACTGAAGAGATTGTTCGTGACTTTGCCTGCATCTACTGGGCTTCTGCTATGAGTTTTATGATATTATCTCTAGGTTAAAAGATTTAAGTTGCTTTAGACTTGCATGCTGTTAGAAAATATAATTCATTGTGTTGTGAATCTAAGGCTGAGATGTTGGTGTTTGAACAGCTTACTCTCACTTCTGATGATTCTTGAAATTTTTTTGCTTGAGGGTCTAACTTGCTTAGGGATATACTGAATTATACTACAATACTTGAAAGTACAGTGAAGATATTTTGTGATTTTTTAAGGGGAAAAGATCATCCGTTAAGTTGAATGTACACTGAACATTCAGGTTCTACCGACGCAACATCTTTGAAGCAAAAGATCCTATGGAAGGAAGTATTTCAAGGAGAGCTTTGAAGCAAAAGATCCTGTGCCATGAATGTGGTAAATATTTCTTGTTCAATATGTGAACCTTTTCTTCCTCTGCAGCAACCTCATTGTGATTTTCATCCTCTTGGTTTAGCAGCCCAGAAGAGAAGCAAATGCACACAACAAATGAGGTTGAGCTCGTAGCTAAATCAAACTGAAAATGTATTTGTCAAAATTTTGTATTGTACTGCACTGCACTTTACGATCCTCAGGAGTAAAGGGTAAGATATGGTCCATCAGGATCTGATGCTGTCATTAGGTGATAATAACCTCGTGTTAGGCTCTTTACGTGAAGTTTCACATGTTCGAGTACACGAACGTGTTAGGCTGAGTCTAACACGTAAGCTCAGCGAATTTTCATTCTAAAATGAAATGACAATAAGAATAGGCGGCGTACTTTATTTAAGGAGTGTCAAGCCTCCCACCGGGTTATACGGTTGTACAAAAACCATATCAAATTAGTCTGATATAATGTAAAATTTTGGCTGGTCGAATTGGCGTGAAAGCTCGCATGTTCGAGTGCATGAGTGACAAGCCTGATCCCAAGTAACCCCCCGACCTTATACGGTTGAATGGTGGGTGGTGGGTCGTGACTCTACATGCAATTCGAAGTGGGACGACCGTATGGGCCGCGGGTGCGGGTGATCATCCCGCGGGCGCGGCTGCCCATGCCGCGGGAGCGAATGTTCTCGTTGTGGACACGGCTGGAGGTCGTTGGATAGGGAAGTGGGGTATGTTGAGAACTGAACATAAGGTCAGTAAGGGCAGGGGGCATTTAGTCCGGTGTGGGTAGGGAAGAGGTAGGGGAAATAGGGTTTCGGAAGGGAAACATATTCTCATCATATATAACGTGGCGGGACAAGATTACCTTATAGTTACCGAGTCTTAAGAACCAGTACTCTCTATTTCGGGAAATATCCTATAAAACACAAAGGGGTTGGTCTAGGGGATAATTTGTGAGGAGATTTAACACTTAAGTTTGGAAAACATAAGCAACCAAAAACACGTAAGTGATCGTAAGATGGCATCCTATTGTAGAGTCTATAAGTCGGAGTGAGATTAGAGATTGCTTTGGAT
The DNA here is from genome assembly GCA_033239045.1 of Fagopyrum esculentum. Lineage (NCBI taxonomy): Eukaryota > Viridiplantae > Streptophyta > Magnoliopsida > Caryophyllales > Polygonaceae > Fagopyrum > Fagopyrum esculentum. The sequence continues at coordinate 6,319,683 of BSUD01000006.1, read as the reverse complement.
GAGATCAAATTGTTAACATAACACGTCAAATTCAGGGCTTTGCCATTTTGTCATTAAGAGTGCGCAAAATAAGTTCGCATTTCCCATTTTGCGGGGACGTTTGAGGACAAGAAAAATGGATGATTAATCCTTGACGATGAAAAAATCATGGACTGTTTGATTGTCAAATTCACCACCCATGTTACATTGAAAACTTTTAATTTTCCTTTGAAATTAAGTTAAGATATAGGCATGACAATGTAATAAAATAACACAAGTATCCGATTTATGCTAAAGAGGAAAACATAATTTGAGAAATCATCCAAGAAAACTAAATAGAATGTAAAGTCAATGACACTTTAAACAAGAGATGTCCATAGATCACACTGTATAATATCAAAAAAGTGTTGAGAACAAAAAGCAGAAGACTTAAAAGGGAAGACGACGATGTTTGCCTAATTGACAAGGTCAACACAAAGTCTTCTGGGAATGTTGTTGACTTGAAATACCCAGAGCGGGACGAAGAACACGTAGAGCATGAACATCTAGATGGCCTAGTCGAGCATGTCAACACTAGGATTTGACAGGTACAAGAGTAGACTGATGCAATTTATTGGAAGTTGACATGGAGGACACGGGATAGAGATCTCATGTGCTATCACAATGTTGGATAAGTTTTCCCGATTGAAGGTCCTTCACTAAAAAACCAAAAGGGTCAAATTGAATTACCATGTTATTATTGGATGAGAATTTTTTGAACTAAGAATAAAATTTTGACAATATTAGGAACATGTAGGACATTACGTAGGTGAAGGATGTGTAAGGTCGATAAGCAAGCATTTCCCGAAGCAACAACATGTATAATAGAACCATTTCCGACAATAATGGAATTTAAACAAGAGAACATTGATGGAATAAGACACTTTTTGTAACTTGTAAACTAACTAGGCACCATATTTTTTCAATTAAAAAATAAAAATAAAATTAAATGGATATTGTCGAAAATATGGAAACTTAAAGATTTTTCTCTCTCCTATTAATAATCAATTAAATTTGTTAAATCGGATAACTAAATATTCTTATTTCTTCTCTCCTTATTTTCTCTATCCTCTTAATTATGATAAATAAATAAATAAGTTGCCCCTCCCTCCCACTCTTATACCAGTTGGACTAATTAAACTTTGTGTATTCTTTTGATGATACACAATATTAATACACAAATTCAATTACACAATATCAATACATAATTTCAAATACACAATGTTAATAAATAAAAGACTTGTGTAATAAAACCTTGTGTAAATGACTCGAGCATACATAATGTACATACTAACGTGTGATATGAACAAATGATACACTTTATTTCTAAAATTTAACCGTTATGTACACATTTGCAATTAATATGTATTTATCACGCAATCACAAACAAAACTCGACACATTAATATGTACATATGTATACATATTTCATACTCAACAAGTATTGACTACTGCACATACATATTATTCAGGAAAAAAATTCAGTGAAAGGTATTTCGTACACAAGCTTTTTGGTTACACAAGTTTTTTATTTATTAACATTGTGCGTTTGAAATTATGTATTAATATTGTGTAATTGAAACTGTGTATTAATATTGTGTCCGGTGCCTAGTTTGTTAATAGAAAACAAAAGTATCGGAGGGTAATGCCACTAATGTTGCGGCGGGTGGTTCCACTTCATCGGCGGGTAGGATGATTGACCACCAAAACCTCTCTATTGGAAGCCGCGGTCGCGGCTGTTGCCTCCTTTGTGATTACCATGCCCGCGGGCTGAGTACCCACGTCTGAACCCGCGGATGTTCTCGCGGACGATCCTGAGCGTCCATGAAAGGAGACGTCGGGAGAAGATATCCCGAAGAGACGAGGGTTGTTGGTTCCTCAATGGAGCGGGTGAGGCGGGCTAACTCCCTGTTGAGCATATTGCGAGCCGTCATGAGCGAATGGAGAGGATCCGTCTGAATGATTATGCTGTGTACGGCAACATACTTGCTAGACAACCCATTGATAATTGTAAGACTAAATGAGAGTCACTTACTGGATGTCCAACTTCTACAAGTTGGTCTGCAGTCATTTTGAGAGTTTGACAGTAACTGGCAACATAGGGATGGGAGAAGACGACAATTGATGAAACGACCTTCGAGATCCGAATCTCTAACTGATTGATTATCATGAAGCAAACATTTGAGGCGAGCTAGCCAAGCTTCCCTTGTTGTTGAGTATGGTTTGAGGATCGGAAGGAACACGTCTTCGCTGAAAGTTACGTAGATCCAGGAAAGCACAATGACATCCAGTTTGATCCGGGTTTGATGAATCTGGAGCATGGTCTATGATGTAGTCTGCAACATCATGTGTCCGAGCAGTGACAAAAACAATTCCGCCCAGGGATGAACATTTTAAACACAGTCGGACTACGTTGAAAATGTGCATTTTTCATTTTTATGGCGCAAATATATATCCTCATTTCATCTGCTTTCACTCGACTCCATCCTACTAAACATGCCTTCTATTTACTCTTTTCATTCCTTTTTTCTTTTTTGTCGTTGTTATTGCTCCGTTTTAGTTGGACCTTTCTTTCGTCAGTTCATGTGCAAAAGGTCGGCGATGGATGGTGTTCAGGGCACTAAAGAGAGATCAAAGGTCGCCGGAATGGTGGGTGGGGTTTCTGGTGGACAGTGGTCGGAATCGGAGAACATCGGCACACGGAAGCCCACCAAATGAAACGCACAACTCGCGAATTGGGCCTCATGAGACCGTTTCTTTTATGAAGCAGAAAGGCAAAATTTAATGGGCCAAAGTGGCTATACCCAGCCCAACTTTGCATTTCTCTTTCCAACCACCAGCGATAACGCTTTGCCTTCTCTCCTTTCTCTCGCTCCCTGGAGTTTCTTCATTCTTGCCGGCATCTTCACCGGCTACCATCTGTGGTAAGATCTTTACTTCTGTTTCTTTGCTTGCTTTTGCTCGTTACTTTTGTTTATCCCTGACTGGATAATGCTTTGAATATTTTCCGCCGAAATTGGAAGGAGAACCAGTGATTTAGGGATTTATGCCATTTGGTTAAGAAAATTGAAATGAGATATATATTTAAGATCAAGTTTTGATTTGTTTATGTGTGAGACTGTTCACTATTTCCTGAGAGAAATTTTGCCTTCTACTGTCATCATTTTTAAGTTTTAACTATCCATAGTGCTTCACTGCTTCGGACCTTCGATTAAATGTTATCGTCCAGATTGTTTTTAAAATTTGTGGCCATGAGGTTCAGAATTGGAAAAGAACCTTCATCAATGTTCTTACTCTACTGCAATTTAGACGGCCTTGTCTGCAGTAATTCGCAATTTTGCTTCGTGGAACATTATCCTTCCCTATTAGATAAGTTCTTTTGAATGTATTGCTGTTTCATTGTAATCCTATAAGTTGCATTGTTATTGTTGTGTGGTTTGCTTCTATGTTTTCCTTTCTTGGAATGTCAAGATCCCAAAATCAGCATCAACCCAAAAAAATAGTGAATATTTGTGTGCAGTATACACTAAGATATCATTTTGTAGTTTTTGTGTGTAATGTCTGAACAGAGCCTCCCTAATGTCCAGATAATATCTGGCTTTGCTAAGTTGTGTGTATTTCAAATGCCCCAGCTTCCCTATGTGCATTATAATTGAACATATCTGTTGAAGTGATGATGGTCAAATATAGTATTTTGCATACTGCAGAAAGAGACCCGGACTAGTATATAAGTTTGATCAACTGCTCTTCTGGCTCAAGACTCTAGTCATTACTCCAAATTGTCCAATGGACTTTAAGAATCTATCTATTTGCATATGTTTTTGAGTAAATCAAATGCTCTTCTGATATTGATCTTTCACAAGGATGTTGGAGATGATGGTAAATGGATGCACCGTGACATCTGGGACTATGAATATGAATCCTAGAATATCTAGCTTTGTGCAAAGGAGTCCACCTCGTCCAAGCCCATCTAGTTTGTTTCCAAGAGCTGCATTCCCATGTTCTGGACTTTCGCGTGGACCTGACTGTAAGCTGAAGCTCTCTTCATCAAGAAGTATGTCGTTATATTCTGCTTAATTAGTTGAATTTTGAGAATTGTTTTGGGAACTAAACCTGTTACATCTAATTTGTAGAGCTTATTAGATCAGGTGTTACTGATTTGGAAATTTTGAATGGGGAAGTTTTATATATACGAGACTCTAACCTTCTCTTAATATGAAATTTATGACATTCTTGCAGAGAATTTATCAATGATCTTTTCTGCTGCTTCAAACTCACCTTTGAGCAGAAATTTGAATGGTTCATCATTCATTCCATGGCTACCTCCTAGGAAAAGGAAGATGACACCTCCAAGAGCATCCAAGGATGTTCCACTTAGTTTCCGCTTTCCTCCTATGACAAAGAAGCCAAAATTCTGGTGGAGGATTCTAGCCTGCATTCCTTACCTAATGCCTCTCCATGAAACCTGGATGTATGCAGAAACGGCATATAATCTCCACCCATTCCTGGAAGACTTTGAACGAGTGACGTACCCTTTTCTTGGGTTCATTGGCAGCCTGCCCAGCTGGTTTTTGATGGCATACTTCTTTGTTGGCTATTTGTTCATTGTTAGAAGGAAAGAATGGCCCCACTTCTTCAGGTTTCATGTTATCTTGGGCATGTTGCTTGAGATTTTCCTTCAGGTATTGGGGACAGCAAGCCGCTGGATGCCGAAATCTTACTACTATGGTAAGATCGGGATGCACTTCTGGGTTACTGTAGCATTTGCTCACTTATTTACAGTACTGGAGTGTATAAGATGCGCAATTTGTGGGATGTATGCTGATGTTCCCTTTGCATCTGATGCTGCCTACATCCAAATGCCGTATGATTAAATGGTGCTTCTCATGTGTCTTTCTGGTAGGGCCGATAGTAGTACAACTGTGTGGGAGATTTCTACTAGTTAAGAGAGAAGTTGCTGTTTTTTCTCATGTTGGAACACTGTAATAACCCTTGTTTATTAATGAGATTTTGAATATGTACGATATCTTTTCAAATTTGCACTTCATTGTACCTGTACTCAATTGAATCAAAATTTGTGCAACTTCAATATATTTTGGTGCTTCTACTGACAATGTGAATGTAGACACGGAAAGTTCTGATGCCAAAATGCTCCGACTCGGTTCAGCTAAAACTCACACAGCTCTGGCATAACCTGAGAGAAGCTCAGAGGTTGAATTTGAGCTAAAAGACCTAGGAAATCGTAGTTCCAATGTCTGTTGAGCACAAGTTCAGCTCGCACTGTAATAGATAAATAAGCAGCCTATGCAGGCTCAAACTGGATCATCATGGGAAGTAAGGTGTGATCTAAAGAAATTCTTACTTGCTGACTTGACTTTGGTTTTCCCCTTGATCCCGAACAATGGCAGATTCGCAGTGAATCACTGCTGTGCATAAACATTTTGATAACTAGCTCAACTTTTTTTTACTTATGCAGGTATAGGAAGAATTGATAATATGAGATCTTAGAAAGTTGTGGGGGGCAGATGTTATTGACGTGTTGAGGAAAGCATGGCAAATAGAAACACTTGTCTGGAAAGGTATTAATGCTTATAATCGTTCATGGATTCCTTAATTTAGTGATTATAGTTGCTGTACTGTGCTTGGTTTTGTGCATGCATAACTATTCACAATAATAATCTGGCTTAATGAGAAGATGAAACAGAGCATAATCTTCATGACATACTGTAGATCTGTAATCATCTATAACAGAGTTAAATTTTATGGTTTGTTTTGTCTTTTGAGAAGAAGTTCTGATGATTCTGATCTTTTCTTATCATAAAGGCCTGTTCCTTAATCTCTCTTTCTTTGAGCTTCTTTTCCAGTGTTGGTAATGAGGGAAGATGGAGTACATATTTATTCTTGTAATGGGGCAAGAATGCAAAATTACTTGATTCATAATAATCTGGGTTTTAACTGTTTATTTCACTTTAGTGTTGACAGTGAAAGGGAAAGACTAATGTAGGAGGTACTCTAAGATTTATTTATAAATCTTATTATTATTAGTGGGCTTACGTATGATAATAAATAATTATGTTATATGACTATTTACTAGCGGATTAATAAACTTGATTCAGTCAAGTAAAATTCGTAGACTTTAATTAAGCGGTATGAGTTTATGGGAGGATACCAGATTTTGGCACAATAGGCTTAATGAGATTCCATTTGTTTCATTATATAAACGATATTAGGTTATAATCCCCAATACATTAAATCAATTAGCCGTTTTATATTCTCTACCCATTATGTAATTTTGTTACTTGACATCTATGTTTCTTTTTAAAATTTGATCATTTGAGAATGCGGTAACAAATCTTGTCTCTTTGTACATTATTTGTTTTATCATCCTATATATTTATAATATATAGATATAGATATAGATGGAAGTGCTTACATCAGAATGGGTTCCTTCACTTTCCACTATTTCGGGTTGTATATTATAACACGTTACATGTGGGTTATTGATCTTGCTCAACTACGGTTTTGCTTTTTCAATATTTTGGTATATATAAGATATGTAATTGAAAAATATGTGTGGTTGTTCGTACGAGCGTAAAATTCGATCCTTTTTTACTGTATCTTATATTGATTAAAGGTTATCGAGTGTAATATTAAGATTTTATTTACATGAGATATATCGAAGGATTGATTGAAATAATATCCTATCAATCAAAGTACTTTATGATGTGTAAATTAATTTTAATTTAGAATTATAAGGTTTTGTATGTTATTTATTTATACGGATATCAATCCGCAAATAAATGTTGATATTTGAACACACATTAAATACACTAGTGATTATCCTCGTTTATGCAAATATTGACATGTTTAAAAGAAGGTTAAAATTTGGCCAAACAATACACTAATGATTATACTCGTTTATGTAAATATTGATATTTGAACACACTTTAAATACACAATTACTTGATTAATCGTGTTGTGATCCAAGTATGTCCTACATATCTTGTACATTTTTGGTGGCACTTTGGGTTTGCTAAATTGTACGTGACTTGATGGCGTGGGCAAGTACGAAAGCCAAATGTGGAGCTCTTGGACAAGTGGGATGAGGTTAGTTGGCTTCTTCACAGTAGTACCAAAAAGACCTTTAATAATGGAATAAATACAATCAACTTAAGTTTGTATGAATTTAAAGAAGAACCAAGAAGCAATTAAAGCACCTTAATTTGGAGCAGTCTGTCCAAAGTTAATCAGATCGGAACTGAAGTCTGCTTGGATCTACTTGGGGGTTAATAGACGTACCGGCGAAAATCTATAATTGTAACCCTAACTACGCTATTCGCGTGCGTAGTTGTTAGGGTCCTCAACTACGCTTTAAGTAAAAAAAATCAACTACGCTTGTGGGGAGCGTAGTTGGAGTTCCCTAAAAAAAATTTTAAAATTTTTTTGGAAACTCCAACTACGCTCCCGAACTACAACTACGCTCCCCAAAGGAGTAGTTGATATTTTTATTTTTTTTAAACTTCATCCCATAAGCGTAGTTGTGGACCTTATCAACTACGCACCCGAAGTGCGTAGTTATGGTCACTAATAGAGATTTTCACCGTTACAGTTAAAATCACGAATTACTTTGAACTAAAATACATCCACTATAGTAGATAGGGCCCCAAACACATTCTACGAGCTTTATATGTCAATGCAGGTTTATATTACTAGAGATAGATATTGTTTATATACTCTACGTGTTTCTTCGATGTACATTGTCTATTATACACTTTTTAATATCTTTGTAATAGGGAGCTCCAGTTTTCCTAATTTCGTTACATGGTATTACATTTGGTTGTGACGGAGCACTGTTTTTAAACGAGATTTGTGATTAACGGTGATACTAAGCACCGTCAGAGAAAATTTCAAAAATAGTGCGCTTATTTTAATTGAGATTTGTTTAAAAACCTTATTTGTTCACGTATACAACTTATTTGTTCAACTATATTGCATAATTGTTCAAAACTTAATTTGTTCAAAACCTTATTCATTTAAAATTTGATTTGTTGAAAACTTGATTTGTTCAAGTAATATATATTTCTTGTAAAAGATAACAATCATCCATTGATTAGTATTGTAGAACTTTGTACATTATCACTTTCTATTTTTGAACACTTGCACCTTGGGATGTTGGATCAATAGAGATTAGAGGAGAAGGAGAAAAGAAAATTTGATTGAAATAAATCGAATCGATTAACTTGGCATCTAAGAGATCGAATCGATTAACCTGAAATCGAAAAAAACAAAGAAAACGAAGAAGAAACGAGGAAGGAGAAGAAAGAAAAGAGCATGGAATGAACGACGACTTAAACAGTTGATGGGACGGTTGTGAGTTCTTTTCCCCTTTGACCATAAGACTCTTTCCTATATGATACAAATTACGTGTGTGTCCTCCCCTTCGTATATGTGTACAACATATGGTTTTTCAAGAGCATCCCCATATAACGAAGCTAGGTAGCAGTGTAACCATGCACACCCCTCCCTCCTTTCTAGGTCCCGTTTGGTGTTTGTTAAGATGTGTGAATATATTGTCCCACATTGACAATATGAAATAACCGAACCTAATATATAAGCACTAGGGTTACTCCTCCTATTGTCAATTGGTTTTAGGATGCAACCCCAAAGGCTTATGTGTTAGGTTCAATTACGTGCCCCTCCACGTATTAGACCTGTGCCGGATATTAAAAAGATAAATTTAACAGTGTTCTTGATAGAAGTTTAAAAAATCCCATACATTTTCATCGTTTAATATTGTTGATTTGCCCATAGTTTTCCTATCCCAATAAACCTATAGTACAAACCCTTTATCGAACGTACACCATATAAGAACAACCCGTTTGGATACTAACTTGCAATAAAATGAAAAATAAAGATTTTTATATTGTTATTTCCCCCTCTTTCTATAAGTTAATAAAATATAAATAAATTTCAAACACGCTATTTTCTTTCCGGTTTTTAACTATTACTCTTTTTTATTTTTTATTATGGATGAACAATAATCAAACGGATCCTAAATACTGTTCTTAATATTTTAGATGATGAGTTACGAGAAATAATATGTTTATGTATTTTTTTTCTTATTGCACTTCATTTTTTTTTTTTTTTTTTTTTTTTTTTTTTTTTT
>BSUD01000006.1:6298088-6310360 GCA_033239045.1 Fagopyrum esculentum | reverse complement strand
TTTTTTTTTTTTTTTTTTTTTTTTTTTTTTTTTTTTTGAAAATGGAAAGCGGTTCGAAACAACTAGGCGGCACGCCGTCTAGTGGATCGAAAGGCCGAAAAAATCGGCAGACGGTCTAACCGTCATGACACAAATAAGGGAGAAAAGAACTACACAAAAATACATCAAAAAGAAACCGAAAGCAAAAAAGTCTTCAAATGGAAAGCAGGATGATCCAGCCGGCAGGAGGCAACGAGTATAAAAGTTCATCATCGAAGGAAGTACACAGGGGAAGCCTGGGGAACAACTGTGGACACCTCAGATTTGGACTGCAACAGAGCCATCAGGAGTCGATCACACATCCACGCATCCTTCTCGATAAACGCACGAAACCGCCAGCAAATGACTGCATCAAATCTGAGAAGACGAGATTGCAGAGCACGAGAACTTTTGATGGATAAAGGTGTAGAACTTGATGGATAAAAGAAGTTGATTTGTAGGGAGAAGATTGTTCAAAATGGGTTAATTTATAGACATGAGTCAAAAACTAACCGCCCATAATTTAAACCTTTTCATTTCATTTCATTTATGAAAATTACTCATTGGTGAATGTGGTTTATGTTTTCCAAGCCAAAATAAACCATATTAAAAAGAAAAACATTGGTAGCATTTTTGAGTTTTTGTTAGAGACTGTAGCATTCGACCTCTATTGTCTAATGATCTTGTAAATAGCCATTGAAGCATTATTTATTTTGTTAGTTTCCTGAGTTTATAAATGTCATTCGACATCTATTGTCTAATGATCTTGTAACTAGCCATTGAAGCATTATTTATTTTGTTAATTTCCTGAGTTTATAAATGTCATTGATTCTAAACAATGCTTTTAGCCCTAAGAAAGGGTCAGCATGAAACCAGTGATAAAGAAGAAGAAAGAAGGTTGTATGATACTATAGTCGACAACCGACCAACTCTATATCAACAAGCAATAGAGCAGAAAAACACCACCGAGTGACGGTAATCCCAATCCCTTTATTCGGGCAATAAATTTGCGTTTGGCTTGGCTTTGGGGCCTTTGAAGTGAGCTTTTCAGCCTACTCAGTAAGTAATCTTTCCACATGGTGTGGTCTTTTGTTTGATTCATAGTCACCATCTTTCCAGGATGCAAAAAGTAATATATCCATACAAAACTTGTGGGATCAGAGAAAGCAATCTCGAAGCCATAAAGGTAAAAACATCAGGTTGGCTTGGATTTAGAAAGAGAGCAAGTTTTAAAATACAGCAACAGTAAAAACAATCCACATTATCAAACCTAAAACCAGCAAAGAAAGGAGAAACAACGGCACAGAGGGCCAGAGGACAAGTCGAACCCAAAGCCATCCACCCCGAGCAAGACACAACGGCAAGCAACAACCCCTTCCGTAGCCCTTTTTTCCTGGAGTCGATCTGAGAGAGTTGAGCAAGGAAATCCCTCCTTTTAAAACACCGTCTTTGAGGAAGAAACGGTCGTGTGACAACTCGAAATGCACAAGCCCATAAGAAACGCAGAAGCGGATCGGGCGGAGGAAACCAACCCACAAAAGGGCCGAGTTTAATCGATTGTGGTATTTGGGAGGAAAGAAATTGGGGCCTCTTGAGGCTATTGATCGGAAATAGGGCCGGATGTTTTTATTTAGAGTGATTTGCGGTGTTTAGCACCTCGGTGGAAGCCAATGAAGGTGGAGAAGAGAAGGTTAGGGAAGGTGTGACCTTCAGCGGCGGATGGCAAGGGTTTCCTGTCCAGAGAGTAATTTAGGGTTTTAGAGGGGGTTTCCCTTTGATTTGTCATGAATGAGGATTTTCCTCTTGTGAACAGTAGAGAGAGTTTTTTCCTCCTTTATGGATTTTGAGTTTTGAAGAGCTGTAATCTCTTCAAAACTCTATGGGAAAAGAAAAACCTTTGGTAGGATAACTTTATGAAAAAGTAAACATGAACGTACTCTTTTGATTTTTTCGAATTATGTTCAAGAGTTTTTTCAGTTTTTTGATTGTGCCCTTAAACTTTATAATTCCGGAATATGTCCTTTTTATATATATCATTTATAAGTTCACATTTTCACGGTAAGAAAATTATTATTATTTGCTAGTTATTGTTAATATTCATTTTAAAGGTATATAGGCTTTTGAATGAATGACTTATTTTTTTTGTTCCCTTCAAATATTAATAAATATTAAATTATGAATGGTAGAAAGGTATATATAATCCGGGAATATCTAAAGTTGAACGGCATCATCCAGAAACAGGAAAACTTTTGGGCAAAGTCCAAAAAGGTCAAAAGTTCATAAACATCACCCGAAATTTCTCTAGAATAAACGTTACGCCCTACTACATTATAGTAAGTATATGATAAATGTAATCTCCCAATTGTTGCTTTTGTTGAACCCATATGCTTTAAAGAAGCAGGCTGGAGCTATAGGTAGCTACTTATAACTACTTTGTGGCGACTTACCCTTTAATGAATCAAATGTACTCAAACTTGGTCTTCTCTACATTGGAAGACCTAATAGGAAATTAAATGTAATGTTGATGTGCATAAACTTAGGGTAAAGTCTAGTTTGTTGATATATGTTTATCTGGTTCGACTTTAACAACACAAGTATGGTGTCTAACTCTTTTTGTACAAACCTTACCATCAAGTCTCCATGTATGCATCACCAATACAGCATCGTATGTAGCTTCGGGTTTCTTACGGCTACTCTAACTAGCTATATATAACTTTTTCTAACTCAAAGTTAAATATATATATATATATATATATATATATATATATATATATATATATATATATATATATATATATATATATATCTTATCGTGTAATCATGAGAATATGCCTTATTGTTTAATATATTATTCGTAGTTATTATTAGTTTTGTTATAAAGGTGTCATATCGTTTAATGTATTATTCGTAGTCATTGTTGGTTGAATGGATTATTCGTAGTTATTATTAGTTTTTTTTAATTATGATATTTACCCTAAATTTCGGTCATTAATACTCACCATCCGACGGTCTAAAATTGTTCTCATTATACACAAAAAGGTTGTTTTCATGGAAACCGAACCCATATATATATAAGTTTGAAAGTATCAACACTTTTTATATAAGTTTATTGAAACATAGTCACATACTACCATTTCTTTTAAATGTAAAGAAGATTTGAAATAGGAATCATGTTATTACAATCTAAATGGCATGATCAAAATTAATGAGTTATTTTTTATAACTAATTTACAATTAATTAATATTCAAAAAAAGAATTCGGAAACTTGATAATAATGAAAAATATTCTTTCATTTCAGTATTATCTAAAAGGCAAAATTATCCTAAAAAAACTATTCTACAAACAAAAATAAGAAGATCAAAATAAGATTTATGTCAAAAATAAAATTAAATTACGACTGAATTTTCAAAATAACCCATGAGTTATGAAATTGGTAATCTAATCTCAACTTTTAATTTTTTACCCCTAACTAGTTTAATCCCCACACATTGTGCGGGTTTTATTTAAAATAAAAAGTATTTTATTGATATTTTTATGTATTATGTACCGCATATTTATTTATAGTACATTTAGTTCAGGTTAAATTGACTTGAGAACATAAAATTTTATGTTTTAATATCATCATGAACAATGTTTTTCTAATAATACAATATTTATTGAGAGTGATTTGGTTCCTATAATATTGTTAATTTAATAATAAAAGATTTTTTGGCTTAATTTTTATTATAAAAAAATTGTCACACAAAATATAGTCGTTTGAACTAACGTGCGTTGGTTCCTATAAAATTGTTAGTTTAATAATAAAAGTTTTTTGCCTTAAAAATAAAGATTTATTGGTTTTAATTGTGGGAACTTCATTTAAAACATACTGCATCCACAACGCGTCACGTCATCAACTTGTGCTCTGTTTTAGCATGTATAATAGATTTTTAAAAAAAGTTATAACAACTTTTTTTTCGAATTTTATTTTGTAGTGCCAATAATGGTTGACAGTACGATTATTGATGGTCAACAAAAACTTTTCAAAAATTTTTTTAAAGAAAAATATTTTTTTTATACAAAGGGAAAAAAACTAGGGGTGTGTTTGTTAAGAGATGGAGGTTATTTTAAAGATTAATCTGGATGGAACTTAAAAGGGGTTAAATTTTATATGGGATTTATTAGGGATTATTTGATATAAAATAATTTACGTGAAGTTGTTTGGTTGAAGATCTTTTAATAGGTTTAATTGGTATTGATTTACAAATTTACCCTTATTTTAACCTTAAATAGGGGACATGAGTGGAATCCTAATTGATATTTGAAAATTAATCTCCTTTAACCTTGGTAATATAATGTTATTTTTTGACCCTTTTTAATCCCAATTAATCCTTCTATAATTTTTTTTTCATAATCTCCACCTTCATCCAAACACTTACACAAATTTAATCTTCTAAATTTAATCTAAATGAACCTCCTTTAATCTCCAACCAAACACACCCTAGGTGAGTCAGTTTTTAAAAACTGATCAACCTAAAATATTCTTTTGGATAAGCTCTTCAACGTCATTTGGTAGAGTATCGGCGTCAATGGTAGGGATGTGACCATGCAGCACAAGTCTATCAACAACAAGGTTGATTTTCCTGAAGACGTGGTGAGCACTAGTATGCGCGAATCCCGAGATCACGGTGAAGATATTAGTGAAGATCATATATATTCATCTTTCATAAAGGTTTTCAAACTCGGTTGATCGCATTTATGAGCATCAAATTGGCTCATTCAATCTCAATGTTAAAAAGACATGCAAAGATTTTTGTAAAAATAATTAATTATTTTTTAAATTAGGGGTCAAAAGATGAAAAGTTGGGGGTTAACTTCAATTGCCTACCCTACCAACTTTTTTCATTTAAAACAAAGCTTATTTGGAAACTAAATTATTACTTTCAACATAAATAAATGAGCGGGTGTTTTTTCCCCAATATTGGTTATAGAAGCTTAGTTTTATGATAATATGTACATAAGATAATTTAACTTTAATTTAATTACATTATAAATGAAAATTTTTTAAAAAAACGATTTTGAAAAAGGTTATTTGAAAGAGAAAAAAACTCTTTAAAATAATGAATTATGCTAATCTATAACATTTAGGTACCCCTAACTTTTTATCTAATGTCAACAAGAAAATGAAAGAATTTCCAACCTCTCTCAAATGCCCTAACCACAAATCTAGCAAATCCCTAACCCTAATCTATAAACCCCAAACTCAGCTCTATGAAAACGAAAAGGAGACTAATCTTTGTTCATATGTTAAATTACTTGTTGAGATGAATATTTATTCAATTTTAATGTAAAATTTATTTTCTTTTCTACGTACCATTATTTTCCTATATGACAAGATATTAATGAATAACAAAATATAACCATAAATTCGTTTTCATTATGTAATATCTGCAAACTGGAGTGTAAATGTGACAGATCTGATGATGTCTGTTATGAAGATGAATGAAAATAAATATTTGTAACCCCTACCAGCGTACATCCAATTGCTTACACATGTAAACCCCAAATCTAGCCCTCCATTAAAGCCTCTTTTAAACCTCAGCAACTATTCTGTACCTTAAACTGCTGCTCTATTATTTAATACTCCACATACAATTATACATTACTTTCTATCTATCATCCTTTTGGCGACATTATTGCGTGCAATATAATGTCAACACTTACAAAATTATGTAAGAATCAAAAATAATTGCAAGATCGACCTCACATTATCTATGTTTTGTACTCCATCAAAAGCCTCCCATATAACTACAGTTTTGCTGCAGGCCTAGGGCACATCTAAATCCTCTCCATATTACTAAACTAATTATATGTATGTATGTAAGAATCAAAATTTAAATTTATTTAAAACCCTACTTCAATGCGATCGATCATAGCTTAAAATACTTTTTACTACGTACTGTACAATATACCCAGAGGCCAAAAATCGAGAATGTAAGATATTGTGCAGAAAGTTGATAGAATATTTACTTGTGAATTGAAGGAACTTGTCGAAAATCGAGGTTTTTACTGCTGGTTTTTTTATTTTACTACGTGAGATGACATGAAATGCTAAAATTAACAGTAATAAAATATATTAGAAAAATGGGAACGTAACACTAGGCGACCAGCAGGGAACGGATAACTGGGAAAAGTAACCTCGAGTTCAAAAAACCCAGACCAAAGGCATGCAAAAAGTTTGATAATTCAATATCAAATGCAGATAGATATGATATAAAGAAAAGGAGAAAGAAAAAAGATTAAATCTTTGCATGCAAACCACCAAAATCTTAGATTCTTCACACATCCACATGCTTTAGTAAAAACAAAAATCCCCACCGAATATATGTAATTTCATGTTCATATTCCAAGGATTATAGATTTGAATCTGAAAAAGATAAAACAATATAATCTCATATGATTATAATGATCATCGTCCTCTAATCTCAAAACCTAACAAACTAATCATTTAACTCTGATACCTCTTTTAACAATGTATATTCCAAATGACAGTGACAATGACAACGACAATCCAAGGGCAAATTCCAAACAATATGTGGAGGGAATCAGACATATTTAAGAAAAGATCTTTAATAATGTAGCTAGGTGTTGATCAACCAAACTAAAGATTCAAGAGATCGAATTCAAGATCTTGGGGGTGGGAAGAATTGCGTACCAGCCAAGAATGCACTAATTGGAGGTGGGTATAGATTATTATTACTACTATTATTAGGATCAAGACAAGTTCCAACTCCCTGGCTCTCCGGTCCAACGCCGACGAGGTTCTGTGGTTCTCCGGCGGAGGAGGAGCTGAAGACAGCGGCGGTGACAGGTGTAGGAGTCGGAGTCGTCGTGGGGGAAGTGTAATGGCGTTGATCAGAGCCTTGATCGTAGAGAATGCCCTTGAAGAGACGGCCGCCGATGTTAACAGCCGTTTGATACGCGTACTGCTCGGATGCATCGTCGGTAGAGTGGACCCTCACGCATCGGAAGATAGCCGGCGCGCTTACTTCTGCTGGGAAATGCTGTCCCAGCTCCAACCCTAAATAATTATTATCAATTAATTACATAATTAGTCTCTCCGGACACTCTATCATAAATTTTCAACGACTATTACTGTGAGTGTAAATGTATATAATATCAAACATTAGATTTGTAATTTACAAGCTTGACGTACATATCCATGACTTGGTCTGAACATATAATAACACAGCAGTGGAAATAAATATAATATGTATTTAGTAATGGTTAGGTATGTATGTTATGGCCATTGTAACTAGCCTCATGAATGTGAAGAAATGAAAATTAGGGATCTGAAATGATAACATCTTAATGAGGTGCTTAATCAATGGCTATATGAGCTAGCTAGCTCGTTGATATTATACGAGTGGAAACCATCATTATATAGCGAACAAATACAAAGAACCAAGACTGTGAAATCAAAATCAAACTTACTTGAGGAAGGATTGTTCTTTGTAAGTTGAGTGAAAAGCATTTCGTCAGGCTTACTACCAAACAGTGAAAAACAAGGGAGAGAAAAGATATGGCAAAGTGGCCACTGTTGAACCAAGAAAGAAATTGGAAACAAACAGTATGAACACACAAACGAGAGAGAGAGGAAGAATACGGTTTATATAGCCATAGAAGAACACTAAAAGCTATCATCTTGAGATTTGTTTTCAAATTACCAAAACCTAAGGGGAAAAAAGTATAAAAATTCCCAATTACGAAGCACTAGGTAGCTTCTGCATCTTGTTTGTAGATATTATAAAATTTAAAATTTTACCTGTTGAAGTAGGATTAGCAGTGGAAGTGAAATCCTTAATATTTCTTGGCCTTTTTTGTGCGTGATTTTGATCATCGCTTGCCAAGTCTTCACCTTTTGTTCTTCCAATCTCCAACAGCTGCGAGTGTTGCGAGTGTTGTGAGTGTTGCAAAGAAGCAAGTCGTTGTTGACGCTCTCTCCTTTGAGCAGCGGGAACCCAAGTGCTTTTAACGTGTGTTGCACAATCAAAGCCTCGACTCTTACAGCAAGTTCTACACCTCATATGAACACAGTCCTTCTTTGCTTGATTCCCACAATCATGGCAATTCATCGTACCTCCACCGTGCGATGAAGATCGCATCATCGACCTTGTCACCGGCAACGACGATGACCTAGCAACAGGACTCCCAGATTGCGCCACGTGGTGGTGGAGAAGAATCGGACGGTGGTGTTGGTGATGATCTTGTTGAATCAATTTTGGGTATTGATGGTGGACTTGAACGTATTGCTGCCATATTTCAAACCCCTTTTGGTAGATCTCTTCGTTTCTGTAGAGAAGAACTCCTGGATTGTTCTGAGGGTTTGAGCTGAGATTTTCTATCTCGAATTGTGGTGGGTTTGATTCTGATGATCTAGCTGGACCGGGTGGGTTATTCCCGGCTGCACTGCTGCAACTACCTAGTGAGAAGAAACCAGCCATGATTTGCAGATCGATTTAGCCCACAAATCCATACTCTAACCCAAAAACTAACTTTTAAAGGTTTGGATGCTTTTGCTTTTTCTGGGTTTTGAGCCAAATCAAAAAAAGGAGTGATAGTAATGAGTAATTTTTGGCGTGTTTGTTTGCAACTTTTTCTGATACGAATTTTTTTTAGGGTTTGAGAAGAAACGCCCAAAAACTCGGTTACTTGCAAGAACTTCTAATCTCTACACATACCCACTTGAAGCTCGCTTCTCTGATACTTTCCAATGTTTGTTGCGCGCAGAAGCATGCATTAAAGGCTAGCTCTGCAACGCCGCCATGGATTCTGCACTGTTCATCTTCTCTCTCTAGAAATTAAATTCCTGATTTTTGTGTGTTGTAATTTTGTGGAGGAAAAGAATGAGAAGATAGATTCTCTCTCTTTCTTTGTTTCTGCTCTACGGGCTACTACTACTGCTGAGTACTGCCACTTCTCTACAGTTGATACTCAGTAAAATGAAATCCCCTATAACAAAAAGGACCAATCACAGCCGTTGGAATATTGATGAATGGTTGTGGTTTACCCACGTGTCGAGGCTCCAGCTTTTGCTTATTCGATGTCTTTGTACCCCGAAAAACCCGCTCTGCTTTTTGCTCTGACCCTTCCCCCTACCCAATTCCATTTAAGAGCCTTCCTTCTTCTCTATTTTTTGTTTTCTTCTTTTGGTACCCAAACTTTTCTTTTATTATATTATTAACAAAAATAAATATTTCTAACAGTCTAACACCAGTGGATTATTATTGTTAATACTTTTTATCTTCTAAAGATTTCAAAATTACACACTAGTATTTCCGATAGATTTTTTTTTATAATGGAAAAAATGACTATTTTCTAGAGGTTGTTCATCCTAAAACATCTTTGCGGATAAGAACATGAAGTTCAAGATCATCAAAAAAGTTGGTATTGGGTGTAGAAATTATCATATGGGTTAATCAGTTTGCAACACAGTTTACTTCTCTGAAAACATGCATAATGTAGACTTCGTAAAAAAATCGGAGTCTAGTTTGATGTCGAAAATAATCATCTCGACCTTCAAAGGGAAACTCCAACAACCTTGGAGTGCATTAATAACACAAAGGTTGTCCCCTTCAATTTTAATCTTTTTTATTTGTAGTCTAAATGCCTCGTGAAGGCTTGATTTTAAGGCAAAAGCTTCACCTTTTAGAACCGAGTTAAAGTTTTTTTTTTTGCATCAAGGCTTACGACTTTTCCATTGTGATTCCGGATCATGAACCAATAAAGTAATTCCGGAAGTTTTATAGAATATGGAAGTTTTATAGAATATTATAGAAATTTACAGATTTTTCATGAGAAGATTAAGCTACTAAGACAAATTTTTTTAAAAAAATACTCCCTCCGATCAAAAATAAGTGTCGTTTTAGCATTAGAAAGTTTATCAAAATTATCTGTCGTTTTAAGTTTTCTAGGCCAATAAATGAACAATAATTATAATAAATGTTCTTGAAAATTGGTGTAAATGATTAATTTTAGTTCTAAAATCTTTCTTATTGGTTTAAAAGAAGGTTGAATATTAAATATGTGATAAGATTTAGAAAAAATTTACAAAATCTAAGTTATTTAATATTTTTCTTAAAAATTGTGTCAAAGGCTAAAATGACAGTTATTTTTTATCGGAGGTAGTAGGTCTTAAGCATTTAATATTTTTTTTAAAAATAAATTAGATATTAAGTGCATCTTTATTAGGTAGTTACAATATTAATATTAATGAAAGATAATTAATAATAAAATAAATTAAATATGCTAAAACTTAGGAAACCGGTTAACATAAAAAAAGTAACCCTACGAGATTTCAGAATCTATAATATCCTCAATTATCGCTCTTTTAGCATAAACCAAAATCAAAGCAAAAAATGTAATATGCAATCGAAAGCATGTTCTCCATCGCCATTCTTCTCGAGGTCTCTTCTTCAACTCATTTTTCATCTTCAACATCCAACTTCAATCGAGGCTCCAACAGTCGTCTTCAATAAGTATAATCAGTTACCAATTGCAACAGTCGGCTTCTCAAAATTTTGGTTCGTCTATCTTTAATCGTCATTTCCATGTATGTTATCTTCGTCGATTTCACAAAGGTTTTTTAAGAAGACGGCAATATCTATCTTACACAAACATAGTTTGTGTACAAATTTACTCTATGTACATTCGTAGGTAGTTGTTGTTGATTATGTGTATATGTCACTAGAAAAATGTTATAGATTTACTCTATATGTATTAAATTCGTAGTTTGTGTACATTTAGCATTTGTGATCAAATATGTAGTCTGTGTACATTTGGTACTTCGGATGTGATGAAATGCAAACTTCTATTTATGTACATATATATCAAATCTGCAAGATATGTACATTTGGTACAATGGGGTGTGATGTAACACAGATATCTACGTGTGTACATATGTCATGTTTACGAGTAACATATGTACATATGTTTCATTTAAACTGAGTTTGCTGAGCGGATGTTCTGAAAAGATCGGAGAAAAAGATGAGTTAGACGATTAAAGTAACATATTCTTCCCTTGATTAATGGATTATGGAAATATTAGTTACCCGTTTTACCACAATTAATTGATTATTTAACGAAAAGAGAAAAAATTTCTAATTTCCATAATATCTTATTTGTATTTAATTTATTTTTTATAAAATATGGAGCGGTCTAGTTTATAAACTTTTATAACTTGGGACCCTATTTTATGCTTATGTTTACAAAACCTACTTACTCCCCCATTTTACCCGCCTTTCATTGTATTTTTTACTCGATCCTCTTCCGATTCCCCTCTCCTTCTTTAGATATAATGGAGTGGCTATTGAGTTCATATTGTCGTTTTGGATACTTTTTTGTTATTTTGCATATCGTTTATTTTTTTCGTGAAGATCAACTCATCTGTTTTTTATATGGCATTTTAATACACTAAGCTTTCATTTGGTTGTAACTCCGAAAATAAAAATGAAATGAAAATAAATCTAGTCCATATGTTTATCTTGGTCATTAAATCTTTTACATTTATTTGTTGCTGTACTTTTCAATTTATAAATGACCTATCACTTCAACCGAAAAGAACAAGTTCATGTATGCATACTAATTCTTTCGGTTAATAGTTTTAATGTTAGAAATTTATGTGCAAATTGTTCTTCAAAACTTACATACTAATTTGGAGTACATACCCAATATATTGGTCCTTAAATTTGCTTGCATATAACTTATTTAAAAGTTGGGTCTCCAAATTTTGGGAGCCGTATCACAAACAAAATTAATATAGTGTACATCATTACCAAAGTCTTGTAATAGTGTAATACATTCATGAAGTGCACAAACATAGATGTACTATAATAGATTCAACTAGTTTAGTATTCTCTCTATTTTCTAGAAAATCTTTTTTTTTTAACAAAGGATTTTATGTGGTATTTTTTTCATATAATCTTCCCCTTTGTTTAATAAAATTCTTTTTCTTGTATAACTTTTTTCCATAACCGTTTTTCTCATTATCTCTGTTGTTACATCTCATTAAGAAAGATCACAACAATTTAAAAATTATCTTTTCATATATTGAGCACCCTTAACTTTTTAATATTTTTTCCCAACCCATTTTTCAACGAACCTTTTTTTCCCTAGGGTACCATTTGAGTTGTATTTTTCTACCCATTTTTTGCATCCTTCACTAATTTATTCATTTATGGGTTAAGAGAGTTTTATCAAATAACATATGAAGATT
>BSUD01000006.1:6279593-6297923 GCA_033239045.1 Fagopyrum esculentum | reverse complement strand
CCCCCCCCCCCCCCCCTACAAATCTCTAAATTTCTCATAATTATAAATTTCAAGAGTATTTAGTTTTGCTTGTTATTTGATTTTTTTTTTATATCATCCTTTCTCACCGATGAATTAAGATTCTAATGCTTAGTAGAATTGCCTAGACATAATATTTTAACGCCCTTAAGGCTTCTTTAAGTTCTTCATTGATTCCTTAATACCAATCACTCAAACTTCCATACAAATGATGCTAGATATAATTTTGGAAACTTTTCGCTCTCCAATCAAAATTCATGTTGAAGACACTTATCATACTTTTCTTTAAAAATGTGCAACTAGTCCGACCTAGATCGGGAATCGAAAATTTTTAAAAATATTAGCGGGTACCAGACTGGATATTTGGTCCAACCCTGGTCCAAGTAACCTCTCTCCTTAGTTTTTTTTTTTAATTTTCAACCCGACCTTGTCCACCGGTCTTTTCCGGTCATGGACCGGGACTGGAACCCAAAATCCAAAAAATTGGGGAGTGGAAACTGAACCCAAAATCCAGTTTTTACCGATTAGGTCAAACAAGATTTCACTTTTGTTAGGCTTATGGTTTGGCATGGCCTTTTACATTTAGGTGTATTTCTGAAAACTCCTTAGGCTTTAAATTTGGTTTTTGTTCACTCGTAAATCATTGTTCATATTCTTTACAATAAGATCTTGTGGCATTATTAACCTCTTGTTTTGGAACTATTTCACCATCCACCTCATTAACATCTAAAACTCATTTTCTCATCATTTTATTTAATTTTTGTTTAACTTCACTTAAGGGATAGTTTATAAGTCTTTTAGCTTAATTAATAAAATTTGTTAATACATTTTTTCATTATCGGTGTAATCACTAGATCTATTACCACTAAACAACCTTATTTTCTTGTCACATATATCTCAGTGTTTCTTGATTTTCATACTAATTTTCTATTGATTCTCTTTCCTTTTCGAGTTTTTCTTAATTGAGCTTGGTACTAAAAATTTATTTTGGAAAAATTTATTTTGGAAAAATTTATTTTAGAGTGGATACTTATAGGCAAAAAAACGATTGGCTTTTTAGTTAAAGGGTACAGACTAGTTGTTGCAGCAAAATGTCAAATTTCGTTGATATTTTCAAGAACTTATTTTTTATTTTGTTCTTTTATAGAATTATGAGAGATTTTGCCTCTACATTTTCTAAAACTTAATTGCAACTTACTTAATCCAAATTTAAATTTGCAATATCGTCGATGATAGTTTTTTAAAATGGATTTGTGATTACCTTGTTCAATGTTTCAATGGTTTTGCATGTGGTGCTTATTTATATGGACGATTTTTAAAAACCTCCTATTTTATTATTTTGGAGTTTTATTAACTTCATAAGTTCACTTAATAATTAGGCTTTGATGTCAAATGACAAGATCACACAAAAATTACAATATACTACTTAAAGTTATGAACAATGATATAATTAAATACAACTTATTATAATCTATATACCTTTGATATAAGTTCTAGAAAGTTAGGGATAAACAAAAAAAGTAAATTGGTAAAAAAAAATGAATTTGGGGCGTATGGATGAGACGGTTTTGGGACGTAAATAATTTTACCCAAACTAAATGGAGAAGATCCCTTGAATTGGACAAACATAGGTCCATTTGGTAAGTTATTTTTACTAGATTATTGAAACTTATCAAGCTTATGAAAAAAATATAAGTTATGAAATGGGTATTTGAGAACCCAAACAAAGTTTATGCTAGGTTGTGAAAGTTTGAAAATATCTTATTTCATCAGCTACCTGAAATAAATTTACGAAGCTTATTGTATATTATGGAATGATTATTACAAATATACAACTATAAAATTTATATTTAAATACAAAATAAACTCTTTTTGATAATTTACACTAGCTTACGTCCGATAAACTTCATTTTCTTAAACACACATCAAACTTATTAACAAAAAACATTATTTGTCTAATCAAATACATGTTTCGGTTACTCAATAATCTTCAATTTCTATTCCATCTACCAATAATCTTAGACTCCAATAGTTCCCAAACCCTAATTCCCAAATAGACACATCAATCGCAACCGAAATCATTTTCCATCACAGATGAATCGAAATTCTTATACTATTTAAAAAAAAGTGTAATGTTGTAAATAAGATTATTTGTGTAAGAAAAATGAAAATTTTGAGACCGTGAATTGTTGATTACGACTCTCAATGCTCCCTGGAGCCATAATGAGTGAAGCCATCGATGAGTGATTGATCTACTCATTCTTTGGCTTAGGGGTAGGGAACGAAAGTTGCCATAAAAATAAAAAAGAAAAAGAAAATGGGTGCCAAATAATGAGATAAGACAATACATAAGACATTACAAACAAAAATGTCAAACTTGTGCCCATCTTTTGTTTGATTTGCTCCCCCTTTTATCTTATTTGCTTACATCGTTCATGTTTCTATCTTACACTCGACACACCGCATAAATATATATTCTATATGTATATCATTTCCATCTTTCTTTAATTTTGATACACCAATTCATTATAAAGTTCATTATTTTTTTCAAACATTATATGATATTTGCAGGCCCGTCCAACAAGGGGTGCCATTCGGCTCAACAGCACAGGGCCCCTAGTTTTTTTGGGGCCCCATAATATTTATTTTTAGTTGTTTTGTTAAACAAAAGAGTGCTTGCCACAATGGTTAAGCCTTTATATTAGGTGAAAATGGTCAAAGGTTCAAATCTCCATTCTACTTATTTTTTTATTTTTTCATTTTTCTATTTTTAATATCTTTTTAAACTCCTCTTCTACTTATTTTTATTTCTCCTCTTTTCCTTTAATTTTTATCGAAATTATATTAAAATTAAGAACGATCTTGTTTTATTTTTGGTGTCATTCTTTCATGTATTTTTTTTTAAAAAAAGTAATTTTAGTTTATTTTTTGTTTTTTTTTAATAAAACATATTTTTTAAAATTGATTAAAAAACGTTAACACAGGGCCTCCGAAACTCATTGGACGGCCCTGGATATTTGATATATATATATTCTTTTATATCAGGCAATCAATCATGGGTGAACAAACCCTCGTTTTATAGTTCGTGTATTTCGTAAACAATTAGATCGAATTAGTTATACTTTGTTTGTAACAATATGAATATTGTTTTATAATAAAAATTCAAGTATCATATTTTAATATGGGCGAAAAGAAGAGATATTTATTTATAGTACGGGATTACGGATTTTATAAATATGTTTTTTTTATTGACCTATGTTCAAATTTATTACTAAATTTGTTTCCTTTTAAATGAAAGAATACCGTTTTTTCGTTATTTTCAAATTTATAGATTCAATAAGTTAAATATACCGACTCATTTATATACATAGCATAATACGGTATCATTAAATTAGTAAAAACAATAAATAATAGATATGTAAAAATATTTATTGTAAAATTTGTGCGTGGAGTTTTGTACGCTCGAACGCACATGTGTATGTTCGAACTCAACCGTACATTTCATTGTCCCATTACAAATTATACTAAA
The DNA here is from genome assembly GCA_033239045.1 of Fagopyrum esculentum. NCBI lineage: Eukaryota > Viridiplantae > Streptophyta > Magnoliopsida > Caryophyllales > Polygonaceae > Fagopyrum > Fagopyrum esculentum. The sequence continues at coordinate 6,294,376 of BSUD01000006.1, read as the reverse complement.
AATAATCCGTCCACGCTCCTTGTGTCCATCTCTGAAGGGAGAATAACGTCGATCTTATATCCATTTTCAACCCATCGACATAACGATAACTTCTGGTTGATATCGAGAATTACCCGTCTCATGGACCTACCTCTATAGGGGGTTTGCACAAATGTTGAAGCAAATGCGGGCGTGGACGTAGAGTGTGGTAGTAAGTGTAGTGTAGGCAAGAGGAAAACGAAGTGTATATGACATGTGAAGCGCCAAAAGCGGGCTCTTCCCATATTCTGACATCCCTAACTTATATTTACACGCAACAATTATTTCTCTACTACTACTACTACTAACTTATGTACACCATCATTTCACTTTTCTATTTCCTATGTTTTTGGAGATTAATTGTAAATATATGAATATGTTTCGTAGGTTCACGCGGGTAGGAGTGTGCAGATTTGGACCGGATCGGAAATTATTGGACCGGTTTAGTGCCGGTCCATGATATTATGGTCCGGTTCGGACAGTTTGTCAACACTTTTTAAAAAGGATATAGAAACGGTGCAATCCGGTCTGAGTTTGAACCGCAACATATCGGTACGGTTCATAAACGGTTTCATACAAGTATGTCCATAAAATTTCCGATACGAACCGTTTAGACAACATTAAGTTCGGGTAGAATTCATAATCAAGACGGTTTAAGTTTATAATTAGGCGATGAATAAATGAATGAGTGAAAGGGAAAGAAACCTTAATGCACAAGCATCGCCTTTTTGGGATTCTATTTTAATTTAATTAAAATGATTTAAAAAAAGGGCAGGCACGTGAAGGCCTCAAAGAAAGCAGGGCCTTACAAGTCAACGAACAGTCAATCATTTCTCATTAATTAAATAATCACTCAAATTATTTAATAATGACCCTATCATATTTCCGCCAATTATATATATTGGTAAACGGAGACCCCGCCGGCGGCACCCGGTGAGTTAGCCGTACTCTGACAGAAACTGCGCCGTGCCGTTCACCACTGCCCAAAGTTCCACCACTTTCTATTTTTTTAAATATATATCTTATTACTTATAAGAAGGTACAATATATATATACATAGAGGGTGTGGTTACACGAGAACACCCCCTAACATGTATATATGAGAATAATCGTACACCGTTGGATGATGAGTAGTAATGGTTGAGATTTAGAGTAAATATCATAATTAATAATAACTACGAAAAATACATTAAACGATATGTCACCTTCGTAACAAAACTAATAATAATTACGAATTTGTTCTTATGTTGTCACGTTAAGGGATATTCCCATAGGATCTATACTATATATATATAAAATACCGCTTTGAAAATCTAATCTCATCCTAAGCAGCAACCAACAATGATGATTATGAGAAGCACATGAGCAAGATTTTGAGAGATTATGAATTATTGCAAACGAGTTTTAAGGGCCCGAGATGATTCTTGCTTTGTCTTCTTCGTATTTTTAAAGACCAACTTATAAAATTTAAAGTGGAACATACGTACATTTATATGAATACAACACATAAATACGATGATATTTCATTCATAATTGACAATATATACGTCAAACTCGTTGGCGCCTTATATTATCTATGTGAACACATCTATTCTTCCACAATAATAACGATGTCAACACTTGTACATAATTGAACTCAACCTTAAAAAAAGGTATTCGTCGATTTTGTTATAAAAGTCAACGTGTAATTTAGCCAATCTTGTGAATGAAACTAAGTAGTTAAGAGTCTGTTTGAAAATCACTAGTTTATCGTAATTGAAATTAAAATTAAAACTTATTTTTTTGTAGGTGAAGGAGAGTCATTGTTTTCTGCCGCATCTGAACGCGCTTCTTATAAATGAAAATAGGCTAAGTGATCATCACTCGGGTGATAGCCCGACCCCTTTCATATGAACATAAAAGATCAACTACACCCCTGGGGTCAAACAATACACTTATTTTTTTTAAGTGAAGGAGAGTCAGTATCTCCGTCTCATCTGAACGCGCTTCTTATAAAGAAAAGAGGCCAAGTGTTCATCACTTGGGATAGCCCGACCCCTTACATATGAACATAAAAGATCAACTACACCCCCGGGGTCAAACAATACACTTAAACCTAGAGGAAAGTCAAAAGCAACGCTAGCTAGATAGTCCGCAACATTATTCGTCTCGCGTTAGGCATATAGGTACTGGATTTCCTAGTCCCTTTCAATAAAGTCATGACATTTACTAACCATACTAGCGAGAGGATGACAACTGGGGATCGACCTTCCCAGAAGCGAGATTTCCTACTGAGAGTCCGACTCCATAATCACCTTGCAATACTCACACTCCCAAACGAGCTTTAAACCGTGACATATACCCCACAGCTCTGTCATTGATGTCATGCATATCCCAAGGCTAAGTAGGTGAAATATATATGTAGTTAGATGAACGATGTTATTTTTTTTTGAATTTTTGAAAGAACCGAGTTTATTATGGTTAATATAAATGTAAAACTACCAAAAGAATTTACTTTAAGTAATTAAGCTCATTTCATATACCTTATGAAATAAACAATATTAAACATCAAAAAAACTAACATAAATTTAGTTGGCTAACAAATACCTATTTTATATTTGTATGATTTATTTCATAAATTTGAAAGAAAACAAACCCTCAGACATGGCCTAAACATCCTCGAGTGTTGGAAAATTGGTTGATAAACTTATAATGATATTTAATAAAATCCAAGAAGAAGACGAGGGAAAAGAATTTGGTGAAGAGAAGAGAAAGAGGGTCCCACTCACGGCTAGCGTGATTCATAGCGTTCTCGAGCCCACCGCCGGTTCGGTTGACCACCATTCTTATACAGTACTATCTTGTATTGTACGGAGTGTATTACACTGCGAAAATGTATGCTGCTTAGATGACTAATTAGCTAAAATGTCAACGATAATCACGTCCATATAATGGAAGGATTACGTAATCATCATGTAATATGTACGTCCTTCACCCTAACCTAATTAACCTCAATTTCCCTCTATTTCATCTAAAGAAAAGTTTAACCCATATTTTTTTCCCCGCAATTTTACTTACAATAATATATTTTAAACCAACACCCATTTCACTTATTTTGATAATATCATTTTAAACAATTTTATTTTCTTAATGTTTTATGTACTTACCCCTGTTTGGTTAGAAGTCCGAAAACGAAAACAGAATGAAAATGAATTTAGTCCATATGTTTACCTTATTCATGAATATTTTTAGGAATCATTCCTTGTGGCTATCAACACTAATTAATTTTTACTACAGTTACTTAAAACCACAAGTAATAATTCCATTAAACTTCATGAATAATAGTATACATATGGACTAAATTCATTTCCACCCTGTTTCCATTTCCGGAGTTGGAACCAAACGGGTCCTTAATCTTAATGTGAAAGAATTTGGTGTTGTAAACTTTTTTTTTATGTCCATTTGTTTTGTAGACCCTTCTAACTTTTAGATTCTAATTGAGTTACCACTATTACTCTCTCTAAAAGGGTACATTTACTAAATGTATTTATGCTATGAGTCTACCTAATAGATTGATATTTGTAAAAGACCTAGTTAGTGAATTTGATCATCTTATTTTATCAAACGGATTACTATCTAACCGTCTAAATTTGTCGCCGCCGTCGAGTTTTTGGTCGGCATTTTCTCACGCTTATAGCGATTTTTAAATTTGACATTAGAGGATTCACGTCCAAAAAATCACACATAAATTTACAACATTTATCATAAAAATCAATTATCTAACACAAAAACTCACATGCTACTATCAGGGTTGTTCAATATGTTGTTATATTTTGGTATACGTATATTAATATATACTCCGTCGATGGGTAGGTTAAATTAATTAGATAATTATAGAAGTGGAATTGAAACCTATAATTAGACAGCTTGAATTAGGTTTCCCTTTGGGCATACAATGATACAAATGTAGTACGTAAAATATTAAAACAAGCCTTAACATCACGTGCCTATATATATATATAACCTTCATTAGCTTTCTTAATTTTATGAAGCAAAGACAAACTCCTCAACCATATAATAATCAAGATTAGAACAAGACGAGTGCTCAACAAATGGCATCATAGTCTCTACGACATAATTAATACACTAACATGTGCAAAAAGTTTGTAGTTATCATATATTTTCTAATTTTTAAACCCATAACCAATGTTAATTATTAAAATCCGGATTCTAGATATGATTTCTTTCTAGGTCGAATTGTACATTATTATACATAGATAAAATTGTCTAAATAGTATCTCATCTTTTAGACTTACTAAATTTTAGTACTTTGAAGTTTAAACTATCAGAACGGTACCTCACCTATTGAGCCAGATCAAAAATTAGTATCTGGTTTATTGTTCACACAATAAGTTAACATATTGGCGGTAAGGTAGGTGAACAATTTTCCCCCTGAAAAGAATATATATTCAAATTAGATAAACTTTATCCAATAATCATTATTATTCTCTTTATAATTGTCATGTAATCCCTATATATAGGGTCGTAAAAATATGAGTATATTTGATGTCTTTTTTGTGGGGATGTTACTATTCCACGTCGTTAATAAACAAATCTGCAATCTAATATATAAGTTTTAGTGTGTTACTTTTATTGTCAATTGTTTTTAAGGAAACCTGTTGGACCTATGTGTTGGGATAACAATTATAACACACATAATGCGTACCTATAACTTTTCAAACCTCCAACATTATCGGGTCTACCGGAATTTCACATTCACCACCAAACTCTATCATATACGTTAAAATGACATGTACCGTTAGATGTATGAGAGGATGGCCTGCAACATTTGTTTTTCTCTTTTTTTGAATGAGGAATGACATGCAACTTTATGAGATTTTATTTTAATAGATAACATAAATAATTAGTTATTAGTGCAAGTTTTAGGTTTTTAAAAAAGGAGAAACAAAATGTATGTATCTCTTCTAACAAATAAGTGATTTTTGTAAAAGAAAAGAAAAAAGAAGCTATTACATGGGATCGCATCAAATCCTTTTTATTTTTATTTTTTTTTAGAATGAATCAAGACTTAAAACTCAATTTGAATGTTTAAAACAATTAAGATATTAAAAAATCAATTAAGTATTAATTCATTTATCGACAACAAATTAATGGTACCACCACCCCTAAAATGTAGTTGGAAATTAGTAGGTTAAGTTGATTTTGCTTGAAAATAAAAATATTAAAAAACCAATTTAAAATCAATAACACAAATTGTTGCTTATACTTTGGACCTAAGTATAAGGTGACCTAGTGTGGGTTCATAAATCATATAAATATCAACCGAACACGAAAGTATTATTGTAGGTAAAAAATTAACTTTATTGGGAACGAAACCGTACTTTGATTCCAAATCATAAAACATTTCAATTACATTGTTTGGTTAAAAAAAGGACACATCTTTTCTTCTTTTCTTAAACTTTTTTCTAAAGTTGGAAATTTCGCATACAGATATTCTTGTTCAATCGACGTTGCGTGTCATAAGCCAAAACACACCCATCGAAATTCAAATCACTACTGATGGATTTTCCGGTCCAAGAACATCTTTCCTTATTTCTTAACTCCAATAATGTGAGATTTTTGGAGTTGTTCGTGAAGATCGAGATGATTATATATGATTGTAGTTTGGATCTTCGTTTTTTCGACGAAGTTCAAATCAGTTGATCCGATAGACCCATCTACGAACATCGACCTCCAGGATATGCTTTTTTTTATGGATCCGAACTTTGTATTCTCATTTGCAAGGATGATTTAAGGTAAAATACGTGTTGGAAATAGACCAACCTAATCGTTTAACATTATATATATAAAAAAAGGGTTGCACACTTAGTCCTTAGGAGCATCTTTAACTAGAACCTAATTTAGAGTTTCTTATATGACATTTTTTTTTTATTACTAAACATATATAAATTTGTTTTACTCCGGTCCAAAAACTCTTCTACAATCTATTAAATATATATATATATATATATATATATATATATATATATGTGTGTGTGTATGTTAGAAGGAGGTATAGTACCCTCCGCACATCTAGTCGCGCTTATCATATGTAAAAAACGTGGTAAGTGATATCACTCAGGGATAGCTCGACCCTTACATCAACAAATAAAAGGTTCACTTTACCATTAAGAGATCCAACCATCAAACCAATAGGAAAGTTATAAGAAATACCAGCTAAATGTTGGATTTTCGGTGTCCAGTTTTAGACCAAAGGGTCGTATTCTCACTTATGTGAGTAGACGGTTCTCCCAATTGCCAACAAATTAATACAATTATCTTAAACTAAAAACAAGTTATTAACCAAGGGTTTGTAATCTGCACAAAGGAGTAGACAAAACCCAACCAAGAGTTTGTAATCTCCACAAAGGAGTAGACAAAACTCAATCAACAGTTTGTAGTCTCCAAAGGAGTAGACAAAACTCAACAAAGAGTTTGTAATCTCCACAAAGGAGTAGACAAAACTCAATCAAGAGTTTGTAGTCTCCAAAAGAGTAGACAAAACTCAACCAAGAGTTTGTAATCTCCGAAAAAGAGTAGACAAAACTCTAATAGAAGTTAAGTTTAATTACACGTCTTATAAATCGGTTGTTATATGTTAAAACCATTGACTTGGATAATGTAATGAGTCATTCATAAATGAATTTTCCTTCGAAGTGTATTCTCCCTACACCGGAAATATCCAAATACTTTAGTGGGATAAAACGTTACACGTTACAAAGACAAAGTAAGAGACCTACTTGTCTTACTTTGTAGAAAGGGTATTCCTAGGTTTTGTCAATACAAAACCAAAGTAAGATGGTTGCCTATCCTTTGTCAATACAAAGGAACTATACTGGTCTTTCGAGTTTTGCAAACAAGCTTATAAGAAGGTTTATCCAATGTCAATACTATGGAAATAAAAGCTTTATTGTTGCAAAAACGAATGTAAAATCAAGTGCAAATGGCTCTCCCTTTTATAGGCATAGGGGGGCCACGGTTTTGGGGAGTTAAAAGCGGTTAAAATCGGTTAAAATCGGTTATGGAAGTTACTTGGAAGATGAGCCTTGAAGTCCTAGAAAGCCCGAGGCCCGAGGCCCACATAGGGAGCCCAAAACCGCTCCCCGGAGCTAGCTTATTTTTCTTGATCCAAACACTTCCAATGAGCTTCATTCACTTTAATATAGCTAGGGTAAGTTCCAAGATCCTCAAATACTCAACATCTTGACGTACACTAAGCATTAGAGCTTGGATTGCTCCCAATTTTTAACCACATATTCCTTACCCAATATAAGGCCTAAGAACCAAAGGTGTGACGATAAAATGTGGCTAAAAAGCCTCAAACGTCGGCCTTCTAAAATCTAGCACAAGTAGACCTTGTCGTGAATCACCTTGCTTTGATTCGACTCCCCTTATAATACTAGTTGTTCTTAGTGCCGGTCAAATGGCTTGCCTCCCGCAACCCGGACCATAGTGACACACATGTGAACAACTCATTGCACCTTGTCTCAAGACAAGCTCAACGGTTACAATGAAGATTTAGCCCAAATCTCCAACACTAAATAATCCGCACATTGATTCGTCTCGCAGTAGGCATATCGTAACTGGATAGTCCAGTAACTTTGTAAAAAATCTTGGCATTTAAGCAGAAGATTAGAGAGGGGATGGTGACGGGGTAGAGTACGTTTTAGAAGAGTAGTAACCAATTAAGAATCAGTTTCCATAATCAAAATCCGGAAACCACTCTCCCAATTCAACCAAGCTTGAGCTCATGTAGCACACCCATTACTTAGCCATAGGGATACTACATAGACAAAGATTTACCCCAAGAACCGTAAGCCACCACCCACTGGAGACCTAATAATACCCGATGCAGTAGCATGTCCATCTCTTCGTAGCGACCCGTCGGTGTTAATCTTGACAAATCGAGCTTGATGAGGCTCCCAAGTGATAGAGACCACATAAAGTGGCCAACGTTGTTGTGTGCGTGAAGATACTCCTTGACCCTTGCACGAACAAACTTGTTGCGGTCTCCTTGCTCCAAAACTCTTTAGAAACCTTTTGCGTTTTTCCACATCCATGTCCACCACAATGCCACTGCAAAAATCTCGCTTCACGAGCATTTAGTAGATAAATAACGACGAGAGAGGAGGTTACCTCGTATCCAAGAAGCAAACGAGAGATTGTGAAAAGAATCCACAAAAAGATCCGCATGAAGAGCAACTCACAACGGCCGAACCAAATGACAGTCCCTGAATAGATGTTCCAAACTCTCAGGACATATATCGCAAAAAGGACACACATTAGTGGAGCCAACACCGACTTAGGAATATCAACGAAGCCATAAAGTTCCAAATAATTCTTTCAAAATTCAAATAAATGCCCTTAGGAATACTCAATGAAGCGATAAAGTAAGCGGGTAGTGAAGCCAACACCGACTTAGTTAGAGTAACCTTGCCGGCAAAACTCACATGTTTACTGTGCCAATGAAATGTTCTATTTTCATTCATATGTATGCAAAAATTGCATTAATTCATGCTAGTCGCACTTATATGATGCTTGATCTGAGATGCCAATCTTGACTTATTATCTCATTATGGTTGTACAATCTGATCTTGCATCAAGAACTTCAGTAAACAAGTACTCAAGTGCTAAATAGTCACATGAATATATTTGGTTGTGATTAATTCCTGAAAGTTGTTTGCTGATTCTACATAATCAATGACTCTTTCATAGAGGATGTCAATAGACAATTAGGCATGATTTCGTGGTGCTATAGTCTCAAAACTTATCTTCGATATTCAATTCCTGGTAACCAGCACTACCTAGGAAGCCTCAAGTTGTGATCTCTATCTGATATTTGATATAGTTAGTTAGGGTTCACTACTAGAAAAGCGGGTACAATGCGACACTTATACTAGCATTTAGCGACACCTTAAGGTGTCGCAAATATGATTAGCGACACGTTGAAAGGTGTCACAATTTTCATTGTCACAATTGGCAGAAATGTCAATTGCGACACCTTAACATGTCACAGTAAAATGTGACACCTTAAGATGTCACAATTTTACTGTGACACCTTAAAGTGTCACATAAGTTAATAATTTTTGACAAATATATTTGTCAATGGTCTAAGACATTTGCGACACTTTATCACGACTCACTTCGGTACTTTGATTTTTAACACAACTATTTATGACACCTCAAGGTGTCGTAATTTACACTTAAATTATAAAAAAAAATAATTTAACAATTATTTGTATTCAACCCCACTTTTGCAGTAAGTGAATATAATTACAAATATATAATGACTCTCTTCGGTGTTTCGCATATAATAGGAACTAAAAAAGAGAGAATAGTGAATTAAGCGTTTGATGAAAGCATAAACATAAACAATTGCTTTGCTTTGTGGACCTGCTAGTCTGCTACCCATATGTGCTTTTGGAAGCTCAGCAGGAGAAGCAACATGATCATCGTTTACCTAACATAAGCATAAACAGATCATTATAGAGACAGATGAGCAATGAAAAAACTCCCATTCAGAATCTCCATACTTTCGATCTAAAGTCAGGGGTCAACTTAGCTCTTGGTAATCCAAAGAGATTAAAGCCATTATCACGAGCGGAAAGCTCAATAGGTTTTCCCACCTCAAACCCTCTATTTCCTGCTACCCGGCCATATGTTAGAGCTTTTTATTAGATATAAATGATATCTTCCATGATACATCAGTTGTGGCATTACTTTGTCATAGGGTTACACAAGTCTGATCCAGCAGATGGTAATTTGCATAATCAATTCTGTTTAATCGACCGTAACATAAGATTTGTTCAAGATTTGTTCAGGCAGTTCTTCAGCTTTGTTTCCATGTTTAAGAGTAAAGGAATAGAGATGAACAATAAGTATGTTAATCCAATTACATTGTAAAAAAGTAAGCATCATATGTTCAGTTTGGTAACTTGCCTGGAAAGTGAGGCCAAGATCAGGAACTAACAATAAGTTGATCTTTCCATTTTTGTATGTATCTCTTCCCCTGGGGAAAAGAGAAGGGACATGTCGACATATAAAAATTAATCAGGAAGTTCATAGCCCTATTTCTTATTCCATCATATAAGTGAATGGAAACACACATGGATACTAGCCCTCTATAGGCGTCAAATTAATAACATTCAACTAATTTGAGAACATGCAAGAAAGGATAATATAAAATTCATCAAAATTAAAGCAACCAGCAATGTGGTTGAGATGTTTATCATACTATGCATAACAATTTAGGTGCAGTTTCATATAGACCCAAAACAACATACTTTCAACTAGATAAGCTCACGGAAGCAGAGTTGAGCATGCATCTTAGTGCAAACAGTAAGATGACTAAGATAAAAGAGATTGTAGTACATTATCTCTTCCTTGCAAAGCCATTTGATTACTTGAGGATTCTTATTGCCATCTGGATGCAAGAAACTGAAAATCAAGAGAAAAAATTATATCTAACTAATTGTGCACGGAAATGTATAGGATACAAGAATTACAAAAAACTAAATTAATGGTGTTAATCATCACAGGGTTCTCTAGTGACCAACAAGCTTACTCATTGAACTCTGTTAAATTCAGAAAGTCATCTCCATTCATATCTGAAGCATTGAAATGTTCCTCTTTCCACCAACCCATATCATATTCAAAGTTGTTATGTGAACGAACAACAAAGAATATAATTAGTTCATGTAAAATCACATGACAACTCCAAAGAATATTAATATCCTACCAGGAATTCCAGTTCTTTTAGCAGAACAATCTAGCTATACATCATTAACATATATATATATATAGATGCCCATTAAACCAAAAGAATCCTATAACAATACAACCTAATCTCAGCAACATCCTCTTAATTTTCTAGTAAAGTTGTCATGATAAAAAAAGAAGAAAATTAAGGATCACTTAGATAATTCATTCTTACATGCCAGCACTCTAAAAGTCAAGCAAAACAAGGGTGGCGATATTTATTTATTTAATGAACTTAAGTATTACTCTGAAAGAAAAATACAAAAAACCGACTGACAAGCACCAAGGGTGGCAATATTTTATCTATAGTTGAAATGGTAATCATCCAGCATAGATCCTAATATTCTGTGCTTTGTCATTTTTGTTCAAATTTATTTAAAGATTACTAATATTTTTATGTCGTGCATAAGGCTGTATATGCAAAAGCATGCTTGTTCAAATGTAACCTCATAATCAGGATGCCAAACGCCTCCCATGCAACTCAAAAATCGTACGTGACCAATCTCACTTTTGCAACCAGCACAGATCCTGCAAACGGTGATTAAATTAGTAATCTGAACTCAGAAATGACAATTAAATTAGTAATCTCAAAAAAGGGAAACCTCTATCCTGTAGGATTGTTTGAATTTGAGATTGATTTGGGTTCCGTCGGGTTTCAGGCTCGACTCTGGGAGGGGACACAGTTCCATGATCATCGTGACGAGATGGAGAGTCCATATTCAGACTATCTTGAATGGCTATAGCAAGTTGCTCATCTTCATCCAACTCAGATTCACTTTCTGCATAAATCGTTTATCAGCAATGAAATCTATAATTTCTGGTCATGCATGTCATAATCTGGCCATTCATCGTGAACAACAAGTATATATGTAACTGGAATAGAGATTTAATTGATAGCTAGATGGTACATACATCCCATTGACCAGCAACTGAAGCCTATAGCCTTGGATTGTCTTCCTGTTACATCAACCAAATCCTTGACAAAGTATTAGACACACAACAAGTACAAATAAACTGCTAGCAAAATATATAGGAGAAGTTAACACTAAAAATGCGAGTAGGAGAACGAATAAAGACTACAACATAAACAGACAAACAAGAAGCAAACGATCCAGCGATAAGTCGCCTGTATATAAATTACAGTCCCAAATTTAAACAACATCAAAATTCTCAAATTCAGCAATATTACCGTATTTATTTACCTTGAGAGCAGAGGCAGCTAAAATAATGAAGCCGGTGTTGATCATGAATAGATTTATGTATTCTACTGCCTAAGTTAAAGAATAGGCTTTCTTACTTAAATATCCATCGCATTTGGGGTGTTACTTCAGTCTGATTTGTCAAGTAATTTGCGAGAACTGTGTTATGTGCCTGTAGTAAATTGTATTAGAAACCAAAACTCAACACCATTTTCTTCTACATGAATGATTAAACAAACTGCAAAACACTAGATCCAAGATCTCACAGTTAACATGTCATAAATAAAACTATGCAGCTGCGATATCATGAGATTAGGCAATGTAATTGCAACAATTTCCAGACTTATTTTTTCCTCAACATTTGTTCGACTACAACTTTCTAGCTCAACGGTAGGCATCTACTCTTTTATGACAAAAAACTCAATTGGCAACATTTGTAGTTAGTTAGGGACCAATTAGATTTATTTTGTGATGTAGTGATATTTTATTTCATATACAGCCAAGCTATGCACATGTAAAACCATCCCATCTAAATAACTGAAGACCAAGAGAAGATAAAGCAACATATTCAATAAAAAAAGGTTGGAGAATCACCTCCATAGCCCTGGTTACAACCTCTTCTTCAGCAGATTTGTGATTAACTATAGACTCCATAGTCTTAGGCAAACAAGAAGTCCCTTCTATTTCCCCCTTGACCAAAATTGGTTGTGATCTGTCCGAAGTAGCCTTGCTCTAGAGTTTGAATGTCTTTCACCTCTGGAAACTTTCAGACGAGCATTACTCTAGGATGATTCAGTCATTACTCCCAATTTGTGTCTCGGAAGCACCAAAGGTGCTGAACCATTCCTTCTAAGACTCTGTGTTATATGCCTTCTCCGTCAAAATATTATCTTATGCCTAGACAAAACGTTCTATTGGGGGTGCAAACTTGAACAGAAACTACAACTCGTCTACTTTTTTAAATTTTTAGTTCTACATTGGCCAACAGTGTGTGCTCACATCTTAGATGATGAGGAGATCGAGATGAGTTCAGTAGGAGAAGCGACGAAGAGGTTGAGAAAGAGAGTTTTTAAACTAACAACATAAGTAGACGGAAGGATTCACCTCGAAAAGCTTAGGGCCTAAGGTGTGTGGAGACAATGGATGCTTGCTGCTTAGGGCTTCCATCTTCTTCGAGATTGAGAGTTCAATCGAAGCTAATTAAAGCAGCCAAAGGCAGAATGAGAGTTTAGGAGAGCCGATGAGGACCTTGAGAACGGTAATATTGCGAGTAACCTAATATTCAGCTTTAGCGACACCGTAAGGTGAGCGGAGACCATGGAAGGTGTCGTTAAAATAAAATAAAAAAGCGACACCGTTAGGTGTCGTTAAAATAAAATAAAAAAGCGACACCGTAAGGTGTCACTCTTTGTGTCATTTGCGACACGTATATGTGTCGGAAAATAGAGACACCTTAAAGTGTCGCAATTTAGCGAGGGTTTTGCGGATGCAAATTTTTTGCGACACATTGTAAAGGTGTCGGAAGAAAAACGTCGCATATAACGCGCATTTCTAGTAGTGGTTGAATGAAACTAAACCAGGAATGAGTGCTCTCGAATGCTCAGATTGTCGCAATCAAATTATATCAAGAACTACTACTATACATGGTGTTGCTTTGTGTTTCATTAATTTACTTGCTTTATTGGAGGTTGATGCTTCCTTTTTCTTTTAATTTGATTGATTGGCAACAATTACCAACCCTTGTCATGTTTGATATGTTATGATATCCTCCAGAATTTTTATTGGCTCATTTAGGTCAAAATCAAGTTTATTATTCTTTGATGAGTTTTAATCAATCAGAGTAGCTTTCTCTTGTGATTTCTTAGTCTAGTTTACTTCTAATTATTTGAGCTCATGTTTGAATATTGGTTTCACGTATTTGATTATGCCATAATAGTAGAAGGTGAGCTTGGAAGGATTTTTCATTTGAAAATGGTTGATGAAGACTCACTCTCGTGCAGAAACATCTTCTATTGTAAATTATCGGAAATAGATAAAAATGTTGACATTTATGTGTTGTTTTTATGAAGAGATGCTATATGTAGGATCACTCTTGTGTAATTCATGTGGCTCAAAGGGTATTACGTGCACGGTGATGGAACTCACAAATGCACTGCTCATGCAGAATTCGTAGACGTCACGGTTGCAGGGTTCTGAAATTGGAAAAATATTTGACGTCTGACACGGATCTAGGTTCCGGATCCGTGACAGTGTCAGTTTTTTTTTTAGATTAGAATTCACAAAGAAAATCATCACGTAACCGTGACAGTTATGGGTTCCGGATCCGTGATGATTTTCTTCACTTTTTATTTTGCTTAGAATTGATAAAGAAATTCACCACGGATCCAGAACATGTAACTATGACGATTACGATTTCCAGATCCATTTGCGTTTCTGAATTTCATCGCTGTTTGTTTACTTCCGAATTGAATTCACTAGATTCCTTGATAGGCCCAATAAACGCATTGTATAATGTCGAAAGGAATGGAAGGCCCAATTAAAGTTTTATGGGCCGCTGCTCATGTTATTGGGTTGCATAACATGGACCAATTTCATAGTGTAAGCAAGCCCAAGAAACCCTAGCGTAATTTATACGACTTCATATTCGAATAGTCTCGCTTTCTAATAACCACGTCTCATAAATAAAATATAACTTTTGTAATGATGATCTTGTCCAACAAGTTTTTGCTACTTCTTCTACCTACATTCATTTATGAACAGTGAACCAAT
>BSUD01000006.1:6267747-6279265 GCA_033239045.1 Fagopyrum esculentum | reverse complement strand
ACAAGAAGAGATTATTATATAGCTAATAATATTCAAAGAAAAATATTCATAAGCTTAGAAACAAAAAGCGTTGCTCACCAAAATACAGTTCAACAAAATTTGTGAGTTTACACCAATGTGTCGCACAAAATGTATTCTTAACATATTTTAATAATTTATCAGTTTACATTATTTATTCATAATCTTCTAAGGATTAACTTGAATTCTCCCCATTTTTTATGGAGGAGTTATTATCTCTGACAACTAAATTTGTAGTCGATAATAAGCCTGACGGAGATGCTACATTCCGAGTTTCAAGTCTAAACTTAGAATAAACATTAACAAATCCATAATTAATATAGCCATATGACCCAGATTTGATCTCGAATCAACAAACGTACCGTTAGACTTCCCTCACCAAATCTTGAATTCAAAGTCAGATACTTACTCCTCAAATCATCTGACTCAACAATTAAAATGAGGCCACGTCACCACCATCACAGTATAAACAATTCCTCAAGATCGATCCTTGCTACTACACCTTTAAAATGCATTTAAAGTGAGTGACAAAATACTCTACACCTGTAAAACTTACGATACGATATTATTTTATGAAATAAAATTTAAATTATAAGAGTTATTTTGTACAATTTCGAAATTTAGAGATATTTTTGAAAAAGTAGGCAATATTTTACTGCTGCATCACATTTCCCCAAGATCTCTACATCTTCTTCTTCTTCAGCAGTCCACTCTCACTCTCTCGGTCTCAGCCGCTCTTTTCTTCACCGACAACACACATACTCATCTATCCAAAATCGCATAAAATGAGCTTCTATTTCATCACGTTAGCTATCGTAATCACACTTGTACTCGGTTTATCTCATTCTAAAACCCACCCAAGTGATATTGAAGCTTTGGTGAAGCTGAAACGGAGCATACACCCGAATTCAATCCGGCCCGGATCCTGCATAAGCTCATGGGACTTCAACTTCGACCCGTGCCAGAGCCTCTTCACCACCCAATTTACGTGCGGCATCAGGTGCGATCTTTCACTTTCAGGTTTCTCGCGAGTTACGGAAATCGCTCTGGACTCAGCGGGTTACACCGGATCATTGAATCGGCTAACTCGGTGGAGCCTCCCTTACTTGACTACCCTCGACCTCAACGGAAACTCGCTTGCCGGAGCGGTTCCTGACTCGCTGGCCAGCCTAACTCGGCTCCGGCGATTGAGTCTTTCTAGAAATTTCTTTGCTCTTCACATCCCTTCCTCTATCGGCTCGCTTTCCCTTCTCGAAGAGCTTTATCTAGACAATAATAATCTAATTGGATCCATTCCTAGTAGCTTCAACAATCTCAAGAGCCTCAAACGGCTTGAATTGCAGCAAAACCGTCTCTCTGGAAATCTCCCCTTTCTAGGTTCGCTCACCAGCCTGTATTATCTAGATCTGAGTGATAACACAATCTCTAGCGTTTTACCGTCTTCTTTCCCAAATTCACTGGTTTCTCTTTCAATCAGAAACAATAGTTTAGAATCACAAATTCCCATCGATAACCTAAACCAACTGAGGTACCTAGAGGTGTTAGATCTAAGCTTCAACAGACTAATCGGATCTGTCTCCAAACAAATGTTCAACCATCCATCTCTTCAACAGCTCTCTCTCTCACACAACAGTTTATCATCAATTGAATCCCCAGATGAAACAAGAGAAAGCAAGCTCGTGGCAATCGATCTAAGCTACAACAAAATCGCAGGATTCCTGCCAAAATTCCTTACCGAGATGCCAAATCTGTCTGCTCTATCCCTCGAGCAGAACAGGTTAACAGGGATGATTCCCCCGGAGTACGCGGCGAAGGCTGCGGCATCGGGAGGTGAAACGGTGCCGTTTGGGAGGCTGTTACTGGGCGGGAATTACTTGATAGGACCAATACCGGGGTTGTTGTTGAGGTTGAAGCCCGGATCGGCCCATGTGAGCTTGGTGGATAACTGTTTGTATATGTGTCTTGACATATTCTTCTTCTGCCAAGGCGGCGATCAGAAATCTGCTTCAGTTTGCAAGACCTTTGGGCACGTTTCTTCAACTCCTTAAAATTTTGGGCTTCAAATAACAAACAAACAAGAGGGTTTGTGTTGGATTGTATAATATATTATGCTAATAATGGTATTAGGTATGTAGTTCAATAATATGTGCTCTATTTTAGGCTTTTGTTTTCTCACGATTGTACTATTAATATGATTCATCCCACGACTAATAATAAGAATTCAGTTTTTAAGGTTTTTGTGAATGATTTCCTTTCTATGGTTCCTTTATGGCGTTAGAGAATATGGCACTTGTGTAGTTGTCCATTGTAGCAAGTCCAGGGTTACCCCGGAAGCGCCGGTTGAAATGCTACACGAGTTTCATTACAGAGGTCCAAATGAACCCAATTTCATCGACTGGTTCCTCCAGCAGTAGCTCTGTGAAATTGATTCGGAATAACGCTAAAAACCGGTTTTCAGTGAAATTGATCCGGAATAACACTAAAAACCAGTTTTCAGTTCATGATACGAAAGCAACCGATCCCCAAAATAGAAACTAGCTCCAACCCTTGACATATTAAGAAGGCATCTCCAATAAAATAAACCACAGAGAGCACAATGTAACTCCTCCCATCTCTATGTTGCACCGTTACCAGACAGTAGACTATGTTGACATCTTCCATTGACGGCAAACTAAGCACAGCCCAGTCGAACCACACACGCCCAGGCTGTTTGGGTTGACCAAACTCATTTATAAAGGGTCTTCATCTTCAGAAATTCATCTCCAATGTAATCGCGAGGGAAATTTAAAGAGGAACCGTTACTCATTCACCTTCACCAACAGTACTGTGGCCAGGATCTGGTGGATTTTCCGAATGAAGCACGGAAACCCTAGCCGATTCTGAATCAGGTCTTGGTTTTCCAGTTAGAGTTTAACTCTATGCATTCCCGTATTCCGTTTCTTGTTTCCATGAAACGATTTAATATACTAATTTCCTGCCTTTTAGGTCCCAGCTAAAAGGTAGAATAACAATGATAAAAACTTCATCAAATGATCATAAAACAATGGCCTCTTAAAAACCATATAAAACCACAGTAAATATAACATAACAACAAACAACATTCCAGTTTTCAACCTTCAGCAATCAAACCAAATTCTAAAATTTGCTAAAAAAATAAAATAGCAAGTCTCTTATTTAGCAGCATCACTAAATTTCAGTATTTCTCAGAAGCCAAGCCATAGGCAGAACATATTCCAAGGAAATGGATGAATAAAACTCAGTACCTGCGAAGGCCACCACGGTCCATCATTCTCCCTGACGGGCACTCAAATGCCATATGTCCTCGTCCTCCACAGGTACGACAGATGACAGTCATAGCTGAAGCCATGCAATCTCTGCTCATATGTCCCAGCTGGTTGCAACTGCGACACACGATATCTCTGTATCCACCACCCCCGCCAAAACCGCCACCACTCCCACCAAAACCGCCCCCACCATATCCTCCGCCACCAAAACGACCACCACCAGGTCCACCACCACCAACCCGATGGCTGAGAACATCAGACTTTGGGCACTGCCTTGCCACGTGACCACCAACATTGCAGAGGTTGCAAACGGGCTCATCTTGGCAGTCACGTGCCAGGTGGCCCGTTTTCCTGCAATTCTTGCAAGCCTTGTCGTTCGTGCACTCAGCTGCAAAATGGCCAGGCTTGAAGCAATTGTTGCAGAGTCTCATGTCTCCTGGAGGAACCTCAGGGTTCGAGCATTCCTTAGCACGGTGGCCGGCCTTTCCACATGAATGGCAGATACCTTCATTGGGACAGTTGCTAGCCATGTGTCCTGGTTCCCTACAGTTCCAGCATAGTGACTTGGTTGTGCACTCCGCTGCAATGTGCCTGTTGAGCAAATTTGTTGATACAAAGGAAAAACTGTAAGCTCAACGGTTTTGAGATTAGTAACTTCAGAATGAAAAAATGAGAGCAGAATAATTTTACCCAGGAAGCCCACAGTTGTTGCAAACTGCAACATTTGAGCATTCTCTTGCAAAGTGACCAGGCCGCTTGCAGTTATTACACAAATTGCTTTGGCTACTGAAAGGGCAAAAATCATCAACAACATTAATACCTTGCCATATAAAACTGTAAATTTAATGCAGAACCACATAACTATAGCACATGCTAGTTGGCTATCAGAAACAAAGGGAAGATCAAATGAAATGTAAATAACAGCAAGATGAATATTTTCCTACATTAATGCAGATCCTTAAAAGATGAACTGACATAGATGAACAAGTATGCATACTCAATGCAGCACAAAGTATGACCAAAAAAAGGAACTGTACCACAAGTTACCAACCACATGACGTGCAACAATAAATAGCCACACTACCGGGCAAAAGTAGCAACGTAAAAGTTAAACCCCACCATACCCTCAACAGGAAAGAGATCAAAATGAATACCACTACAGAATTAGGTATGGAATTATTAAGATAGCTCTACTATGTTAATACAAACAATATAGTAGATTTTTTTTAAACAGGTCAGGGCATCTGAAAGGTCAACAGAAAACCCCAAGAAAGGGAGTATTTTGGATAACCAAAACACCTGAAACCCCGACGTGTGTCCCTCCTATAAGGAGCATCCCGATGGGAGTAGCGTTCAGTTCTCATTCTCCTATCTCGAGGGCTCCGACTACGACTCCTGCTCCTGCTTCTACTCCTGCTCCTGCTCCGAGAACTCATGATAACACTCCTTGCCACTTCACCGCCACCAAATGAAAGTCAAAGCCACCACACCAAAACTGCCCCCCAACGTCCTCCTGCCAAAAACACCCCATCAAACCACGAAGTCCAGAACTTTTTCTCCAAATTCATTGCTACAATATAGTCTTTTTCCAACAAAAACCACCAAACTCATTTTCCAGAGTTCAGCAACCCACACCAGAACCGATTAATAAAAATACAGTGTCATAGTCGTCAACAACAACACAGCTCCTTTGCAAATCAGAACCTCTTATGTAAGTCATGCCATGTCTAGCCAAGCAATGAACAAACAAAAGAAGTTTAGAGCTTCAACCATGCAGCAACCCATCCCACACTTCAACACTTCAGCAGGAAACATTTCATTCTTTTAGAGATCGATATCAATAATAGAAGATGAGCCCTCTAATTGCTTACTTACAGCAGAGGACAAACATACAGTCCAAGGTGAAAAGGCTAAAGTACCATTTACACAAGGTGCTCAAAATAAATGTGACAAAATCATCCACCTACACTTAACATTTCATTCAAGATGCTAAAAACGTGTCATCCACACAGACCACACCCTGCATTTAAATTTTCATCAGGATCACCAAATTAAAATTTGATGTTTTTATTTAGCAATTTGAATCCGGGCAAAACGAAAAAAGATTAACTTTATAATTTGAAATTTTCACGTGTAATCATGGAGCATATCTTTGCTATAATACAGTTTCCAACTGAATGTCAATTTTATTAATCCAAGAATTAAGTTCATTAAGCTCAAAAGAAAAGTATGTGCCCATATCAATAAGAAATAAAGATCAGTTCTTAATTTTTCAAAGCATTAAATGAAATGGGAAACTTATAGGTCAATATCTTTGCAAATAACAAGCTTGTACGGTTTGCATATAGTAACTTATTGTATTTGTCCATCTGTTAGTGCTTAAAGTCATATTCAAATTGATAAAAACATCAACAGAGTTGAACTAAAAGATGGAGACAAGAACAGATGAACCTAACATTCCAAATCATAATCAAAAGCCAAGAACTCTGATTGGGTAAAGCGTTATAAAGGCTTGAAGAGATAATTCCTTATAAGCAGAAAAAGGACAGCTAACTGCTCAAACTAGACCGACACAAATTGTAATGTTGACCGAAATCCTAACGCCATAATTCCAGCACCAGTGAATAGATCAACCATGGTGAAGCAAATTAACATGATGTAATACCTGTTGATTGACGTAAATAATTGACAAAATACACGTTCAATCATTTACTGAGTTTCAGTTATTCTACTTATTGGCACTATTGACAAAATACATGGTGTAATCTTGCATGTTTGAGGGTATCTAAGCACTTTAATTATAGTAAAAAAGTTTTGCATGGTAACAGTACATTGCAGATGAATGGAATAGTAAAGGTGCGATACGAAATGTGAAACTCATCTCTTATACTGTGTCGTTACTATTATTTTGCAATCTATGAAATTTCCTTTCTTTAACCCTAGAATTTTGAGATATTCTCCGATTCATTTGAATATTTAGCTCAGTTGATATTAATACCAAAACCGACACATATTTTTTTAATAAGACAACCCTCTACTGAGGATGTTATAAGTGCTCAAGCATCAAGGGCCCAATTTTAAGCCGTGTGTGTACCAGGGCAGTGGTACACACACATGGCTTAAACTGAACGGAAAAGCAGTAAAGACTTTCCAAGTCAGCTTCCGCAAAATGTTGCACAAAAACTGATTTGGAAAGCCTTAACTGCTTTTCCATTCATGTTGCATATATATATATATGGTTTGAACAACAAACATTAAAATTAATCGAGATAACTAATAAATACTGTCTGCCCTAGTACACACGGGGGTTAACATGTTTCTCGCGTTTGGGACTCGGGAGTAAGGATAGTGTCAATTGGAGAAGTTTACTGAAAATAGCTAAAACGACAAATATTTCTTAAAAAGATTACAAGGTTAGGAAGATTTCTTAGAGAGGAATTATCTTGAAAAGTTATCCCATCCTTTCTTCACTTCTTCCGAACCAAATAGGAAAGACGTTCAAAAAGAGTTCCATGTAAGCGTTGGCCACCTCATGCACCTTATCCCTTGCCAACTTCAAATCGTTATGCCTAGGTCTTGCTAGGCGGTGGACTATTAAGTCATCTGCCATGTTTGTATCAGAGCAGTTGGTAGTTATTTCTATTATACTTTAGATGTTTTGTATGCTAGCTTTAATTTGTAATTCAAACCCTATATATATATATGCAAAGATTCAATTAGATCATTTTGGTATATTTTCATAACTTCCTTAATATCTCCACATCAAAAATTACAAATATTCTCTCCAACTGTTTACCCGTAAATCTTTGATATATTCCTACAAGGAATAAGATAATTATAGCTTTGGCTGTTCTAACCTAAAGGCATAGTTTGACAAGCTTGATTTATAAAAATTGTTATATTAAGCGATTTAGCCTTATTTTTATTGTTTTTCTAGGGTTTATACACTTGTTAGTAGGAGAATTTAACAAATCAAGATTAGGAAAAACATCATAGTATCATTCTAAAGACTATTTTTTTCAAAATCTAACTGTTTATCTACTCTAATTGATAGGGTGTGGTGGTGGTGCAGATCAGACTCGTCAAGATTAGGGTTTATCTCTTTATCTGCTTATTTGTTGTGCTAGGGTTTTTATTTATGAGTCGGTGACGGGTAATTTTGACAAGGCGCGAGTAGTAGGATGTAGTATCCTCACCGCCTTGGTCCTACTTCGACTTTTAGATCAATTGTTACAACAGTGGCAATAGCTTAACAAGTACAGAGATTCTTCGCAAAAAGTGCCAAAAACAAACAAGAAAACGGAAATTTAAAACAGTTGTCCACAACACAGGCTGATTCCTATACTTGCTTAGACCTAAATAGCGCAGGCGCGGATAACCTGAAATCCCTAAAGCCTATTGGAAAACTATACAAAGTAAAAAAAAAATCAAACAGAAGGAAGCAAAAAACCTAATATGCGCAAATCTATCAGAAATGAGGTTCAATTTTCCAAAGGCATATCATATGTTATAGATCTGGACGAAATTGAATTTTGAAGCCCAGGACTGAAAAGCTGAGAGGGGAAAAACTGATATCAGTGAAAGGGGGCAGGAAATGTAAAGGTAGAGAGAATAACCTTGTTGTAACGAGGAGAATCGATGAAGCTGCCGCCTGCGGCTAAAGAGAGGAGGGTTGTAAGTAGGCAACAAATAGCGTCAAATTTAGGGAGGAATCTGTATATAAATCCCTGAGCGAACGTTGCGTTATCTCCAAGACAAGTAGCGTAGTTTTAGGATCACGTACATTAGGGCCTAGACTCGGCCCGATTGTTTTTAATATTGACCATATTGGGTCACTCATCGGCCCAAACATTTCACAGTGGGTCGACCCAATAACCATTCAAATACACCGTCGAACACACCTTTAACACTATAAGCTATTTTGCACACATTACATGTAGCCTCGCAAATTAACAAATTTAGGTCAAGTTCCCAAATGGTTGCGCGAGACTACTTTCAAAAGAACTGGATAAAGGGCCTTTTGTAAGCTACATTGTGGGATTATGAGTAGTTGAGCTCCGGGTGGATAAGTTGACCGCAAGGTTCAATCGTATCTCACATAAAGGTGGGTATATATATGTGTCTTCTCGTGGGTATTTTGAAGTTTTTTTGTTACAAAGACAAGTAGATTAGGGGTCAATTTTTAAAAACGGATTGGCCTAAATCATTCTTTCAAAATGTTGATTTTTCTGAAATTTTGATGAGCCCTAAAGCGCATGAAGCTCGAGATCATCTGAAATGATCATGTTCGTCTCCACGGTGGTTTTCAAACTTGGTTGATCGAATTAAAGCGTATCAAATTGTCTTCTTCAATCTCAATGGATTTTGTACTCAAATTTACGGTCTTTTGTAAGTCCTCCCGAAGAGCGAAAACTTTTGTCTCTAAAACAGAGTCGGCAAAACATCTTTCTTTCCCTGTAGCCAAAGGGATTGCAAGGTGGTTCCGAAGGATGATCCAAAAGCATATTGATTCGACCAGTTTTTTAGACATCAAAATTTCATTTGATATATCCCTCCTTCGGTCTTTGTCATTTGATGTTTTGGGTTTTCCTTCTTTGATTAAGTTGTTTAATGTTGTTCATACTCAGTTTTGTATTTGCTTTTTTTCTAGTTGTTTATTTGATTCAATGCAGTCTGCTTCAGATTTTGTAGTGTCTTTTAACTTGATTTATAGTCCGACATATGTTCCATCATATAACCACTAGTTGTCTTAATTTTGTGGGGGAAATGCTTTCTCTTAATTCAAAGAGGATATCAATTATGTTCCGATTTGTTATCTCATAGTTATGTGTTATTGTTATAGTTTTTGCATTATCTATAGTCTGATGTGCGTATGGCCATACAAAGAAAAGGTGTTTAGCATTTTTGTATGATGATTACGGAATTCACAATGCATCACAATTGAAATTTTTTGTTTGTCAAGATTTTCTTTTGTTGGTATTCCATTAAGGGCCATTTTTCATAGAAAGTTTTTTAACTTTAGGCATTATGTTGACCTCCATATCCAAGTTTTGTCCGAGGTTACTCCAACTTTCCGTTGTTGAATCATTTTCATAATAGATTAGTCGAGTATCATCCTTCTTCATTAGCTGCCCAATATATTATATCTCTTATGTCATTTCTAGGAAGGTTGTAGTTTTTAGTTTTTGTGATAATATCATTTGGTACAAGTGTATCTTGTTGGTTTATGAGCTGATGATTACATCTTTTGCCCGTGATATTAGCACATATTAATTCCGTAGGATTTAGCAAGGTTTTATTGCTCACTAGGTCTTGAAGTGTTTTTTTTTTTTTTGTAATCCATTGGTCTTTCAAGAATCTTATTGTTTTACCATCTCCCACACATCATCAAAGACATTTGTCTAAATCTCTCTTAGTTTAACTAATCTCTTTCATTGTCATGATGTATATTTTTCACATTTGTAATTTTAGAGGCATATGTCTTTTAAGTATTTTTCTTCTACTATTTCGACCTAGATATTGTATGGATCATCCATGATTTTCCATAAAAGTTTTATTTGTATTGCTTTTTTCATATCTTCTGTTTTCCTAATTCCATTTCCTCCCAAAGCTCTCGGTTTAAGATTTTATCTCAACTGATAAGTGGAAGGAAATTTGGCCCCTTGTTCCAAAAGAAGTTTATGTTAATACGGTCTAGTTCGTTATGAATGCTTGTAGGAAGCATGAATGTTTGCATTAGATAACTTGACTTGACATTAATATTTGCGTTTATTAACGTTGTTCTTCTCTCATGTGAAAGAGACGATGATTTCTATTTTGTAAGTCGTAGTTTTGATTTTAGAATTACAGAATTAAAGATATCCTTATTAACTCTCCCATAAATTAAAGGACATCCGATGTATTGTTCAAAATTGGTGGATGTTGTGATGCCAAGTGCGTTTGGATCCTTCTTTTGTTGTTTGGATCAATGTTAACGGTAGTTTGGAAAGCGGATTTGTGATAATTTATCACTTGGCCAGATATTTCACAATAATCAGTTAGGACCGATTGAAATTTGTTACTTGCTTCCTTTACCGCCTTTGTAAAATTATTATATTGTCAGCAAATGCTAAAAAAACTCTTATTCGATGGGGATCCTATATACTTCGGAGCCTCACTACTAGTTTTTTTTATGTCTCTAGTCAATATCTCCGCGTTCAAATTGAAGAGAAGTGACGAAAGGGGATTTCTTGACGGAGACCTCTTTGTGAGAATATATTGTTGGTTGTGAATCCTTTATTAATATGGAGTAAGAGACAGTTGAAACATCCGAGATATTTATTGTGGTTGTCTTCGGACGGAATGAGGATTTTCCGGTATTCATTTTTGGTTTTGTCGTGGGTATGGTTCTTCACGGTAAATTGATATGCGGTATTTATTGCAGCAGTAACAGATAAAGACAGTACGTAGTTACGTACGCAGCTAAAATGCATGCCGAGTATTGTAGCTCCTGCATGTACAAAAAATGAATGCAAGGGACGTCGTTTGGGCATTGCTCATTTGTTACTGCACACTGCACAACTGGCTGTCCATGGCAACACACTTGTCTACTCTCAGCTACCATCCTCACTTTCTATTTGAATGTCATATGTCAGATACACATATGAGGCTCTGCAACATCTTATATCATTGCCGGGAAAGTGATGCCTCCAAAACCCTACACATTACTACATTTCAATTTCATCTCTATTATCCAACCAAAAAAGTAATAAAAAAAAATCATGTATATATATTATCAATTATATGTTCAAATAATTTACTTTTATTCAGCAAAGTATAAAATTGAACTTTTATAATTTTAATCATTTTATATACAACTTTCATTATTCAAACAAAAGTATAAAATTGAATTTTTATAGATTTAACATTTTATATACAACCTTTCATTATTTTTGCAAATATTGTAAGTCATTTGTAATTCTATAATTTAAATTAAATAAACTATATTAACATCTAAGTATTGTTTTTCATGTAATCATTCGGTATATACTTGATCCTTTTCAGAGGTCATCGATCAAATAATAATTCAAAATTAAAAAGTGAAAATTATTATATCAAAAAACTTTCATAAATTTTACGACTTATTTCCTATAGTTATAATAGCGTAATTTAAATATTTTTTTTATCATATTGTTATATTCATCACAAGAACAATATTATTATCGTATTCTTGATGT
>BSUD01000006.1:6244770-6259607 GCA_033239045.1 Fagopyrum esculentum | reverse complement strand
TTAGACTCTTGATTTATTTTTAAATTTTATATATATATATATATATATATTTTATTTTAAATCCGAAATTAGAAAAAAAAAATTTCATTAAAACAATAAATTTATCTTTCATTTACTTTTTAATTAAAAATATAAAAAAATATAATTCTATTATAAAATTATTATCTTAATATTTAATGTGGTCGAAATTAGTTTTAAAATTATTTTTCTGATTTTTAATTATTTTATAATAAAATTTTAATGTAATATATAAAGAATGGTTATAAAGAGGAAACAAATAAAACCATGAGGGTACCAAGAACATTTTTGAAACTTAGTGGATACCAAGAGGATAAATCCAAATCTTGAGGGCATCAAGAGGAAACACCCTTAATCAATTTTTAATAAAGAAAACGGTTAGCTTGATCTATCTCCTACAGGTAGTCAAATCTAAAGTATCAATGCGGACGAGAACATAAAATGCGATATCATAAAAATATTGATGTTTGGCGTTGAGATTTGCAAATGAATTAACCCATTAATCTTATAACTTACTACATATTAATTTACAAATATTTTAACTTTACACAAAGCCACATGAGAAAATGTAGGTAAAACCGTAAATAACACCGCTAATTAGTCATCAAAATTCTCCCCATTTACCATTTTGACATGCCAATCGTCCCTACCACTTACAAACCAACCTAACATTGTGAACTTGACAACGCTCGGCGGGAAATGATTCAGTTGTACTGCCTACAATTCATCCTAATATACTCGTACTGCGAAGTTTTATTACAATAATAATATATATACGGTCATCTTAAATCCCTAATGTTTTCTAAATCATTTTAATATATATATATATATAGAGAGTATAGATCCTATGAGAACACCCCCTAACGTGAGAACATAAGAACAGATTCGTAATTATTATTAGTTTTGTTACAAATGTGTCATATCGTTTAATGTATTATTTGTAGTAAATGTTGGTTGAGTGAATTATTCGTAGTTATTGTTGGATTCCTAATTATTATTCGTAGTTATTATTATTTTTGATATCTACTCTAAATCTCAACCCTTAATACTCACATCCAACGGTGCACGATTGTTCTCATGTTCTCACGTTAGGGGTTGTTCTCATGGCAACCACACCCTCTCTCTCTATATATATATATATATATATATATATATATATATATATATATATATATATATATATATATATATATATATATATATATATATATAAATATATAAAATTTTTGAAAAACGGAAAACGATTAGGAAGGAACTATCTTATAGCGGTAGTTCATCCTAAAACATCCCTGCGGATAAGAATACGAAGTTCGGGATCGTCAAAAAAGGGTGTGTTGGAGTTCGAAATTCCCAAATGGGTCAATCGGTCAGCAACACAGTTAATTTATCTGAACACATGTCTGACCTGTACTTCCTCAAAGAAGCGAAGATCCAGTCTGGAGTCGGATACGATCATCTCAATCTCCCAAAGACAGCACCAAAGTCCTTGAAGTGCCTTGATTACAGAGTTAAAAGCCTTATTGCTTCTTTTAGTCCAACACCAAAGTTCTTTTAGTCAGATGCGATCATCTCGATCACCCTCAATTTCGATCTTTTTTATATTTAGCCTTATTGCTTCTTTTAGTCCAACTTTTAGAGCAAAAGCTTCATCTTTGATTACCGAGTTAAAGTTATTTTTTCTAGCGTCTAAACTGATAACTTTCCCGTAATAATTTCGAATAATATAACCAATAGACATTATGCCCGAATCGAGTTTTGACCCATCAAAATTAAGTTTACGTAATCCAGGTTTTGGTTTGTCTCATTTGATGTTATTTTTCTTCCTTGTAGAGAATATATATATATATATATATATATATATATATATATATATATATATATATATATATATATATATATATATAGGAATAAGATCAAGTGAGAACAAGTGTTACGGTAAGAAATGAGAACAAATATAAACCACACGATTTAAATAATTCAACGGATATGATCAGAGTTATATTTAGGGTATAATTAATAAAATAG
This sequence comes from Fagopyrum esculentum, assembly GCA_033239045.1. Classification (NCBI taxonomy): domain Eukaryota; kingdom Viridiplantae; phylum Streptophyta; class Magnoliopsida; order Caryophyllales; family Polygonaceae; genus Fagopyrum; species Fagopyrum esculentum. Next base: position 6,257,564 of record BSUD01000006.1, on the reverse strand, counting down.
TACGTATTACCATATTTACGAGGGGAAATAACTTGTTTTCCTTAATAAGCAAATGATACAATTCAAACCCACACTAGAGTATATCCTGAATAATATTTTGTGTAGATGAATATAATTTGTAGTCGAGTAGAATAGTTTTGAGATTAGCTAAACGTTCAGCTTAAATTTCAATTGATGTTTTATATACGTGTAGTTAAAAGTGAATATAAATATTTTTTAATCATGTATGTACACGTGCTAGTAGTAGTGCTTGTGCAATATTAAGCATGCATGACTAGTGCTTTACAAGACTAGTATGCACGAATACTAGTATGCACTAGCAACACTACTCATCGATGCACTACTTATATAACAACATGCACAATTAATGTTATACGACACGTACGATTAACGGATTACAACACTAGTATGCACTACTAATTGGTGCACTACTCTATACAACATGCACGACTTTCGTATGTGTAAAAAGAAAACATGCACGAGTAGGTACATAAAACACTACACGAATCATGCACATATTAATAATGCACGAGACTAAATTCAATAAATTTTAAATGCATGAATAAATAATTTCAAGCACGAATCAAAATAAAACATGCACAAGTAGTACAACACTAATCTAAGCACGGTAATATAAAAAAACTCGTGCACGATTTAGCACGAGTTCAATTTTAAAGCTCGAATGAATACGCCGGCAATGAGAAACACGAATAATCAAATGTTGATATTTATTGTTCGTTTACCAATTAATTAGAGCAAAATAATTTTGTTTCCATAGAAAAATCTTGGGTAGTCTTATTACCATTTCCATGAGCATGTAATAAATCACAATAAAATGATACCTTATTTAGACGCAAAATCTGAATCATCCGTGCATTAATCCAACGATCCTTAGGTGTTCTTATTTCTTACTGTAAAACACGTTCTTACTGGATCCTGACCCTATATATATATATATATATATATATATATATATATATATATATATATATATATAGGGTGTGGTTCCTATGAGAACACCCCTAACGTGAGAACATGAGAACAATCGTACACCGTTGGATGTGAGTATTAAGGGTTGAGATTTAGAGTAGATATCAAAAATAATAATAACTGCGAATAATAATAATTAGGAATCCAACAATAACTACGAATAATCCACTCAACCAATAATAACTACGAATAATACATTAAACGATATGGCACATTCGTAACAAAACTGATAATAATTACGAACCTGTTCTCATGTTCTCACATTAGGGGGTGTTCTCATGTTCTAACGTGTAGACATGAGAACAATCTTAGACCGTCGGATGATGAGTATTAAGGGTCGAGATTTAGTGTAGATATCATAATTAATAACAAATAAGAATAATAATTATGAATAACCACAATAACTACGAATAATACATTAAACGATATGATACATTCGTAACAAAACTAATAATAATTACGAATCTATTCTCATGTATACACGTTAGGGTTGTTCTCGTACGATCTAATATATATATATATATATATATATATATATATATATATATATATATATATATATATATATATATATATATATATATATATATATATATATTCTCAGTGAGGGTTACTTATTTTCGGGGATGTTTCACATCTTCATTTAAAAACAAATTGTTCACTTGCTCACTGGCTCCATTAGTGTTCAATTTATGTCTACCACATGTAACTCATCCTAAAGTTTGAACTCCTAGTAACTTCGTTATTGCCCTACAACTTATTCGTTATTATAAATCTTTTTTCCCGGTATTTTTTGGTTCTTGGTATTATGCCGTTAAGGGTTTCTTGGTATTGTAACAACCGCGAATTTAAAAACAGTCATGAATTTAAAATTACTAATATGTAATCAGTTTATGGTCTGTAAGACTGTAAGCCACATTAGAACAACCGTTACAACAAAACTCAAATTAGCCAACGTCTTTGATATTGGAGTCCGTATCTTACATAATCAAAGGAAAAAAAATTCCTGAATTAATTAACGCTAATAAAAAATGCTAAGATGCAATTTTCAGTTTCCATTTCCCCATTCTTTTTCTTCTGATTTTTTTTTAAAAAGGTGCAGAGCAGCAGAGGGCCAGAGGCCTACCGGAAACCATTTGCGTTGGCTCCAAGAGCAGACGCTTCTCCCTTAACTGAAATTCCATACCCATGGCGATTCCTGTGCTTCCCTTATCTCCCTTCCTTACCAACAATCTCTTTTAACCTAACCGCCTCTTCCATGGCAACTTCTGCTTTTCTCATCCTCTCTATCGCCACACTACTTATCGCCGTCGCCGGGAATCCAACTGAATCGCAATCCCTGCTCTCTTTCCGGAGCAATCTCGAAGATCCACTTGGGGCACTGGACGGGTGGGATCTATCAACGTCATCGTCTCCCTGCGATTGGCGCGGAGTCCGATGCTACGACGGTCGTGTCCACGAGCTCCGCCTTCCGTCTCTCCGTCTCGCCGGAAGACTCACTGAGAGTCTTGCTAACTTGCGCCAGCTACGAAGGTTAAGCCTTCACTCCAACTTCCTCAACAGTTCTCTCCCACGCGCTCTTTCGTCGCTTCCTCTTCTACGAGCCGTCTACTTGCACAATAACTCTTTCTCCGGCGACATTCCACCGGGATTCTTCAACCTTACTAACCTCCAGGTCGTTAATCTCTCTGGAAATTTACTCGCCGGAGAAATTTCTGGCGTTAGGTTCTCCGAGAGTCTTGCGGTTCTGGATTTATCGTCTAATGATTTCTCCGGCGAGGTTCCATGGAAGTTCGCCGCCGGTTGTCAACTACGGCTTATTAACTTCTCGCGCAACCGGTTCTCCGGCCAGATTCCCGCCAGCATTGGGGAGCTTCAGTGGCTTCAGTATCTATGGATGGACTCAAACCGGTTATACGGGGCGCTTCCGTCGGCGATCGCGAACTGCTCGTCGCTTGTGCATTTAAGCGCCGATGACAATTTTATAGGCGGAACAGTTCCGGCGACGATAGGAGCCATGCCGGAGCTACAAATCCTCTCCCTCTCTCGGAATAATCTCACTGGCTCTATTTCGTCTTCCATTTTCGTCAGTGATTCTCTCAGACTTGTTTATTTGGGGTTCAATTCTTTCTCCGACATTGTGAAACCACCAGACGCGACGTCCTTGGATAAGAGATTGGAGGTCTTGGAGCTCCAAGAAAATCTCATACACGGTGATTTTCCTTCCTGGCTGACTCGCATTTCCAGCTTGAGGGTTCTAGACCTCTCTGGAAACTTGCTGGTAGGTTCCTTGCCTAGTGAGATTGGGGATCTGTCGAAGTTGGAGGAGCTGAGTGTGGCAAACAACTCATTAACTGGCTTGGTTCCCGTGGAGACAGGGAAATGTAGTTTGTTGCAAGTTCTTAATCTTGCAGGGAATAGCTTTTCAGGAATGAATATTAGTGTTTTAGAAGGACTGAGAAGCTTGAGGGTTTTGTCTATTGGGAGGAACAAGCTTTCCGGATCGATTGAAACAAGCTTGAGAACCCTTCACAGTTTGGAACTGTTGGATCTGAGTGAGAATGAATTGTCTGGACCTGTGCAAGAAGAGTTGCTTGGGCTTGGCAATTTGACAACTCTGAATTTAAGTCACAACAATTTTTCTGGTTCAGTTGCAGCGATCATTGGAAATTTGAAGAGCTTGATGGTGTTGAATCTGAGCAACAGTGGTCTTTCAGGTTCAATCCCAACCACCATTGGGAGCTTGATGAAGCTTCAGTTCCTGGATTTGAGCATGCTGAATCTTTCCGGAGAAATACCCGCTGAGTTACTCGGGTTGCCCAATTTGGTGGTTGTAGCTTTGCAAAAGAACAGGCTGCATGGCGGTATTCCTGAAGGTTTAAGCAGCTTGGTAACTCTCCAGAGCTTAAACATCAGCGATAACGCCTTTTCAGGTAAGATTCCAACAACACTTGGGTTCCTTGAGTCCCTGAACATCCTCTCAATGTCGGGTAATCGGGTTTCGGGGTTGATTCCAGCGGAGATGGGTAATTGTTCCGAGCTTCAAGTGCTTGAACTCCGTTCAAACAACTTGTCTGGTCACATTCCTGATTCGTTCTCCCAGTTGTCTCATCTAAGGCAACTTGATCTAGGGGAAAATGAATTAATTGGTGAAATCCCAGTGGAGATGTCTTTATTGTCCTCATTAAGTTATTTGCTATTAGATTCGAATCGTTTAACAGGCTCTATTCCGGCTTCATTCTCAAAGCTATCAAACCTGACAGTGCTGAATCTCTCCTCAAACAGTTTGTCTGGACAGATCCCGGAGTCTATCTCTTCAATTCCAGGCTTGAAATACTTGAATTTATCAAGCAATAACCTTGATGGTGAGATACCAAAAAAATTGGGAACCCATTTCACTGATCCACGGGTTTTTACAAGGAATAGAAATCTGTGTGGAAAGCCACTTGGGAAAGAGTGTGCTGCTGTTAGAAAGAGAAGAAGGAAGAAGCTGATGCTGGTTATTGGATTGTCAGTGGCTGGGCTACTCCTTTTGATTCTGTGTTGTTGTGGCTACATTATAAGTGTTCTACAATGGCGCAAGAGGCTCAAAGCCAAGCCAAACGGTGAGAAAAGGCCAAGCCCAACTCGAAGAAGCTCGGGAGAGGAGAGGAGCAGCAGGAGCAATGGTACTGAAAGCAACAATGGAGGGCCAAAGCTTGTGTTGTTCAACAACAAGATAGCCTTATCTGAAGCGTTGGAAGCAACAAGGCAATTTGACGAGGAAAATGTGCTCAGCAGGGGAAAGTATGGGCTTGTCTTCAAGGCTTTGTTTCCTGATGGAATGGTGCTTGCTATTCGTCGCCTCCCTGAAGGGTTACTTGACAACCGAGCCTTTAAGAAGGAGGCTGAGGCTCTAGGTAAGGTCAGGCACCGAAATCTGACCGTCTTACGTGGCTTCTATGCTGGTCCTCCTGATGTTAGGCTGCTGGTATATGACTATATGCCAAATGGTAATCTAGCCACACTCCTCCAAGAGGCGTCTCACCATGACGGGCATGTACTTAATTGGCCAATGCGTCATCTCATAGCCCTTGGAATTGCTCGTGGGCTAGGCTTCTTGCACTCTGTGGTAATGGTTCATGGTGATTTGAAGCCACAGAATGTGCTGTTTGATGCTGATTTTGAAGCTCATTTGTCTGAGTTTGGGTTGGAAAGACTAACAAAAGGGACACCAGCAGCAGAAGCGTCTTCTTCGGTGTCCACCCCAGTTGGGACAGTAGGTTATGTCTCCCCTGAGGCTACACTGAGTGGGCAGGCAACAAAGGAATCAGATGTTTATAGCTTTGGAATTGTGTTGCTGGAGATATTGACAGGGAAGAAGCCAATGATGTTTGATCAAGGAGATGAAGATATTGTCAAGTGGGTGAAGAAGCAACTCCAAAGAGGCCAAATTGCTGAATTACTTGATCCAGGTTTGATTGAGCTTGACTCAGAGTCAGCCGAATGGGAGGAGTTCTTGCTGGGGATAAAAGTTGGTCTTCTTTGCACAACACCAGACCCACTTGAGAGACCATCAATGAGTGATGTTGTGTTCATGCTTGAAGGGTGTCGAGTTGGCCCGGATCTCCCTTCATCCGCGGACCCAACTTCGCTTCCTTCCCCTGCCGGGTAAGTACTATATTCTCTCAACAAATTCAATTCAGTTATTGTAATTCAATTGTCAATGAAACAACCCTGTTTTGCTCATCAAGCTTTGGAAGCATGTTTTTGTCTTCCCTGTTCATTTGTGCTTTTAGGCTTTTCAAATTTCCTTTTGCCGAAAATGGCTGAGCAAAGCACGCCATTCAACTCAAAAAGGTAGTTAAAGCTTAAAAAACCAAGAATGCAAAGTAGAAAGTGTGCCAGGCCTAATTAACAATATAAAAAGGTTACAAGTTAACCTTTTGATCTCACTGGATAGCATGTTACCTATCTTTGGGGTAAAAAATGTGGTATTATACAGAAATCATGTTGCAATAAGGGGAAGGAAGAGGCAACATGTGGGGTTCATTTTTATATTTGTATATCATTACAGCAAAGTGCCAAAGACCCTTTGCTTAAATTAAGGACAATCTGACGGCAGTAGAGGATTATAATCAATTTATATATTTGTTCATTTAAAAAATATGGATGATCTAATACTCCATAGTTGATTATCAGGCATGCTTTTGAAAGTTAAATTGATTAAGGATAATGAATAATCAAAGCACTAAGTTAAAGCCTGAAAAAAGACAGGAATTTATAAAAAAAACAACCAGATTTGCAAATGTTGGGGGTCAAAAGTGTGTCCGGGATTCAATGAACGTAAACGAGGGAAAAGCTCTCAACTTTTGTATACCTTTCTTTGAAATTCTTTTACACGATGGGTAGTTGGGTGGGTCCAGCCGCATGCTCCCAAACCCTATAAATAATATAATTTCCCTCCAAATTATGAAAGTAAGAGAGAGGCCTACACAGGAAAATAGCCGTTAATGAAGAGGGAGGTACAGTATGACTATAGGATTGTGACAATCTGATATTGCAGTCAAAGCCCGTGAAAGGTACACAGGGCTTCCCTGAAATGGGTCCCGCAAGTTTTGTCGTCAATCCTTCATCGGATTCTGTGCATAAGCTCAAAATAATATGTTAATTTACAGGCACGTGCAGTCTATAAAAGGCCTCTGATTTTGGCCTGCGACCTGCACTCCTTCCTTACAGTCATCTTTGCTAAAAGCTCAGTTCATGATCAACAATGCAAAAGACCCACAATAAATAAATGAGCAAAGAATACTATGCAATGAGCAAAAACTCATGCCAACTTTTATCATTTTCACTAATCAATGTTTATGGAAGAGCTTCAGCATATCCAAGAAATGTAGGATTAGCGCAGACTCTAGAGAGTATAGTTCATACTGAATTTCCGAGAAGAAGTGTCGGTATGATTATACAGCGTCGAATTATTTAGCATTTAGGAAATACTTCATCTGGTGCTGGGAAGGAAGCTTCCTGTTTTTCCAATCCTTTTTCTCCTGGGGAACGTGAAAGAGCGACGGCCTTTTGTATCCGTAGACAGGAGGCCAATAAGCCGAGCCATGGAGGGGCAACCTCAATCTGCTCTGGACTGGCCAGCACGTGAAGAGAGAATGATGCCAACTATCAATCCGTATAGAGCAAGAGCTTCAGCAAAAATGAGGATAAGGATCATCCCGACGAAAAGCTTTGGCTGTTGTGCATTGGCCCTAGAAGGATTAATGAGATAGTACTATTAACAAGATTGGACCCCAAGAAATATGTCCAACAAGGGATCATTGCAGTGTATATTTTATCATTTTTATGATAAGTTGATAACAAAGCATGGAATATATACCCATCCACCATCCACGTACAACAAGTAGAATGACAGTGTAACATGCAAATGATGAAAAAACAATATTCTCCATCTCCGTGCATTAAGTTCTTAATCTTTTGGATTTTGGATAGCCTACACTGCCTAACAAATACTAAAGATTCGACCATTTATAGCCATGGACATAAAGAAAAATAGGACTAGAAGTGAGACCCTAACAGAAATAACGAGCTCAAACTACAATCAGAACAAAATGCAAATGTGAGCCAATCTATGCCAAATCAACATGGCTGTATGCATCATCGTCTTGAGAGAAATTCAGGTTTCGCACACCTGTATGGGTGCATCATGCTTGGAAATAAACACCGAAAGAAGTGAAAGTAAAACACACAAAAGACCCAACAATCTCAAACTACAATCACAACAAAATGCAATCGTGAGCCAACAATCTATGCCAAATTAACATGGCTATATCAATCATCATAATTGAGTGAAATTCAGACTGCACACATTCGTATGTGTTAGAAGCTCGGCACATAAGAGCATCAACACATCAACCTTAATACACTAGGCTACTTATTTGTTTATAGTTTATGTCCAAACGTTCCTTCACACCGTTTATTGTAGCAGCATATGATACAAATGCACACATAAATCCACATTGATTGTATCCAAGTCCCCCTAGAAAAACACATGTCAACACTAGTACAATACCCACTTCTTGAAGCAAATTTTGCTCTAGACACATTCCTCGAAGCAGCTTCACATTCAAATCCATGTTATCATCAATGGAAATGCAGTTTACCATAGAATACAGATAGGTGTTTGAACTTTGCAAGACTGCCAACAAAAATGTACGATTTCACGAGGCAAAAAATCACAGCATCTAGCTTTGGAAAATAGAAATCCAATTCAATCCAACAAGCACCATCATATACTCAATTTCTTAGTAAATTAGATATCAGAATGGTGGACTGCATATGCAAGGAGACATACTCATGTAGTGAAAAGTTAGCGGATGATGTTGAGGTAAAAGACAGTTTCAAATATAGTCCACATAGACATAAAGGATTTTAATCAAAGCATAACAATTAACAAGAACGATCGAGACGGACCTGACACCAGCATCACCGACGATTCCGATGGCCATGCCAGCAGAAAGACCAGCAAGACCACAAGCGAGACCGGAGGAGAGATGTGCATAACCATCAAAGAGGTAGTAACCTTTGGCCTTAGGATTAATGCCAGTACTGATAATAACAGCAATGATCAGACCATAAATACCTAAGACACCAGCCATAACCACAGGAACAATTGATTTCATCACCAGCTCCGGTCTCATTACACCCATCGACGCCACTCCAACGCCGCTCTTGGCCGTCCCGTACGCTGCCCCCATACCTGGAACAATAACAAAGAAAAAAATAAATAAATTGGAATCCTTATTCTCAAATTCAAGAAAATTGCAGCCAGCAGATGAAGGAAATAGGTAAGGAATTGGGGATTTACAGGAGAAGACGAGGGCCGCAGCTGCGCCGAGAAAACCGAAAAACGGTGCAGTTTCATCTCCGTTGAATCTTGGAGCCATTTCTGTTTTTTCTTTTGCAGACAAATCGATCAGAGCTGAATCTTCCTTAGATCCTGATCGGCAACTGTCTCCAATCTTGTTTGATCATCTTCATTCCAGAAAAAGCAAACACGAAAAATCCTTCGATCATCCGACCCGGTCTTGCGATGATGGGCCAAGTATCTTATTCACAGCCCATTTTACATACCCACGAACCGGTCTGGCCCATGAATTTTGCAGTTTTACCGGTCATCATCAATTCATCACCATCTGACCAAACTTTGAAAAAAATGATGCCCCTCAACCCGGAAACGCGAAATTGCACTGCTCCCTGAAACGAGATCTGAAATCAAGCCCTCAAATCACAAACCCGATTTCAGCCTTTTCCTTCCGAAAAGAGGTCACCACCTGAAGCCGGTTGAAGCGCCACCGCAGATGGGAAGTGAAAACAGAAGAGGCTACTTATGGGCGATCGCAGCTGGATTCTTCGCAGCAATGGCTGCCATCTCTGCCAAGTTCGTTTCTTCTCAGGTACTTCTAGTTACTTACTAATTTAAAATTGCTTCACTTTCTTTTTATCTCGGTGTAAAAAATAGGGTTTCGTATATGAGATCGTTTGAGCGAGGTCTGCTGGCATAGTACATGCTCATTTATCGTCCCACGTTGAATGAATGTGGTGAAAGAGGATGAACAGGCTCTACTCTGGTTGGAAGTGGTTTTGGTTCACTTTTGATCCAGTAGAATTTACCCAAACAATGTCAGGCTCTTCCTGCGAAGAATTTCTTGAGAGGAGGTCTCGAATCAGTGGGAGTGTGGGGGTGGAAATTCGCTTAAATGCGTACGGTGGTTCATTGCGGAAGGAATTTCTCAATTATGAGGGCGTTCTCATCCATGCCACCTGCTCAGACTGGAAGATGAATTTGTCTATAACTCCACGAGTAGGTCGTTGGAGACGGCTGTTTTGGATGACCTTAATATAACTCCATATGGTAGCACATGATGCATCACTTTCACCCAACTACATATTGGCTTCACCAAACTACATGCCATCGACCCCTCCTCACTAAGAATGACACAAAATCCCTGTTTGAGAAATACATCTGAGTTAAACACTCATACAGTTGGGCAACGTACGACTCCAAACCCCGTTTCATTTGATGGCATTTTTAAGGATAGAGTTTGGACTATGCAAATGTGTTCTAAGTTGGATGTAGAGGAATGCCACCATGATGACAAAATGACTAGTAACCTGGACCATTTTGTATTGGCAACATTCATCCACATCCACAGCTTAGCAGACGTGTATAGACCCTTAAAAACGTCGTCTCATGTCCCATTGACACGTCCAACTTCATATGACTCCTTGTAACTCAGCGTCCTTTTCAATTTATGGGAGTTTGTCAGCTGGTCCTTCTTCCTCTATGTCCTTATCCCTTAGTCGGAGAGGTGTCAATGTCATGTAGTTTGGTGAAGCTGGGGAGAGGTGTCAATGTCATGTAGTTTGGTGAAGCTGGGGTTAGTTGGGTGAAATTGTGGTACACTATGTTCAACCTCAATCTCCTCAAGAAGTAGAAACATGTATTGTTCCCAGTTTCGGTCTTTCTGGTTCTCTTCAACTGTATCTTTATAGTCGACAAATTCACCTTCCAAGCATGAGGATATGGCATGGATGTGATCAGCATGGTATAAGTGTGATTGAGTACTCTTTCCATTGGTTCAAATCAAGATCGACATATTGGTTGAAGGGAGTAGCAAAAAATTCTGATCTGATGGAATGATTTTTTAAGTTACTCAGATGTGAGTATCTTTTTCATCTTCAGTAGTGTTTGAACAGTTAAACTAGCTACCGAGGCTGTTTAGTTGCAATTCACGTTCTTTTGGTTATTCCGTGACTTCTGTCTTAGAAAAAGCGGTGTTAAGAGAGTGAAATCGCACAAACACGTAGATGCACACAAGAACACAGACCAATCTTGGGGAAAACAAGGGATTCAAAGGATCTCCCAAGGCCTAAATTTCACTAAATCACCATGTGAAGCAACTTCTCTGCAGAAGCCAACAGCCTACCAAAATACAATTAACTGGATAATAAGATTGAGGGCCTAATGCCCTTATAATAACTCAAACCAAGTCTCAGGTCACCTACAACTCCTACAAGTGACTTTAACAAAATCCCCTCACACCATAATTTATATTCTGGCTTTTTCTATCATATATTTCTCTCATCTAGAGTGTTCATGATGATGCGCATAAGAAAGGGTGTCCCATCCATGCCAAATTCTCAGACTCGGAAGATGAAATTGTCAAGTATGAGGAGACTGCTGATTTGCTGGCGAGTCATAACTTTGAGGAGGGTTATAAATCTCAAGGAAGACCCAAATTGGGACAGTACATGTTTCCACTTCTGAGTAAATTGAGATCACATATGATGTAGCTGGATAAAACTCATTCGTCATTTGCGACTTCAATCTCCTCAAGAGGTGGAACCATGTGTTGTTCCATGTTTTGGTCTTCCTCAGGATCTTCTTCCTCAAAATTATGTCTCTCTTTAGGGTTATGGTTATTATACTCATCCAAATCAAGTGTCTCCTTATAGTTGACAAGTTCATCTTCTGAGTCCAAGGGTATCTGAAATTCGACCACAGAGGGCTTATGTATTAATATGTGAGCGAGATTGTGGTTGAAGAGAGTAACAAGAGTATCTGATCCGATTCATTTTTTTAGATACTCAGGCGTGAGGTATATCTTTGTCCATCTGCATTCATCAAGTATTTGAACAATTATTTAAGCTACTGAGGTTGGTCAGTTGCAATTCACTTGATTTGGTTTATTCTTTCTTACAGTATTTCATTAATTCGAACAATCTAAACATTGCAAAATGTTTAAGTATATCTTTGTCTATTTTACAGTAATTCATAAAATTGTGGTCATTCTCTGGGTAGTTTGAAGGGACTGAAATTGAGCTAGACCTTGTCATGGCTATGGGTGTGCATATTCAAGTTGGAACCATCTTGCATTTTAGATAAGTCTCTGAACACTTCTGCCATGTAAGATTTTGTTTGTTTCAGTGTCCAACGCTTAAATATCTCCCTATATTAGCTTTCGGGCATGTGGGACTCAAGACATAGGGGTCATGACCTACTAATGCTAGTGGCAGGGGAAAATCAGTGACTCTTCCAATATTGTTTCATGACACACGTGAGTTCAGTTTCGTTATTCTACTTTAATGTTAACCGAAATTTCTTTATTTTCAGCTTATTAAGTACAGCCTGGTTGTTGTTTGCAACATAACAATGTGGGCATGCTACACCAACAGCCTTAGAGCCCTGTCTTCATTGCAAGCAACAGTGACAAACTTTGCTACCAATTTCCTCTCTTCAGGTTTAGCGGGATTCTTTCTGTTCGAAGAAAGGTTATCGCTCAAGGTAACTTTGCTGTCAAATTTATAACGCTCAATTTGGTCCCCACCCTTGGGCCATAGCCTTTTGAAATCTTAAGTAGCAGAAAGTTTATTGAACCCTTTGTAGTGATAAATTCTGGCTGATCAATGTTCAGATAGTTTTAGATCGTCTACTACCATTGATTTCAATGCGGATCTCAGTGGTTTGCAGGTGCCCTGCTCATCGTGAGTGGAGTCTTTATAATTAGCAAATCCAGCATAGAGAAGAAGCAAAGGTCTGATTAGAGCTTTGCAACCTGTTCCTTGTTAAATGATAATCCTAAAGCGACAAATTGCATTACAACACACCCCGATCACACGTACTCGAATACCGTGCAGTCTCACCAATTCGAGGGCATTGTTGTTGCATCATCTGGCATTTGATGTCCGGGGCTTATACTGTTATCTTCTTAGCAATTGTTATTTTGCTGTAATTGTTTCCACTTGCCAAATAT
>BSUD01000006.1:6209332-6234770 GCA_033239045.1 Fagopyrum esculentum | reverse complement strand
TTGATTGATAGACAATAACTTGTGAACAGTAAAGAATGGGGCAATCCCATATCGACTATATTGATGAAAATTCCTATGGGATATATAGAGGAGTATTGCACTAAAGTTCAGTGACCCATTTTCAATGGGAAACGCCGTAGGCAAACTAAGCTCATGTGTAGGAGTTGTGCCGGAGATCTCACTGCACCAAATGGTATGGGCTCATAATCTTGCCCCTTGTGATCTGTTGGGATCGGAGGAGAGTCTAAGATCAGTTTTTTTGATCTTAGCTATTCCAGTTGTTGTCAATTCTTCATTTTTATTTATATTTCTTTGGTGTCTACCCAGGTTCTATCATCTATCCTTGCAGTTGATATTGTTCTGATTTGATCCGATACTCATCCTTGATATTAACCAGCTCGAGTTTCATTTCATCCAACTCTTTGCACAAGCTGTCCACCGTTTTAGATGCGATGAAGTATGAATATGTGTCCTAGTTACCCAACCTGAAAAATACAGCATAGGCTGAGATTAAAAAAAGCAATATCTCTGTCCTAGTTACCCAACCTGATGTTGAAGACTGTATTTAGCTTGTTCATCTTAAAATACCAAAGACAAATTGATATCAAATGCACTGCAAGAACTTAATAAGTAAAAGAAAATACAAGACCAACCAAATCACTTCCTTCCATATCAAACAGAATAAAATAGAGAGGTGCCAAGTTCCAATAGCACTTACAAACGCCAAAAGCATAGACTCTGAGTGACTTAATTTTGATTATTGTCATTGTTTTAAAACCAGTCCCAGCAAGGACCTGAAAGCAAAACAAGGAGATGTGCACCTTAAGTGTGAATCAAGAAAAATACTTGCAGTCGACATAAAAAAGCAAAATAACTGCAGGATTTGTAAAAATGCATCATGAACCACTGACTAGTCGTCTTACTCAGATACTCAACCTGATTTCATGATATTATGTACAAATTTTATCTAAGTATGTTCCTCAAATCAGAGCCTTCCTAAAACAAATATCTAGAACAGTTATAACAATTTGTCCTCAAAGCAGATCCTTCCTTGACTACGGCCACCCTTAAGCATTCTTGTTTCAACAACGTTCGCATCTTGATCACTCACACACTGAAACTATTCCTACTTGTGAACTTGCCGATCTTCATGTTGAAAGAAGACATCTATCTTTCTCTCATATTACAAAAAACCAAAGAACCCAAAGGTCTGATACTAATTTTTTGTGCGGAATTACGAGAAATAGTTCTAGGTTATACTTGATCATCAAGTATAAGACTGAACCAAACATTAAATGTCAAGGTATACAAAAACTTCTAAGCTAATATCTTCCTCAAATTTACTTCCTTTCTCTAATTCATTTTTAATTTTTATGCTTCAAATTACACATTCCTCTTAAAAGTCATGAAAGTACTTTATCCTTATCGATAACACCATAGCAAGGAAGCTAAAGCTAGAGAGTACTACTATGAAGGGGGAACCAGGTCCAATCTAAACATAATTAAAACCAACATTATATCGTGCCTTACATACATATCCGATTTATTTTATGCTTATTAGATATATTTAAGACATTTACTATAAATTGATAATAACCCTAGCCAATCCATGGAGTCGGGATGGCAAAAAGAGGCTTCTTACGTACTACAGCCAGACCCGGGACCTCGGTCATATCCAAAGAGCCTTCATCTATTCCATCTGGTAGTGCCCAATCGAAATGGCACACGAGATTTGCCATCACAGACTCAATGCTAGCAACCGAAAATGCCATCCCGGGGCAAATTCTTCTACCTGATCCGAATGGGATGAGTTGGAAATCTTGGCCTTTGAAGTCTATGTTCGAATCCAAGAACCTCTCTGGATAGAAACTCTCGGGTTCCTCCCAATGAGTAGGGTCTCTACTAATTGACCATAGATCGACAATGAGTAAGGTCCCTGCAGCGATATCATATCCATTTACTTTGACGTCTTCTGTGGATTGGTGTGGGGGCGTCAAGGGCGCCGGAGGATGCAGCCTCAACGTCTCTTTGATCACGGCTTTTAGTGAAGGAATTGTGTCCTTTATCCAAGGTGCAATTACTGATGATGAGATAGGACATTAAATATAGGGATATATATAATCCGATAATATTAGGGGTCATGGCGTTTTGCTAGAAGCTAACCATGATCGGTACATTTATATGATAAAATGTATTGCTAGTGTTATCGGGTCCTACGAGGTCACACCATAACGAGCAGGAGAACTGAATCAATTAATGAGAGAATTACCATATAGGAGCATATGGTGGAAAAGGATATATTTTGTAGGAGTACAAAATATATTAAGGAATTGGTAATTAATAATAGATAAGGGGTTATTTATTTATTAATTACTAAAATATATATTTTATATTTTAAGGTCGGGCTTTTTAATAGTTAAAAAGCCCAACCCTAAATTTATATAATTGAACGATCGATTAGAGGATTTAACGTAAGAAAACATTCAGCCGTGTATTCACGTAAGAAGCGACGTTCTTCCTCTTCGATCCCTCTCTCAAAAGCTTCATCCTTTGTTCTAGCAATCGAAGGTTAAGGCGATTCTTGTTCAATCTCGGGTGGACCAACTAGAGGAGTAACATTTGAGACTCTACATATCCTTGAAGGAGTTATCGAACACGCATCAAAAGGTATTCCTTTTCCCCTTATCTAATCTATTATGCATGCGATCCATGTTTAGATGTTTAGGAAATCGTTTCCTGAAATTCCGCTTTTACACATCTAAAATCCCAACAGTGGTATCAGAGCCTCTTGCATAAATTGATTAGATCAAATTAAAAAGGCCATGTATTGATGCATGTATTGATTGTTTTGTTTCAATTACGAAAGAGATTGTTTGTATGGATTAATTTGCATGATTAAGGTGTAAAATTGGATGCTTAATAATGATTAAGCATGATTAGTTTATTAAGGAAATTGTTTCCATGAATGTTGCGGCAGTTTACCTATCTTAATAGGTTTCTATAAGATAATGATGAAACAAAAATCCTTAATGATGATTAAGGAATTGCTTAATATGATTAAGCAAGTTAAACTTACGCATACATGTACGGCATTAAAATTAGGGTTTTTAATTTCATTTTTTTTTTAGGGTTTTAGATTATTTTTATTAATTATCTAATTTGATTAGTTATTTATTTAAATAATAATTATTTCTAAAAGATATTATATATGATATTATATTTAGATAAATATGATTTATCAAGTTGGAAATAAATAAATTTAATTTGTTAAGATATGAGATATTTTAACTTAGTTAAATTATACCCTAAAATAAAAGATAAGATTTGCTTCCTAAAAGATATTATATATGATATGATATCTAGATAAATATGATTTATCAAGTTGAAAGTAAATAAATTTAATTTGTTAAGATATGAGATATTTTACCCTAAAATAAAAAGATAAGATTTGCTTCCTAAAAGATATTATATGAGATATTATATCTAGATAAATATGATTTATCAGGATGGAAACAAATAAATTTAAATTTGTTAAGATATGAGATATTTTAACTTAGTTAAATTATATCTTAAAATTAAAAGATATTATATGAGATATTCTATCTAGATAAATATGATTTATTTTCTTTTTAAAATAATTTTTTTTAGGATAAATATGATTTATCTTATTTGGAGATTATAATTTAATTATATTAGGATATATGATATCTTACTTAATTAAATTTTATCTTAAAATAAAAGATACCCACCTTTTATGAAAAATTGCTTATTTATGTATGAGGTCTTAATTTAGAAATGTTCTAAATTTTGACAAGTTACTAAAATAATAAATATGTCTAATCTTAGCAATGATCTAACATTAGAAACGTTCTAATATTAGCTAGTTACTAATTTTAGAAAGTTACCATAAATAGAAAGATACTAATTTTGGAAAGGTTCCGAATTTAGAAATTTTACACCTTTAGCATTTTAATGATTAATATATGATATTAATACCATACACAATATGATTGATTAAAACAATACCGGAAAGGAGTTTCCAATTCTATATTTTTTTTATGTGATAAAGTGGTTATGTGTATTTTTTTTTAAATATCATATATGCCATGCTTGTATGTATGTGTATAGTGATATGCTCGTGCAGGCGGTTACTAGTATGGCCCCAATCTTAGGATAGTTAAATACGATCTGCGCATCGTTATGGTTTTATTGTACACGATCTGCGTATCGTTATGTATTTTTGTAATTTTCAATTTCTGCAAGAGTTATTTTTTTTTTAAATTCATTATACAAGAAGACTAGAGTCCTAAGGAGCCCGAAGGATGGAGATCCATGGAGGTCCAAGAATGAAGATTCTTTTTGAGGGGCCATACTAGGAACCATTAATTTAATGCGTTTTTTGAATGCCTTAAATTCCCACTTGTATGCTTGTTTGTTATTTTTGCTATGAGTTCACTTTTAAATAACAACCTCGCATGCTTAAAAACGTCCCTTAAAAGAATATTGAGAATTGTCTTCCCATATCATAACCGATCCCTATCTAGGAATTTGTAGGATAGGTTCCGTCAAAGCGGGGTGTCCTTACTTTGACCTAGATATATTGCGGGTATGCTCATACTAAGGGGCATGCTGCTTTGATATGGTTAACTCAACAAAAGACCAAAAGATAAAGTTTTGGATTTTGAGACATAAGGGTGAGTTCACATGAGATGTGTTCCCATCAACCAAGAATTATAAGGAGTTATAATTAGTAAAGGAGTTTACTTACCTTGATTATATGAGACTTAGGGCAGTGCCAAAGTACGCTAAGGTTCATATATGATAGGATCTTGGAATCATTTTTGCTCACCAAGGGAATTGATAATATGAGTAGAAATGTGCAAAAACTTCAATTGTTTATAATTGTCATAACAGTTTATAGCTTTTGCAAAATCAATCATAACTTATCTGCATTTATTATTCTGTGTTTTTGTAGTCCACCATGTCAAACAAAAACCTCATATCTTCTTTACGCTCCATACTCGATAAAAAGAAAATGAACGAACACAACTTCCTTAATTGGGAGAGAAATCAGAGAATTGTTCTCAAGTCGGAGAACCAAGAGGATGTCTTGGAACATCCAATCCCTAAACTCACATTGAACTCATCTGATGAGAACCATGTGACGTACATGGAGGATAAGAAGCAGGGGAATGTCTCCACTTTGGGTATTCATGTTGTTGAAATTTTGTCAACTAATTCTATTTCATGGGTATTGGATACCGGATGTGTTTCTCACATTACTTCGAATGTACAAGCACTAAGAAATAGAAGGACGTTGCGGAAGGGTGAGGCAGATCTACGAGTTGGTAATGGAGCAAGAGTTGCTGCTGTTTCCATTGGAGATTATTGCTTGACTTTACCTTCTGGCTTAGAGATAGAACTTAATAATTGTTATTTTGTTCCATGCATTACTAAGAACTTAATTTCAATTTCAGTTTTAAACCGTGAAGGTTATACATTTACCATTACTGGTCACATGATGATGGAGATTTATAGGAATGGTATTTATTATGGTCGTGCGAATATGAGTAGTAATGGACTATACATATTAGACCTCAAAACTGAGATATATAACATTAATACAAAAAGGCAAAAGTCGAATGAAACAAACGAAGCAAACCTATGGCATTGTCGATTGGGTCACGTAGGCATAAAGCGCATTAAGGAACTCCAAACAGTTGGATTACTTAAACCATTTGATTTGGAATCATTTGAAACATGCGAGTCGTGCCTAATGGGAAAGATGACAAGGTCACCCTTCACTGGTAAGAGTGAACGGACTTCTGAACTTCTAGCCCTCATACATACGGATGTATGTGGACCTATGAGTAAAGAGGCTAGGTCTGGCTATCGCTACTTCATTACATTTACTGATGATTTTAGTAGATACGGGTATATCTACTTAATGAAACAGAAATCAGAATCCTTTGAAAAGTTCAAGGAATTCCAGAATGAAGTGGAAAGACAAACAGGCAAGAAGATAAAAGTGCTTCGATCAGATCGAGGAGGCGAATATCTGAGCCATGAATTCGATCATCATTTGAGAAATTGTGGAATTGTGACACAACTCACTCCCCCGGGCACTCCACAACTAAATGGTGTGTCTGAGAGGAGGAACAGGACTTTGTTAGACAGTGTCCGTTCAATGATGAGTTTTGCGGATCTTCCATTATCCTTTTGGGGATATGCTCTCCAAACAGCTGCGTTCGTTCTAAACAGGACTCCGTCACGTTCAGTTGACAAAACACCATATGAGATATGGACAGGAAAGGTTCCTCACTTGTCATTTCTGAGGGTCTGGGGGTGCGAAGCTTATGTAAAACGTTTACAATCTGATAAACTAGCACCGAAATCAGACAAATGTTACTTCGTAGGATATCCCAAGCAAACAAAGGGGTATGATTTCTATCATCCCATAGAGAACAAAGTGTTTGTTGCTCGGGATAGTGTCTTTTTGGAAAAGGAATTCTTTTCCAATAAGCCAAGTGGGAGAAAAGTTCAAATTAAAGAGATTAATTGTGAGCAAGAAAAGCAACAACACGAGGACATACAAGATGTCACTGAGGAACTTGACTATTTTAATGAACCTCTTATGAGGCAAGTTAATCCAGTTCAAGAATCAATTCCTACAGTAGATCAGGCTGAAGAGGAACCACATATTGATGTGGAGAACTCTACAAATGAGGAACTGCATAATGATGTAGGAAATCATACAGCTGAAATCTCTCCTATTGTTGGCCCAAATTGGAGATCAAATAGGGTAAGGCAACAACCTAGACATTTGGATGACTATGTGTTGCATGCCGAGATCGAAGTGCTCCTAATGGAGTATAACGAGCCCGCTTCCTACAAGCAAGCTGTGACGGATCAGAACTCCGAAAAATGGCTTGAAGCCATGAGATCCGAAATGGAATCCATGTCTGAAAATCAAGTATGGGACTTGATTGATTTGCCTAATGGGGTAAAACCTATTGGTTGCAAATGGGTCTTTAAAGTAAAGACAGACAAGGATGGAAATATCTCTGTTTATAAAGCAAGGTTGGTTGCTAAGGGATTTAAACAAATTCATGGTATTGACTATGAGGAGACATTTGCCCCGGTCGTCATGATCCGGTCCATTAGGATAATCCTAGCGATTGCCGCCTTCTATGATTATGAGATATGGCAAATGGATGTCAAGACCGCATTTCTAAATGGCTATTTAGAAGAGGATGTATATATGATGCAACCTGAGGGTTTTGAGGATCCGAAATATCCTAGGAAGGTTTGCAAGCTTAAGAAGTCCATTTATGGACTGAAGCAAGCATCCAGGAGTTGGAATCTTCGATTTGATGAAGTGATCAAACAGTTTGATTTCATCAGATGTGAAGAAGAACCATGCGTTTACAAAAAGTTGAGTGGGAGCAAGGTGACTTTCCTAGTCTTGTATGTGGATGACATACTACTCATTGGGAATGACATTCCGATGCTGGAAACAGTAAAGGGGTGGCTTAAGAAGCATTTCTCAATGAAAGATCTAGGGGAGGCCGAGTACATACTAGGCATCAAGATCTATAGAGATAGATCTAGAAGGCTTATTGGTCTCAGTCAAGGAACTTATATAGATAAGGTTCTACAGAGATTCAAGATGACAGATTCCAAGAAAGGATATCTGCCTATGCAACATGGGATCCATCTCAGCAAGACCCAGTGTCCTAAGACACCTGGTGAGATTGAGAGGATGAGCAAGGTTCCCTATGCCTCTGCTATAGGATCCATCATGTATGCAATGACCTGTACTCGACCAGATGTTGCATATGCTTTGAGTATGTGTAGCAGGTACCAGTCGAACCCCGGTGACATTCACTGGCAAGTTGCGAAGAACATCCTAAAGTACTTGCGAAGGACTAAAGATGATCTACTGGTATATGGAGGTGATGATGAGTTAGTCATCAAGGGCTATACCGATGCTAGTTTCCAGACTGACAGAGATGGCTTTGAGTCACAGTCTGGATACGTCTTCATTTTGAATGGAGGAGCGGTAAGTTGGAAAAGCCAAAAGCAGGACACGGTTGCGGACTCAACCACAGAGGCAGAATACATTGCTGCGGGAGAAGCGGCTAAGGAAGCGATCTGGATTAGGCAGTTCATAGCTGAGCTCGGCGTTGTCCCTAGCGTGACGAGGGCAGTTGACGTCTATTGTGATAACAATGGCGCGATTGCTCAAGCGAAGGAACCTAGCTCAAGCTCCAAATCCAGACATGTTCTGCGGAAGTATCACATGATCAGACACTATGTTGATCGGGGTGATGTAAGGGTGTGCAAGGTGCACACAGATGATAACATTGCAGATCCACTGACTAAACCCATGAATAGGCCTAAGCATGATAGTCATACTCGGGCCAAAGGGCTCAAACACGTTAGAGAATTCTTTTGAACTTATGTGTTTGGATTGAGAAAACGTTTGTTTTTGTCATGGAGTTTATGATTGTTTTATATATGAGTTTTCATATTCTTATTTGATTATTACTTGAATATTAAATAAAGTATCCAAACAATTTATTAATTATCAAATGTGCTTACTGGAAAAGTTCCGGTGAATGAAACCACATTAAGTGAACTGAAATTATTAAATTGAAAGGATCCGTGGTCTAAGTCGTTAACTTGGATACAAACGACTCTAAAGTAGATCATCTTGTGAGCGAATGATGAACGTGGGTTTCATAGTTCATAGGACATAGAGATGTCTAATCGCTTACATAGGTGAGTATGGTGATACTCATCGGATAGACCGATCCTATGGCTCTCATGACTTATTGAGGAGTTATAGCGATTATCATTATCAGTGAGTTCCTTAACATGAGCTTGATATAACTTTCATTTGAAGGATGACATATCTTAGATACTGTTAAGCGCTGACCGTAACAGGCAGTTATAAAGGCAGTAATCAGGGTGGTCAAAATTTGAGTGGGAGTTATAGTCGTTGCAAGATTGGATTAATCCTCCTATACCAGCATACTTTGATATGTTGGGAAGGATTGGTGTCCCCGGCCACTTGAAGAGTGAGAACTGTGTAAACGCATGGCCATGCTCAGATTTGATCTGTACTGACAGTTTGATCTCAGGAGTTCAAGAAACATATCTGATGGCAAAGATGGTTTCCATCACATAGTCAGATAAGGACATTAAGCGATAAGGGAATTTTTAACATTGCACACTTGTATGAAAGTACAAGTGGGAGACTGAAGGAATTGTGTCCTTTATCCAAGGTGCAATTACTGATGATGAGATAGGACATTAAATATAGGGATATATATAATCCGATAATATTAGGGGTCATGGCGTTTTGCTAGAAGCTAACCATGATCGGTACATTTATATGATAAAATGTATTGCTAGTGTTATCGGGTCCTACGAGGTCACACCATAACGAGCAGGAGAACTGAATCAATTAATGAGAGAATTACCATATAGGAGCATATGGTGGAAAAGGATATATTTTGTAGGAGTACAAAATATATTAAGGAATTGGTAATTAATAATAGATAAGGGGTTATTTATTTATTAATTACTAAAATATATATTTTATATTTTAAGGTCGGGCTTTTTAATAGTTAAAAAGCCCAACCCTAAATTTATATAATTGAACGATCGATTAGAGGATTTAACGTAAGAAAACATTCAGCCGTGTATTCACGTAAGAAGCGACGTTCTTCCTCTTCGATCCCTCTCTCAAAAGCTTCATCCTTTGTTCTAGCAATCGAAGGTTAAGGCGATTCTTGTTCAATCTCGGGTGGACCAACTAGAGGAGTAACATTTGAGACTCTACATATCCTTGAAGGAGTTATCGAACACGCATCAAAAGGTATTCCTTTTCCCCTTATCTAATCTATTATGCATGCGATCCATGTTTAGATGTTTAGGAAATCGTTTCCTGAAATTCCGCTTTTACACATCTAAAATCCCAACATTTAGGTACGTCATCTCTTTCAAGTCATCATCTGTCATTGTCTCTTTGTCTTTAATGGTTCCTCTCACTTCCTTCTGCAGCTCTTTCATGACTCTTGGGTTCCTAAACAACTCTGACATCATCCATTCCAGTGTTGCCGCAGTTGGGATTGTTCCGGCTGCAAATATGTCCTGTTACAAATAAATCCGAAAACAACACTTACATCAGGATAAATGACGTACCCATTAAACTTGTATATCATACTAGACTTGTTATAGGTATTCGATTTATATTGTTTTTCACAACTACAACACCTTATCACAGTGTATTTTGTGTGGTAGGCCTAATATGCTTTTGATATGAACCACACGTACAAGTATTATGAATGAAAACAAAGCTTGGATTTATTGTCTTTTTATATGGTGTGTTTCATGCATTACTTACTAGTATGAGACCTTTGATGCTTTCTCTATCCAAGGGAAAGCTTTGAGTTGCATCACGTTTAGCATCTAGTAAAACATCCACAAAATCTCGAATGCTTTGTTGGTCTTCTTTTCTTTCTTTGCGACGGGCCAAGTGCTCCTGAATAATATCTTCCAAGAAGTTATCAAATTCAATAGCAACTTGACTCACCTTTGCATCTACTCCATTGACCCAATCAATCCACGCCAACCAACTTACAAAATCTCCAATGCAATAATTACCCAATAGTTTAAAAACTTCATTCAAAAGCTTCTTAAAATCAACTCCATCTTCCACTCCCATATACTTCCTTCCAAAAGCTAACCTGCAGACAACATCATTCGTTAACGATAAGAACATTTCACTCAAATTCACCATTGGAAGTCCCTTTAGATTTTTCATCATCAAACTCATTTCTTCTTCTCTCACCCGCCCAAAAGATCTAACTTTTTGAATACCAAGGAGTTGTTGCACCCAAATGCTCCTCATTTGCCTCCAATATTCACCGTAAGGCGAGGACAAGATATCCTTCCCGTTAGCAAGGATTCTTTTGAACGCCTTCAATTGAGGCCTGCTAGCAAATATTAGGTCATGGGTTTTTAGAAAGAGGGAAGCTACTTGAGCCGATGAGACAATAACCGCAGGCTTATTTCCTAGATGAAGCAACATGAGATTTCCGTACTTTTTGGATAAGGTTCGAAGGGAGAGGTGAGGATACGAGCCTAGTTGGTGTAGGTTTCCGATGATCGGAAGTCTTGGTGGAGACGGTGGTAGTTTTTTCTTGGGAGAAAGCCTTATGAAGATAGAAACTAGAAAAAGGAAGAGTAATGAGAAGAAAAAGACTAGTGTTTCTTGAATATATTCCATGATGCTTTAATGGGGATAGTTTTTCAGCAGTAGCATGGCATGAGTTTATAACAACTCTTTGATTGTTTTGTCTAGTAACTTAGTTGTAAAAGGAGATATATGAAATCTTTGCTGATATTTTAGGATCTCAAGGCCAATAGAGATCTACTAATCCTCCCAAAATATGAATAACAACTCTTATGAATTGACTATGTACCAAATCAACTTAGGATAATACCAATATTATTTTGGCATCATTTATGTGAACAGTATATACATTCAAATCACGGGTGACATATACTACAATGACTAAAAATACCCAAATATTTTACGTCGCCTTCAATAATGAATAATTTATGGGTCGAAGAAAATGAAAATTATGAATTTTTTATTAGAGATGGATCCATATTAAAATTTAGTAGACTAAATTTATCTTTAACAAAAATGATGTAAAAATAGATGATAAACCCTTGTATCTCTACATACTTATACATATAAATTATTCATTAAGCTAAGTTAATTAACTTTAATAAATATTGGTCCATTCAAAATATATACGGATCTTAAAATTTCAGTGTGTGTTGAAACAAACGCTAGTCCGCCCCTAAATTTTTGTCTTGATCCTCTAATACATAGTGAAAATTATAAAAATGAAAACTTCAACCCGATAACAACCTAAGGGATTTGTAATGTAGAAGTTTGCTTCAATACTTGTGGTTGGAAATTTACAACTTTGGACAGTAAGGCATTGGCTAGAATATTGTCAATAATTCGTCTATAAGTTTGCAGCCAAACTGACAAAATTTTATATTTTACAATCATTTATCCATATTTTGTCCAAAGGAGAAGGCCTCTCCAATCAAAGTGTCGATTTCTTGAATACAATAATTCACACTTGATAGTTTATTGGCTATCTTATTATATTTGCAAAACGAAAAAACCACGTTACCTAATGCTCAAACCTCATCTTCAAGTCAAACCTAATCTTCTAATGCACCGTACACTTTCCTTCATTATTCATAATCATGTGCTAAATCAGTATTGCATCATATGGAATCCTATACTTAAAGTCGAACAAGCTCATGCCGATAGTAGCTCGACCGTTGATCATGTTGACGGGAATATATACGATTCTCTAGATTTTGTAAGTCCGTGCGTATGGGTACATCATGCATCGAAAACCCAACGTATAAGTCCGAGGATAGTTATATACCTAAAATCAATCGACAATAAGAAATCTAGTGCGTGAACACTTGGTTTTGTTATAAGAATACCATCTTTGTCGATTTGTTCATATGTTTTTGTCAAAAGTTCTGATGACATATTATTATGATCAGTCATTACAACCACCACATATTATTCATATGGTTATTTATATATTATTTCGATAAAAAATAAATTAACTTAACATTTACAGTTAGATTATTAATTATTTCGAAATTATAATTTCTGAAATAATCTAGTTTAAACATCAATCAAAGGTGTTAAACAATTGAATATGATAATTACTGGATGTGAACAATCCTAGAGGTCGACACATCGGATGTTAGTCCGGAGGTTATCTAGGCTGCCATGATGGCTGCGACGGTTGATCATCCAAGTCTGGATGTATGTTGTGTTATTTTAAAAAGGAAAACTTTTCCGATAACGAGTTTTTTTTTACAAAAATGCCTTTCATGGAAAGGAAAGTGCGAATTTTTCTGTCATGATTTAGGCTTGATGATTAATGGGGATCTTCAAAGAATTCATCCTCATGGACCTCATTATCAATTTGTGTAGGCATTTCATTCAAATGATGGTTCTGATGCGGAGTATTAGGATCAAATGCTACACTAAACAACCCAGTCATATCATCTTGACCTACAACCATTGGTTCAATATCAAGGCTTGTTTCGGTTAAAGTTCCTACATCATTACCCATGTCCATGATGAATCCACTTCATATAAGGCATTTAAAATCTTTTAAAGAGGAGATGTTGTTCGACTTCATCTGCTAGCACCCACTAAAACACTTCACATCTTTTGTATGAACATCGAGGTCAACCTTCTACAAGGTTTTCTTTAGTCAATTCTATGAATTTCACAACCCCTTTAATATAATCAACATGATTATTTGATAGTTCAGACCGACTTGTATCCATGCCTATACATACCTTAATTTAACTAAAGTTAAATGATTTATGATGTATATACTTATATAACTAAGCACAATACATATATATAACTAGTGAATTAACTTGAGATGACCATAATCAATTCTAGACAGTTAACAGTATCAGATCAATGAATGGAAAGTGACATTAGCACCTCATGCCTTCATTTTAATACAAGACATAAACGTTCACAAACATATCACAAAGCAATTACTATTATCATATCAATGAATGGTAAGTAACATTAGCACCTCATACCTTTTGTTTTTATTTACTGTCTTTACATTCAGAAACACAGATTTTCTTATACTTCCTTTCTCTAATTCATGGAACACTGCGTACTTTATTATGATTATTATTATCAATAACACCATAGCTAGCTAGGAAGCATACTACTATGAAGGAAAAACAAGGTCCAATTTAAACATAATTCAAATCAACATCATATCGTGCCTTACATCCATATATATCTGATTTTTTTTACCATTACACCCTAGTCTCTAGCCAATCCATGGAGTTGGGATGGCGAAAAGAGTGTTCCTACGTACTACAGCCTGACTCGGGACCTCGGTCATATCTAGAGAGTCTTCATCTACTCCATCCGGTAGTGCCCAATCGAAATGGCGCACGAGATTTGCCATCAGAGACTCAATTGTAGCAACCGAAAATGCCATTCCGGGGCATATTCTTCTACCTGATCCAAATGGGATGAGTTGGAAATCTTGGCCTTTGAAGTCTATGTTCGAATCCAGGAACCTCTCTGGATAGAAATTTTCGGGTTTCTTCAAAAGAGTAGGGTCTCGACCAATTGACCATAGATCGACAATGAGTAAGGTCCCTGCAGGGATATCATATCCATTTACTTTGACATCTTCTGTGGATTGGTGTGCGGGCGCCAATGGCGCCGGAGGATGCAACCTCAGC
The DNA here is from genome assembly GCA_033239045.1 of Fagopyrum esculentum. Taxonomy (NCBI): domain Eukaryota; kingdom Viridiplantae; phylum Streptophyta; class Magnoliopsida; order Caryophyllales; family Polygonaceae; genus Fagopyrum; species Fagopyrum esculentum. Next base: position 6,220,415 of record BSUD01000006.1, on the reverse strand, counting down.
GTCTCCTTGATCACGGCTTTTAGATACGTCATCTCTTTCAAGTCATCATCGGTCACCATCTCTTTGTCTTTAGTGATTCCTCTCACTTCCTTCTGCAGCTCTTTCATGACTCTTGGATTCCTTAACAACTCTGACATCATCCATTCTAGTGTTGCCGTTGTTGGGATTGTTCCGGCTGCAAATACGTCCTATAATCAATCAATCCGAAAACAACCCTTACATCAGCATAACTAACGTACCCGTCAAACTTATATACCAGACTAGACTCGTTGTAGGTATTCGATTTGATATTGTTTTTCACAACATCTTATCACAAAGTCTTTTGTGCGGTAGGGCTAACATGCTTTTAATATAAAGCACACATACAATTCTTGTGAATGAAACCAAAGCTTAGATATATTGTCTTTTTACATGGTGTGTTTCATGCATTACTTACTAATATGAGACCTTTGATTCTTTCTTTGTCCAGGGGAAACTTTGAGTTCCATCTTGTTTAACATCTAGTAAAACATCAACAAAATCTCGAATGCTTTGTTGATCATCTTTTCTTTCTTTGCGACGGGCCAAGTGCTCCTGGATAATATCTTCCATGAAATTATCAAATTCAGTAGCAACATGGCTCACCTTTGCATCTACTCCATGGACCCAATCAATCCACGCCAACCAACTTACAAAATCTCCAACGAAGTAATTACCCAATAGTTTAAAAACCTCATTCAAAAGCTTCTTAAAATCAACTTCATCTTCCACTCCCATGTACTTCCTTCCAAAAGCCAACCTGCAGACAACATCATTCGTTAACGATAGGAACATTTCACTCAAATTCACCATTGAAAGTCCCTTTAGATTTTTCATCATCAAACTCATTTCTTCTTCCCTCAACCGCCCAAAAGATCTAACTTTTTGAATACCAAGGAGGTGTTGCACCCAAATGCTCCTCATTTGCCTCCAATATTCACCGTAAGGCGAGGACAAGATATCCTTCCCGTTAGTAAGGATTCTTTTGAACGCCTTCAATTGAGGCCTGCTAGCAAATATAAGGTCATGGGTTTTTAGAAAGTGGGAAGCTACTTGAGGTGATGAGACAATAACTGCGGGCTTATTTCCCAGATGAAGCAACATGAGATTTCCGTACTTTTTGGATAAGGTTCGAAGGGAGAGGTGAGGATACGAGCATAGTTGGTGTAGGTTTCCGATGATCGGAAGCCTTGGTGGAGACGGCGGCAGTTTTTTCTTGGGATTGGGAGAAAGCCTTATAGAGATAAAAACTAAGAAAAGGAAGAGTAATGAGAAGAAAAAGACTAGTGTTTCGTGAATATATTGCATGATGTTTTAATGAAGATAGTTTTTCAGCAGTAGCATGGCATGATTTTATAACAACTCTTTGATTGTTTTGTCTAGTAACTTAGTTGTGAAAGGAGATATATAAAAGTAGATATTTTAGGATCTGGGCAAAAAAGATGTACTAATCCTCCCAAAATATGATTAACAATCAAGTACGTGTGCCAACTCTTATGAATTGACTATGCACCAAATATTAATGGGCAATTTTGGTAACTAGGCCTTTTTGAAAAACTATAGTAGTAACTAGCTTTTTAATGTTTCAATTAAGTAAATATACCCTAACCTTTTGTATTTATTCTCAAATTCTACACACTTTTCTTTCAAGGGGTACACTTAGGGTCCGTTTGGTGAACATAGTAGATTATTTGGTAGATTAAAATTTCACAATAATCTCCAATAATCTCAATAATCCATGTTGAAGTGGATGAAAAAAATGGGCACAATAATCTCCCAAAATAATCTCCCGTGGATATAGGGTCTGTTTGGTGGTACCAAGGGATTATTTTGAGAGATGAAAATTTTCAATAATCTACCAATAATCCCAATAATCTCTTTGTACTTGGGTACTTTTTTTGGGTCAAAATAATCTGGGCACAATAATCTACCAAATAACCTCGTTTTTTTGGCACGCCGAACGCACCCATAATCTCAATAATCTCGATAATCCCTGCCTCATCGAACGCACCCTTACTATACACAAAACTAGAAAAAGCCTAGTAAACCAAATTGTTTCAATAATTAATTTGCATCATTTATGTGAACAGTAGATACATTCAAATCTTGGATTGAGACATATGCTACAATGATTAAAAATACCCAAATATCTTACGTAGCCTTCAATAATAAATAATGAAACAATTTGATTTATATTAACAAAATTATGAAATTTTTATGGGTTGAAGAAAATAAAACTATGACTTTTTTATTAGAGACGGATCCATATTAAAATTTGGTAGACTAAATTTATCTTAACAAAGTTGATGTACATATAGAAGATAAACAGCTTGTATCTCTACGTATTTAAACATATAAACTATTCATTAAGCTAAGTTAATTAACTTTAATAAACATTGGTCCATTTAAAATAGGAAAAATAACTCAAAATAATACCAACTATCAACACTGAACCGAAAATAATACGAACTTTGAAAATTACTAGGAGCGATACAAACTATCAATGTATTTACCAATAATAATACGTCATACTTTTCCGGCAAAAACTCTAGCTCCGGCGATGACGTGGCAGCCGGAATATTACATGTCATCAAATAAGTGCATTAAATGTGTGATGTGGATTTTGTTTTTCAAAAAATCAATTTAATAATATTTAAAATATTAAAAAATAAAATATTTTTAAAATTTTAAATAATAATTTTTTAAAAAAACATTTGTACAAATTTTTTTAAAAAAATATTTTTTGTAAATTTTTTTTAAAATTCGAATAGATTTTTTTTAATCTTGTAACCTAACCCCTAAAAAAAAATTTTCCCAAATTTTTGTAATTTTTTTTCCCTAAAAAAAATAATTTGTAAAAAAAAAATTTCGAATTTTTTAAAAATAAAGTTTGATCTTTTTTTATTCGAATTTTTTTTTAATTTATTTAAATTGTAAAAAATATTCAAAAATTTAAATAAAGTTTGATCTTTTTTTTCCTAAAATTTTTTTAGAATTAAAATATCATTTTATACAAAAATCCCGGAAATAAATTTAATTGAAAAAAAATTCTAAAAAAATATATTTTTATATTTTTTCAAAAAAAAAATATTATTACATTTTTTTTACAAATCTATTTAAAAATTTTCAAACTTTATTTTAAAAAAATTATTTTTTAAAATAAATATTTGTACAATTGTTTTTTAAAAAATTATTATTTAAAATTTTTAAAATAAATTTTTTTTTCTTTTTTAATATTTTAAATATTATTAAATTATTATTTTTAAAAATTAAATCCACATCACACCTTCAACTCATTTATTTGATGACATGTAACATTCCGGTTGCCACGTCATCGCCGGAGCTAGGTTTTTGCCGGAAAATATATGACGTATTATTTTTGGTAAATACATTGATAGTTTGTATCGCTCCTAGTAATTTTCAAAGTTCGTATAATTTTCGGTTCAATGTTGATAATTGGTATTATTTTGGGTTATTTTTCCTTTAAAATATATATGGATTTAAAATTTCGTTGTGCGTTGAAACAAACGCTAGTCCGCCCCTAAATTTATGTCTTGATTTCCTCTAATACATAGTGAAAATTATAAAAATGAAAACTTCAACCCGATAACAACCTAAAGGATTCGTAACGTAGCAGTTTGATTCAATACTTGTGGTCGGAAATTTGCAAATTTCGACAGTAATTCATAGTTTATTGGCTATCTAATTATATTTGGAAAAAGAAAAAACCACGTTACCTAAAGCTCAAACCTTATCTTCAAGTCAAACCTAATCTTCTAATGCACCGTACACTTTCCTTCATCATTCATAATCATGTACTAAACCAGTATTGCATCATATGGAATCCTATACTTAAAGTCGAACAAGCTCATGCCGATAGTAGCTCGACCGTTGATCATGTTGACGGGAATATATATGATTCTCTAGATTTTGCAAGTCCGTATGGGTACATCATGCATCGAAAACCCAACGTATAAGTCCGATGATAGTTATATACCTAAAATCAATCGACAATAAGAAATCTAGTGCGTGAACACTTGGTTTTGTTATAAGAATACCATCTTTGTCGATTTGTTCATATATTTCTGTCAAAAGTTCTGATGACATATTATTATTGCCGGTCATTACAGCCACTGTAGACTATAGTACTAATTGAAGCTCGTTTGAAGCGGTAAGAATAATTTCCGATGACGGAATAATTCTGAATCCATCAAAAATATATTTGTTCAGAGGTTTTTTAACACATAAAAGTAACTTATCATTTACATTTCCTTTCCCGCCCTTACTCGATTGTATTCCGTTTTCATTTCGCCGTTCCAACCAAATAGACACTTAGGGTCCGTTTGGTTTTAACTCCGGAATCGGAAACAAATCTAGTCTATACGTATACCTTGTTCATGAAAGTTTTTGGAATAATTCCTTGTAATTTGAAATAATTGGAGTAGAGTTTGATTACTTTTGATATCTTATAGGGTAACAAAATATGGGAAAGCAAGTGCATTTTGCATTAAACCACAAAGAATGATTCCATAAAACTTGTGCATATGGACTAAATTCGTTTTCATTCCGTTTCCGATACGGGAGTTGGAACCAAACGGGTCCTTAGGTTCTATCATCTACCCTTGCAGAGTTGCAGTTGATATTGTTTTTGGCATTGATATCTTGTAACAAAATCCATTTTTCATCAGAACCAAAAAAATCAGAAATTTCAAAAATCGTTGTGTATCATTTAGTGAGTGAGTTTTTCCTTAAACGGAAGCAATATTAGCACAGTTGACAAACACGTTCAACTTACACATAGCGTGGTTTAGCAACAACCATAAGATCAGAAACCTTATGCATGGATATACCAAAAGCTTCAGTAAGATCCAAATCCTTAGCTTCCACACCAGGCGGAAGCTCCCAATCAAAGCTATGAAGGATTTGCGCAAGAGCAAGCTCAACCGTCACAGCACCAAATGCAATCCCGGGGCAGCCTCTTCTCCCTGCTCCAAACGGTATAAGCTCGAAATCTTGCCCTTTAAAATCAATGCTGCTCCCAATGAATCTATCAGGATCAAACTTCTCGGGGTCGGTCCAAGTTCTCGGGTCCCTCCCAATAGCCCATGCATTGACAAAGATTCGCGTCTTGGCAGGAATGTCGTACCCGTTGATGGTCACGGCCTCCATGGACTCCCTTGGAACCAATACGGGTACGGGTGGATGTACCCGGAATGTCTCCTTCACAATAGCTTTAAGGTAGTTAAGGTGAGGTAAATCAGTCTCCATAACCACTTTTCTTTCGCCAAGGATGCTTTTGATCTCTTCTTGTGCTTTCTTCATAATGTTTGGGTTCATAAGAAGTTCTGTCATCGCCCAATCCATTGTGATGAACGTCGTGTCTGTTCCTGCAGCAAACATGTCCTACACTAGCAGAATCATTATAAATGTGTTAGAGTATGAGCGTAATATATTAAAAATAATTTATTGGTCTATATAAACATGATGAATAACCGAGCTTTCGGTATACAAATCTCATCGTACAAGCCAAATTTGAATTCTTGGTAGAATCTTACCAAAACAATGGCTTTAACGTTGTATATGGTGAGCGGCATCTCCGCAGTTTCATCCCTATGAAAGTCAAGCAAAACATCAAGAAGATCTTTGTTTCCCTTCTCCTCTCGTTTTGGATTGAGATGCTCATTGATCACTTCATCAAAGAAGCTATCGAATCGACGGAACGTCTTCTCAAGCCTCCTCTTGTAACCCGTTAAAGTATTCACAAACTCTTTGCTAGGAAAGAAGTCTCCTACACTCAACCCTCCAAGCAACTCTTGATACTCATTAAGCATGCTTTGGAAATCATGCTTATCATACTCACCTCCCTCGGAGAAACTCCTCCCTAGAACCACCCGACACAACACATCATTCGCATAAAGCCCGAGCAACTTGGTAAGATTCACCCTATCCGGAAAACAAGCCTCCCTAACTCGGCAACAAAGACGAGAAACCTCATCTTCTCGTACAAAGCCAAATGATTGCGTTCTTTTGATACTCAACAACTCGAGTATGCATATCTTCCTCACGTGTCTCCAATAGGCACCGTAGGGAGCGAAGGCGATGTCGGTGCAGTTGTAGAAGAGCCTCTTGGCTGAGAAGAGCTGAGGCCGGCTACTCAAGGCGAGGTCGTGTGTTTTCAATACTTCTCTTGCTGTTTCCACAGATGACACGATCACCGTTGGGATCTCGCCGAGCTGAAGGAAGATGATTGGGCCGAGTTTTTCGGCTATTCGAGTCAGGGAGAGATGGGGCGACTTTCCTAACTGATGGAGGTTTCCGATCACCGGAAGCTTTGGAGGGCTTGGTGGGAGATTTGTGTATGGCTTTTTGAATGTGTGGAGGAGTTTGAGTGTAGTGAGTACGAAAATGAGTGCAGTTAGTAAGATTGGAAGCAAGTTTTCAGGTTGGAATTGAGGGGAAGTCGCCATTGTTGATTACAAATCTTGATTGTTTCAAGTTAGGCTTAATTGAGCTTGTTTTGTAGTGTTGTAGATATGGACAGTTCATTTTTGTAAGGGACTCCAAACAATAACAAAAATTGTCAGAACATTTGTTAAATATACGGTAGAGATTTTATGACTCATCAAATCAACTTATTTGTCATTTTGAGAGATATTCTTGACACGAGTATCTTGTATAGGGTGGCAGATTATTCGTATGGTTATTTATATATTATTTCGATAAAAATTGAATTAAACATTTACAGTTAGATTATCAATTATTAAGAAATTATTATTTCTGAAATAATCTAGCTTAAACACCAAACAAAGGTGTTAAACAATTGGATACGGTAATTACGGTCCAGATGTGCACCATCCTAGAGGTCGACAAATCGGATGTTACTTTGGAGGTTATCTAGGCTGCAATGATCACCAAGTCTGGATGTATGCTATGTATTTTAAAAGGGATAACTTTTCCGATAACGAGTTTTTTTTTTTTTATAAAAATGCCCTTAATGTGAAAGGGAAGTGCGGATTTTTTCCGTCATGATTTAGGCTTGATGATTGATGGGGATCTTCAAAAAACTCATCCTTATTATCAACTTGTGTTGGCACTTCATTCAAATGATGGCTATGACGCGGAGTATTAGGATCAAATGCTGCACTAAAAACCCACTCTTATCATCTTGACCTATAATCATTGGTTCAGTATCAAGGATTGTTTCGGTCGAAGTTCTTAAATCATTACCTAACTTTTGAAGGTGTATATACCATATCCATGATGAATCCACTTCAGATAAGGCATTTAAAATCTTAATACAAAACATAAGCCTTGACAAATATATCACAAAACAATCACTAATGTGACTATGTGAGTACAAGTCATTAATCTTGACAACATATATATCCCAAGTCAATTCTAAAATGGACTTGAGATCTCCAGCAACAGTGTTTTTTCTTCAAACTCAATTAAAATAGTTTACATGGTAGTGCCTGAGTAGAAAAAACTAAAAAATTACTATCCTATGTCTTTTGTTTTTATTTACTGTCCTTACATTCAGAAACACAGATCTTCACCTTTAGCTTACATATCATGATAGAGAAGACACCTAGATCTTATTAGACATTCTGCTTTGAGTCTTCACCAAGTCAAACTAATTTTCTTATACTTCCTTTCTCTAATTCATGGAACACAACGTACTTTATTATTATCAATAACACCATAGCTAGCTAGGAAGCATACTAGCTACTATGAAGGAAAAACCAGAGTCAATTTAAACTATTTTTTTTTTACCATTATACCTAGTCCCTAGCCAATCCATGGAGTCGGGATGGCAAAAAGAGGGTTCTTACGTACTACAGCCAGACCTGGGGCCTCGGTCATATCCAAAGAGTATTCATCTATTCCATCTGGTAGTGCCCAATCAAAATGGAACACGAGATTTGCCATGACAGACTCAATGCTAGCAACCGAAAATGCCATTCCGGGGCAAATTCTTCTACCTGATCCGAATGGGATGAGTTGGAAATCTTGGCCTTTGAAGTCTATGTTTGAATCCAGGAACCTTTCTGGATAGAAATTCTCGGGTTCCTCCCAATGAGTAGGGTCTCGGCCAATTGACCATAGGTTGACAATGAGTAAGGTCCCTGCAGCGATATCATATCCATTTACTTTGACGTCTTCTGTGGATTCATGTGGAGGCGTCAAGGGAGCCGGAGGATGTAGCCTCAACGTCTCCTTGATCACGGATTTTAGGTACGTCATTCCTTTCAAGTCATCCTCGGTCACTGTCTTTTTGTCTTTAGTGATTCCTCTCACTTCCTTCTGCAACTCTTTCATAACTCCTGGATTCTTGAACAACTCTGACATCATCCATTCCAGTGTTGCAGACGTTGTCATTGTTCCAGCTGCAAATATGTCCTGTAAGAAATCAATCCAAAACCAAGTTTTTAGTGCATTAGGGCTAACATATAAGTCTTATGAATGAAAACAAAGCTTTGATATATTGTCGATCTTTTTATATGGTGTGTTTCATGCATTACTTACTAGCATGAGACCTTTAATGCTCTCATTATCCAAGGAAAAGCTTTGAGTTCCATCTTGTTTAACATCTAACAAAACATCCACAAAATCATGAATGCTTTCTTCATCATCTTTTCTTTCTTTTTGACGGGCCAAGTGCTCCTGGATAATATCTTCCAAGAAGTTGTCAAATTCAATAGCAACTTGGCTCACCTTTGCATCTACTCCATTGATCCAATCAATCCAAGCCAACCAACTTACAAAATCTCCAACGTAGTAATTACCCAATAGTTTAAAAACCTCATTTAAAAGCTTTTTTAAATCAACTCCACATTCCACTCCCATATACTTCCTTCCAAAAGCCAACCTGCAAACAACATCATTCATTAGCGATAGGAACATTTCACTCAAATTCACCATTGAAAGTCCCTTTATGTTCTTCATCATCAAACTCATCTCTTCTTCCCTCACCCGACCAAAGGATCTAACCCTTTGAATACCAAGGAGTTGTTGCACCCAAATGCTCCTCATTTGCCTCCAATATTCACCGTAAGGTGAGGACAAGACATCCTTCCCGTTAGCAAGGATTCTTTTGTACGCCTTCAATTGAGGCCTGCTAGCAAATATTAGGTCATGGGTTTTTAGAAAGTGGGAAGCTACTTGAACCGATGAGACAATAATTGCAGACTTGTTTCCTAGATGAAGCAACATGAGATTTCCGTACTTTTTGGATAAGGTTCGAAGGGAGAGGTGAGGATACGGGACTAGTTGGTGTAGATTTCCGATGATCGGAAGCCTTGGTGGAGATGGTGGCAGTTTTTTCTTGGGAGAAAGCCTTACGATGATGGAAACTAGAAAAATAAAGAGTAATGAGAAGAAAAGGACCGGTGTTTCTTGAATATATTGCATGATGCTTTAACGAGGATACTTTCTTTGAAGTAACATGGCATGGTTTTATAGCAACTCTTTGGTTGTTTAGTCTAGTAACTTAACGTTAAATCAAGTAATAGAGGTATTACACACTAGGGTCATGAATGTGCAACTTATTTTCAATTTATTTTTTTAAGATGGTTTGTCTCATTAATACCAACCACACATATTAAAAAGAGTTTCCTTCGTTAATGTTGCTCTCACTCCCACCTTGTAGCATCATAATGACGTGTAGAATGAATAGCATTCTAATAGTTTTCAATTCATCTCTCAATAGGAATCATATTAATGGACCCATTGGTAGTTGGATCACCTTCATCGTCACTCAATTCATCATTTAAAATCATTCAATCATTCGATCAATCATTTGAGACTAACCATTATGATATCATGTCAAAGTCCGATACAGACGGACCGCAAAGCAGGGTCGCGTTCATACGAGCGCACATGCGCGTTACACCCAAATCCAACACATAAACCCGGTGAAGTTGCATCTAAAATCAATTGACTGTAGAAAGAGTAATCCACCGATTATATATTAGGCTCGGAATGTCCATATCTTTCCATGTGAGAACTTATAACCACCCACACTTTCTGAATCTGTGAAGGAGTTTGAGTGTAGTGAGTACTAAAGTGAGTGTAGTTAGCAAGATATGAAGCAAGTTTTCAGGTTGGAATTGAGGGGAAGTCGGCAATTGGCCGTTGTTGATTACAAACCTTTATTGTTTCATGTTTGCTTACGAAGGGTAATTGGCTTCGTTTTGTAAACATGGGCGGTTCATTTTTGTAAAGGAATTCAAACAATAACAGAAATTGTCATAACATTTGTGAAATATATGGTAGAGATTTCATGACACATCAAATCAATTTATTTGTCATTTTTGGAGATATTTTTGGACTTGAATGACCAAAAAGTTATGGGTCACGACCACGAGTAACAACAAATTATAATAATGCATGTTTATAATTGGTGGTTTGCACTAATTATATTAAAATATAATATTAAAATTAATTTATATAAAATGTCTTATATGTATATAATTAAATATTTACAAAATATATTAATATAAAATATTTGTAAATCCATAATAATATATGTAAGTTTGATTAAACATTTTTTATTATAAAATTTTATTAAATTATTGCACAGTAAAATATTTAAATTAAGAAATAATATATAGCCATGAGCCCATAAAGAATGAGCGAATTCTATCTTTAACTAATTTAAAAACCAAAATCTTCGTTCATCTAGATTTTCGGTAGTAATGAATAATGAGTAAATCTATATATACACTAAAAAATGCCCACTAAAACCACGTGTCATTCAATAAGAGATGTCACCTCAACGTTTTTTAAGTTATTTATGAAAGTGCCATTTAATTAAAATATCATTATTCATATACTCAAATTCTTTACTTTTTATATCAAAAAAAAAAAAATATGATTAGTTGTTATTTGAACATATGTTAACAAAATCAATTTTTTTTTAAAACAGTTAATTTGAAAATTTTATTTTTTAAGAATCCAATTTTAAACAATAATTAATATTAATCAGTTGTGTTTATTTAAAAAAAATTATTTATGATAAAAATAATAATTATAATCGAAAAAACTATAAATATACCCAAATTAA
>BSUD01000006.1:6198793-6209075 GCA_033239045.1 Fagopyrum esculentum | reverse complement strand
GAATATCTATTTAAATTACTAAAGCAAATGACTCTAATGTCATCTGTCAATCATCTAGGGATGTCACCTCAATTTTTTTTGTTCTAATATATTTACTAAATTTTCCATTCTTTTGTAATAATTTCAAAACTAGTTAAGTCAAGAAATTTAAATTCTAACGAATTCGTTTTTATTTCAATATAACGTAAATTCAAAATTAAAAGATCTTCTTGGACAATTATATTTATTTATAAAAATAAATTTGACCGGTTAAAATCTATCCTTTTCTTTTATGTAAAATCAAAATTAAAACATCTTCTTGATCGGTTATATTTACTTATATATACATGTATATATACATATGTAACTTGCCTAGTTAAGGGGAAAAAGTGAACAGCAATAACAACAAAAAAAATCAAAAAAGGAAATTTGTGATAGGAAAGGTAAAATGGATACTTGAGTTAATACAAACACGTCATACTTAAATTTCACATTGTCCTCAATGTGCCCGACAACTAAGTAAAGAAAGAGAAATACTCACAAAAGCACGATGCAAAAAGTGGTGGTGGTGAAGAAATCAAGAAGAAAATCACTCGTTAAAATCATCCAACTCGAAATCATAACCTCCACCCTCGGGGGGGCAAAGGAAGGAGTTGCACCGTCATTGTTTTGTGATCATGACTTCTGAACTCAACAAAAAGATTGGTGTGAAGGGAATGAAGCTCATCTTGATGAGTGAACATATGACGCATCTCGGAGGAAAACTCAATCACACTAGTAGTGAGAGATGTGATGTGGCCTCGCTGATCCTCATGAAAAGTGGAGAAACCAGACATATGTGTCTCCATGCGAGTGTAGAACCTATGATTAGGCATGTGATAGTTCCTACTAGCCTGAGTAGAAGGACCAGCAAATGGTGTAGCCGGATCAACATCAAGCATAACGTTGTCCTCAACCTCTCGGGCCTGAGCCTAATGGATATGTCTAAGAAAAGGCTCGGCCTAGTTCCCTGGGTCCCAGATGGTCAAGTTATAAGCAATAGACTGAGTTGGATGATTCTTATTGATGTAGAGAATGGTATATATAGCTACATAAGAAGATCTTAACAGATCACAATCAAATATATCCTAATATATCTCTAACTGTATAACAAGAAGATAGATATAATTATGGTTAACATCCTCCCTCAAGTGAAGCATCATTCTTGAGCTGTAACTTGCGTATAATGTGTGAAACTTTACTCGAGACAAGGGCTTTGTTAGCACATAGTCCGGTAAGATCTTTTGTGGATACCGGCAAGTCCAGAGATGCCAGCTGGTTGTTGCAGTGGTGATAAAACTGGCCACATCCGAAGAGAGAGTGCCCAGTAATGCCCCATAGACCAATCTATCCTGATGAAGGTATGTTTCGTATGATGGGTTGATTGTAGAAGAGTTTGGTAGTGTTTTGTCTGGAATGTTTGTGAGTATCACTATGGTGAAAGGTTTTGTGGGTTCATGAGGGTTTTGTAGTTAACTGGGATACTCAGCCATGGTTTGGTAGGTTTTGTTGGTTCATTGCCATTATTTAGCAGATAAAGCAAGAGACTTGCGATGAAGAGTGAGAGAGCTGCAACACGGAGACTTCACCCAGAGTGGCGGGGAAGATCCGTGGGGGCGGCTCCAGACTGGCCGGCAACGAGGGAAGGCAGGGGCTTGAAGACAGAGGCGGTTCCCGGTTGTGCTTTCTGGCGCAGTAGATGACAGAGGAGGGTTTAGGGATTGCAGAGAAGAAGGTCGAGAGGGATGGTTGCACAGAAGACTTAGGTTTCGTGGGTAGACTTGTAATAGTCTGTTCAGTAGTGGGCAGGTTGTTGGGATCATCTCCAGTTGCTGGGATAGGCGAAGGTGATCCGGTGAGGAGGAGATGGAGGAGGGAAGCATGAGGTGTGGCTGCAGAAGGCCGTTTGGTGTGCCGTTAGGCATATCGCTCTGATACCATAAAAGCAATAGACTGAATTGGATGATTCTTATTGATGTAGAGAATGGTATATATAGATACATAAGAAGATCTTAGAAGATCACAATCAAATATATCCTAATATATCTCTAACTGTATAACATATAGATAGATATAATTATGGTTAACACAAGGAAGGGTCATGCATAACGCGGTGTCCACGTACCACCAATAACAATCCTTGGGTGGATATCTTAAAGAGGCCCATAGGGTTGTGCAAGCGGTCCCAAACGATCCATTGACCGGACTAGACCCTAAAGGTCAGGTCTAATACGGTACGAACCATACTGATTTTTCACAACTTTTTTTATGAGTTAATTTTACCACCGCGTCCCTTGTGAAACCTAATTCAAAGCTTATAAACACTTCTAACTAGTATCTTCCTCAAATTTACTTCCTTTCTCTAATTCATTTTTAATTTTATGCTTCAAATTAGACATTCCTCTTTGAAAGTAAATATGTAATACATGAACGTATTATTGTCGATAACACCGTAGCAAGGAAGCTAAAGCTAGAGTGTACTACTATGAAGGAGGAACCAGGTCCAATTTAAACATAATTCAAACCAACATTATACTACGCCTTCATACATATCCGATTTATTTTTGGATTAGATATATTTAAGATATTTACTATAAATTGATAATACCCCTAGCCAATCCATGGAGTTGGGATGGATAAAAGAGGGTTCTTACGTGCTATAGCTAAACCAGAAACCTCAATCATATCCAAAAAGTCTTCATCTATTCCGTCTGGTAATGCCCAATCGAAATGGGACACGAGATTTTTCGTCATAGACTCAATGCTAGCAACCGAAAATGTCATCCCGGAGCAAATTCTTCTACCTGATATGTTGGGAAAATCCCCTCGTACCCGACTCACACCGAGTATATATAAACGGGTATTTGTTGCGCACTCAACTTGCTAACCTCACTTTAATGTATAGCCTTTTTGGATCGAACCTTACTCTTACATTTTCATATGCAAACAGCAAGTACATGTATATATACAAGCTAAGGTCGGTTATAGAGGGCTAAAGCAACCGACATTCACCGATTACAAAGTGGATAAGTACTTAGTCTAATCCTAGACTAATCTAGACTAATCTAATTAATCATAAAAAAAGCAAACCGCCATTGTCCTTGTAATTTCACCCATTTAACCCTCTAGAAAGCTCCACACTTTTCATTTTTACTCCAATCATTAAGTTGGACCATGGGCCTACCAAAATCATCCAATATGGACTTAGTGTAACTAATAACCCATTTAAGTGACTTTTAATATGAATTATACTCCAACAAATCTTTCCTTAATTCATATTTTAAATATTTTCTCGGTATGTGAAAATTGTACCTTCATCCACTTCTTAGCTTTGGTACCACCTCCTTTTTTTTGCACCGTTCTTCCATCTAAAAAGCAAATATTTTTGTCGTCCTTTCGGCCTTGCATTACCAAGCGCCTCCCCTTGAACACCTTGTACCATATCCTCGTGCCGACGAACCTATATCCCTACATCATCATTGCACCCAACAAGTTGACATTCATGTTCGCTGACGGCACATACCTCACATTGTGCAGAGTATGGCTTGTACCATTGTGAAGCCTCATCCTCACGCTTCTGGTACCTTTGAACTTCAATTTCTCACCTCCGACCAAGTTGAAGTGACCAAACTCTCCACCAATCTTAAAGGTGTCAACCACTGCTTGGTCTCTACAAACATGCATCGAGGCGGCGTTATCCATCACCCACTCTTTCCCTGTCTTGGCAACCTCTCTCACGTTGCCAAGTAAACATCCTCATAATCAACTTCACCAACTTCATTGACCAAATTTGTGTGGGAGTCCCCTCTCTTCTTTTCCGACGATATCTCTCTCAACTTCTTTAAGTCCTCCCTCATTTGAGGACACCGAGCTTGCATGTAACCCCTCTCCCCGTAATAGAAGTACTTTACCTCACTCAAATCTCGTCGTGAGCATGATCTCTGTCTCGGGTGATCATGCCTCCTCCATTGACTCCTCCCTCGTTCTCGCTCCCCTGCAACTAGTATGTGATCCTCTCCTTTGTCGGTAACATTATTCTTCACCATCCTCTCACTCTCCCGCAAAGCAGCGGTCACCTCATCAAAAGTGAGAGAATTCCTTCCTACAAGTAACGTTTGCACCAAGGACTTATAGGACTTTGGTAATGATGCTAACAACAACAACACCTGCTCCTCTTCTCCAATATTATCATCTGCATTCAGTAAATGGCATACTAGTTGATGAAATGAGTTAATGTGGTCATGAAGATTACCTTCTTCCTCCACCTTGAGCGACTAAAGCTCCATCTTCAAGCACAAACGGTTAGTCAGGGACTTCGACGCGGATATGTTCTCGAGCTTCTCCCACAACGCTTTCGGTGTGGTCTCCTTCAACACATTGTACTTGATCTCGGGAGCCAACGCCAACTGAATTGTACTTACCTCCTACCTCTGGATGCTTCTCCACTTTTCCTCGCTCATCGATCCAGGCTTCTCCTCCTCCGGATCTTGGTCAATACCCTGCTGCACCAATAGGTCTTGAATCGTACTCTGTCACAAAGTGAAATTGATCATCCCATCAAAGAGTGGAATCTCGAACACATTCATCGTCTCGTCGTCATCACGCCAATACGAGATTCTTTAAGCAACAAACTTTACTCGAACACCACCAAGATAACATTGGCTCTTATACCAGTTGTTGGGGAAAATACGCGCGATCCTGACTCAAACCGAATATATATAAGCGGGTATTTATTGCACACTCACACTCACTAACCTCACTTATTTGTATAGCCTTTTTGGATCGAGCCTTTCTCTTACATTTTCATATGCAAACAACAAGTACATGTATATATACAAGCTAAGGTCAGTTATAGAGGCTAAAACAACCAACATTCATCAATTACAAAGTGGATAAGTACTTAGTCTAATCCTAGACTAATCTAATTAATCATACAAAAATAACCGCCATTGTCCTTGTAATTTCACCCATTGTCCTTGTAATTTCACCCATTTAACTCTCTAGAAAGCTTCACACTTTTCATTGTTTTACAACAATCATTAAATTGGACCATAGGCCTACCAAAAATCATCCAATATGGACTTAATGTAAATAGCCTATTTAAGTAAATTTAAATATGAATTATACTCCAACATGATCCAAAAGGGATGAGTTGGAAATCTCTGCCTTTGAAGTCTATGTTCAAAGCCAGGAACCTCTCTGGATAGAAATTATGGGGTTCCTCCCAATAGTCTCGACTAATTGACCATAGATCAACAATGAGTAAGGTCTATGCAGCGATATCATATCCATTTACTTTGACGTCTTCTGTGTATTGGTGTGAGGGCGTCAAGGGCGCCGGAGGATGCAACCTCAACGTCTCCTTGATCACGGTTTTTAGGTACGTCATTCCTTTCAAGTCATCCTTGGTCACTGTCTCTTTGTCTTTAGTGATTCCTCTCACTTCCTTCTGCAGCTCTTTCATAACTCTTGGATTCCTTAATAACTCTGACATCATCCATTCTAGCATTGTGGAAGTTATCATTGTTCCAGCTGCAAATATGTCCTGTAAAAAAATCAATCCAAAACCAAGTTTTTTTTGCATTAGGGCTAACATATAAGTCTTATGAATGAAAACAAAGCTTGGATATATAGTCTTTTGATATGGTGTGTTTGATGCATTACTTACTAGTATGAGACCTTTGATGCTTTCTCTGTCCAAGGGAAAGCTTTGAGTTCCATCTCGTTTAGCATCTAGTAAAACATCCACAAAATCTTGAATGCTTTATTCATCATCTTTTCTTTCTTTTGGATGGGCCAAGTGCTCTTGGATAATATCTTCCAGAAAAATACTAAATTCAGTAGCAGCTTGGTTTCACCTTTGCATCTACTCCATTGACCCAATCAATTATCAATCCAAGCCAACCAACTTACAAAATCTCTAACTGATGCGGGGTTGATGTCGCAGTTCCCGATCTAGATCGAAAGTCCTCAAATTGAACAACAGAATGAAATCTCAAGTAACTTAGACAAAATCTCGGCCGAGATTTAGGCAAGAACAAGCCGAGATTTCTTGTAAATCAGAATGCGGAATAATGGATGATATGAAAAGATAAGAAGAAGATAATATGGAATGATAAATGATAAATATAGAAAGATAAGACTATTATAAGACTTGCAAAGAACCTTAACCAATTATGTGTCAAAATCCGATACAAAGAATTACATTTCACCCTTCTATCTTTAACCTTACACAAGCCATATAAATAAGACAAGCACAAGGAGGAACTAGTCTGACTTGTAGCACCAACCTTAAAAAGATTAACACACACAAGAATAACCTAGCAATGATTCACAACGCTTTTCTTCATAGTGATGTGCATGAGGAAGTCTATATGCTCCTACCTCTTAGATTTCGAACCTCCTCCAAAGTTTGTCGCTTAAGAAATCTCTATATGGCCTTTGTCAAGCTCCTCAGAATTGGTTTCACAAGTTCACATCTACCCTTCTGAGGGTATATCAATCCCTTGTTGCTTACTCCTTGTTTACCTATAGTTGGTCAAGTATCACCCTTTAGATTCTTATCTATGTTGATGATCTGATCATTACTAGCAACAATCATGTTGTTGAATTCAGTATAGTTTATGGCTTGACCAATGGCATGAGATGAGACATGCCCGTTTTGACAATATTTCTCATATTTTGCCTATGTAATAATCGAAGAGATATTTCTTATGTAATATTTTCTTCTAATCTTTCCCATTGGATCCCTTTTAGCCCTTTCATTTTAGGCTTTTGCTTTTAGACCATTCATTTCGGACCTTATGTTCCGACCTTTCGTTTTTGACCTTTCGATCCGGCCACATCCTCTATATAAAGTATGTTTGACCTTATTTGTAAATCATGTTCAAGTTAAATCAAGTTTAGTTGAAGGTAAATCCTCCTTCTTGATTTTGGCCATCACATATTCCTTCTCAAAGTTCTTCCATGGATTGAACCTTCGAAGAACAAAGACTTCACATTCGAGGATTCTTCAAGAATTAACTATCCACTCTATTTCACGGATTGTTCGATCAACCTTGATCGGATCAATCAAGGGTTTCTGCGTCCATCTCATAGCTTCCGTCAATCTTATTTTATCCTTAGATCCACCCGCACATCAGCGATTGAAGTAGTTGAAGTTTAAGTTCGGTCTAGACCCGCACTTTGTTCTTGGTCCGTACCCAAGCAAAATCATTGGTATTAGAGCAAGGTTTTATCATTGGAGTTGTTTCTTCCCCTCAACACGGGGGAGTGTTTAAGTACATGCCCAATCTATCGTACCGTTTATTTGACTTATACTTAAATCAAAAAAATAAACCAAGTCTTCGATCCTAAGTCTCTACTGCATCACATCCTGAATGAATTATATAAATAATGGCGAGAGGGTTGGCATTGGTGATAGCCTGTAAGAAAATGCATCTGCTCATGTGCAGAATACTTATCTGGATGATAAAATAATAATGGTTTTCATTCGTTTATTAAGAAATCAAGTCAGTAGACTCGTGAATCGTGATTCTGCAAGGAATCAAGTTTTTTTTCGTTGAGTCGGAATAGCAAGGAGAGGAAATTTCAGATGTACTGAAAGACCCGGGGCCTCACTCATATCAAGGGACTCTCCATCTCGCAACGCCCAATCGAATTGGTGGACAAGATTTGCTAACACAAGCTCAACGCTGGCTGTAGCAAACGCAGCTCCGGGGCACATTCTTCTACCTGAACCAAATGGAATAAACTGAAGATCTTGTCCTTTGAAGTCAATAGGAGAATTCAAGAACCTCTCCGGATAGAAACTCTCGGGTTCGTCCCAATACGCAGGATCTCTACCTATTGCCCATACATTCACCAAAACAAATGTTCCTGCACCAATGTCATATCCTTTTACTGTCACATCCTGTATGGATTCGTGTGGCGCCATCAACGGCGCCGGAGGATGTAGCCTCAGAGTTTCCTTGATTACGGCTTTTAGGTACTTCATGCTTTCTAACTCCTCCTCGGTTACCGCCTCTTTGTCTCCGGTGATTCCTCTCACTTCCTTCTGTAATTCCTTCATGACTCTAGGATTCCGTAACAACTCCGACATAGCCCATTCTAGCACTATGTATGTTGTATCACTTCCGGCTGTAAACATGTCCTGAATCACAAGCCACACAAAAATATGTCAAAGTCCGATACGGACGGACATGGTTCAAGTCCAACATATAAATCCGATGAGTTTCGTCTATAACCAATTGGCAGGCGGAGTAACCCACCAACATTAACAACTTTGGACGTGGGAACTTATTATCTCCAAGAAAATAAATAAGAAGTAAGGTTGTAATATGAGACAAGCTACTCGGACTCGGCTCAGGCTCGCCTCGTCTAAAGTTCGGCTCGAGCTCGTTCACTTTCTAAATAAGCCAAGCTTGAGCACATTTTAGAGCTCATATAAATTTTAGCCTCGGTTCGTTTATAAACGAGCTGAGCTCGACTCGTTCAGGTAAAGCTCGGCTAAAATAACATTACAGGAGCATTATTTTAGCCGAGTTACTCGGGCTCGGCTCGTTTATAAACGAGCCGAGCTTGAGCATGCCGATGCTCAGCCCGTTCGGCTCGTATTACACCCCCTAGTAAGAAGATCATTCAAATTCATGAAATCGATCTTGAACAGATAAGCATACTTACTATTATAAGAGCTTTGATGCTTTCTTTGTCAAGGCAGAAACTTCCATCTCCATTATCCTTATGAGCTTTCAGTAAAACATGGACAAAATCTCTAATCATTTCATCTTCTTCCCCATCTGAATTTCTTTCTCCTATACAAGCCGAGTGCTCATCAATTACTGTACTGAAAAATTCATCAAATCCGCGAGTAACTTTCGTCACCTTAGCATCAATCCCGCGGATCCAATCGACCCAAGCCAAGCTTGGTATGAAATCTCCAAAATAGTAACCACCCAATAACTTTGTATGCTCACTCAATAGCTTGCTAAAATCAATACCACCTTCATCTCCTCTATATTTCTTTCCGAAAGCAACCCTGCATATCAAATCAATGGTATGTGATCCGATGATTTCAGTGAGATTCACAGTAGAAAGTCTGCGGATATTGTTCATCAGCAAAGCAACCTCTTCCTCTCTCACTTTGCGAAAAGATCGAACCCGTTTAATACTAAGGAGTTGAAGCACACAAATGCTCCTCAATTGCCTCCAATACTCACCGTACGATGAAGATAAGATATCCTTCCCAAGGAGTTTTCTGAAAACACTCAAATTCGGCCTGCTGGAGAAGATGACGTCATGGGTTTTCAGAACCTCGGAAGCGGCTGCCGCCGATGAGACAACGATGGCCGGTTTACTTCCAAGGTGAAGTAGCATGAGATCTCCATACTTTTGAGATAGCTTTTGAAGATTGCGGTGAGGGTAGGTTCCTAGGTGGTGCAGGTTTCCGATGATCGGAAATCTTGGTGGCGAGGGTGGCGTGTTTTTGTTGGTGCTGGGATTTGGAGATTTCCATCTGTAGATGAAGATTAGGAAAATGAGGAGAGATAAGATTGAGAAAGGATGCAAGAAGAAGGTGAGTGATTGACAGAACTCAACGATGCCGGTGATCATTTTGAATCGTCTTCAGCCGGTGGAGTCAATTAAACAATAAAATAAAACGGGAACCGAATTAATGATGGACTCGTTTTTCTTCTCTTTAAATGTTAGTAGCGTGGCTGCCGCCTGCCGGTATGGAACCGTGCCAACATGATGCTGATTGTGTTGAAAATATTTAAATAGTTGGGAACGAATGATGTGAGGAAGCATGTAATAAAAAGGTAAAAATGTTCTAAATAGCACAATTTTTGTTAATATTGGGAAAAGTGACACAAACTTTTAAAGTTGCAAAAATAATCATGAACTATAGGGGGTGTTACACTTTTTAGCACCGGTTATTAATCCGTTATAAAAATGTTGTACATTTTATAATTTGTTATTATTTGGTAAGATATAAATTAAAAAAAATAGTGAAAATGTGTAACAAAATTTAGCGTTGTATTTATGTTTCACATAAATAAACGAAAAAAAATAATAAGAAAAAAATATTATAAATTTTATAAGTTGGTAGGATAAGAATTAATGCAAATGTATACTTATTTGCAACAAATTACTTAAATTACATAAACTACAAATTATAAAATGAAAAAATAATGCTTATGTTTTTCTTTTTTTTAGTTCAAAAATATTTGCTTATGTTTGATATTTATATTTCATATAATAGGAA
>BSUD01000006.1:6174767-6190976 GCA_033239045.1 Fagopyrum esculentum | reverse complement strand
ATAAGAGTATGAATTCCAATCGGGAAAAAAAAAGCATAACTAGCTAAATAGTCCGCAACGGCATTAGCCTCACGGTAGATATGACGGAATCGGACAAGCCAATTCCTACGTAGGAAGCCTTGGCAGCAATCCACCAGGCTAGCAAGGGGGTGAGCATGGGCTGTTCCCTTTTCAATTAGTTGTACGATGAGCTTTGAATCTGTTTCAAACTCCACTTTCCTGAATCCTAGCTCCCAACACATTTCCAATCCAAGTAGAAGACCCCACAATTCTGCTGCTGGTACTGAACATTGTCCAATGTGGTGTACTCTCCCTTGCAGCCACTGCCCTTCGTCGTTTCTGAGGATGCCTCCTGCCGCTGCATTCCCGCAGCCTTGTTTGACAGCTCCGTCAGAATTCCACTTAACCCAACCAGAAGGTGGTCTCCTCCAGCTGATACAAACCTCCTCTTTCCGGGGTTGAGTCCCCAGTCTCCTAGCCGTCGAAATAACATTCATATATTCAGAGGCTTGATTGAGGATAAATACACTCTTCTGGGGAGGAGTATTGTCTTTCCCCATTGTACGGTTACACCGCCACTTCCACAACCACCAGATTGAGTACGTAAATATCGTGTTCCATGGAAGTCCCTTAATTGAGGCGATATTACAGTTAATGTTCTTCATAAACCATTCAGAAGCTGGCATTTGATAAAAATCTGGGAGTAGATGTGTCTGGTTTAACTGATTCCAAATTGCACGTGCAGCAGGGCAGTCACGGCCAATATGAAGGAGAGATTCAGATTGATCTGGGCAAAGATCACAATACGGAGATGCTGAGATATGCCGGCGAGTTCTTTCTTCATTAGTGAGTGGTTTACCCAAGGCTGCAAGCCATAGGAATGTCTTGGCTCTCTCAGGTGCAGATAGTTGCCAGATGGTTGAATAGATAGAACTAGAGGGCTGAGGAACATTACCATACCTTAGGAACTGATAACCTGCTTTCTGAGTATACTCCCCATCACAACTTTGAGGCCAACAGGGTGTATCTTCTATATCTTGTTCCTCAAAAATTCTCACTGCTGCTAATTTGAGCATGACTGACGCCGGTAACATATTATGCAAAACTGCCCAATTCCAGCCATTTCCCTCCATCCAGAGATCCCGAACTTTTGCATCAGTGAGAATCTCATCAACAGGCTGAAGAACCAAGCTTTTGATATCCTCTTCAATGAGCCACCGATCTGTCCAAAAAGAGACAGTCTTGCCGTTATGTACTCTCCATGCAATTCCCGGGTTAATAATTTTGTTAATCCCCCAAACAATACTTTTGAACGTAGTTGAGCCCCTCTTTGATCGTCTTATACTCAGAGTTTCGGTGACTCCAACCAGCTTGTATTTTGCAGAGATAATACGAGCCCAAAGAGACTCTCTTTCAGTCAGTAATCTCCATGCAAGTTTACCTAGAGCAGCAGTATTTGTGTCTTTGAGGGGCCTCAGGCCGGCTCCTCCTAATACTTTGGGTTGGCAGAGTGTTTCCCATTCAACAAGATGCATTTTTCTTCCACTTCCAGATCCATTCCAGATAAAATTACGACACAATTTTTCAAAATTTTTGATAAAAGTGGATGGTAACTTTATAGTTTTCATGGCATAAGACGGGAGAGTAGATAGGACTGACTTGGTGAGGACAAGTCGACCAGCTAAAGAGAGAGTTCTACCTTTCCAGCTGGCAAGTTTCATTTGGGCTCTTTGCAGAATACCATCAAAATCTGAAGCAGTAACTCTTTTCTGTAATATTGGCATGCCCAGGTATGTTCCGAACTCATCTTTGATTTTTAGTCCACTGATGTTTTCGAGTCTTGCTCTTAAATTAACATTAACGTTGGGAGATACGAAAAGGTTAGATTTAGAGAAACTGACCTTCTGACCCGAAGCATCGCAAAATTTTCCAATGCATTCCATTACCTTCTTCATCTGAGTGCTCGTTGCCTCCGCAAATAAGACAATGTCATCGGCGAAAAATAGGTGAGAAAGAGGAGGGGAATTCCTCGATATTTTGATGGGCTTCCAACTACCGATTTCCACTGCATTATTAATGAGATGGCTGAGTCGTTCAAGGCATAGGACGAACAAATAGGGTGAGATAGGATCGCCTTGGCGAATTCCTCTAGTGGGCGAGAATTCTGGAAGGGCTTCACCATTCCATAGCAGCCTCATCTTCGGGGAGGCAACACATGCCATAATGCGTTCTAACCATGCATTAGGTATATCCATGCAACGGAGAGTATCTTCAATGAAGCTCCACTTTAATCTATCGTACGCTTTCTCAAGATCAATCTTAATTGCCATCCATCTTTTTCCCGATCTTTTCCTTGCCATTGAGTCAATAACCTCCTGAACAATGACAATATTATCTTCGATTAATCGCCCAGGGATGAAGCTGCTTTGTGTTGGGCCAACGAGATTTTTAACGATCGGTTGAAGTCTTTGAACCATAATCTTCGTGATTGATTTATATGCAACGTTGCATAAACTAATGGGACGGAATTGAGTAATAAGCTCAGATTTGCTTACTTTTGGGATCAGAACTACGAGGGTATCATTCATACCGTCATGCAACCGTCCAGTTGCCCAGAATTCATGTACACATGATCTTACAGACTGACCGACTTCATACCAGCATCTTTGAAAGAAGATCGGTTGGTAACCATCTGGCCCTGGGGCCTTCCACGGTCCCATGGATTTAATCGCAGCGAGGATTTCTTCTTCTTGTAGCATTGAGTTCAGCCGATTTAGATCATCAACATTTAGATGGGGGTAACCATGCTCAAGTGCCAAATCTGAGTTGGGGGGATCGGGTTCTGGGGCATAAAGGTTTTTGAACCATGTTTGGGCATGTTGTTCAATTCGAGCTGGGTCCGACATCCATAGTCCTTCTGCGTCTTTTAGGACTTCAACTCTATTACTCCGCCTCCTAATGATGGTCGATGTGTGGAAGAAACTTGTGTTGCGATCTCCATGATTGATCCAATTTTCTCTTGACTTTTGAAACCAAATAAGTTCCTCTTGAGTAAGGACCTCTTCGAATTCCATCTGTAATTTGCTCAGTTGAGACATAGTCTCTTGTGATTCGTTGATTTCGAGTTCTTTTTGTGTCATATCCATACGTCTGACGAGTTCCTCTTTTTTAGCCTGCACCCTGCCGAAGGTTTTCCTGTTCCAAACTCTGAGACTTTGTTTCAGTAGGTCTAATGCTTCCATAAGATCTTTATTATTATCCCATTTCTGATGTAAAAGATCACTAAATCCTTGGTGAGCAAGCCAAGCAGCTTCAAATCTGAAGGGTCTCCTGTCTTTTTGAAAGAGACGAGGAGGAGATAAGGTGAGTAGGATGGGATTGTGATCTGATGAGAGGGTTGGGAGGTGACGTACACTCGCTTCAGGCCAGGTAACTCTCCCTTCTCTATTTGTGAAAACCCTATCTAATCTTTTGGCTACACGATTGATAATGTCCCTACCTCTTGACCAAGTGAAGGTTGGACCAGAGAAATTCATGTCGATCAATTCTGTCTCAGCTATCCAGTTCCGAAACCTATTGGTATCTGTTGAAAGTAATCCCTTTGAATGTTCTTCTGTATGAACTGTAGAATTAAAGTCCCCTCCCACAAAGCAAGGACCTGCAATGCCTTGAACCGTTTCAAGGAGATCAACCCATGCATCAATACGTCGCTCAGATGTGGGGGGGTTATATACTGCAATAATATCAAAAGATTCCAGGTTATAACTTGCCCTAACATGGATGAAATGATCAGCACTGTGTTTCACACTGATTTCAACGTTCGGTTCGTTCCAGAACATCCAAATACCACCTGTGAACCCAATTGCATCCACCTTCGTGTGATGTGTGAATCCCATCCTGCTACATATGGGGTTTGCAAGGTCCCCTGAGATTTTAGTTTCAAGGAGAATAAGAATGTCGAGTTTATGTCGGTTAATCATGTAACGGGTCGCCTTCCGGAAGCGACGATTGGCTGCTCCTCTACAGTTCCAGAAAAGGATATTCATGGAGACTAATGTGGAGGGGGATGGGTTGGCTTAGATAGTGGTGGGAGGATGGTCAGACCTACCATCCCCAATTTCCATCTCATCTTCCGTATCCAGCGTTTCCATATATTTGGCAGGAGGATTATTGGCATTCTCACCCTGTTCTAAAGTCTTTTTGGATGATAGTGCCTCCAAATTATCGATATGTATACTGGAGTCCACTTCCATGGTTGAATCTTCATGAGTTGTCGCAGAATCTCTCAACATAGTTTGGGGTATCGTGGTGGGGGATATATTATCTCTTCGGAGTATTGTGATTTCTGGACGACCTCTTTTCCTGAGGAGGGAAGGTTGGTCTTGTGAGTTAGGTTGGACATCTTCTTTTGGTTGGTGCTTGGAAGACAAGGTTGGGGGAATAGTATCTGAGGAAGTGTGTGGAGGATTAACGTAGGTGGGATTAGGGTTTGCATGGTTTATAGGATTTGGGGTGGACTGTTTCTTTTGGGATTGTGAGTCGTCCTTATCTCGTCCTTGAGCAACTAGACTTGCAAATCTGTTATTAGTGGTAGTTTGGCCTCCCTGTCTTGTATTTTGTTTACCTTGTTGTCGGGGTTGTCGGCGTTGTCTCGATACTGTCATCCATGGTCCCAAGTTGGGTTCTGGAGGGTCAGTTGGATTCTGTACAGATGATGGATTCTGGGTTACGGGGTGAGGCGATGTCCCAGAGGACGTGGCTCCAGAATGTTGTGGTACAATTGGTACAGTAGATGTTGAAGATTGGTTTTGACAGCGCTCTACTGAATGTCCGTATTTTCCGCATCTGTAACAAATTGAATTCAAACCTTCGTATTCAACATGGATGCGTCTACCTCTAATCATGATGGTGCCCATCAGAGGTTTGTCCAGATCAATCTCTACGCAAACTCTCGCGAATTTTCCCCTGGTAGCAAATAACGTGTTGAGGTCCACCTTTAGAGGCTTCCCTATAGCCGAGGCAATTCCAAAGAGGACTGCTTCATCGTATAACTGGAGAGGAAGATTGGAAAGACGAGCCCATACATATAGTGATTGGACATTATCAACGTATGGGTCGAAATCTGGATTCCAAGGTCGCACTGTGATGTAGAAGCCAAATATCTCCCATGGTCCTTCTGTAAGGGCCCGTATGTAGTCTGCTTCAAGTTCGAAACGTACGCAATAGTTGTCGTTAGGAAGGTCAATGATGGTGATCTTTCCTCTTGGACCCCAAATTTGATATAATCGGCGTTCTAGAGTCGGGAAAGGAACAGTTTTTCCCAACACCTTGATAATTAATGCTGAATTCCATCGTGCATTAAGTTCCTTCAAAACATCATCATCAATCTCCACAAAAGCGATGCCTTTTTCCTCTTCCAAAAGAGGAAAGTTGCGTCTTCGAACAACCTAGGATCTCGAGAAGCAGTAGTTGCCGACATGTAACTAGTGTAAACAAGAGATGGATGATGATATGATAGATAATTTAATAAAGGACGTGCCACTGAATTGGAAGAGCATATTTGATATTAATCCCCCACCACATTTGAACTAAAGTGGCTCAAATCCCTACTACTCTCGCTCAGCATCTCCCACACTCAACACATGAAGTTACGATGCGACAATCAAGCAACTTTGCACTTCGCTTTCAACCTAGTTTTCCACGAACAGACATAGCATATTTGAGTCGAAGTTGAGAAATGAAAACCTACAAAATCCCAATCGCCAGAATCCACATCCGAAACTCCCGATTAGCGTCAAAAACCTTAACCGTCACCTACCAACCTTTTCCGAATCAAAGAGCCACCACTGTCGTCGGAGAGCCGCGCCCTTGAGTCGAAGTTGCCGTCCCTACTTCGAAGCCCGCCGTCGGATAGCCACCACTGTCGTAGCAGCGTTGAGGACTCAAGAGTCTAAAGTGCCTAGCGACTACTCGAACCAGATCGGGAACCATGGGAATAACCAAATCGCTTCCTGGTATCCGATTACAAACAAATCCAACTACAACATCGGCTCCCGACTCCATAACGCCGAGATACACCACTTCCGAGAGCGAGCAATGCCGCCGGGAAGAAACTAACATGTTGGATTTAACTTTCGGTGTGGTTTTCTATGTTGTTGGTCTTTGAGTGGATGACTCTCCTTATGTATCATCGCACTACGATAAGAGCATCTTAATAGCTTCTCCATTTTATAATATTTGGATAATTTTAAAGATATTGGTCCAACAGATTCTCCATTTCATTCTCCAAAATGGAGAATAATGGGAAAAAGTGGGGGAGTCTTCCCTAAATTTGAAGACATTCTCCAAATAAATGGAGAATTCTCCAAGACATAGATTATGTTGGATTTGATAAAAATGTAAAGGGTAGATTTTTACTTTTAATTCTCTATTTTGGAGAAAAAGTTAGGGAAGTTGTTGACATCTAATAATTTTAACTTTGCCTATTAAAAAAAATTAAATTTAACTTATCTAATTATTTATACCTAGGATATAAAGAGTTTATACAAAAAAAACACATATGTCGTAGGAAGTAAGAAAATGAAAAGAATACATCAAGTATAACAAGAAAATCAACAGTTTGGATCAAATAATTACCGTACTACATGAAACATTAATAATTGATGTTTCACTAACAAGTACAAATATCAGAATGTAAGACCAACATTTCCGATCATATATATATATATATATATATATATATATATATATATATATATATATGATTTAGGCAAGGAAGGAATGACCACAAGAGGATTTTTTTTCTTTGTACGGAAATAGCATATGTTTCCTTCATATCTAAAGAATGAGGTTCATCATCTCCGGGCAAACTCCAATCAAACTTCCACACCAAACTCGCGAGTGCAAGCTCAATGCTCGCTATAGCAAACGATATCCCTGGGCAACCCCTTCTCCTCGCCCCAAACGGGATAAGCTTGAAATAGTGCCCGTTAAAATCCACTTGAGAATCCAAGAATCTCTCGGGTTGGAATTCATCCGGATCTTCCCATTGGGCCGGGTCTCTTTGGATGGCCCACACGTTAGTGATGACTCGAGTCCCTGCAGGGGTTGTGTATCCATTGAGTTCCACGTCCCGAGTTGACTCTCTTGGGACTAAGAGAGGAACTGGAGGGTGCAACCTCATGGTCTCCTTTATAGTTGCTTTTAGGTACTTCATTTCGTTCAAGTCTTTTTCTGTAATGAAGGGAGATGATCCAACGATTCGACGAATTTCAGCTTGTAGGGTTTGCACGGTTTTTGGATGCCTTAAGAGCTCGGACATGATCCAATCTAGTACGGTATAGATCGTTTATGTCCCCGCTGCAAAGGCATCCTAAAAACACGAGTAAACCAATCATTCAACACTATTAATTATTTGGTAGAAATACTTATGATACAAACAAATGTGATATAATAAGTCATACCAAGATGAGTGCTTTGATGGAGTCTCTTTTCAAGGGAAACCCAATGATTCCAAGGAAAACCCCTCAAGAAACTCATCAAACTCTCTTCTTACCCTATCCACCCTCGCATCCAAGCCACTCACCCGGCTAACCCAACCTAGCCATGGTACAAAATCACCTACGTAGAACCCACCCAACAACACTAAGAACTCTTTCAAAAACCTTTGAAACTCATTTTGTCCTCATATTTCTTCCCGAACGCAACCCTACACACGACGTCGTTGAAAAACTTAATACAAACCTCACTCAAATTCACCTCTTTCCCCAACAAACCCCCGATTTGTTCAACCATTAAAGAAGCTTCTTCTCTCCTTACTTTATTGTAAGACCTAACTCTAGGGTTACTAAGAAGGTGGAGAACACTGATGCTCCTTACTTGGCGCCAATATTCACCATAAGGTGACGCAACCACGTCTTTTCCGTCATATAACATCCGCTTGAAGACGCCCTTGTCGGGTCGGTCAGAGAACGCCGTGTCATGGGTCTTCATGATGTGGCTTGCTGATGTGGCCGAAGAGACTACAAGCACGTTCTTGGCGCCTAGGCGGAGGAGCATGATGTCTCCGTACTTGCGTGAAAGCGCTTGGAGTCCGCGGTGGGGGTATGCAGTTAGCTGGTGGAGATTTCCGATCACCGGATGACGCGGTGGAGAAGGTGGGAGGTTTGTTTTGGTGGTGGTGGTGGTGAAATTCGTTTTAATTAGCCATTTGTAGAGTAAGAACAAGAAGAAGAGGTAAATAATAAGAGCAAGAGGATTCAAATTTTGCAAGTTTAACCCTAGTGGTTCTATGAACTCCATAGTGTAACTGTGTAAGTATACAAATTATATTGCTCTACTACTCTAGTTTGTTTCATTCACTATTTATATACCATCGCACAACTTAAAATCTCTCCTCACGCACAAACCATAAATTCTTCACTTGTATCAAGTGCATTTCAATACCTTTGCTAGCGCTGCGGGTGTGGTTAGGAACTCGGCAGGGGAATGGGTGGGTGGTTTCGGTGTTAACCTGGGGATCTGTACCGTGCCCATGGCTGAGTTATGGGGATTGGTACATGGCCTCAAGTTAGCTTGGGAGTTGGGTTATCGATCGGTTATCTTCGAAACGGATTCGCTATTGGTAATCAAACTCATCAAGAACACCATTGCCCCTCACCATCCCCTTGCCAGTCTGGTACGTATGTGCCAAGACTATATGAGAAGAGACTGGAATATCCAGTTTCGTCACGCCTTCCGCGAGGCGAATAGAGTAGCGGATTTCTTAGCTAGTTTTGCTTTGAACATTCCCATTGGTTTGCTTGTATTGTCTGACCCGCCGGAGGGTGTAGTTGATCTTTTACTTGACGATGTAAGGGGTCGGGCTATCCCCCGTATGATGACTACTTAGCCGCCTTTTCTATCAATAAAAGCGCGTCCAGATGCGCCGGAGACCACTGACTCTCCTTCCCACCAAAAAAAAAAAGTATATGTATTTTGTTTCCTTCTTTTTGTCTTGTGGTTATGGATCACTATACAAAGAAGTGCACAAACCGTATGACCATTGACTTTATATGGCTCAAAGTCCATAGGGTAGAATGTGTTGGAGATAATTAGGTCCCACATCGAAAGATGGGAAAAGTATATAAGTTCGGTGAGTTACTCCTCCTATTGTCAATTGGTTTTAGTCTGAAATATCGTCGGGTTTATGTGTTGTGCTTGGGCCTAATGCGCGTGTGCGCTCATATGCACACGACCCCCGCTCTACCGGTCCGCCTGTATCGGACTTTGACATGGTATCAGAGCAGTTAGCCTCAATTCAGCTCACAATCCGTGCGCTGTCTGTATCGGACTTTGACATTATGTTTTATCCCATGACGAGGCCGGAAAAGTATACCGATAGACAGAGTTTGGATTTAAAAGACGAACTGAATCCGAGTAACATGTCTTATATTACAACCCTAGACAGATTTTAAAACTTGTTTAGGTTTGAGGTTCAAAAGTAGAATTGTTCTAATTTCGGGATCATGTGCGTAATGCCTTGTTTGACTCCAAAATTCAAACGGCTTTCACTTCGACACTCCTAGTAGAATTGAACCAGAAAAAAAAAATCCGACCTAAAATACGTAGGGCCCGTTCGCAGGGATGAAATGAGGGGTTATTAAATTATTTTACATGGTTATTTTTCCGGGCTCACAATCTGGGCGTTCAGTGCAAAAAGATGAAGGGATGAAAATTATTCTAGGGGATGAAAATGGAGGAATAAATCAGAAAATTTTCATCCATCTCAATACCGATTATTGGGGTTATTGGTGAGATAAATACAATATAGGTCATTTTTGCCCCTGCATTTGCAGCTTCTTCATCCTTGGTGAGTTCAACTGTTCATCGCTCTCGCAAGCAACAACCCTGAATTTGTTCACCTTCTCCACGCTTCGCCTTCTTCTTATTGGAATTTGTGGTACTTTTAGTCGTCGCCTTGATTTGCTAGGGAAAAAACGGATCGGAAAATCTTGTGAAACGATCTCAAGATCTTCGAAGGGAAGGAGTTTGGTTTAGCGGACGGGGGCAGATTCCTGTGAAAATTGTGCGATGCTGCCTGGAGAGAGATCGAATAGAGGTATCACTAAACTGTAATTTGTATCTTGATTTTGAAATGAGATATGTGATTTCACTGGACAGATTGTTCATCCTTGGTGAGTTCATTGGACTATAATTTACAGCTTGCTCATCCTCAGTTAGATCATTTTTTTTATATTGGGAAAGTTGTTCGATCTCATAGACAGCGCGTCGACTATTGGATCGAAAGGTCGAAAAGGATCGGCAGATGGGCTAACCGTCATGAAGAACCACAACAAATGAGAAAAAGAAAACACAAAAATACCCGAAAGCAGAGACGTCATCAGGGGAAAGCAGAATGATTCGGTCAAAAATACCCGAAAGTATAGACGTTCATCTGCGAAGGAAGTACACAAGCATGAAGCCTAGGAAACAACTGTGGACATCTCATATTTGAACTGCAACAGAGCCGTCAGAAGTCGATCACACGTCCACGGTGATATCATTGGATTGTAATTTGAATCTATTTCAACGCTAATGGAGAAATCACTTTATAGTTATATACACACGAGCAGTGGAACAAACAAGTTCAATAACAAGAAAGAGAATTAAGGTTCTTGTGATTTTGAAACGATTATAAGAATCATATGCATGCCCATTTTCGTAATTTTATCAGTAATAATTTACATTTATACCAAACACATTATTTTGCTATTTCATCTCTATCTACATCTTCATCTTACGCCTACGATAATCCTCCAAAATTAGCAAATAAATCCATAATTAGATCATTTTAAAAGACTCCAATATAGGTGTGCCGTCGATTTTTCAAACTCACAATACTCTTTTTATATATGCATATGATTCAGACAAATTTTAATATGATCAAACTTGTTCATAAAAGCGACCCTAAATACTAAACGGAACGAATTTTAGTGTTTTTATATATTTGGTTCATTTAAAAATGAAATCAAACCTCTTCATCTACGGTAGCTCTTCTGCTCGATTACGAGTGAGAGAATTGGTTCTTCTCTCTCGCTTCTGCTATCATCATCCGAACAAGCGTTGATGCAATCGGTTTACGGTGGTCACTCAAGCATCCCGGTTACTCCTCCAGTCGCTACATAACAGGTTCCCTTCCCTTTTACCCTAATTTTATTCTTCTGTGTTAACTTTGCTGAATAAGCTCCAGCACTCATCAATCGACTTCAGTTTATCAATGAGGAACGAGCGAGACTAGAGGAGAAATTAAGATGAGAGTATTTATATATGTATGTGTGATATTTAGAATCAACGGTTGGTTCATTGACTTTGAATTGCCCCAATGGTCTAGAAGTTGCAGATATTCAGATTCATGTCGCCGCTTTGATATTTGGATTCATATTAGGATCCGAATTTTCTTCATCGTGTTTTTAGCCTAACCGACATTGTGTTTGTTGTGTTATTCATCCTGAAAACAACAGAGGCAGAAGTTGATTTGGGAACCCTAATAGCATTTGAATCATTGATGTAATCATTGTGATAATCTCTGATGGATTTGAATAAATTAGCGGTAATATTTGATGTTGTCGCTGTGCACATGAAGCTAATAGCATTCTGAAACCAAATGAGTAGACGCAATATTCCTAGCGCATCTGTGATTTTCAGCTATGCAATAACAACTTATAGCTTTTTGGCTTTATCACCTTCTTGTGCCATACGCACCTTACATTTCGCCATGGTCTTGCCTCAAGTTCTGTAGACCAGACTTTTTTATTGATTGATATTTTTGTTATATTGAAGTGCTGTTTTGGAGTAAAGCATAATCCCAAATGCTGGGATTTGAATCTTAATTGCTTAAACCATTGAAGATGAGTTTGGAATTTTTTATCTTCGGGACACTGTCCCCTAGCATAGCTAAAGAACTAAAAGGCCACAGATACTTTATAGCAGCAGCTTAATCCAGTGATAGAAGAAATTCTCATTTGGTAAAACTTGAGAATTATGGCTTGAAGATAGACTCGTCAAATGTGAATCTGTTGTATGCAGCAAGTTCAATTGTTTTGAAATCATCTTTTAGCCCATTTTGCAATCTGCTTTGTGCATTCTTATGAATTATGGTTGTGTGATCAAGTGGTTCGTTTCTGGGTCTCCATTTTCTGTTCTGTTTGGAGCTAAATTAGGATATTGGTATCGATTCCTATTTACTGATTTTCTATGTGATCTCGTAGGGCAGTCTTCTTGTTGGAACAATGGTCCTAAATAATGGCATCATTATTGCTTCAGGACAGCAACCCCTGTTCTCCTTTGGAGTCATCTCTGATGTTCAATATGCTGATATACCCGATGGTCGCTCTTTTCTGGGAGTTCCAAGGTATTATAGACACAGCATTCTTGTGTTGCAAAGAGCAGTCCAAAATTGGAACAGTAATGAAAATATCAGCTTTGCCATTAATTTTGGAGACATTGTGGACGGATTTTGTCCTAAAGACCAATCTCGTAATACTATAGAGAAGGTTGTTTCGGAGTTTGAGAAATTCAATGGCCCTGTTCACCACATGATTGGTAATCATTGCCTCTATAATCTTCCTCGTGAAGAACTACTTCCATTACTGAAGATACCTGGTCATAATAATAGATGTGCTTACTATGATTTTTCACCGGCTCCTCAATATAGATTTGTGGTCCTTGATGGTTATGATATTAGTGCTATTGGCTGGCCGAAAGATCATCCCAACACCATTGCGGCCTTGAAGCTTCTCAATGAAAAGAACCCAAACACAGACAAGAACAATCCCGATGGGCTTGTTGGTGTTGACAGAAGATTTGTAAAGTTCAATGGAGGTGTTGGGAAAGAACAATTGGAATGGTTAGACGGTGTCCTTGAGGACGCAACTCGCCTGAAGCAGAAAGTAGTCATCTGCTGTCATCTTGCATTGGGTCCTGGTGCTTCCTCTTATGCAACACTCTTATGGAACTATGATGAGGTTATTGATGTTATACACAAGTACAAGTGTGTAAAAGTTTGCCTTGCGGGTCATGATCACCGTGGAGGATACAATGTTGATTCTTATGGGATCCACCATCGAGTCTTTGAAGCAGCACTTGAGTGCGCTCCTGGGCTTGATGCTTTTGGCTACATCAGTGTTTATGAGGACAAGTTATCGCTAATTGGCACCGGGGTCATGAGCAGCACTGAGATGGTTTTTGACTCCTAAGGCAACAACATATCCAAGATGGTCACCCTTGCATACGCACTTTCTTATGATAATTCATGTACACTACATTTGGATTTTTACAAATATTGATTGTGGATTTATTGCAACATATTGTAAAGTTTGCAATGCTCAATTGATCACTTCCTACAAGACTTTCTTTGATATTAAGAATATATTTATAATAGATAGCTACCGGCTTGAAAACACTAGCAATCGGTTATAAATTTAGTGAAGCCCTCGGCTTATCATCCGAGGTGGTTGATAAAGTTAGAGAATTGGTTTCATTGGAAGATTAACTTGTCGACTTGACAAATCCGAACCGAACCCGAAATTCAGGCCCTAAGCATTGTCCGAGTTTGTCAGATATTTGGATCCGGTAATATGCGATATATTAGCCCACTGCGTTCTATCTTTGAATCATCATCAGTTTTTGATATTACATGATTTTTACCCCAAAAAAATACAGTCACTTCATTGACGACCATGAAAATGTATAACTTCAACACGATTTCTACCCAAAAAATAAAAGAACCAATAAAGAGCAATTAGGCCCCGCGTTGAGCGGGGAGGCGGGAGACAACTACCGGCTGGAGTATAGTATAAAAAAAGACCCAAGCAGGAGCAAATCGAACAAAATCTCGAGCTCTCTATAATATTCGGATCGATAAACTAAAATATGTTTCTCGTGCTCTCTAATTATTCCGATAAACAAATTTCTGCTGGCCATTAACACGTCTTGGAATGCGTCCCTATAAAGCTTCACTGGATTCCTCACACATTTAACCCTCTTAATCTTCTTCTGCGTTGAACTTGCTCAGTAACCTCCTCCAATCACCAATCGCCCTCGGTTCATCAACCAGGAGAGAAGATATTAAGGTGAGTCGAGTTTTTTATGTATGCAAGTGAATTTTTCTGGATATGCAAATTTCTGTTGTATTATTTTCTTACTGAATTTTTTATCATTAGAAAAGCATGGATGTTCTGAATTTAGCTGCTGCATTGTTACTGCATGTTTTATCCGGATATCTAACCTATATATTTACCTCGAATATCCGAGGGTCTATTTGGTACCCGTATCTAGATATTAGATATCCACCTCGAATATCCGGATATCTGACCTCTATAATTTACTTTTTGCAATTATCTTTCAACTTGTAGATGGGTTTGAAGAGAGGTTTTCAAATTTTAGTTGGCTTTCAGTTAGCTAATGTCTGCTATGTTTAGCTGATTAATTTTGGACTCTTTCAAGCTGTTTTTGTGAAATGCTTTTGCATTCTTATATGAT
Source organism: Fagopyrum esculentum (assembly GCA_033239045.1). Classification (NCBI taxonomy): domain Eukaryota; kingdom Viridiplantae; phylum Streptophyta; class Magnoliopsida; order Caryophyllales; family Polygonaceae; genus Fagopyrum; species Fagopyrum esculentum. The sequence continues at coordinate 6,176,456 of BSUD01000006.1, read as the reverse complement.
TTCATTACTGATGTTCTTTGTGATCTCATAGTGTAGTATTTTTCCTGTTCCCACAATGGTCCTAAGCAATGGATTCACTACTGCTTCAGACCAGCAACCCCTCTTCTCATTCGGAGTTATCGCTGATGTTCAGTATGCTGATGTACCTGATGGTCGGTCTGTTATGGGAGTCCAAAGGTATTATAGACACAGCATGCTTGTGTTGCAAAGGGCAGTCCAGAATTGGAATAGCCGCGATAATCTCAGCTTTGCTATGAATTTTGGAGACATTGTAGACGTGCATTGCCCGAAAGCTCATTCTCTTGATACTGTAAAGAAGGTTGTTTCCAAGTTTGAGGAATTCACTGGTCCTATTTACCACATGATTGGTAATCATTGCCTGTATAATCTTCCTCGTACAGATCTACTTCCTTTACTGAAGATACCCGGTCATCATAACGGCTGTGCTTACTATGATTTTTCACCAACTCCTAGCTATAGATTTGTGGTCTTGGATGGTTATGATATTAGTACAATTGGCTGGCCAGGAGATCATCCCAACGCACTTGCGGCCTTCAAGCTTATCAATGCAAAGAATCCAAATATGAACAAAAACAGTTCAGAGGGGCTAGATGGTGTTGAGAGACGGTTTGTCATGTACAATGGAGGTATTGGGAAAGAACAACTGGAATGGTTAAATAGCGTCCTTAAAGACGCGACCAACTTGAAGCAGAAAGTAATCATCTGTTGTCATGTTGCTTTGGATCCGATTGCTTCTTCATTTGAATCACTTCTATGGAATTATGATGAGGTTATTGATGTAATTAGCAGGTACAAGTGTGTTAAAGCTTGTCTGGCTGGTCATGATCACCGTGGGGGATACAGAGTTGATTCATATGGGATTCATCATCGAGTCTTTGAAGCGGCTGTTGAGTGTCCTCCTGGGTCTGATGCTTTTGGATACATCGATGTCTATGAAAACAGGTTATCAGTTATCGGCTCCGGTGTCTTGAGCAGCACTGAGATGGTTTTCGACTCTTGAAGACAATTTATAAATGTGCAGACAAATTTACATCATTTATGTAAACCACACTTTGTTGTTGATTGTACGTGACAAAAACCTCCAAAAAAGCATTGTAAATGGAAGTAACACACTGTTCCGGCATTTTTCTCCGGACAAATTTCCGACCAACTTTCTCGGAAAACTGACTTGTCTTTTGATTAAATTTGCTAAATTTAAGAGAAAATTTCAATCTGCCTCTCAGTGTGAGGTTTGGAAGTTTCTCCCCTCGAATCTTTGTTTTTTAAACCTAAACGACAGAGTAACGTTGACCCGTCAATAAAGCTCCAGCATCACCGCAAGAGGATTTGGATCGCTAGACTTGAGACCTCGAGAGATTGATCGGAATTGGCGATAACTAGTAGTTAGGGATTTGGGAATTAGGATTTTGAGGAAGAAACGGGGTAACTGAGTTTCTCGGGGAAAGTTGGTCGGAATATTGACCGGAGTAAATGGCTGGTGCAGCGTGTTGTCATACCCACCTACAATTAGGATACCTTTCCACTTTCTGTAAAGCATTTTACCGTTGATTGGATCTGGTTTCCGGTAAGCAACAAAGTCTCGCCGTCAACACGTCTTTGACTCCGTCGCCAGAATGCGAATACCCTCTCCCAGACCGTTGATAAAAAAAAAAAAAAAAAAAAAAAAAA
>BSUD01000006.1:6141432-6171348 GCA_033239045.1 Fagopyrum esculentum | reverse complement strand
ATATATATATATATATATATATATATATATATATATATATATATATATATATATATATATATATATATATATATATATATAGAGTCCCTGAATTTTTAGGCCCATAATATTTAGTTTTAGTTGTTTTATGACACAAAATTATTCGTCATAATTAATGGTTAAACCTCAATATTATGTGTAAATAGTCAAGAATTTATATCCTTTTTATGTTTTTATCTCCTCTTTTATTTAACTTTTTTTCTCCAATAATATATTAAAATTAAGAACGATCTTATTTTATTTTTTATCGCTAATATAGTAAGTATTAATCATTAAGTAACAAACATATTTTACTTTTTATTGTAGGGAAGTAATTTTAATTTATTAGAAAAAAATATTTTTACATTTTTTTTTCTAATTTTTTTCTTAATAAAATATAATTTTTAAAATCTAAAAAACGTTGAGAAAGGTTTTTCTAAACTCATTGGATATATATAAAAATAGGCAAGTAAGGGGAGGCTTACGGCTTACCTTGTCCTTGCTTTGGAGAAGCTGTGACGACGAGGGAGGCCTGGAGCTCAGAGAAATGGCGACCCTTCTCTTCAGCATAGCAAGCTAAAGCCATGGAAGAGATGACCAATGCAACAACAAGAAACCCATTTGTAACCGCCATTGATTGATTTCTCTTTGTTTTTGTTGTAAGTTTGAAACTCTGAATGAATGAATGAATCCCTTTCTTTCTGGTTGTGTTTATATAGAGGGATCCCTCTCACAACTTATATTATACATTTACTTTGACAGAATCAAAGGCTTTGTTTGTCTTTTGCTAAACCGTACTTATGAAAAGGTACTATCGTTTGATTATAAAATTAATCTCAATTTAATATCATCCACTGAGGCAAAGTCAAACCCAGATGATGCCTCTAAATTTTGGCCAAAGGGTGGGAGGGATTTTTTTTATTTTTTATTCAAACAATTTGCAGCCTTTTTATTGCTGTTATAAATCTCAATTATCATCTTGGTTGTGTAATTGACTTTTTCTTCGTAATCTCAAGAATCCCTGGAGCCTGCACAGCTGCACTACAGGTATTCGGGCAGATGGGCGGACCGGTCCGACTTTATTCGAATTTACCGAACACACTCATCGAGTCCGTTCAGTTTGACGAGCATGACTCTTGTGGAGAGGAGTGAGGAGGGTTGTGAGTCACAATCAGATCAAGATTATTTGAACATTTGAGATTAAAAAAGGGGTTGTGGGCACGTCGATATTTACAATGAATACTTTTGTTGTTCATATTTTGTGAACACGTCGTTCATTTTTTATATGATAGTAGTTCAATTTTAACCTGCTCAGTCACATTCAATTCATTTATCATGTTTCGCTCAAAGTTTTATCGTGTTTCTCTTCCTGATTCCAACAACAATGAGTTATTGCCTCTTTTACTAGCCGTTATCCTCCTTCTAACAACTCCATAAGAATGCATATGAAATTGTTACTTTTTAAGGTTAAGTTATGTACAATATGTGTTCTATGAAATACCCCAATGAAATTTTAGTATAAAGTAAGCAACAACAATAATCTTAATTAGTTCATTTTTTTGATAATTTGTTTCCTTTTTTTTTATCAATGTGCAGTTCATTTTTTGCAAACTATGTTTAATTTGTAGATGTAAAAACTTGTCAAAAAAGACATATGTAATCCCTAAAATAGTTCTAAATCGAGAATTATGTTCATTTTTTTTGGCTATAGTGACTTCATTTTTTACACACATTGTGTTCATTTTTATACAAACAATGTTCATTTTCATGTTCCAACTATAAATAAAAAAACGTTATATGTAAATTCATCTTTTTTTCTGTTGTGCATCAACCAAAAGATGGAAAAAAAAAAACCGAAAAAGAAAGACCACTTGAATTAAAAGTAAAAAACGTAGAAGGATGAAAGAGAAGAAGTGATGACATAAATAATAGCTTTTGTATTGTGGTTGAGTTAGCCATGAAAATGATGAAACTTTTGAATAGATAAGAGGATGAAATAAGTTTGAAATGTAAATTATCGATTACAACCAATTTAAATAAAGAATTGAAAGAATTAACAAAATTTATTGGTAGATTTCATTGTTAGGTTTTCTACAAACTGTTAAAGTCCGATATAGGCGGACCGGTAAAGCGGGCGTCGTGTGCATACAAGCGCACATGCGCATTAGGCCCAAGTTCAGCACATAAACCCGGCGAAGTTCCATCCTAAAACCAATTGGCAATAGGAGAAGTAGCCCACCAACCTTATATACAAGGCTCGGAGTGTCCCCATCTTCGACGTGGGACCTTATTATCTCCAACAGAGTCTCTTCACTTGAAACAAACTCTCTCTCTCTACAACAATTTATATATATAATTTATTAAATTCTAAAATAGATAAGTAAATTTTTATTAGATTCATATTTATGTTTTTTTAGTCTATGTAAAGCTTAAAAAGTATTCATAAATATAAATTGTATAACTTAGCTCAAATAAATATATATATTTATTTTTTAAAATTTATTATTATATAATTAATAAATTATTTTTTAAAATTATTAGTAATAATTAATAATTGTTTTTAAAATTTATTAGTATATAATTTTTTTAAAATTTATTAGTATATAATTTTTTTAAAATTTATTAGTATTTAATTTTTTTAAATTATTAGTATATAATTAAAATTATCAATATATAATTGATAAATTGTTTATAAAATTTATTAATTTATAGCGAGTATTGTTAACGTGTTATATATAAAATTGAAATGGATGAATAATTGAATTTGATACGTGGTTCCGCCTCTTGTTTGGATACGTACTTATCTGTCTACAGCTTATCTTCTCCAAATAAAAATAAAAACGTCATCCAAGTATATCATGTCGACCATGTTCTCGTCGTATGTACGTCTACTACAGCTTCAAAAAATGCGCAGCCTTATTAGTTTATTTATAGCATTCGGCATCACTTTGATTTTCATTAATCGATTATACAATAATATGTAATCAAATTCAACATACTTGCTAAAGTTACATCACAATGTATATATTGACTCTTCGCCTAAAACAACCGTCCAAAATTTTAAACTATTTATAATTATGTATTAATATTTACAAATGTATGATAATATTTCATATTGCAAGCTAATATTTCGTCTCTTCTATTAAAACAATTTGGTTTACTAGACTTTTTCTAGTTTTGTCTTTAGTAAATGTACCATTTGAGAGAAGAGTGTGTAGAGTTTGACAATAAATACAAAAGGTTGGGTATATTTATTTAATTGAAACATTAAAAAACATAATTAATACTATATTATTTAAAAAGGCATAATTATCAAAATTGTCTCATTTATTTCACAGTGCAAGCTAATATTAACGTTACGATGGTACAACTTATTTATAAAGATCGTGGACCATAATGGTTTCATTGACCTTGTTCGAGGTAATGGTGAGTTGACTTTTAACATATGCATAATGCTTACCAATCATAAATTTGTCGATATTCGTATACAATGGTGGGAAAGTCCATGAATGTAACGTGCTTCATTTTATGATCAATACCTGCTTGAATAATCTACGTTACATATAATACCTACTTTAATTTGTTTGCTCATAAACTTTAGACAACTGAATTTAAATAATATGCCCAAATACCTTCTATTGCAAGCTACACTAGTTGACTTTTCCTGCCTAAACTAGTTGACTTTTAAGTAACATGCATATAGGGTAACCAACTCAATTGATCTTATATACATTAGCATAAACCTCTTTTACCACGTATAAATGTTACATTTTTCGAATACCCAAAAAGTTGTTTTAAAAAGTGAATTTTTAAATGTTAATATAAATTGAAAAGTGATTTCTAGTTTTTTTAAAAGCAATATTTAAAAAAATAATTTTTAAATTTTTACAATTTTTTTCTATCAATTTTATCAACAATTATATGTTAATAAAATCACTCATAAAACTCAACCCAAATAAGGTGCGGGTAACACACTTAGTCGTATGTACTTATAAACCAAATTATTATATACCCAATTGCTTACAAGTATTTATGGCCCATTTTGGGCCCAATATGAATAAGTCACAGCCCAATAATCATACGTTAGGTCATTGTTTGATCCACAGTTGTTCAATTTAGGTGGACTCTTATCACATAAATAGGCAGTGGTTACAAATTCTATTTTAAAGTTGGTTTTGGGTTCTTGAAAGTTGAGTGCTTTTTGTTTAACATATTTTTATCTTTAGATGATGATGATGATGATTTTGAATTTTGGAGTTTGAAGTAAATAGATGTCTTATGGTGGATCATTAGTCGACAGTCTAGAGTTGTTGTGAGCTTCTTCCTCCAAAAACGGGTTGATTTTTTCTCAAATTGCACGAAAACAGTTTCGTAGACATGAAACCTTGTATCTCTTGCATCAGAAACAACTTGTCTTCTTCAAATTTTTTTTTTTATTTCTATATCTCATTATCATCTGGAAAAAAATGGCATCGACATGCAAGCTACAAAGAGATGCTAATGAATTTCCAACATATGCAATAAACACAGTCTATGTAAAGGCGAGACAGTGGAAACATTTCTCTATAGGTTCCACATGGACGAGCTTCCTCATCCTCTCATACTAGAGATCCTGAAACAGGGGCGGGAAGGCAACGGAGACGCCATGGGCTGCAGGGTGGTTGTCGATGGTGGGAGAGATTGCATTGCTGCTAGGAAGGGAAGGCAACGGAGGCGTAGTGGTGGTGAGTCAGAGTAGCAATGTAACAGTTCCCGGTTTGAAACAGGGACGTCCTTAGTTTGAAGAAAGATGGAGAAGCACCAAGTGTTGTCACTTGGAAAGTTGACGCGCATTTTCAGTCAGAGTTGGATTTTCTTTCCCAGTTTCAGTGCACGTCCGCGTCAACTGTTTTACTGACCGATTGACCCACTTAGAAATTTCGAACCTCAACACACCCTTTTATGACGACCCCGAACTTCGCGTTCTCATCCGCAAGGATGCTTTAGGATGGACTACTTCTAGAAGATAGTTTGTACTAACCGCTTTCCGTTTTAAAAAAACTTTTAGAAGTCGATCGCCCTAATGTATCCTTACAGATAAGGTGTTCAACATAATAGTGTCATTATTTGGGTTTGAGCCGTGACCTAGAGATTGCGGGTGTGTCTTCAATATTTGTTGATTTCCTTAAAATGTATTCAACCCTAACTTGAGTGAACCTAAAAATTAGAGAAGGTATGTTGAAAATAATCTTGCATTTTTTATGACGGTTTTCAAACTTGGTGAATAGTCACCAAAACTCTTGTAAGGGCGTGTTTGGTAGCATGTACTCTAACTTCCGTATCATCACATATGAACATCTCGTTGTATCTCGTTATCTAACGAATATGTGTACATCAAACAAGTTACACTCACTTTCATTATTTTTATTAGACCACTCGCACCTATTGAATCTGACTAAATTACATAAGTTTAAGCCGAACCGGTTCAACTAAGGAAAGCATTTTGATAAAGAGAAAAAAAAAGAGAAGGGGGTTTTGGTTAAAAAAGTTATTGAGAACTTGAAGCATCATAATTTGTCCTTTCTGAGTTATTTCTAGTTTGCATGATGTTCATTTATAAATACAATTTACGGCTACGAACAATATATAATCAATATTTAAATATATACTTAGGGTCGGATTAGTATTTATATTAGTACATCAAATATATGTATAAGATTTTAGTATGAAATTGGTTTTTGATATCTTAGTAAATTTTGGTATAAGAACGACAACACAAAAAATATATAAATTTTATAAAAAAAAAAATTCTTGAGAAAAGGTTCTTGAGATAAAGGAATGAAAGATTATACGGAGTATATGATATTTAGAATACATGTTAGTGGATAGTAAGAGGAAAAATCCAAACTTCGAGGACATAAATGAAACCTTGAGGAATTTTAAATTTAGTTACAAAAGGAATGAAAGATTATATATGATATTTAGTAAATTTTGATTTCATAATCTATTTTAACTTTATTTTTTTTTATTTTTTTAATTATTTTTTAATGAATTTTAATGTAATATATTAAGGATGTGTATAAAGAGGAAACAAATGAAACCTTGGTAACACCAAAAGGAATTTTGAAACTTAGTGGATACCAAGAGAAAAAGTTCAAACTTTGATGACACCAAGAGGAAAAATCCAACATTTAACTCTTATCTTTTCGTAATTATACCAAATACATTTCACTTATATTCATATTCATCCTCTTAAACAATTGCATCTTCTTAATTCTTCATCCAAATAATTCGCTTTATTCTCATCTTCATCAATGTAATCTTACGTTACCAAACGGATCCACTAATACAAAAGAGATTAAGAAAACAATCATTTTACACCACATTAAATAAAATGTTTTAAAAAAAGTAATTTAAAGATTCTTAAAAACCTTGAACAACATCGTTAGAAAAGGACATATATAGTTTAATAATTTAACATATGACCTTTTTAGAGTACAACTTTTATTTTGTTATTATTTTTGGTAAGCTGATTAACTCAAGTTTCCACTATAACTAGTTTAAATAAAAAGACGAACAAAGTTGTGGTTAGTGTTTTGGTTGCTTTAGTAACTATAATTGACTATCTTTTATATACAAACCAACATTCACCATAAACAAATGCATGACAAAAAAAAAATTGTTATTATTTATATAAATAATAGAATATGATGCGTTAACTCGATAATTAAAGTTGAAGTTTATGCTCTCAAATCAGATCTACAAGAGACGCTCAGATTAAAGATTAAAAAAAAACGAAATGGGGTGATAACCTTTGTGTTATCAAGACACTCCAAGGATTGTGGAGTTGTCCGTGGGAGGTCGAGATGATTATTTCCGACTCCATGTTGGATCTCCGTTTCTTTGACGAAATCCAAATCAGACATATTTTCAGAGAAACCAACTGTGTTGCTGACCGACTGCCCATCTGGGAATTTCGAAACTCAACGCCTGTTTTTCTAACGATCCCAAACTTCGTGTTCTCATCCGTAAGTATGCTTTCGGATGGACTACCTCTAAGAGATAGTTCAACCTAACCGCTTTTTAAAAAAAAAAAAATATATGATGCGAGAAGACACAAAAGATATTCATGTTTACACATTACCTAATATCTTGTCACACTAAAAGCAACTTGTATTCCTTGTCACGGTGTCACTTTTGCACAATATGTTATATTATATTGTTAGGTCGGTTGTCAGACCTACCAATAACTTATATTTAATTGTTTTGAATCTATTATATTATTTTTACAAAAAAATGTGCATGATATTTAATTTGTTAGTTTTCTCTATTAGCTAGACGGCGACTAGTTAACTCCTGGACCTCAGCTGAACACGTTCGACCATTACTAAAACTATATCGAATGTAACACATTAGTTTGATAGGAAAATTCACATTTAGTTAGAAACAAAATTTACTGTAACGTCTCATATTTGAACCCGATGTATTATTAGGATGTGAACCACACAATGAGTCGACAACAAATTTAATATTCTTATATAAACTCCGGAATCGGAATAAACTCGTATTTATGATGTAAGGGACACGAAATCAAGTTATCAATTGTAGTATTCTTATATAAACATATAAATCGAAAGTGTAACCCTATAAGTGGAATGCATCAAACAAAAGAAGAAGCAAGCTAACAAATATGTATGATATAAATATATAGTAACTAAAATTCATAACAACAATGAAAACAAGGTAAGGTAACGCTATCATAACCTTATTCATATCCATCAACAACTCTCACCATCAATAACTATACATAACTTTGCCCATATCTACCAACCGACATATCTTTTTAATCATCACCGTCATTCTTTTATGTCCATATTATACAACATATCTCACTCATATCAATCGGTCACCATTTGTACACTTGAGGTGTAGCTGTCATTGCGTAACATAACCAATTACCTTTTAGGCTTAATTGTCAGTGTGTAACATAACCAATTAGCCTAGCCCAATATCTCATATAAGTTGTCTGTCACAATTGGGTCTCTTGAGGCGTAACTATTATTGCGTAACATAATCAATTACCCTCTAGGCTTAATTGTCAGCACGTAACATAACCAATTAGCCTAGTCCAATATATCATAGGATCATTTGTCACAATGCAGCATCATGAGGGGTAACTATTAGTGTGTAACATAAGACGTAATTGTCAGTGCATAACATAACCAATTACGTTATTCTCAACACCATTCACAAAATCAATCAAAACTCGGCCTATCACAATCTCAATCACCACTGTGTTTGTCATAATCTCAATCACAAATCTATCTACCGCAATCTCAATCATAATTCTATCTATCACAATCTCAATCCTTACAAACGCATCTCAACACAATTCTCGACTACTCACACTGACAACAAGTACTACTATCTAAAACCCATAAGGTAACAAGGTCAACATGCAACTTAATTTAAAAATTTTTTGCAAACATATAATGAGATAAAATATGATAACAATATAAGTCCTACTTTCAATCAACGACAAACTTAACCTGAAATAGAACGACAACTAAGTAAGTAAATATGACGTCTTACCTCAAAAGGACGAATTCCAAGAACCATCAAAACAAATCCAAGCAACCAAGTACCTAATCATGATATCACAAAATATAATCAATCAACTCACACAAATATCTCAAACCTAAAACCCAAACCTAACGATATTTATACAAGGCTTTAGGTGACTCACGTCTCGAAGTCAAACAAATAATGTAGAGTCTCGTGTATCGGAGTCAAAAATGACTATCTTCTTATCCAAACGTGCCTCCAACTAAACAAGTCAATCACACAAGTTTAACTCCACTTGTTAAAATTTGGGTCATAAAATATAACTATAAATATTTGGGAATTTTTTTGTAATTATATATTTGGGTCATATTTTGTAAGAACTCAATTTAGGACGTTTTGTGAACGTTCAAGTTTGGGGTCATTCTTATAAATATAAATCACGGCCAAAATCAGTAATTACTTTTCAGGACAAATTTGCAAAATTCCGAAAATTGGGGCCATAAACGCAAATATGAAGTATGGGTAGTTATTTGCAATTACCAAATACGGTGCTATCCAATCTATGGTTTCGTGAGGACTGGCGGTGGCGGGTGGCTTCTTGCCGGAGCTCCAGTGCAGACGAGGCGAGAATCGGCGTCATAGGTCCTGGCACACACAGATGTGACAAGGCAAGCGTCAGTTGAAGGTGAAGGCGAAACTAGTTGTTAAGATGTGTGGAGTACCGTCCGCTCCAAACTTTTTTCGGAAAACTATTTTTGCTCATAGACAATTTAGTTAGTAAATAAATATTAAATATGAACAACAGTCAACATTTCTTTCCTCGCCTCTTCTCCTTGATGCATTTATCAAAATAGATAATAGATCACTTCCCATCGGAAAAAGGTTGAACAAGGAAAGTAAAAATTTCTCATAAATTATAAAAGTAATTGATTTCAGTAGATGAAATAGTTTGTTATTTTTATATATGATTTTCAACATGTGAGTTTTAGGAAGAAGTCATTCTATGTTAAATCTTAGTCAACCACTATTCGGTAAATAATACTTGATCACGAGGGCACACCCAAATGCTTCAAATAGACAAATATATAACAAAAATTCCAAAACACAAACAAGAAAACAAAAAACTATTAATTGCAGAGAGTAATGAAAGAATAGAGGAAGAAGGAGAAGAATTGAGGGCCAGAGATGATGACTTTGATGGGTAATAATATCGGACACGTGTCAATGACCCATTGCAGTTTGGGCTATTTTGTCATTTATAAAAAAAACTTTGTTTAATAGCCTCCACAATCTCCAGAACCACACCCACATCACCATTAATACACACAGCTTGACACAGACCCACCAAAGCTCATACCACATAGAGAAAAAGGGGGAAAGAGAGAAACCCAAACCCCATTTTTGCTTTCATTCTTCTCTACTTTTACTTGTGCCTTTTCTTTTGTTGATCACCGGAGGAATTCACCGCCGGTGAAAGTCCTGACATTTTTCTGCTGTTCCGGTGGCTAAGCTCAGAAATGGATGTGGACTATTGGACTTCAAGGATTCTTGCTGATAAGCACTTTTCTACTTCCCACTTCAACTCTGGTGCTCTCTCTATCTCTTTTTGGTTGTGTTAGCTTATTGGGTTATTTTGATGGCTTAGAATTTATGTGAGATTGAAGATAGGGATGTGGGTTTAGGTTTCCTCTTTAATTGCTTTGGTATTTGGTTTACATTCTACATATCAACCACTAATAAACTATTTGTGATTATGCTGTGGAATAAGTGACGTTTAGCTGTATACTTGGGCATTAAATTTGATCATAAATCATGTCTTTTTCAACCTAAAGAAAGAAGATCCATGTGATTTATTGGGTGGTTAGCATTTCTCAAATCTCATCCCTAGAGATAATTTAGAAAGAAAGGGGAAAAGGTTAAAAAAGACAAAGGAGAAAGGTGATGTCCACAAGCTCTTTGATTTGATCAAGAAATATGCTTCCCTGTATAATCTGATGCTTTCCTCTCACAAAAGCCCTTTTGACCTTCACTTCTTGTTTCTTTACTAGTGTGATTAATGAAGTGATTTTGTGCTTCTAATCTGAGCAGAAAACCACTTGATACTTGATGATTCAGATGCCAATGAAGATCCAACAACTTACATTACTTGCCCCTTCTGTTATTTCGATGTTGAACTTTCTGTGCTCAGCACGCATCTTCATGAAGAACATTGTTTTGATGATAAGAATGCGGTATAGCTCTTGTTCTTCATCTTCTTTTAGTGTTCTGTTTCTGTTTCAGGTTCATAAGAGGCCATTTAGTTTCGAGTATTTAATCTGTGATATTAGTCTTTTACCAAAAGAAATAAGCTTTATATCTTGGTTTAGTCCTCAAATTACCTGAGAATCTAACATTAGATGTCTCTGCTACTGCTAGTATAGAGAAGAAGAGTCCTTTATCCAATATATATCCGAGGAGCAGTATGCATCAGCTCTTTCCCCCCTAATTTTCCTAATGGATCTCTCGATTATCATCCTAACTTTAGTTTTTCACTAGACATTTACATATGTCTTAATATGGCTAATCATTAGACATGGAGGAAACAAGAACATGTCACAGAAATCATTGGCCATAGTGCATAAGTACTATTTATCAGTCTTGTATTTTTGTATAGCAATTATCATATTGGACCCTGGTTTGAATTTTAGCATCATTTCAACTTTCTGGTAAGCTGATCTATTCTTTTGTTAGGTATGTCCTGTATGTGCACTGAATCTGGGCAAGGACATTGTGGGACATTTCAGGGTCCATCATGCAAGTTCATTGAAGGTATCAAACTTTGTGAATCATCACATAATTAGTTCTCAATCTCTGTGCTTGATTGAATAACATATGATAGATTGTCAAATCAAGTTATATAGACAATCCATCTTGCTCTCAAGTTCACCCTAAGCTTCTCTTGAAGCTTATATTTTCATCTGTTGTTATGTATCCTCCACTGAACTATTTCTAATGCTTCAGAACCGAAGGAAATCCCACAAATCCACCTTCTGGAGTCCCAATGTGCGAGAGGTAAGTTCTTTTTATGGCTTGACAAGAACCGGAGGCAACATTGATGATACGTCAGCAGACCCGCTGCTTGCACCATTTCTGTGTACCACACCATACTCTGAGTTGAAAGCCGATAGTGTACAAGATACTTGTAGTAGCGATGCCTCAAGTAGCCTTGATAGTGAAAGGTACTTGCATATCAACCTTTAACTCATTTCATGTGTTTTCAAGTGAATGGAGTGAGATTTGATTAGTCTCAAACTTGGATCCTTAATGATTTAGTACATATGACAAAGTAACAGTACTGTCATAAGATGTAGTCATGAATGAAAATCATTAGCTTTTAGAAAAAGGAAAATTTTAGTTGAAGATGATTACTGATAATAAGGTGTTGTGAGTGCAGTTCAACTTCAAAGGCATCTGCTTCAAGCAAAGGCCAGGAGAAGGACTACCAAGAAAAGGCGCAGCGTGCTGAATTCCTTCAGGAATTGATCTTCTCAACCATTTTCTAGTGCTTCAAAGGATTCGAGTAATGAGCATTGTCCATCCAAGCTAGTATTGATTGATGCGGAGGTAGTATTCGTTTCAGCGGCGATGTTTATTCCTCAGAAGATGAATTGAGTGAGGCCAATAATGCCTGATTGGTTTATTTGGTTGGTCCAAGATCTGTCTATTCCAAATCATTTGCAGTGGTACTGGTTGGGGTCATCTTCTGCAACTTATATATATATATATATATAGCTAGATATGTAACAGAAAGATAGTGCTTTTCATGGGTTGGAACAAAGACCTTCATCATACCTTATATGTTCAGACCTGGACAAAGCAGTTGAAATTGTAATATGAATTTTTAAGCAGTAGACATCCATTGAAAACCCTAGACATTGCCATTTGTCAGCAAGAATGGTATAATATACCTTATGGTATCAAGATTCAAGAAAACAAATTCATGTCAAAATACTGTGCCCTAGACTAAGCACAATGAGATTGAATCTCAAACAAAAACGTAGTTTGAATTGATGACCAACTCTGAGAAAGGGAGAGGGAATCGGCGAGACCGGCCATAGCCAAGAGACTTAGAACAGCTGCACAGACAAAGGTAAAGGCGCCTTTCTTCTCACTAATCAATACCCTAATGAGATAACTCCCAATTTCTCGAGTGATCTTCCTGCCTCGCTTCACCAGGACTCGTCTCCTGTTTCCGACGAATGTCAACAACACCAGAACCGTGATCCATGAGACTATCACCGTTCTTGCGACCATCACAGCCACCAGAACCACCGCGGCTGCCACCAACAAGTAGAAGGCGGGTGAAGAACCGGCGACACTGCAAATGTAGTATGGTAGGATAAGAGAGAAGAGCGAGAGGATTGCGATTGAAACATTCATATGGCGTGTTTTTGGAAAGAAATGAGAGAGGAATTTGTGTATTGGGTTATGGAAGCTTCAAATGGAATTTGAGGAAGCAAGAATGTGATGTTGCACATGGAAGGCAGCTTGGCATACCGAAAGTACTGCTCATTTCATGATATTGTAAATCTGAATATGAACGTGTATAATAATGGAAAGGGAATCAAGAGTTTTCTACTTGGAGGAAGGATGATCATGAAGGATTTGATTCATACACTGCAATTGCATTCTCATATGGTTGTACCGTATATTCGCGGTAACTACGAGATATATTGGTGAGAGATTTTAGATAAGTTAGAATTAATAGTTTAGATTTTATTTCTGTAGCTTTACCTTATGGAATCGGTTTAAAGTATACATTCTGATACGGAATGTGACGTGTCTTTATTTATTAATTTTTTTTTTTGTTCAAGTTTTTTTCCATTCAAACCTCCCTTGCAAACTTACATTTGAAAAGCATGACCTTCATCCTCTAACTGACCACAAACACCACACCAAGGATCCGATGTACAATGTCGATTAGCCAAATGAGCCTTAAAGGTAAGAGTCCCCTTCCACTGGCCATTAAATTCGTTTCGTTGTATCAATCCCGTAAAAGCATCAACATAAAAAAAGACGAGAAAAGGAGATAGAGGGTCACCCTGACACAAGCCCCTATCAGGAAAGAAAGTTGGAGTGAGAACATCATCCATTAAAACGACAAAAGAGACCTTGTGTAAACATTTCATAATAAGCGGTACACGTTCATTGGGAAACCAAGATGTGACAAACACGCTTGAAAGTCCCAATTCACCCTATCATAAGCCTTGACCAAGTCCAATTTTAATGTCATTAGGCCTTTCTTCATCTGACAATCTTTCTTCGTATAATGAAATACATCAAAAGTCGTCAGAACATTATCAGTAATTAACTGCCATGGGATAAAGGCACTCTGAGTAGGGGAAATGACCTTATACATACAAGCCTTCAAGTGATTTGTAATAACCCTAGATATTATTTTACACACTACATTACAAAGACTGATTGTCCTTAGATCCTTCATCCTGATTGGATTATCGACCTTTGAAATTAGGGATATGAAGATATGCTTCATGGTTTCCGGTATCTCACCACCCTCCAAAATATGTAAGTAAAACAGAGGTTGTTACTCATCACCAACAATCTTCTAGTGCTACTGAAAGAATAACGCCGACATTCCATCAGGGTCCGGAGCCTTATTCGGATGCATTGAAAAAAGAACATACCTTACCTCTTTTGTTGTATACCTCTAAGTCAAATGCGCAATATCATCGTTTGTCAATTTGCATTCCAAACCAGCCAACGCCTCAGAGAAATCGATTGGGCTGGCCCCTTGAAAAGCTCGTACAAAATGCTCAAAAGCCACATTAGCCTGCCCATCACCACTTCTTCATTTCATACCTCCCTCATCAATCAACCAGACAATTTTATTCCGACGATGCCTAGAACTCGGTTTTGTATAGAAAAAAAGTAGAATTTCTATCACCCCACCGCAACTCGTTGCATCTTGCACGTTGAAACCACAATTTCTCGTTGTGATCCATCAATATCATCTCCTCAGTTTCCAAACGCCTGCGCAGAGCCACATTGCCACCATGCTGACCATTTTTCCTTAAATTTTGTGGTTAACCTCCCTAACCGTGATCAAGTGATGATGAGCGTTCCCGAAGTGATGCTTATTCAAGTCCCATAATTTAGACATGCAACGCGTTACCTTAAACATAACATCCTCATAACTACAACCCGATGGATCGCGCAAGGCGTTCGAAACCACTGTTTCAAAATTCTCACCAGCAGCCCAAAGCGATTCAAATCTACGGGGTCGGGTACCTGATCGTCAATGTTCACCATCTGCCTCCCTTATGTACAGAGGAACCATGAACCTCTACCAATACCATTTGTTGTAACCTCTCTCTCATAATCCATAACAAAAATCCGCTTTAGTTCATGGATGAATTACTATAATGCTTAAAACAACTATCAGGTGTTGTAGATGATCAATAACTATCATCTTTGATTGCATTCTAATCCTAACCGAAGGAGTAAAGAGGAAGGCATTCATAGATTCACAAGTCATGATGAAGATGGTGGTGGAGTTCATTGTGCCTATTGCTTAGAGTGATGCAAGGAGGGAAAAACCTTCCATTTTGCTTTGCTTTGTTTGTCGTACACAATCTAACATCACAGATTCACAAGTAAGGGTAGTTCATATATATAAAACTCAAGCTCAAGCTCCTCAACTTTTTTTTTTTTTTTTTTCTTTCTGAATGGAGCTCAAGCTCCTTTAAGTCCTTAACTTTACCTTTCTTTCACTAGATGAATTACTTTAATGCTTGAAGTAATATTTGATTATTATAAAGGTATTTCGATGTTAACGTTACTTTTTTTTAGGGATGACAATGGATCGGATAGTGGGTGGATGATTCTATCCGCCACCCGACCCGCGAGAAAATCTTATCCACTCCCGACCCGCCACCCGCCAAACTCATCACCCGCATCCGATCCACCCGCATCCAACGGATGAAGCGGGTGGATCGGGTGTTATTCGGGTGTTCTACGTATTTCCTTTTAATTGATATCAAACTCGGTTTCGAATGCGGAAAATTAATAATAATAAAAATAAATTCAATCCAAAAAAGTCTTTCCTTTAAAGTGAACAAAGGTACAAATTTTGCTAAACAATCAATAAACTAATGTATAACCCGCACTTTGTGCGGGTTGAGTTTTAGTAAATATTTAATATATACTTAGAAATTTATATGTATATTTTTATATAATAAAAATCCAAATAATGAAATTATAATCATTATTATGATTTTTGAGTTTCTTTTAAGTATTTATCTCTTGTAATTAATTATATTTTTAAATTGATTTGTTAAGATATGTTTGTTGGTAAAAAAAATCCATAAAAGTTTAAAAACTATTTTTATAAAATATTTATTTTAATTTTTTTTTAAAAAAATTAGAAATCAATTTCCAATTTATATTAACATTTCGAAATTACTTTTTAAAATAATTTTTTAGGTTTCGAGAAACATGACGTTGACACGTGCCAATAGAGACTTCTGCTTTAATATATACTAGTGTATTACCCGCACTTTGTGCGGGTTCAGTTTTAATAAATATTTAATACTTAGAAATTTATATGCATATTTTTGTAATATAAAAATTCAAAAAATGAAATTATAATCAATATTATGATTTTTAATTCTCTTTTAAGTATTTATCTCTTCTAATTAATTATATTTTAAATTGATTTGTTAAGATATGCTTGTTGGTAAAAAAAATTCGTAAAAGTTTAAAAACTATTTTTATAAAAATATTTAACATCTAAAAATCACTTTTTAAAATAATTTTTTAGGCTTCAAGAAATTTGGCGTTTACACGTGGCAATAGAGAATCCTGCTTTAATAGATACTAGTGTATTACCCGCACTTTGTGGGGGTTGAGTTTTAATAATATTTTAATACTTAGAAATTTATATGTATATTTTTGTAAAATAAAAATTCGGAAAATGAAATGATAATCATTATTATGATTTTTAATTCTCTTTTAAGTATTTATCTCTTCCAATTAATTATATTTTTAAATTAATTTGTTAAGATATGATTGTTGGTAAAAAAAAATCTAAAAGTTTAAAAACTATTTTTGTAAAAATATTTATTTAAATATTTTTAAAAAAATTTAGATTTCAATTTTCAATTTATATTAATATTTGGAAATTACTTTTGAAAATAATTTTTAGGCTTCGAGAAACATGACATTGACACGTGGCAATAGAGGCTTCTGCTTTAATAGATATAAGATAAGATAAGATATAAGATAAGATAAGATAAGATATTTTCTAAAATTAAAATTTAATTATTTTACTGACATTTATTATAACAAAATTCAAAGATATTTTAAATATATTTTAACTTTAATTAACAACTTTACTAAAATATTTTTTATAGATTTTAAAATTTAAAAACTACTTTTTAAAAAAAAATTTGGGGCTGGGAGAATCGTGACTTGACACGTGGCAATAGAGGTTTCTGCTTTAATATATATAAGATAAGATAAGATATTTTCTGAAATTAAAATTTAATTGTTTTAATGACATTTAGTATAACAAAATTCAAAGATATTTTAAATATATTTTAACTTTAATTAACGATTTTATTAAAATATTTTTTATTGATTTTAAATTTTAAAAACCACTTTTTTAAAGAAAAATTGGGGGCTGGGAGAACCGTAGCTTGACACGTGGCAATAGAAGTTCCTGCTGTAATATATATAAGATCACCGATTTATAAATCAAAAGGGAACTGAAGATCACTACACAAGTAAACAATCAATTAAATTTATACCGGGTGTAAGCGGGTGAAACGAGTCGGATTGGTGGATGAATTATGGATCGGGTGATGGGTGGATGAAGGTCCATCCGAATCCGACCCGATCCATCACCCGCTTCATCCGTCATCCGTTTTCACCCACATCATGTCGGGTTTTTACCCTTTTATTATGAATCGAATTATCGGGTATCTGTCAGATTCGGATGAAATTGCCATCCCTGCTAGTTTTGTTTAGGTAAAAAGTATGAACTTCTACTTGTAAGTATTAATGAACCAATCATCCTTTGCCCAAAACGCTAAAGGATGATGGTCAAAAGTTGCCTAACCATATCCATGTAAATTATCTCTTTGCTACATAGGAGGGATTATGACGCTCATTATGTGTTTTTTTATGTATAATAGTTTAAACATATCGTGTTTATTTAACTTTTTTTATAATTATTATTATAAATATAAAAACTTTTACTTTGATAATTAAATTTAATATAAATATTATATTAAATAACAAAGGGTAGAATTTTTATTAATAAACTATTCTTCCCTTCTTGTTGAATATAAAATTTTATAAATCAAATAAGCAATCTTATCAATAGTGTTTTTATATTAAAAGGAAATTTTGTAAAATCAATAATTGTTGAATTTATTGAAATTTAATTTGAATTAAAAAAGACTTTAGAAAAAAAAATAGTAGAATTAATAGTCAATTCGTATGTTTTAAATTATTCCCGACTCGATGTACAAAAAAAGATTACTTCAAATTATACAATAATTTTTATCAAACAAGTGAAAATCTTTCTCTTTAAACAAGTTATAAAATCATACCATCCTTCTTTAATTATTATTTTATATTTGTAAAGCAAATTTATGACATTACCTATCAAATAATAAATGCGGACAACTAAATATGATATCTCAATAATCAATAAATTATATCTTAATGTCGGTTTAAATTTTCATTTTGGTGAGAAAAAAAGTCAGTGGTCTCCAACCTATATAACTGTGTTTTTGTTGTAACGAATGACCTAAGTAGTTAGCATATAAAGGATAACTCTCTCCCTTACATCATCAATTAAAATATCCTTTATAACATCTAGAGGGTCAAATAATACAATAACACTAACAATATAATTAAAAGATAAGTTACATGTGATGCCGCCCTATTCGCCCGACGATACGCATGTCGAAATTGGATATTCCAACATCTTCGTAAAAAGTCATGACATATACATACCAAACTAGCAAGGGATGGCGACGGAGTAAGGTCGGCTTAGAGAGTGACATTACCAATTGTGAATCCTTTCTAGAATCACACTTCGGTACCATTCTCGCAAACAAACCTCAACCTATATACCACTCCCCGTAACTCGGCCATGGAACGGTACACAGGCCAAAATTAGCACCAAACCCGCACATTCATTTACCCTCACAGGACGAGAAATACCCGTCGTAGTCGCATTGTCCTCAACCCTCTGTGCTCCATCCGTGTTTTTTTTTTATGAAACCCAACGACAGGGGATCCAAGCTATTCCAACCTCAGCCCGAGTTAGAGCCATAGACTTTGACTTCTTCTAGACACAGACATGTTCCATAACTCGCTCCCGGATAAAATTTGCTCCAATCTCTTGACTCCAGCCATGCTTCGTACACTTGAATATTTCCGTCACTTATATGCCCACCAGATGCTAACTACAAATACCTCAAACCACAAATAATCATTATTCATTAATAAAAACACGAGAAGATAGTAGTTTACCTATAACCCATCCACTATATAAATTACAAGATATTATGGAGGAAATAAAATAGTTTTCCACTTTTCCTAATTCTAAACAATTTCACAAATCTAAAAAACAAAAGAAATTAGTTATATTTTGGTTCGTGGTAGGACTAACGTGGGCCACTTTGGGAGGGTGTATACAACTTAGGTCACAAAAGCCTTACCCCTGCAACGAAATTTCCCTCGTTTTCCAAAGCTTTATTGAAAAAGCCCACAACAACGCTCCCACACAGCAACAACAAACCCCCTTTGACCGCTTCCTCCATTCCCTAATCCCAAACTCCCGCTTGGATCACAAACGCTCCAAACCCTTCTCTCTCGCTTTTTCAAACCCGCCCTTCGCTTATCACACTTCAATTCTTCTTCCCTCTTCCGTTGGTTGGTGGGTTTCCGATATACACAAGGAAGACAGCAGTGTCCATTGATGATCTACGAACTTCTTTATTCTCCGAATTACTTCCGACCCTTCACAGCTTATCAGTTAAATCGGTGGTTTTCTCATCTGGGTTCTTCCCCAAACCCGATTGCAAGGTCAGTGCTGTTGTTGGTTCTTGCAGTTTTGCTGAATATGTTGTTGTGGTACTTCTTTGTCCGTGTGATTGAATTTAGGGGCTTTGGACTTGTTATATTGGAAGGGGATTTAGGGTATTTGGTTGTGGATGTATAAGTTTTAGGTTTATTTTTGTTAATTAGTAACTGCTTGTGTTGTATGTTTCAGTTCGGGTTTTTCTTGAAATGAAAAATGTTGAAGTTGGGTGGTGGCCGTACTTTTGAATGACCTTCATTTAGATAGTGTGCAGGTACACTAGTAAGAATTGCTGTTACTAATTTCTGATTGCTGTTTTTGATTCGAATAGGAATGGATTCCCAAGAAAATGGAGAGAGGAACTCGAAAGGGGCGACTAGATCATGGGGCACCACCATTTCTGGTCAATCGGTTTCAACCAGTGGCAGTGTGGGCTCGCCATCCAGCCGGAGTGAAGTAGGCTTGGCGGCACAGGCTGGCGATAATGCTATTAATAGGCTAAACCATCTTGAGATTCATGGCGAAGATAGTGCTTCTCAAGGACCTTCTCGTCCCTCAGTGTGAGTATTCTGTATTGTAGACAACAGTTACTCTAACTAGTATTGTGTTGTGAATTTGACATGTTGTTTAGACAATGGAAGACTCTAACTAGATCTTGTTATCTGAGAATCAAGAAGGCAGCTGAATATTAACATATCAATTATTTTTTATTAGCGGCACGAAGAAGAAAAGAGTTCAGCGTGCAAGTGGAGGTGATAAAAGTGGTCGAGGGCTCCGCCAGTTTAGTATGAAAGGTAATCACTGTTATTATCATTGGTTATTTTAGGCGGATAGATCTTGCCACCATTGATCCTTGTTTTATTTACTATTATTTCCATTTCTGCATTTGTCTAGTATGCGAGAAGGTGGAAAGCAAAGGAACAACCACATACAATGAGGTTGGTTGGTTTCATGAGACTCACATTACATATGTCTATGCATTTCTGCCTAATGTGGTGCAAAATGAATCATGAAATTTATAATAGATCTGTATGTTACTATTCTTATATATGGCATACTTTTGAGCCATAAGCTCTTTATAAGAAAGTCTATTATATGCAACTTTTGGATCTGAATACCACGAATTGGGTGCTCTAGTTGTTAAATCTCAAAGATTTTAGACCTTATAATTTTATGGGAAAAAACTTTTTTTGTTATTGTTTATGAATTGTAAGTTTATTATAAGGCATAGAAGGATAGAGAATAGTAATTCACTGCTTAACAATTTCATGGCTGAATGAATAAGCTCTTAGCACACGGTACAAAATGTTCTACTTTTACAGTAAGTGTAATGAGATTTTTAACATCCTATGCGATATTTGAGATCGAGTTAAGATCAATCTACTTCTGATTTACTTATATCAAACTTTTGGAAGCTTACTCAATAAAACGCTACATTCTTTTGTTGCAGTCTTTGTTCTGAGACATAATGTCACTTACATTTTCTAGCTCAGTTGAAATTCCACTTGTCCCTTCTTGTTAGATACATCATTTGTGGATATTAAGGTGCAAGTGAAACTACCTTTTCAGGTTGCAGATGAACTAGTGGCTGAATTTGCCGATCCTAGCAATAGTCCTACATCACCAGATCAGGCAAGTAGGCTCATCCTTTTAGGGGACAAATAAAGAACGTACTTGATATTCTCTTCTCATGTTGACCTAAAGTCTTATCTGTATACGGTTCTTTGTTAAAGCTGCAGTACGAGGAGAAGAATATAAGACGCAGGGTGTATGATGCCCTAAATGTTCTGATGGCAATGGACATCATATCCAAAGATAAAAAGGAGATTCACTGGAAAGGTCTACCTCGCACTAGTATAAACGATATTGAAGAGTTAAAGGTATGATTTCATCAATTTGTACCTCATGTTACTTTTCTTTTAGGAGTTCAGTATCTATGAGTAAGTTTGTAAGCTTACATCTACTGATGACTAATTCAGGCAGAGCGAGTACGATTGAGAACTAGGATAGAGAAAAGAGCTGCATACCTGCAGGAATTGGAGGAACAGGTAAATGCCTGCTTTTTCTGTATTATAATTTCATCCATTGTATGTTTGGGACTTGGGAGTGGATTCATAGTTAACATAATCTCTGCAGTCAGATTCAGGATCATTTATTTTTAAACACCTATTAAGTACTGATTTTATTCCCTTTTGTTGTTGTGGAAGTTCGTAGGATACCAAAGCTTGATACAGCGGAATCAACAGTTATGTTCCACTGGGAATGCTCCGACTGGGGGTGTGGCTCTGCCCTTTATTCTTGTTCAGGTAAATTTTAATATCTTTTAATTAAGAAGTTTTGGTACTTGGAGGAAAATGTATCAGAACATTCTTACAGGAAGAAAATGAAACGACAATGCAGGTTCGGCATGTTTATGATCTTTGTAGTATAGCTATTAGGTCTAACTAGTATAGAGCATAAGCAGGTAAGCAACCCTAGGTCAAAGAAGGATTGACCCTTAGGGCATTAACTAAGCGGGTCATCTCCCATCCTATAAGTCGGTTCCTCCATCAATAGAATCGGTACCTTTATAGGCTTCTTGAGTTCTTGGTATTTGCAGCAAAACAAAAACACATTCATATTTGCAACATTTAAAAGCTTTTATTTTTCTTACCACTCTGAAATTTGAACAACAGACGCGGCCAAATGCTACAGTTGAGGTGGAGATATCAGAAGACATGCAGCTTGTGCATTTCGACTTCAACAGGTGAGTTGAAAGTTCAATCTTGTACAGAAATACGGGTTGCGTATGTAAACAATAGCATTGACCCACTGCTCTACTCGGGAAATTTCCAAATACGTGAAACCAGCATTTAGAACAGGAGAATTATTTTGAATAAAGTGAAATGATAGTCACCTTTTTTCATAACTGAATAACTCGAAAATTTGTATTCTGAAGATCTACTTGTGAATGAATCCTAATCAATCAACACATCATCCATGGACAATCTAACTTTTTTTTTTTTATAATGATGTATCAGCACCCCCTTTGAACTGCATGATGACAACTATGTTGTGAAGAAGATGTGGTCTCACGAAGGGTCACAGGATGCTGATGTCGCACAAAATATCTCAAGGAAGGGTGAAAGCCTCAAACCATGTAGTAGTATGGGTGGTCAATCCCAAGTTCAAACTCCTCAGCCATGGCATTCTAACCCATTGGTAAGGGGTCCCACATCTTCTCCTCCTGGAATACTCAAAACTCGACCAAAAGCATGAGCATTGATTTGCGATGGCTCGAGTGGGGATGTACATTATGTGAAGTATCTTTGAGATACCCTCTAGAATGTGAGCACCATTGCTGCTCAAACAATACTCAGATAGTATTTTACTGACTCTTTACTGAAGGCTCACTCTCATGTTTATCCATTTAGTCTTGTCAATTAACAGGCACCCATGAGAGCAGCTCCCGAGGGGTGCTGTATATTTTGCTGCTTCATTTAATGTGTGGAGCGGTTGAGGCAGCCAGCATATCGGGGTACACTAGTTAGGGTGACTTACCAAATTTGTCATGTGGTTCTTAAGAAAACAAACTGTTGTTGATGACAAAAATCTTAAAAAAAAAATCAATGAATATATTTGCAATACATAAAGAGTTAGAACGATGCCGAGGTAAACGACAGGAACTGCTGAGGAAGAATAATATCAAAATAAACACAATAATTCTAAAGGGAAAAACATCACATGGAAAGTGTTATTCGGTTTTGTTATATAAAATAAGCATGCTAACATTGTTGCAATAATCGGAAGTGGTTTACTCTCAAAATCGATGTGATGGTAACTCAAATTTCTTATCTTGTAAAAGTAAAACAAATTGTATCTGTTACATCGTTAAATAGATGAATGAGATAAGACGATATTAAATGGAAAAAATCGTGTTATTAATGGAAGAAATATTCTTCGGATCTGACTCTACATATTCGACGGTATAGTCACATATATTCGGTGCTTACATGTTTACATGATAAGAGTTGTTTTATATATATATATATATATATATATATATATATATATATATATATATATATATATATATATATATATATATATATATATATATATATATATATATATATATATATATATATATATATATTGTTTTTTATATAACTTTTTGACAAATTCATATTTAAAAAGACATGCAGATTAATATATTAAATGGATCAAAAGTAGATGACTAAAATACCGTGATTTTGAGATTATATAATATGCGAATTTAAAAAAATCCTACACCAATGGATGAATTATACAAAAATTAATAAAGATATGAAAAAGGAAATAGATAAAATCTAACCAATAATTTACAAATTAGTTATTAAGAAAATTTCAAATTCATGTTAATGAAGTTAAGACTTTTCAATTTTGATTAAGCATGATTAAATAAGTTTAATCGTGATTAGTGTGACTTTAGCTTATCTCAATACTTTCCAACCACGCATAATTGACGAATATTGCTTGCGCCTTGTGTTCTAATTAGGGCATTCAAGTATCCCAATTAATAAAATCGTAGTTGGAGATATCGATAAGAACATGACATATGTCTAAATATTAAATAACATGAAGATGCAAAATGGTGAGAAGAATTGTTTCGTGTCTCAAAGACCAAAAAAAATCTTAGAAATACACGTTTCTTGAGGTGATCATAAACACCTAAATGATATTCCGACCTTTTGTTATATATATATATAGAGTATAGATCCTATGAGAACACCCCCTAACGTGAGAACATGAGAACAAATTCGTAATTATTATTAGTTTTGTTACGAATGTGTCATATCGTTTAATGTATTATTCGTAGTTATTGTTGGATTCCTAATTACTATTATTCGTAGTTATTATTATTTTTGATATCTACTATAAATCTCAACCCTTAATACTCACATCCAACGGTGTACGATTGTTCTCATGTTCTCACGTTAGGGTGTTCTTATGGGAATCACACCCAAATATATATATATATATATATATATATATATATATATATATATATATATATATATATATATATATATATATATATATATATATATATATAAAGTTTGGCACTAGAACTTTACCGAATTTTTGGATGAGATAGTGGATAATTACAGATTCTGCAATTAATAGAAATTATTTAAAATTTCATTTGTCGCTTTCTGGCGGAAATTAATTGATTTCAAACCTTCGAATCCATTTTTGATAGATTTCATTTACATTTATGTTTCTAGATTCCTGGCTTCGTTCTCCAAATGTACCACCTTTCAATTTCGCCAACGAGTGACGCAGTGGAATGCCACCCCTCCCTCACCGTGGATGCTTGAGCACCGGCCACCGCCTCCGCTGTCAATGCGTTGGTTTGGTCCTACTTGTGTGTAGCTCTAGTCCTCACGAGACCTCATTAATTCTAGAAATTGAACATAAATGGTCATAGGTTGATGTTTGATGCAGATTATGATGCTTACTTGACCTCTGGTTTGATCCCACTTGTTTGTGTTATGATATTGCATGACGAAGTTATATAATATATTTTCAAATAGTTAATGAATTTGTAATGTAAATATTTTCAAATACTTGATGAATTTGTAAGTTAATTATTTCTTCTAGGTGAAATTCGGCTACCAAAAGAACAAATTGGTATTTCAAATGAGATATTTAGTCCCTAGTTGTGTGGGACTTGTATGCCTCCATCTGCGAATGTGTTAACTATTGTAATGCATTATAACTTAAGGTCCATTTGTTTTGAACTCCGAAAACGGATACGGAATGTTTTTCATGAAATTGGTGGAAATGGTTTGACTAATTAAATTATAATTTGATTACTTTTTTGTATCCTACAGGAAAGTAAATAGAAGCAGCAAAACTATAGGAAAACAAAGAGAAGAAGCAAAACCATTTTAAATGAGACCACAAGGAATGATTCAAAAAAAATTTATGAAACATATATAAAATAGATTCATTTCAATTTCGTTTCCGGCGTTCAAAACAAACGGGCTGTTAATGTTAATGCAGGCTTATTAACTGAAGCTAAAAGAAATTCACTTGGTTACCAAAGCTGCAGATAAGAGAAGGCCATATCATACAAACTGAAGCAAAGGGATAGATATCCATAGGGCAAACAAACCACACCAACAAGCAAAAGAGTATGCAGTTGCAACATACTAGTTTCTGATAGGAGCACAGCATCAAAAGATAGGATACCCGAATCTCACGATACCATACCCGGATTTATTTATACTAGTTTAGCACCATAACATATCAATATGTAATTCAGTCTTTAAATAAGGAAGCAGTGGGAACTAAGGAGTCATCTCACGAGTGATGAGGTCCATGACAGCATGCTTCAGACTTCCCTTGTTCTTCGCCAGCACCCTCTTGTTCGCTTCACGGTCCACAAATCCCTGCAGTGGTTCAACCGAAATTACTTAACCATATAATATGATTGCAAAGGGAGAGGGTTAAATGTGGTTTCGATTTGGTATATTCACCATTCCCCGCAGATCTTCGAGAAGCAGGTCCCACTCGGAAACATTGCAGAGCTCATCCAGGGACTGCTCCAAGTTGTAGTCATTCTTCCTCAAAACCTCCTTGTTCAACTCCATCTGTTTGAACCCCATCTCTGTAAGCTCCATGAGAAGGACGTTTTCTACATCATTCCTGGCTTGAGTCTCATCATTGGTAGGCTCTAGAGGCAGTGCAGGGCTTGATCCAGACCCAAAACCAAGGAGATCAGCTTCAATGGCAGGATACAAAACCGAGGTAGACTTGGCTTGTGTTGCAGAGATGGTCTCAGGGATGGCAAGCTCTGGTGGTGCGGAGTATGTACTGGCAGAGGGAAGATATGGGTCACACAGAATATTATCAGAGAGACTCAGCTTGTTTTGCAGCGCATCAGCCAATGGGTTCCCCATCTCGGGGGTGAGAGCCACAGGAGACTGCTCGTATCCCACGTTAACCAGAGGTTCAGCATCTTGGGGGAGTGTCTGTTCAGCACCCACTGGGGGTTCGTTCAAGTTCAAGCGAGCTACAGAAGGAGTCACGTCACTTGTAGAAGCATCAACCTGTTAAGCGCAGCAGCTAGAATGGGTTAACAAGATATATTTAATATTCAAATTTCCAGGGTCCTAAATTTGGCAGAGGGCAGAAGCAATGAACCTGGATTAGAACCCAAATGCGTTGTCCAAACTTCTGACCCAATGCTGATGCCATCTTCCAGTATGAAATGTATCGGCCAGGTAATTCAGGTGCAATGAAGTCAACAGCAACATCAACTTCGATTTCTGGAAAGAAACCAGTAAAAGGAACCTGGCCAAGATCATTCAAGGTAAGATGACACAATTATACTAAAATGTCTAACTTAACAGTTAAAAAAAAGTGTAGCCAAGTACCTCAATCTCAACAGAATTGGTAGGGCTAAATTTGTCACCTCCTATCCAGATAAGCTGAGTTCCATGAGTCCATGGAATGTTTCCATTGTTGCGCATCCGCCATATCTTAGTGAAGGGAGTCTTTGGTGCCATAGTGGTACCATCCACAATATTGACATCCATTATGAAGCGACTGTCAAGTTTTGGTCGATATTGTTTCATATGCTTCCCGGTTCGTGGGACAAATGGTAGTGGGGGTTGGGTCCAAGGCCGTGGGTTCATCTAAAATGATTAAGAAAGGTAAGTAAGTCTATATCATACATCGAAGGGAAAACAGGGAAAAGGCTAATGCAAAACTCACCATTGGGTTACCCTTCAATGACCACGGGTGGCGATAAGGTGCCGGGAAGTCTATCCTTATATAATCAGCATCACAACCCATTTGCACAAAGCAAATGTTGCACAAATCATAGTCGTCTGTCCTGCAAGAAGAAAGGATTGGATTCAATCACTAGGCATGAAAAACACACAAAATCCAACAGACAAATTTTGTATTAACATTATCTTACACTCTAGATTTAAACCGAGGACCGGTGATAGGAAGGACTCCACAACCATCACAACGAACACCTCGATGAAAAATAGCACCATCCGTTCTATGAGGATCAGTAGGGCCAGCCTTGGGGAATTTTACAACTGGAGGAGGAAACAGAGGCATCACAGGTGGAACAACTTCCAGCATAGGAAGAGCACTAAATGGACAAACGTTGGAGCTTTTCACGTTCCCAGCTTGATTCAAACCGGCGCCATCCTTGACTTTGCAAGCATAACTCATTCCTTTGCCAGAAGAGCTGCCCTTTTCGAAAAAGCCTAGAGGAGGAGTGTTAGCAGAACCACCAACCTTCCTCTTACAGCCATCCTTGGTCGTCTTCCAGTCACTACTAGGCAGAACTAAAGACCTTATGCCACCCCAGCGTGCATCAGGGCCCTGAATAACCTGATTAAGACAGACAGGAGTATTAGTAGGTTCATCAGATTTTCCACAGATGTTAAATGTTGGTGCAGGTCCATTATGTTTTACCCTATCATTCTCTGGAGCTGAAGCAACTTCTCCAGTAGCTGGATCATTCTGACTTCCATTAGTGGCATTAGCCTCCTTGTTTGCAGCTCCATCGGATTGGGGAGGAATATGTGCTTTTAAGAAAGACTGGCCAACTTTTGCGACGTTATCAACAATATCAGCGAGTACAGGTGACGCAGATGCAGCTTTGGCGGCTACTTCAGCAGAGAGCTTTGAGAGAGGCTCACGCAGTGGCTCTGGCACAGACTTGAAAAGATCAGCAATACCAGCATCCATATTTGGATTAGAATACTGCCGCTGTCTACCAGCAGGTGTCGATGTACCAGTTGACCTGGCACTACTGGTCTTTCCAGTATCTAACTGGACAGTTATTCTAACAGGATTCAGACCTTGTTTCACAACATCATGGAGATCTTCGTCATCAACCAGAGCAATATTATCAAGATCCTCATCTATATATGTGAGGAGCAGTTCAGCATCAGCAGTTAAATTGAACAGAGAGCGAATTTTGGCTCTAAGCCCCTCAATGTTAAGTTCCATTTTCTGATTTTCATTGACAGCCGCATTGAACCGCCTAAGTGTATCTCCATATTTGACCTAAACCAGGACAGACTGATGAATTTAGATCGCCATGTAACAATTAAGCAAAGCTAAATAGCAGAGGATGATCAAAATGACCAAAATAACAAAAATGCTAACATATGGAATCAGAATATCCTGCAGAAGAGATATTTGAGCAAATTTGCAAGAGACAATATGGTGCAAACAAGTCAAAGAGATTATAGGTTTACATGTTACTAAGAAAACAGCATGTGTTCCAAATTGAAGGTTTAAGACCCGAAACCCTAAATTAGTTGGCACAGTGAAAAAATCAGTATGATCAACACAACAAGAGAGCAAAAGGAAGAAACTTTAATTAAGCCATCTAATCGTGAGTACAAAATTACGAACCCAAAAATCCCTTGATCGCAGGTACACGAAAGTCAGGAATCACGATTATCATATAATAAGAAAGGGGCAAAATACCAAGAAATTAATGAGAAATCCAACGAGAACATGCAAATCATAATCATAAACCCGCAAGATCAAACGCAATCAGCCGACAGAAGTAACAGAAGCTCATAAACGAAATAGGGGAAGTCGAACCTTTACAACAATAGAGGACGCCATGACGAAGCAGAATCAAAAGCGTATCTGTAAGCCGCTTAAGGGGAACCGGATAAACCAATAGCAAAAACCCTAACGAAATTGAAGCGAAAACTAGTAAATTTTATAGCGTTGGAGACAGAATCGGAGAGGATAAGTAGAGAATTCTAGTCGTAAACCCTATTTTGTAACACAAATTGGCAAGAGACTACGTGCCCGTAATCCGCAAGACCCTAAACCGACTGTTACCGACGAGAGCGGAGGAGGAAGAAAGAGAGATGGGGTGAAGCGTTATGGTCGACTTTGAGATTTATAGGTTTGAGAATAGCGTAAGGGTAGCTGGGTAGGGGCTTTTCAGTATCTTGCTGCCAAAGAAAATCTACCAGGCTAAGGAACCACAATAAATATCCCAAAATTTAATATATACGTTTGCCAACTAAAAGTCTACAAATACGACTAATTCCTTGGAAAAATATCACTCCTTCAATTAGACATTTTCATCCCAGATATTTTGAGTTTCTTCACTTATATAAGAAACAATTTTATTATTGAGATGTCAGATTTGGGGAGAGAACCAAGGTGATGAATAGAGAGAAGTTTCTCTGCAGAGAAACTAAATCTGACATATATTTTGGGTTCTAACAATAAAG
>BSUD01000006.1:6102226-6140432 GCA_033239045.1 Fagopyrum esculentum | reverse complement strand
TTGTTAGAGTTATTTTAGATTATTTTGTAGGGGTTAATTTTAGGAGTTATTTGTTCATAATTTCTTTTTTTAGATTAATTTATGTGGGGTTAAACCCTTTCCAAAATAACCTATATGGCCCAAAGTTATATAAGGTTTTATGGGTTTATTTAATTTTTAATTCTAAAAGTATCCTTAACAACACAAGTATCTTTGCACTAGATACATTCCGTCTCAAATCTCAAATTTTCGTCATTCAACTGCCATGCCATAATGCAGTTGGATAGTTTGTGCTTTCTCTTCCGCCTCTGTTTCATTCTCTTTTAAGATCGACAATTTCATCCTCATTTCATCATCGTCTTCTTATTTCTACTTCAACTCAAAGATACGATTCACGGTGATACATAATCCATTGTTTAGATACATTAACCAATGAAAAAGGGAAATCGTCAAGGTGTTATAAGTTGCAACGCATGAAGAAGAAGAAGATAAAGAACAAATAAATGCCACATTTATAGTCCCATCTCATGGAGCTCTCACAATCCCGTTACTAGTGTATTTCCCTATAAGGGGTGCAAAGCAATTATAAGTCTTCCTAGCAATCATGGACGTCGAACACCTTTGCCTCTTCTAAATTAGTGTTTTTTTGTTAGTAAGCGGAAATGAATATCCTCATTTTCCCAAATCAAGTGTTTTATGATGGATAAAATTTTGCAGCATATGATACGGTGGTGAGGACTTGTATTACATTGAAAAGTAGCAATTTGTGGCGTGTTGGTGAAAGCTTGTATTGCATTGAAATCGATCAGAGGGGTTTAAATGGTACATTACCATATTCGTACAAGTAGGTTTGAGCTTGATTAGAATATGAGCAACCGATTCTTACTAACTTTTGTCAAATGTCGTATGGATTGATTCCCATAGCTTGTTTGGCGGAATGTCTAAACGAAAATTTTCTTCATGAAATAAAATGCTTGGGGGTTTATTGGATTTAGTAATTTGTTTTTGGAGATTTGGTTGGAAGATTCAGATGCCGACTCTCGCATTATGTCTTTAATGTTCAGTGTTTGTGCATGATTATGATCGTTGTACGTAGGAAAGCAATTCATTAGTTATCAATTGTTTTTGACGAGATGTTGAGTTATGCTCAATATGTTTACGACGAGATGCTAGAAAGTTTTTTTTAGGATGGAATAGTATTATAGTAGGTTATAATTTCAATGGTTGTAGTGAGGAAGCTTAGAGCTTGTAATGAGATGTCCGATTCAAGCATCCAGGAAAAGTTTACAATGATACGAGTCTCTCTTCTATACTGGTAAACACAACACATTGATGGCAACACGTTAAAAATTTTGGTAAAATATGTAATTTCTTTATTTTTTAGAAACACATATATCTTTTTATATGTAAATTAAAAAAACAATCTAACTAAACACCAACAACAAAATTATTTATAATCCAAAATAAAACCACAAAAAAAACCTACAGCCCCACTCATTTAGATTAAAACCCCCCAAAAGCCTATCTACAAATAAATAAGCCCTTTATAGTTAGGTGTTGATTGCTTTTAGTTTTAAGGCTTTTGTTGTAACTTCATATGAATATTTGATACCAATATTTATAGTCGCTGGAGATGAGATAGTAGAAGGGCCCGTTTGGTTTAACTTCGGAACGGAAACGGAATGGAAATGAATCTATTCCACATGTGTACTTTGTTCATAAATAAATTTGAAATCATTCCTTGTCATTTCATAAAAAATGCACTTGAATTCTTGTTACTCTATTGGGTATCAAGAGTAATTAAAATATAGGGAAGCAAATGCATTTTGCATTACACCACAAGGAATGATTCAAAAAACTCGAACGTGTAAGAATATCATTTTTGTGTGACTAACCGTCAAAGCTAGTTTAAATTGAGAATGAGATACTGAATGTATGAATACCAAATTTTGTGTGACTAGGCCGTCGGAGCTAGTTTAAATTAAGGATGAGGTTCTGCCTTGGAACTATACTAGTTAATCTAAATGAGTATACAAAAAATGCTATGGTTGAAAAAATACATTAGAAAAAAAGCTAAATACAAGTGGAGCATCAAAGTACGTGAATTGAATTCGGCCTGGTCTGTGACGCTTCCCATACTGAAAGGTCAAAAATACAACCCACGAATTTAACCGACTCCGGTTTAGCACTCCCAAAAGATAATAAAATAAAACATCTGGCATTAAAACCCTAGCTTCTTTCCTTTTCAGTTACCACCTATCAGGCATTCACTCACTCTCTTCTTCTCTCCCTTCTTGCTGCTTGATCTCTGAAAATGGATCCGAATCCCAAAACCTACCCTGTTCTCAACTTCGTACTATCGCGTATAACCTCCCTCAGAACCAAATCGGATGCTCCGGAATCCGAATTTGACATCGAGCAACCACCGCCAATGTACGAATCCGATGACGCCCCTTTCGTCGACCCGCTGGTGGAGCAGATGCCGTATCTGAAGGACCCGAAGGTGATGTCTGAGATGTCCAAGGCGGTATCGGAGATCTCACAGACGAGGTCCGTCCTCGAGGCACTCGGCGATCGGCCCGATCACGAGACAGTCGACATGGCCAAGGAGAAGATGTCGGAGATTGACTCCAAGCTCGCGGCACAGCTTGAGGATATGTCGCTGTCGCAACGACCATCGGATGTGGATCTCAACGATTGGGAGTCGCACCTCTCGGATAAGAAGAAGGAGAAGCGGGATGCGGCTGAGAAGGAGAAGTCTCTGTATAAGGCTATTATACAGCTCGAGGAGATGCATTCGGAATATGCCAAGCTGTTGAAGGAGGCGGAGAAGAAGTTGATGAAGATTTATGAGGAGGCGTCAGCTAGGGCTATGGATAGGGCGGGAAAAGGAGTTGTAGTGGATGAAGGTGGCGCAGATGAAGGCTCTAGTGAGGAAGTGAATGAGGATGTTGTTGGAATTTTGCAGCAGGATGCCGCCGGCCAGGCAATTCACCGTGTGGATTTGTCTGGGAGGAGGTTGAGGTTCCTACCTGAAGCTTTTGGGAAGATTCAGGGTCTTCTCGTGCTCGATCTGTCCAATAATCAGCTGCAGGTTCGATTCTTTGACTTTCTTCTTAGAATTTGTGGTTTAAGATTCCGATCCTTTTCTTTTTAGCAATTGATTGGAGTGGTCTTCATTCTGATTGTTGTAGTGTCAGTAATTAGCATGATCGAAAGACATTTGATTCTACTAAATCCAATCATCTGAAAGATGGAATATTGGAATCTCAAAACTGCTCTAGTACATGCCGGACGGTGTTGATCATGACATTTATAGCCATATTTATCCTCTTTTTCTATCTGATCTACATTTTACGACACTTTTAATTATCTCTGTGATCACAATTTACAATCAGGTAGCTATTAAACATTTGTTTCATATTAAGACGTTTTTAGTTGTTATGAACTGGTTTTTGTGGGGTTTGGCGTGTTACTCAAATAGATATTTCGCATTAGAATTGTTTGCACTAGATAGTTCATTCTTAGTTTGAGTATTTTATCATCAGTCATAATATACTGGTTCTTATCTGGAACTATGGAGAAAATGAGCTTCTATATTGCAATTATGATCAAGATTTTACTTTGATGTCAGTTGGAGTTGGAGCTTATTCCCTCTCCAGTTTTGCAATCATTAGGTGCAAAACTCCCTTTAGTTTCTTCATTGTTGTGATAATCATATTCTAAATTTATTTACCTGTATTTCTCTTTCTTTCTAATGGGGAAGATATATATGTCAATGTAAAAAGGATATATTAAAAAAAATTCAGACTACTTTCGTAATTTCCATTATTCCATATATACTTGATGTGGCATGCCTAGAGAGTTAGAGATGTCAAATTGTGACCCAACCCAAACCTACCCGTAGACTGTAAGTTTTGATACGAATATTTTAATCAGATAACCCAAAACAACCCTATCCCATTTAACTTGTAAATGTCTACTTCGGGTCATTTGTCAACCCACATGACGTGATATACCTGTAAATGAGCTTGATTGCTTGCCCCGGGCCCGAAAATTTTGCGTATGGTTTGAAGCATTTCTTGCCCTGTGGCTTGAAACGAGGTATAGTTGTCTCAAACCCGACCCCAACCCAAATCTGACTGACCAGTTTGACAGGTCTAGTCATGAGTTAAAAAGTGGATTCATGTAATTTTTCTGTAAGTTATCTGGTTATGATTTTGTGACAGTCAAATGAAGTCAAATAAAGCATTTTGGGAACAATATTCCTGATACAAAACTTTCTTCCTCTCTAGTATTTTATGCACGTGAAGAGCTTATTGACTATTGAAGATAAATCAGCAGACCTTACTCCTTAAAGAGAAGTTAATGGTTTACACTTCAAATATAAATATCTTTTTTTACTCTCCAGTGTGTTTCAGAATTATTATACAATTTTCAGTTAAACTTTTTAATCACATTATTGTTTCAGCATCTATCAACAAACTGTTGCATTTTGCAGTGCACATCCCATTTCTTGTATTCTGAATTTGTTCTTGCTTCTTCTTCCTCCTTTTTTCCCACTAAGGAAGAATATAAATATATAAATACATGTAAATGAGAATGTCAAAATAGTTATCCTAG
This sequence comes from Fagopyrum esculentum, assembly GCA_033239045.1. Taxonomy (NCBI): domain Eukaryota; kingdom Viridiplantae; phylum Streptophyta; class Magnoliopsida; order Caryophyllales; family Polygonaceae; genus Fagopyrum; species Fagopyrum esculentum. The sequence continues at coordinate 6,135,830 of BSUD01000006.1, read as the reverse complement.
TTTATTCTGTGAAGTGTGAAGTCTATAGTTACTCAAAATGTGGTATGACCGAATTTCAGTTGTGGCTTCATGCACTTTTTGAACAACTCACTTTGTTATGGTCATGTGAAGCCTGATCGAGTGTTCACCTTAAAACCAATCCAAGCAATTGTGTTGCAGTGGATGTTTTGGCATCAACATTTGTGATGTAAAATACTCATTTTTGTTTCATGTAGATCAGTAGATGGTCTATTAACATGGAACAAATACATCAGCATTCAGCAGATCTTGCTGTTTGAAGTCTGTACTTGTTTATATTTCTTCATGAGTTTCTTGATAAGTCTACGATCTGTTTCAGAGTGAAGAAGGTTGCTCCTTTTCTGTTATATGTGAGTCAAACATTCTGTTCGCAACATCTATCACCAAATTATTGCATCTTGCAGTCCACCTTTCTGATCTACTTGCTATACTAATAATCTGAATTTGATCTTGTCTCTTCTGCTTTTTGCATTACTATACTTAGTTGCAACTTTATTTACTTTTTCTCCATGACACTTGGTTAAGACTCTGTCAGCTTTGTAATGAAGCCAGACTGTAGGTGTTCCTCAAAACCATTGCAACCATGAACCATTTATGTTGCATTGGGCGTTTTGAGAGCAGAATTTAGATTTTTTTTTTTGTCATATTTTGTCCTTATAAAAGACTATGTTACTGTTTAAAGACTGCAACTGTTTATCTGAAACCGCGCATCTCTCCTATCTGAAGCCAGATGGAAAAAAATTCCTATTTTTTTTGTCAGGTAACAAGGATAAACCCTCGCTAACTTATTTTAGGAGTAACAACCAGAATTGATAATGTTTGATCATAAATTATAGTTTCTCTTATCTTATTAAAAAGTCTACTACTACTACTAGGGGTAGTTAACAAAGAAGGAATAGTTTATCTTATCTTACTAAAAGTCTAGTCCTGCGAGTGCTAGGTAGTTAACATAAAAGGTTATATAAGGTTTTCCTCAAAAAAAAAGAAGGTTATATAAGGTTCTCTAATCTCATGTTTTAGGAGTTACTCAATCAATAAAATTTATTACTTTAGTAGTCGAATCCCTAATCAAAAGATCAAAACATAATATTGAGCCTAAAGAGTAAAGTCTCATCATAAACTATATGATGTTCTTTTTTCAGAGTAGAGCTGAATCATCTTAATTTTTATTCTGTTTCAGAGAACCTTGATATAAAATAATTCTCTTTGATAATGGGTGCGCTTCTTCACAGGGTTGTTATACGATACAAGCTTCTTGGACTCGTCTTGTAAAGAGCTCGAGATTGTTCACTTTCTAAAACAAACTAAAATAAAAATATTTTGACGAGTATGTTGCATTGGATGTTTTTAGAAACAACATTTTTTGTCATGTAGGCTTTCCTAGACTCTCGTTGAGTTGAGAGTAGGTGGAATTCATAAAAATATGTTGGCGAAAATGTTGCTGTTTGAAGGTTATTATTGTTCAAATGGACATATTGTTTATATTTTTCATTCCCTTTATGATCTAATACTAGCTGCTAGCTCTGTGTAGCTGTCCTTGTTGTCAGTGGATTCCTATTAACCAAACCTTTCTTTTGATGCCTTTGGTTGAAGCAGGTGATACCAGAGACTATTGCTGGCTTGGAAAGTCTTGAGGAGCTAAATCTTTCTTCCAATCTTTTGGAATACTTGCCCGATACCATCGGGTTATTAACCAACTTGAAGATTCTGAATGTGTCTGGGAACAAGCTAAATGCCCTACCTGATAGCATTTGCCGCTGCAGGTATCCTATTATTAACATCATAAATCATAACTTATCTTCTACTTAAATCTTTCTTTTATAATGTTGTTGCGTCTATTTAGGTCCTTGGTGGAGTTGGATGGCAGTTTCAACGGTCTAACATACTTGCCAACACATCTTGGTGACGAGATGTTGAACCTCAGAAGGCTCTCAGTCCAATACAACAAGCTTCAAGGACTTCCCACATCTGTTGGAAACATGAGATCTCTCCAGCAACTGGATGTTCACTTCAACGAGCTCCGAGGCCTTCCCCTCACAATTGGAAACTTAACAAATCTCGAGACTCTCAACCTCAGTGGCAACTTCAGCGATTTGAAAGAACTCCCCGAAACATTTGGTGACCTGATCAATCTGAAAGAATTGGATGTAAGCAATAACCAGATCCGTCAACTCCCTGATTCGTTTGGTAGGTTGCAGAGCCTAATCAAGCTCAACTTAGAGCAGAACCCTATTGAGATCCCCCCAGCTGAGGTTGTGAGCCAAGGAGTTGAAGCTGTTAAGGTCTTCATGGCCCAGAGGTGGGTTGAAATACTCGTGGAGGAGGAAGCTAAAAGCTTGCAAGAGGGGAAAGAGGAGACGGAGAGTGGGTGGATAAAGCGTAACCTCTCACGTAGCACTTCATGGTTGAAACAACAGGTGTCTTCGGTTTCTTCATATCTGGGATCCCCTGAAGGATCTCCTAGAGACCCATGGCTTGATCAGCAGCTCTAGTTTGTTTCTTACCGATCAAAGACATGAGAAGGAAGTCTGTCTTACCGATCAAAGACATGAGGAGTCCTAAAAGGCTTCCCTTTATTATGTTAACATTTTTACCGTCATGTCAAGTGACATTGCTTCGTCTGTAGCCTGTACAGCATATGGGAAACTTGAAGGCGATGAGATGACTTGGTGCGTTTTTTGGGTCCTTGTTTTCTCTCAATTGGGGAAGCTTAGATTTTGGTCTTCTAAATGAACAGAAATAATTCTGCCTTCTTTTGAAGGTATACATTCTATATCATGCGTGTGCTTGTTGGCTCTGCTTGGGTAAGAGTTGAATGCATTGTGTTTATAGCCTGTTTGTTTGCTTGTCTTTTTTCTAGATGGGTGAATGCTGAACTCGTCGATATTGCTAATCTGTTGCTTGTTTTTTATTTGTTTCAAGCCACCGTGAAAGAATGACATACACTTATTAAAGGGGTTGCGATTCGATCAGACACGGGAACCAACAAGGGCGTATTCTGGATGTCTCCTAGAGGCAACTTATGTTTGGGTCTCGTTGCCAACTTTCAACTGCGTCCTATTCTGAAAATTTTCAAAAATGGGCAATACAAGTAAGCAATAATTGAATGTGAGTTGATGTTGGTTTGAAGCCTTCATTTGCAAATGAACTACAACAGTTTGTTAGTATAGTTAAATTTGGATTCTAATTGTGCTTAAGAAAACAATGAACACCAACCCTGAAGATGAATAGCAAGCACGAAGAAGAAGAGATATGCTATTCACTGTGTGTCATACAATAAAGTGTGATTTCTCTCTAAAACTCTATATCAACTAACTTATTTTGATCTATACTGCTATATACCGAAGCAAATGATTTTGTACATTTTGTGGGGGATTTTGAATTATTTTTCTACTATTCTTTTAAATAATAAGTATTAAATATTTAAATAGATTATATAATATAGGATTATATCCACGTATAAATCTGTAAACTCGTAGTTGATTCATAATAAGACTATACGAATATATTTACGGAGAGAATGACAAATAGAATAATCATATGCAAATGCTATCATGGAATGACCATTTGTATCTAAAAATATTATGCCAGTGTTTTACATCTGTATTTGTATTTTAATTTCTATATTTTATATCATTAGCAACTAAATATTATCATTAAATTTAATTTATTATGTTCCAATAATTTTTTAATGTGACATTGTAATTTTATTTCTAAACGTATTATATTACAATCCGATAAACTTATTAGTTTAATCATAATATCATTTGTTAAAATAATCCTTTGTAGTTTTTACAGTAGTACTCATTAAACTTTCGACATGTTGTTCTTATGTGGTAGTATGTCGCCACTGCCTTCTGTTTGGTCTAAAACATGACACCGACTATCCGACGATATTATTGCAAATCAAAAGAGATTTCATCGTAATAATGATACATTTATTTCTAACATATATATCTTAATGTATAATAACAAATTACTTATGTTTATTTCAATATGTTAATTTCATTTCAAAGTTTCATATATTATAAACTTTCAAAATTTTATGTAGAATTTTAACTTGCTCACTCCGTGTTGCAAAATTACGCATCGACTGAGATAGAGAAATTGTTGCAAGTTAATGGCAATACTTTAAAGAATGACATTGTTATGCCATATCCCGACGGCGCATTGATCAAAAAACTTGAAACACAAGTTTATTCAAGATGAACTCCGCTATTAGTTATCCATGAAACATGAAAGATTAGTTTCTAGTTTTAGTGATGAGCAGAGGGGAGTTTATACTGAGATTATGACTTTTGTTTCAGCTGATAATGAAGGTGTTTTCTTATAATATGAACACAGTGAGACAAGAAAGATTTTCATATGGAGATCCCTTGCAACAACTATAAGATCAAAAGGCAAGATTGTTCTTACAGTCGCGTCAGAGGCAATGTAGCTTTATTATTCCCTAATGGTAGGCAACTCATTCCCGATTTCGCATCTCAATAACTGTTGATGAACCTTCGACGTGTGGCATAGTTGTAGGTAACAAAAGCCTATACACTGATATCAAAACATTATTATTAAAACTCCTTTCATATATTAGTAGTTTTAATTATTTATGCATGTGTAGGTTCCGACAATACTGAATTAATATCAAAGACAATACTTATAATATGGGATGACACACCAACGGTGAACAAATGTTGTTTTGAAGCCCTTGACAGAAGACTAAGGAATATTATGCAGTCATATAATCGTTGTATCTCGAATAAGTCTTTTGGGGTAAGGTGATTGTCTTTGGTGGTGACTTTAGACAAATATTGTCCGTTGTTACAAATGGAAATATAAACGATATTGTATTTATTGCAATAATTTCTTCGTATATGTGACATGGTTGTAAGGTGCTGAATTTGACACAAAATATGGGGGTTTTACGTGGAGGCAACGAAAACGATGCGCGGAAGGTCAATTAATATTTGGATCGGACATTAAGCATTGAAGATGGTGAAGAAGGTGAAAATGTTAACGACGAAACAATCATTAATATTCCCGAAGATCTCTTGCTTATGTCATGTGACCCTATTATTACTATTGTTCAATTCAATTATCCTTTGACATTGATATTGGAGATCCTACCTAAGTTCTAATACTATATGCTCAACTGAGGTTTTTGTTGATGATGAATTTTTTCAAACGAGTTCTTGAATAGTATAAAAATGTTCCATTTTTCAAATCATGTGTTGAGATTGAAGAAGGATGAGATTCCTATCATGTTGATGAGAAATATTGATCAGTCAGTAGACTTGTGTAATGGTACTAGATTGATAGTAAAGAAACTCGGAAGTCATACCATTGAAGTATATATAACGTCCAACAACAATATAGGCACAAAGTATTTATTCCGCGTACCGTTCATTCACATACGGATGCAAATTTCGCTATAGATTTAAAATGAGACAAGTTCCGATCTTGGTTTGCTTTGCTATTACTATAAACAAAAGTCACTATCAAACGTTGGATTATATTTGCCTAGATCGGTATTCACACATGACCAATATTATGTTGTAGTCTCAAGGGTGACGAGTAAGGATGAATTAAGGATTATAATATGTGATCCTACACACAAGTCGCAATATACTACGAATAATGTAGTATACGATGAGATTTTTTATAATGTAGTATGAGGTAAGTATTCCCCATTTTAAAATTATTTATTTATTTCAAAAGATAAATCAAGCGTGATTGTTTCTATTTTTATATTTTATAGGTGATGTTACTGGAATTTCTTAATTACTCAACTTTATCCATAAGTACCATAAATAAAGTGAAAATCTCATTAATAGGTAATTTATACAAATTATATTTATTATTTTATAATTTTTTTTGAATACAAATAATTTGAAAAAAATAAGTACAACATTATTTTATTATTTTGTATTTTTATTTGCATGATATATAACACACATAGATCAGACCAATCTTTACAATGAAGTACTCAAGACAATGAAGTATTAGTCTTAACTTTTTTTTCTTGTTTTTTAATTATGTTTTTATATTGTTGTTAGACTAAGGGTCCGTTTGGTTCCAACTCCGAAAACGGAAACGGAATGGTAACGAATTTGGTCCATATGTATACCCTTATTTATTAAGGGTCCGTTTGGTTCCAGTTCCGAAAACGAAAACGGAATGAAAACGAATTTAGTTCATATGTATATCCTTATTCATAAAATTTTGTGGAATCATTATTAATGCAAAATGCACTTGCTTTCCCACATTTTGTTACCCTATAGGGTATCAAAAGTTATCAAACTCTACATTAATTCAATCACACCACAATGAATGATTCTACAAACTTTTATGAACAATGGTATACATATGGACTATATTCGTTTCCATTCCGTTTCCGATTTCGGAGTTAAAACCAAATGACCCCTAAGTTTTATGGAATCATTTCTTGTGGTTTCGTACAAAATGCATTTGCCTCCCCATATATTGTATCCTTGGGTATCAAAAGTAATCAAATTCAACTCCAATTATTTCAAACCATGAGAAATGATTCCAAAAACTTTGATGAACAAGAATATACATATGAATTAGATTCGTTTTCATTTCGTTTTCGATTTTGGAGTTAAAATCAAACGGACCCTAAATATAATGATTGATTAGTACTTAACTAAGACCATCTTCATCCTAGAAATCCAATTTTGATTTCTTTACTTATTTTTTTTACTTTATTGTTAGAACCCAAAATATATGTCAGATTTAGTTTCTCTGCAGAGAAACTTCTCTCTATTCATCACCTTGGTTCTCTCCCCAAATCTGACATCTCAATAATAAAATTGTTTCTTATATAAGTGAAGAAACTCAAAATATCTGGGATGAAAATGTCTAATTGAAGGAGTGATATTTTTCCAAGGAATTAGTCGTATTTGTAGACTTTTAGTTGGCAAACGTATATATTAAATTTTGGGATATTTATTGTGGGTTCCTTAGCCTGGTAGATTTTCTTTGGCAGCAAGATACTGAAAAGCCCCTACCCAGCTACCCTTACCCTATTCTCAAACCTATAAATCTCAAAGTCGACTGTAACTTTTCACCCCATCTCTCATTCTTCCTCCTCCGCTCTCGTCGGTAACAGTCGGTTTAGGGTCTTGCGGATTACGGGCACGTAGTCTCTTGCCACGACTAGAATTCTCTACTTATCCTCTCCGATTCTGTCTCCAACGCTATAAAATTTACTAGTTTTCGCTTCAATTTCGTTAGGGTTTTTGCTATTGGTTTATCCGGTTCCCCTTAAGCGGCTTACAGATACGCTTTTGATTCTGCTTCGTCATGGCGTCCTCTATTGTTGTAAAGGTTCGACTTCCCCTATTTCGTTTATGAGCTTCTGTTACTTCTGTCGGCTGATTGCGTTTGATCTTGCGGGTTTATGATTATGATTTGCATGTTCTCGTTGGATTTCTCATTAATTTCTTGGTATTTTGCCCCTTTCTTATTATATGATAATCGTGATTCCTGACTTTCGTGTACCTGCGATCAAGGGATTTTTGGGTTCGTAATTTTGTACTCACGATTAGATGGCTTAATTAAAGTTTCTTCCTTTTGCTCTCTTGTTGTGTTGATCATACTGATTTTTTCACTGTGCCAACTAATTTAGGGTTTCGGGTCTTAAACCTTCAATTTGGAACACATGCTGTTTTCTTAGTAACATGTAAACCTATAATCTCTTTGACTTGTTTGCACCATATTGTCTCTTGCAAATTTGCTCAAATATCTCTTCTGCAGGATGTTCTGATTCCATATGTTAGCATTTTTGTTATTTTGGTCATTTTGATCATCCTCTGCTATTTAGCTTTGCTTAATTGTTACATGGCGATCTAAATTCATCAGTCTGTCCTGGTTTAGGTCAAATATGGAGATACACTTAGGCGGTTCAATGCGGCTGTCAATGAAAATCAGAAAATGGAACTTAACATTGAGGGGCTTAGAGCCAAAATTCGCTCTCTGTTCAATTTAACTGCTGATGCTGAACTGCTCCTCACATATATAGATGAGGATCTTGATAATATTGCTCTGGTTGATGACGAAGATCTCCATGATGTTGTGAAACAAGGTCTGAATCCTGTTAGAATAACTGTCCAGTTAGATACTGGAAAGACCAGTAGTGCCAGGTCAACTGGTACATCGACACCTGCTGGTAGACAGCGGCAGTATTCTAATCCAAATATGGATGCTGGTATCGCTGATCTTTTCAAGTCTGTGCCAGAGCCACTGCGTGAGCCTCTCTCAAAGCTCTCTGCTGAAGTAGCCGCCAAAGCTGCATCTGCGTCACCTGTACTCGCTGATATTGTTGATAATGTCGCAAAAGTTGGCCAGTCTTTCTTAAAAGCACATATTCCTCCCCAATCCGATGGAGCTGCAAGCAAGGAGGCTAATGCCACTAATGGAAGTCAGAATGATCCAGCTACTGGAGAAGTTGCTTCAGCTCCAGAGAATGATAGGGTAAAACATAATGGACCTGCACCAACATTTAACATCTGTGGAAAATCTGATGAACCTACTAATACTCCTGTCTGTCTTAATCAGGTTATTCAGGGCCCTGATGCACGCTGGGGTGGCATAAGGTCTTTAGTTCTGCCTAGTAGTGACTGCAAGACGACCAAGGATGGCTGTAAGAGGAAGGTTGGTGGTTCTGCTAACACTCCTCCTCTAGGCTTTTTCGAAAAGGGCAGCTCTTCTGGCAAAGGAATGAGTTATGCTTGCAAAGTCAAGGATGGCGCCGGTTTGAATCAAGCTGGGAACGTGAAAAGCTCCAACGTTTGTCCATTTAGTGCTCTTCCTATGCTGGAAGTTGTTCCACCTGTGATGCCTCTGTTTCCTCCTCCAGTTGTAAAATTCCCCAAGGCTGGCCCTACTGATCCTCATAGAACGGATGGTGCTATTTTTCATCGAGGTGTTCGTTGTGATGGTTGTGGAGTCCTTCCTATCACCGGTCCTCGGTTTAAATCTAGAGTGTAAGATAATGTTAATACAAAATTTGTCTGTTGGATTTTGTGTGTTTTTCATGCCTAGTGATTGAATCCAATCCTTTCTTCTTGCAGGACAGACGACTATGATTTGTGCAACATTTGCTTTGTGCAAATGGGTTGTGATGCTGATTATATAAGGATAGACTTCCCGGCACCTTATCGCCACCCGTGGTCATTGAAGGGTAACCCAATGGTGAGTTTTGCATTAGCCTTTTCCCTGTTTTCCCTTCGATGTATGATATAGACTTACTTACCTTTCTTAATCATTTTAGATGAACCCACGGCCTTGGACCCAACCCCCACTACCATTTGTCCCACGAACCGGGAAGCATATGAAACAATATCGACCAAAACTTGACAGTCGCTTCATAATGGATGTCAATATTGTGGATGGTACCACTATGGCACCAAAGACTCCCTTCACTAAGATATGGCGGATGCGCAACAATGGAAACATTCCATGGACTCATGGAACTCAGCTTATCTGGATAGGAGGTGACAAATTTAGCCCAACCAATTCTGTTGAGATTGAGGTACTTGGCTACACTTTTTTTTAACTGTTAAGTTAGACATTTTAGTATAATTGTGTCATCTTACCTTGAATGATCTTGGCCAGGTTCCTTTTACTGGTTTCTTTCCAGAAATCGAAGTTGATGTTGCTGTTGACTTCATTGCACCTGAATTACCTGGCCGATACATTTCATACTGGAAGATGGCATCAGCATTGGGTCAGAAGTTTGGACAACGCATTTGGGTTCTAATCCAGGTTCATTGCTTCTGCCCTCTGCCAAATTTAGGACCCTGGAAATTTGAATATTAAATATATCTTGTTAACCCATTCTAGCTGCTGCGCTTAACAGGTTGATGCTTCTACAAGTGACGTGACTCCTTCTGTTGCTCGCTTGAACTTGAACGAACCCCCAGTGGGTGCTGAACAGACACTCCCCCAAGATGCTGAACCTCTGGTTAACGTGGGATACGAGCAGTCTCCTGTGGCTCTCACCCCCGAGATGGGGAACCCATTGGCTGATGCGCTGCAAAACAAGCTGAGTCTCTCTGATAATATTCTGTGTGACCCATATCTTCCCTCTGCCAGTACATACTCCGCACCACCAGAGCTTGCCATCCCTGAGACCATCTCTGCTACACAAGCCAAGTCTACCTCGGTTTTGTATCCTGCCATTGAAGCTGATCTCCTTGGTTTTGGGTCTGGATCAAGCCCTGCACTGCCTCTAGAGCCTACCAATGATGAGACTCAAGCCAGGAATGATGTAGAAAACGTCCTTCTCATGGAGCTTACAGAGATGGGGTTCAAACAGATGGAGTTGAACAAGGAGGTTTTGAGGAAGAATGACTACAACTTGGAGCAGTCCCTGGATGAGCTCTGCAATGTTTCCGAGTGGGACCTGCTTCTCGAAGATCTGCGGGGAATGGTGAATATACCAAATCGAAACCACCTTTAACCCTCTCCCTTTGCAATCATATTATATGGTTAAGTAATTTCGGTTGAACCACTGCAGGGATTTGTGGACCGTGAAGCGAACAAGAGGGTGCTGGCGAAGAACAAGGGAAGTCTGAAGCATGCTGTCATGGACCTCATCACTCGTGAGATGACTCCTTAGTTTCCACTGCTTCCTTATTTAAAGACTGAATTACATATTGATATGTCTATGGTGCTAAACTAGTATAAATAAATCCGGGTATGGTATCGTGAGATTCGGGTATCCTATCTTTTGATGCTGTGCTCCTATCAGAAACTAGTATGTTGCAACTGCATACTCTTTTGCTTGTTGGTGTGGTTTGTTTGCCCTATGGATATCTATCCCTTTGCTTCAGTTTGTATGATATGGCCTTCTCTTATCTGCAGCTTTGGTAACCAAGTGAATTTCTTTTAGCTTCAGTTAATAAGCCTGCATTAACATTAACAGCCCGTTTGTTTTGAACGCCGGAAACGAAATTGAAATGAATCTATTTTATATATGTTTCATAAATTTTTTTTTGAATCATTCCTTGTGTCTCATTTAAAATGGTTTTGCTTCTTCTATTTGTTTTCCTAAGTTTTGCTTCTTCTATTTGTTTTTCTATAGGATACAAAAAGTAATCAAATTATAATTTAATTAGTCAAACCATTTCCACCAATTTCATGAAAAACATTCCGTATCCGTTTTCGGAGTTCAAAACAAACGGGCCCTAAGTTATAATGCATTACAATAGTAACACATTCGCCAACTAGGGACTAAATATCTCATTTGAAATACCAATTTGTTCTTTTGGTAGCCGAATTTCACCTAGAAGAAATAATTAACTTACAAATTCATCAAGTATTTGAAAATTATACATTACAAATTCATTAACTATTTCAAAATATATTATATAACTTCGTCATGCAATATCATAACACAAACAAGTGGGGGATCAAACCAGAGGTCAAGCAAGCATCATAATCTGCATCAAACATCAACCTATGACCATTTATGTTCAATTTCTAGAATTAATGAGGTCTCGTGAGGACGAGAGCTACACACAAGTAGGACCAAACCAACGCATTGACAGCGGAGGCGGTGGCCGGTGCTCAAGCATCCACGGTGGGGGAGGGGTGGCATTCCACTGCGTCACTCGTTGGCGAAATCGAAAGGTGGTACATTTGGAGAACGAAGCCAGGAATCTAGAAACATGAATGTAAATGAAATCTATCAAAAATGGATTCGAAGGTTTGAAATCAATTAATTTCCGCCAGAAAGCGACAAATGAAATTTTAAATAATTTCTTTTAATTGCAGAATCGGTAATTATCCACTATCTTATCCAAAAATTCGGTAAAGTTCTAGTGCCAAACTTTATATATATATATATATAACAAAAGGTCGGAATATTATTTAGGTGTTTATGATCACCTCAAGAAACGTGTATTTCTAAGATTTTTTTTGGTCTTTGAGACACGAAACAATTCTTCTCACCATTTTGCATCTTCATGTTATTTAATATTTAGACATATGCCATGTTCTTATCAATATCTCCAACTACGATTTTATTAATTGGGTTACTTGAATGCCCTAATTAGAACACAAGGCGCAAGCAATATTCGTCAATTATGCGTGGTTGGAAAGTATTGAGATAAGCTAAAGTCACACTAATCACGATTAAACTTATTTAATCATGCTTAATCAAAATTGAAAAGTCTTAACTTCATTAACATGAATTTGAAATTTTCTTAATAACTAATTTGTAAATTATTGGTTAGATTTTATCTATTTCCTTTTTCATATCTTTATTAATTTTTGTATAATTCATCCATTGGTGTAGGATTTTTTTAAATTCACATATTATATAATCTCAAAATCACGGTATTTTACTCATCTACTTTCGATCCATTTAATATATTAATCTGCATGTCCTTTTAAATATGAATTTGTCAAAAAGTTAATAAAAAACAAAATATATATATATATATATATATATATATATATATATATATTTAAACCACTCTTATCATGTAAACATGTAAGCACCGAATATATGTCACTATACCGTCGAATATGTAGAGTCAGGTCCGAAGAATATTTCTTCCATTAATAACACGATTTTTTTTCCATTTAATATCGTTATCTCATTCATCTATTTAACGATCTAACGGATACAATTTGTTCGCCTTTTACAAGATAAGAAATTTGAGTTACCATCGCATCGATTTTGAGAGTAAACCACTTCCGATTTGCAACAATGTTAGCATGCTTATTTTATATAACAAAACCGAATAACACTTTCCATGTGATGTTTTTCCCTTTAGAATTATTGTGTTTATTTTGATATTATTCTTCCTCAGCCGTTCCTGTCGTTTACCTCGGCATCGTTCTAACTCTTTATGTATGGCAAATATATTCATTGATTTTTTTTTTTTAGATTTGTCATCAACAGTAGTTTGTTTTCTTAAGAACCACATGACAAATTTGGTAAGTCACCCTAACTAGTGTACCCCGATATGCTGGCTGCCTCAACCGCTCCACACATTAAATGAAGCAGCAAAGCATACAGCACCCCTCGGGAGCTGCTCTCATGGGTGCCTGTTAATTGACAAGACTAAATGGATAAACATGAGAGTGAGCCTTCAGTAAAGAGTCAGTAAAATACTATCTGAGTATTGTTTGAGCAGCAATGGTGCTCACATTCTAGAGGGTATCTCAAAGATACTTCACATAATGTACATCCCCACTCGACGCAAATCAATGTTCATGCTTTTGGTCGAGTTTTGAGTATTCCAGGAGGAGAAGATGTGGGACCCCTTACCAATGGGTTAGAATGCCATGGCTGAGGAGTTTGAACTTGGGATTGACCACCCATACTACTACATGGTTTGAGGCTTTCACCCTTCCTTGAGATATTTTGTGCGACATCAGCATCCTGTGACCCTTCGTGAGACCACATCTTCTTCACAACATAGTTGTCATCATGCAGTTCAAAGGGGGTGCTGATACATCATTATAAAAAAAAAAAAGTTAGATTGTCCATGGATGATGTGTTGATTGATTAGGATTCATTCACAAGTAGATCTTCAGAATACAAATTTTCGAGTTATTCAGTTATGAAAAAAGGTGACTATCATTTGACTTTATTCAAAATAATTCTCCAGTTCTAAATGCTGGTTTCACGTATTTGGAAATTTCCCGAGTAGAGCAGTGGGTCAATGCTATTGTTTACATACGCAACCCGTATTTCTGTACAAGATTGAACTTTCAACTCACCTGTTGAAGTCGAAATGCACAAGCTGCATGTCTTCTGATATCTCCACCTCAACTGTAGCATTTGGCCGCGTCTGTTGTTCAAATTTCAGAGTGGTAAGAAAAATAAAAGCTTTTAAATGTTGCAAATATGAATGTGTTTTTGTTTTGCTGCAAATACCAAGAACTCAAGAAGCCTATAAAGGTACCGATTCTATTGATGGAGGAACCGACTTATAGGATGGGAGATGACCCGCTTAGTTAATGCCCTAAGGGTCAATCCTTCTTTGACCTAGGGTTGCTTACCTGCTTATGCTCTATACTAGTTAGACCTAATAGCTATACTACAAAGATCATAAACATGCCGAACCTGCATTGTCTTTTCATTTTCTTCTTGTAAGAATGTTCTGATACATTTTCCTCCAAGTACCAAAACTTCTTAATTAAAAGATATTAAAATTTACCTGAACAAGAATAAAGGGCAGAGCCACACCCCCAGTCGGAGCATTCCCAGTGGAACATAACTGTTGATTCCGCTGTATCAAGCTTTGGTATCCTACGAACTTCCACAACAACAAAAGGGAATAAAATCAGTACTTAATAGGTGTTTAAAAATAAATGGTCCTGAATCTGACTGCAGAGATTATGTTAACTATGAATCCACTCCCAAGTCCCAAACATACAATGAATGAAATTATAATACAGAAAAAGCAGCATTTACCTGTTCCTCCAATTCCTGCAGGTATGCAGCTCTTTTCTCTATCCTAGTTCTCAATCGTACTCGCTCTGCCTGAATTAGTCATCAGTAGATGTAAGCTTACAAACTTACTCATAGATACTGAACTCCTAAAAGAAAAGTAACATGAGGTACAAATTGATGAAATCATACCTTTAACTCTTCAATATCGTTTATACTAGTGCGAGGTAGACCTTTCCAGTGAATCTCCTTTTTATCTTTGGATATGATGTCCATTGCCATCAGAACATTTAGGGCATCATACACCCTGCGTCTTATATTCTTCTCCTCGTACTGCAGCTTTAACAAAGAACCGTATACAGATAAGACTTTAGGTCAACATGAGAAGAGAATATCAAGTACGTTCTTTATTTGTCCCCTAAAAGGATGAGCCTACTTGCCTGATCTGGTGATGTAGGACTATTGCTAGGATCGGCAAATTCAGCCACTAGTTCATCTGCAACCTGAAAAGGTAGTTTCACTTGCACCTTAATATCCACAAATGATGTATCTAACAAGAAGGGACAAGTGGAATTTCAACTGAGCTAGAAAATGTAAGTGACATTATGTCTCAGAACAAAGACTGCAACAAGAGAATGTAGCGTTTTATTGAGTAAGCTTCCAAAAGTTTGATATAAGTAAATCAGAAGTAGATATTTGATCTTAACTCGATCTCAAATATCGCATAGGATGTTTAAAATCTCATTACACTTACTGTAAAAGTAGAACATTTTGTACCGTGTGCTAAGAGCTTATTCATTCAGCCATGAAACTGTTAAGCAGTGAATTACTATTCTCTATCTTTCTATGCCTTATAATAAACTTACAATTCATAAACAATAACAAAAAAAGTTTTTTCCCATGAAATTATAAGGTCTAAAATCTTTGAGATTTAACAACTAGAGCACCCAATTCGTGGTATTCAGATCCAAAAGTTGCATATACTAGACTTTCTTATAAAGAGCGTATGGCTCAAAAGTATGCCATATATAAGAATAGTAACATACAGATCTAATATAAATTTCATGATTCATTTTGCACCACATTAGGCAGAAATGCATAGACATATGTAATGTGAGTCTCATGAAACCAACCAACCTCATTGTATGTGGTTGTTCCTTTGCTTTCCACCTTCTCGCATACTAGACCAATGCAGAAATGGAAATAATAGTAAATAAAACAAGGATCAATGGTGGCAAGATCTATCCGCCTAAATAACCAATGATAATAACAGTGGTTACCTTTCATACTAAACTGGCGGAGCCCTCGACCACTTTTATCACCTCCACTTGCACGCTGAACTCTTTTCTTCTTCGTACCGCTAATAAAAAATAATTGATATGTTAATATTCAGCAGCCTTCTTGATTCTCAGATAACAAGATCTAGTTAGAGTCTTCCATTGTCTAAACAACATGTCAAATTCACAACACAATACTAGTTAGAGTAACTGTTGTCTACAATACAGAATACTCACACTGAGGGACGAGAAGGTCCTTGAGAAGCACTATCTTCGCCATGAATCTCAAGATGGCTTAGCCTATTAATAGCATTATCGCCAGCCTGTGCCGCCAAGCCTACTTCACTCCGGCTGGATGGCGAGCCCACACTGCCACTGGTTGAAACCGATTGACCAGAAATGGTGGTGCCCCATGATCTAGTTGCCCCTTTCGAGTTCCTCTCTCCATTTTCTTGGGAATCCATTACTATTCGAATCAAAAACAGCATTCAGAAATCAGAACACCAATTCTTACTAGTGTACCTGCACACTATCTAAATGAAGGCTGCTACTGAACGTCGTTCAAAGAGTACGGCCACCCAACTTCAACAATTTTCATTTGTAGAAAAACCCCAAATTGAAACATACAATACAAGCAGTTACTATTTAAAAAAATAAACCTAAAACCAAATACCCTAAATCCCCTACCCATACAACAAGTCCAAAGCCCCTAAATTCAATCACACGGGCAAGAAGTACCACAACAACATATTCACCAAAACTGCAAGAACCAACAACAGCACTGACCTTGCAATCGGGTTTGGGGAAGAACCCAGATGAGAAAACCACCGATTTAACTGATAAGCTGTGAAGCGTCGGAAGTAATTCGGAAAATAAAGGAGTTCGTAGATCATCAATGGACACTGCTCTCTTCCTTGTGTATATCGGAAACCCACCAACCAACGGAAGAGGGAAGAAGAATTGAAGTGTGATAAGCGAAGGGCGGGTTTGAAAAAGCGAGAGAGAAGGGTTTGGAGCGTTTGTGATCCAAGCGGGAGTTTGGGATTAGGGAATGGAGGAAGCGGTCAAAGGGGGTTTGTTGTTGCTGTGTGGGAGCGTTGTTGTGGGCTTTTTCAATAAAGCTTTGGAAAACGAGGGAAATTTCGTTGCAGGGGTAAGGCTTTTGTGACCTAAGTTGTATACACCCTCCCAAAGTGGCCCACGTTAGTCCTACCACGAACCAAAATATAACTCATTTCTTTTGTTTTTTAGATTTGTGAAATTGTTTAGAATTAGGAAAAGTGGAAAACTATTTTATTTCCTCCATAATATCTTGTAATTTATATAGTGGATGGGTTATAGGTAAACTACTATCTTCTCGTGTTTTTATTAATGAATAATGATTATTTGTGGTTTGAGGTATTTGTAGTTAGCATCGGGTGGGCATATAAGTGACGGAAATATTCAAGTGTACGAAGCATGGCTGGAGTCAAGAGATTGGAGCAAATTTTATCCGGGAGCGAGTTATGGAACATGTCTGTGTCTAGAAGAAGTCAAAGTCTATGGCTCTAACTCGGGCTGAGGTTGGAATAGCTTGGATCCCCTGTCGTTGGGTTTCATAAAAAAAAACACGGATGGAGCACAGAGGGTTGAGGACAATGCGACTACGACGGGTATTTCTCGTCCTGTGAGGGTAAATGAATGTGCGGGTTTGGTGCTAATTTTGGCCTGTGTACCGTTCCATGGCCGAGTTACGGGGAGTGGTATATAGGTTGAGGTTTGTTTGCGAGAATGGTACCGAAGTGTGATTCTAGAAAGGATTCACAATTGGTAATGCCACTCCTTAAGCCCACCTTACTCCGTCACCATCCCTTGGTAGTTTGGTGTAAATGTCATGGCTTTTTATGAAGAGACTGAAATATCAAATTTTGACATATGTATCGTCACGCGAATAGGGCAACATATCATATGTAACTTATCTTTTAATTATATTGTTGGTGTTATTGCATTGTTTGACCCTCCAGACATTATAAAAGATATTTTAATTGATTATATAAGAGCATCTTCATCCCATAAGGGTGTGTCTGGTTAGGGATTAAAGAAGGTTAATTTAGATTAAAATTTAGGAGGTTAATTTATGTAACTGTTTGGATGAAGATGGAGATTATGAATAAATTACACCAGGGATTAATTGAGATTAAAAATGGCCAAAAAATAACCTCGTATTACCAAGATTAAAGGAGATTAATTTCCAACAATTAATTAGGATTCACTCAAATTTATAAATATGTATCAATTAAACCCATTAAAAAATCTCCATCGAAACAACTCAATGTAGATTATTTTACATAATATAATCCATAATAAATTCCACTTAAAATTTAACCTCTTTTAAATTCCATCTAGATTAATCTTCAAAATAACCTCCATCTCCTACCAAACACACCCTAAATTGGGAGTTTTTTTTAATCATTTCTTATCTTAAAATAAAAATAAATGTCAAATTTTATTATAAAACCAAGGTGATGAGTAGAGAGACATATCTCAATTTTTTTAGATTCGATGCTTGGCCAAAAGGAATAAAGAATTCAATCCGACAAGTTTTCTGTCCAACCCCACAAATCAAGATGATTTTAGATTTTATTTTTACTTTTTTGCATAAATGTAGGGAGGTAAGTGGCTCTTTCATAATTTATATATAATAAAAATAATTGAAGAAACTTTTTTTAGCCCATTTTATTACGACAAAAGCAGAGTTAGATGCGTTGAAGACCACTAACTTTTTTTATCACCAAAAAAATAATTTAAACCGACATTAGATATAATTTATTGATTATTGAGATATCATATTTAGTCATACGACACAGTTATTATTTGATTAGTAATGTCATAGATTTGCTTTATAAATATAAAATAAACTTTTAATTAAAGAAGGATGGTATGATTTTATAACTTATTTAAGGAGAAAGATTTTCACTTGTTTGATAAAAACTATTGTATAATTTGGTAAAAAAAAAAATTTGTACATCGAGTCGGGAATAATTTAAAACATACGTGTCAATCGACTATTAATTCTACTATTTTTTTTTCTAACATCTTTTTAAATTCAAATTAAATTTCAATAAATTCAAGAATTATTGATTTTACAAAATTTCCTTTTAGTATAAAAATTCTATTTATAAGATTGCTTATTTGATTTATAAAATTTTATATTCAACAAGAGGGGGAAGAATAGTTTATTATTAAAAATTATACCCTTCGTTATTTAATATAATCCAACCTACAAGTAAGATGACGTTTTTTTGCAATAAGTTCAGCTATTATCACCTATCACCTAAAAAAAATAATAATAATAGAAATCAATTAATACACACAATTAATATAGTTATAAATGTTATTATCACCTAATACGAAAAAACTGAAAACCAATTATGACCGATACAAATATGACCTAATAGGAAAAAATTGAAAACCAATTAATGTGGAATAACACAAACAGCTGGCAGCACTCAGCTTAAGACATTTATTAGAGCAAAGAATGGTAATTTCCGATACACAAGACTCCTAAACTTCTGTCTCTTTCCTGCTCATATTCCCTAAAGTAAAGAATGAATTTTGTTCCTCAAATCTGTAAAGGACAGATAAAAAACAGAAGAAAATTAGATAATGATAGGTTCAAGAAATAGACATAAATCTTTAAATAACAAATAATGAGCATTATTGAAGGAAGGAAAATGAAATGACGACTATAAAAATCACAACAACAACCCAACAAGTTGAGCGGCAAATTAGTTGTTAAGCCAGAAATTATCACCTAAAAGAAGGTAAAAAAAAGAAAATCAATTAATATATATAATTAAGAGGGGAAAAAACTGAAAATCAATTAATGTATACAATTAAGAGGGAAAAAAAACTGAAAATCACTTGATGATTCATTTAAAAGAAAAAAACTGATAATCTCATTAAACATTACAATATTAAATACATTCTATTCAGCCTATAAAAATGGAATGCAGCAATGTGAAAAAACAAATTCAAACAACACCATTTTTTGTCAACAAAGCAAGTTGTAATGAAAGAAAGTTCATCCGGTTCCCACAAAAGTGGAGATGCAGAAAGCTATAGCAGCATTGAAGAATTGAAAAAAGGAACTCAAACTAAGATCAAGCTCATGATATATTGGCATTCCCTGTTAGATCTTGATTTGCGATGACCATCAACAAAAGCCAAGGACAATCTTTGAATTATGTTGGCATATATTTTCCAAACGCAGTTTTTTGTCATGTTCAATTATATGTAGCAATATCAAGAGTGACAGACCCTAAAAGCCTAAAAATCATGATGCTTGAAGGAGGTAGTCAATGCAAGAATCGCACAAGAAATATTTTTTATAAGGAAGTTTCAACAAGTTGGCAACAATGCACATCATCATGTAATCAATAAAATCTCAGCAAATTTCAAGTTTTCAAAATTAGAATTTTGGACAGTAGATCACATATTCATAAATTATACATCTTACATGCAGGTAGGGCCAATGTGCTTCAAAAGCTGAAATAGAAATCATAAACAATAAGACAGCACAACATGAGGATATTTAACTATGGAGTACTTCCATTCTAAATTCAGTAATTTGTGTATTAAACAAAGTTAATAACATTGAAAAGGATATCATCATCCAACAAAATACATTCAGGGACTAACTATTAATTACGTAATTATCTTATTGAGTAAGGTAAAACTAATGATATATACAGAGGCACTTACAGTGAGGGTAGTCTCAAATCTATTGTTTGCCCTTTTACTACTCATTCTTTGGATATGTGGTAATTTGAACTAAGTTTATAGGGTTCTTACCTTGAACTAACTCTCCAGAGTAATTCCAACTGTAAAATCCATTCATTATTCATTCCAATCTTCTCTTATTTCACTCATTCCTAAAGCTAACCAAACAAAAAATGTAAGGAATCACTTATTTTGATTCCTCTTTTCAAAGTCCAAACAGATTCCTTATTCCAAAGTTGAATCACAACAACAACCTTCAACACTCATATACAAACACAAGCACATGTAAACACACCCTATTTAACAATAATCAGATTGATTTTACAAAACCCCCAATCCGCAAATTAGGGTATATGCAGATACGAAATTCTCACTCAATCCAACCCTAATCACCCAAATCACATACACACAGACAAACAAAAATCACCACAAATCCCCAAATTAGAAAATATAGGGTTTTTAAATCCGCTCAAAATCTCACCCAACTCAACTCGAACCTGCACTGAGAAAGACGGACTCGCGGCAGTTGATGGCTCTGTGGCGGCGGCGGCGGTTGCAGTGGAGGAACGCTCGCAACAGTGAAGGCGACAAAGCAGGAGCGCGACACCCGCGACGATGGCAACAGCGGCGACCGCAACAGCCAGGGGTGGACAAGTGGTCGTGGTAGCGAGGTGGTCCGTGCGGTGGTGGTTGGTCGCCGGAACTCCCTGACTAGATGTCTCCTGGTCTGCAGTCGATCGCTAGATAGAGGCTAGGGAGAAGAGTAGAACAGGGAGAAGAGTAGAACGGGAGAGAGGGCAAGAAACGTGGAGAGAGAAACCACTTGGAGAGGGGAGAAAATTAGGTTAAAAGGTAGGATGAATACGATTTATTTTTCATGGTTTTACGAGATTTTTACCAATCCGTTTTCTAATTAAGAAAATCAAATGACAATAATAAAAATCATCTAAACTCTAATTTCCCGAAAATTACGAAATTCTACACAATCATAAATTACAAAAATTATAAAATAAATAAATAAACCCGTGCGTAGCACGGGCACACTCTTCTAGTATTTATATTAAATTTAAGTATCATAGTAAAAGTTTTTATATTTATAATAATAATTATAACAAAGTTAAATAGACACGATATGTTTTAAACTAGTATCTATAAAAACACATAATGAGCGGATATGGTTAGGCAACTTTTGACCATCATCCTTTAGCGTTTTGGGCAGAGGATGATTGGTTCATTAATACTTGCAAGTAGAAGTTCATACTTTTTACCTAAACAAAACGAGTAAGGTTAACATCCAAATACCTAAGCATGTACACGTGTCAACGGGTCCGATCCGTCGGGTCAATGGTCCGAGAAGGGTGACCCGGACCCGCCTAATAGGCCAACCCGACGGGTTGGTGACCTGTCGGGTCACATGTCAGACCCGATGGGTCGACGGTTGGCCCTATTTATTCAAATCCAATTTCTTTTCTTTTTTTTTAAAAAGAAAATGGCGGGTTGACTCGGCGGATCAACCCGCCAACAGGTTTGCCCAACGGATAGCTGTCGGGTTCGAATTTTCCTTTTTTTTAAAAAAAAAAATTGACCGTTGGCGGGTCGACCGCAGGGTCACGGGTAAGGATCACCTCGACCCTTACCCGTAACCGTAACCCGCCGGGTCACCGATCCGCGGGATCACGGGTTACCCGTAACCCATGAACATGCTTAGAAATACCTTTATAATAATCAAATATTATTTCAAGCATTAAAGTAATTCATCTAGTGAAAGAAAGGTAAAGTTAAGGAGCTTGAGCTCTATTCAAAAAAAAACAAGTTAAGGAGCTTGAGCTTGAGTTTTATATATATGAACCACCCTTACTTGTGAATCTGCGATGTTAGATTGTGTACGACAAACAAAGCAAAGCAAAATGGAAGGTTTTTCCCTTCTTGCATCACTCTAAGCAATAGGCACAATGAACTCCACCACCATCTTCATCTTCACCATGACTTGTGAATCTATGAATGTCTTCCTCTTTACTCCTTCCGTTAGGATTAGAATGCAATCAAAGATGATAATTATTGATCATTTACAACACCTGGTAGTTATTTCAAGCATTAAAGTAATTCATCCATGAACTAAAGCGGATTTTTGTTAAGGATTATGAGAGGGAGGATACAACAAATGATATTGGTAGAGCTTCATGGTTCCTCTGTACATAAGGGAGGCAGATGGTGAACATTGACGATTAGGTACTCTTAGAGCATTGAGTTTATCTCTTAGAGCATTGAGCTTATCTCTTATTATTGGGCATATCTTTTGTTATTAATTTATTATTTTATCTCTTTATATTTTCCTATATAAACATTATATGGTCAATGAAATAAACAAGCTTTCAGTTCACAAACCTCTTATTATAGGGTTCATACACTTTCTCAGTTTATGGCTGCTCCGCGCCGTGGCCAATGGGATGCTGCCTTAAAGGTTCTTCGTTACCTAAAGTCAGTACATGATCAGGGTATTTTCTTATCTCGTTCTAGTGATTTGTGTATTCGTGCTTTTTGTGATTCGGATTATGCAGCTTGCCCTATCACTAGACGCTCTACTACAGGCTACTTCATTCTCCTCGGTAATTCACCCATTTATTAAAGAATCAAGAAACAAGCTATGGTTTCTAGATCTTCTGTTGAGGCCGAATATAGAGCAACGACATCTACTACTTGTGAGCTCCTTTGGCTTTGTTCTCTACTTGATTCACTTGGGGTTTCACACAAGGCTCCTATGCGCCTCTTTTGTGATAATCAGTCCGTCATTCATATAGCCAACAATCCGGTATTCCATGAGCGTACCAAATATATTGAGTTTGACTGTCATACCATCAGGGAACAAATTCAGTGAGGCATTATTCAAACACAACATGTTCCTGGCACACTTCAACTAGATGACATTATGACTAAAGCTCTTGGACCTACTTGTATCAACTTCTTAATTCGCAAGCTTGGAGTTGTTTCTTCCACACCTCCCGCTTGAGGGGGATTGTTAGAGTATTGGGTTTATCTCTTAGAGCATTGGGCTTATATCTTCTTATTGGGTTTATCTTTTGTTATTAGTTTATTATTTTATCTCTTTATGTTTTCCTACATAAACATTATAGGGTCAATGAAATAAATAAGCTTTCAGTTCACAAATCTCTTCAGGTACCCGACCCCGTAGAATTGAATCGCTCGATATGGGCTGCTGGTGAGAATTTTGAAACAGTGGTTTCGAACGCCTTGCGCAATCCATCAGGTTGTAACTATGAGGACCTTATGTTAAGGTAATGCGTTGCATGTCTGAATTATGGGACTTGAATAAGCATCACTTTGGGAACGCTCATCATCAGGTGATCACGGTTATGAAGGAACCACAAAATTTAAGGAAAAATGGTTAGCATGGTGGCAATGTGGCTCTACACAGGCGTCTGGAAACTGAGCACATGATATTGGTGGATCACGAGGAGAAATTGTGATTTCAACGTGCAAGATGCAATGAGTTGCGGTAGGGTGATAGAAATTGTACTTGTTTTTTCCATGCAAAAGCGAGTTCTAGGCATCACCAGAATAAAATTGTCCGGTTGATTGATGAGCAAAGTATGGAATGGAGAAGTGGTGATGGGCGGGCTAATGTGGCTTTTGAGCATTTTGTACGAGCTTTTCAAGGGGCCAGTCCAGTCGATTTCTCTGAGGCGTTGGCTGGTTTCGATTGCAAATTGACAAACGATGATATTATGAATTTGACTTAGAGGTATACAACAAAAGAGGTAAGGTTTGCTCTTTTTTCAATGCATCCGAATAAGGTTCTGGGTCCTAATGGAATGTCAGTGTTGTTCTTTAAGTAGCACTGGAAGATTGCTGGTGATGGGGTAACGTCGTCTGTTTACATATTTTGGAGGGTGGAGAGATGCCGGAAACCATGAACCATACCTTCACGTCCCTTATTTTAAAGGTCGATAATCCAATCATGATGAAGGATCTAAGGACAATCAGTCTTTGTAATGTAGTGTGTAAAATAATCTATAAGGTTATTACAAATCGCTTGAAGGCTTGTATAATTAAGGTCATTTCCTCTACTCAGAGTGCTTTTAACCCACGGCGGTTGATTGCTGACAATGTTCTGATGACTTTTGATGTCTTTCATTCTATGAAGAAAGATTGTCGAATGAAGAAAGGCCTTATGGCATTAAAATTGGACATGGTCAAGGCTTATGATAGGGTGAATTGGGACTTTCTACAAGCGTGTTTGTCACGCCTTGTTTTTCCAATGAATGTGTACCGCTTATTATGAAATGTTTACACAAGGTCTCTTTTGTCGTTTTAATGGATGATGTTCTCACTTCAACTTTCTTCTTTGATAGGGGCTTGCGTCACGGTAACCCTCTATCTCCTTTTCTCGTCCTTTTTTTATGTTGATGCTTTTACGGGATTGATACAACGAAACGAATTTAATGGCCAGTGGAAGGGGACTCTTACCTTTAAGGCTCATTTGGCTAATCGACATCGTACATCGGATCCTTGGTGTGGTGTTTGTGGTCAGTTAGAGGATGAAGGTCATGCTTTTCAAATGTAAGTTTGCAAGGGAGGTTTGAATGGAAAAAAAACTTGAACAAAAAAAAAATAAAGAAATAAAGACACGTCACATTCCGTATCAGAATGTATACTTTAAACCGATTCCATAAGGTAAAGCTACAGAAATAAAATCTAAACTATTAATTCTAACTTATCTAAAATCTCTCACCAATATATCTCGTAGTTACCGCGAATATACGGTACAACCATATGAGAATGCAATTGCAGTGTATGAATCAAATCCTTCATGATCATCCTTCCTCCAAGTAGAAAACTCTTGATTCCCTTTCCATTATTATACACGTTCATATTCAGATTTACAATATCATGAAATGAGCAGTACTTTTGGTATGCCAAGCTGCCCTCCATGTGCAACATCACATTCTTGCTTCCTCAAATTCCATTTGAAGCTTCCATAACCCAATACACAAATTCCTCTCTCATTTCTTTCCAAAAACACGCCATA
Source organism: Fagopyrum esculentum (assembly GCA_033239045.1). Classification (NCBI taxonomy): domain Eukaryota; kingdom Viridiplantae; phylum Streptophyta; class Magnoliopsida; order Caryophyllales; family Polygonaceae; genus Fagopyrum; species Fagopyrum esculentum. The sequence goes on along the minus strand of BSUD01000006.1, from coordinate 6,110,302 downwards.
TGAATGTTTCAATCGCAATCCTCTCGCTCTTCTCTCTTATCTTACCATGCTACATTTGCAGTTTCGCCGGTTCTTCACCCGCCTTCTACTTGCTGGTGGCAGCCGCGGTGGTGCTGGTGGCTGTCATGGTCGCAAGGACGGTGATAGTCTCATGGATTACGGTTCTGGTGTTGTTGACATTCGTCGGAAACAGGAGACGAGTCCTAGTGAAGCAAGGCAGGAAGATCACTCGAGAAATTGGGAGTTATCTCATTAGGGTATTGATTAGTGAGAAGAAAGGCGCCTTTACCTTTGTCTGTGCAGCTGTTCTAAGTCTCTTGGCTATGGCCGGTCTCGCCGATTCCCTCTCCCTTTCTCAGAGTTGGTCATCAATTCAAACTACTTTTTTGTTTGAGATTCAATCTCATTATGCTTAGTCTAGGGCACAATATTTTGACATGAATTTGTTTTCTTGAATCTTGATACCATAAGGTACATTATACCATTCTTGCTGACAAATGGCAATGTCTAGGGTTTTCAATGGATGTCTACTGCTTAAAAATTCATATTACAATCTCAACTGCTTTGTCCAGGTCTGAACATATAAGGTATGATGAAGGTCTTTGTTCCAACCCATGAAAAGCACTATCTTTCTGTTACATATCTAGCTATATATATATATATAAGTTGCAGAAGATGACCCCAACCAGTACCACTGCAAATGATTTGGAATAGACAGATCTTGGACCAACCAAATTAACCAATCAGGCATTATTGGCCTCACTCAATTCATCTTCTGAGGAATAAACATCGCCGCTGAAACGAATACTACCTCCACATCAATCAATACTAGCTTGGATGGACAGCAGAATGCTCATTACTCGTATCCTTTGAAGCACTAGAAAATGGTTGAGAAGATCAATTCCTGAAGGAATTCAGCACGCTGCGCCTTTTCTTCGTAGTCCTTCTCCTGGCCTTTGCTTGAAGCAGGTGCCTTTGAAGTTGAACTGCACTCACAACACCTTATTATCAGTAATCCTCTTCAACTTGTGAAAGCTAATGATTTTCATTCATGACTACATCTTATGATAAAATGCTATGTCATTTGTACTAGCTTACTTGACAATAATATTGACAGTCCTGTTAGCTTTGTCATTTGTACTAAATCATTAAGGATCCACATTTGAGACTAATCAAATCTCACTCCATTCACTTGAAAACACATGAAATGATTTACTCAAGCATATACTAGTTTTATGAATGAACAGTGACATGCGAATAGATCCATATCATGTGTTAACGTCTGAAAACTCACCCCCATCAAGCCAAAAATCTAAAGTTGAACACGATTCCGAGCAATTTAAAGGTTGATGCAAGTACCTTTCATTATCAAGGCTACTTGAGGCATCGCTACTACAAGTATCTTGTACACTATCGGCTTTCAACTCAGAGTATGGTGTGGTACACAGAAATGGTGCAAGAAGCGGGTCTGCTGGCGTATCATCAATGTTGCCTCCGGTTCTTGTCAAGCCATAAAAAGAACTTACCTCTCGCACATTGGGACTCCAGAAGGTGGATTTGTGGGATTTCCTTCGGTTCTGAAGCATTAGAAATAGTTCAGTGGAGGATACATAACAACAGATGAAAATATAAGCTTCAAGAGAAGCTTAGGGTGAACTTGAGAGCAAGATGGATTGTCTATATAACTTGATTTGACAATCTATCATATGTTATTCAATCAAGCACAGAGATTGAGAACTAATTATGTGATGATTCACAAAGTTTGATACCTTCAATGAACTTGCATGATGGACCCTGAAATGTCCCACAATGTCCTTGCCCAGATTCAGTGCACATACAGGACATACCTAACGAAAGAATAGATCAGCTTACCAGAAAGTTGAAATGATGCTAAAATTCAATCCAGGGTCCAATATGATAATTGCTATATAAAAATACAAGACTGATAAATAGTACTTATGCACTATGGCCAATGATTTCTGTGACATGTTCTTGTTTCCTCCATGTCTAATGATTAGCCATATTAAGACATATGTAAATGTCTAGTGAAAAACTAAAGTTAGGATGATAATCGAGAGATCCATTAGGAAAATTAGGGGGGAAAGAACTGATGCATACTGCTCCTCGGATATATATTGGATAAAGGACTCTTCTTCTCTATACTAGCAGTAGCAGAGACATCTAATGTTAGATTCTCAGGTAATTTGAGGACTAAACCAAGATATAAAGCTTATTTCTTTTGGTAAAAGACTAATATCACAGATTAAATACTCGAAACTAAATGGCCTCTTATGAACCTGAAACAGAAACAGAACACTAAAAGAAGATGAAGAACAAGAGATATACCGCATTCTTATCATCAAAACAATGTTCTTCATGAAGATGCGTGCTGAGCACAGAAAGTTCAACATCGAAATAACAGAAGGGGCAAGTGATGTAGGTTGTTGGATCTTCATTGGCATCTGAATCATCAAGTATCAAATGGTTTTCTGCTCAGATTAGAAGCACAAAATCACTTCATTAATCACACTAGTAAAGAAACAGGTCAAAAGGGCTTTTGTAAGAGGAAAGCATCAGATTATACAGGGAAGCATAATTCTTGATCAAATCAAAGAGCTTGTGGGCATCACCTTTCTCCTTTGTCTTTTTTAACCTTTTCCCCTTTCTTTCTAAATTATCTCTAGGGATGAGATTTGAGAAATGCTAACCACCCAATAAATCACATGGATCTTCTTTCTTTAGGTTGAAAAAGACATGATTTATGATCAAATTTAATGCCCAAGTATACAGCTAAACGTCACTTATTCCACAGCATAATCACAAATAGTTTATTAGTGGTTGATATGTAGAATGTAAACCAAATACCATAGCAATTAAAGAGGAAACCTAAACCCACATCCCTATCTTCAATCTCACATAAATTCTAAGCCATCAAAATAACCCAATAAGCTAACACAACCAAAAAGAGATAGAGAGAGCACCAGAGTTGAAATGGGAAGCTGAAAAGTGCTTATCAGCAAGAATCCTTGAAGTCCAATAGTCCACATCCATTTCTGAGCTTAGCCGCCGGAAAAGCAGAAAAATGTCAGGACTTTAACCGGCGGTGAATTCCTCCGGTGATCAACAGAAGAAAAGGCACAAGTAAAAGTAGAGAAGAATGAAAGCAAAAATTGGGTTTTGGGTTTCTCTCTTTCCCCCTTTTTTCTCTATGTGGTATGAGCTTTGGTGGGTCTGTGTCAAGCTGTGTGTATTAATGGTGATGTGGGTGTGGTTCTGGAGATTGTGGAGGCTATTAAACAAAGTTTTTTTATAAATGACAAAATAGCCCAAACTGCAATGGGTCATTGACACGTGTCCGATATTATTACCCATCAAAGTCATCATCTCTGGCCCTCAATTCTTCTCCTTCTTCCTCTATTCTTTCATTACTCTCTGCAATTAATAGTTTTTTGTTTTCTTGTTTGTGTTTTGGAATTTTTGTTATATATTTGTCTATTGGAAGCATTTGGGTGTGCCCTCGTGATCAAGTATTATTTACCGAATAGTGGTTGACTAAGATTTAACATAGAATGACTTCTTCCTAAAACTCACATGTTGAAAATCATATATAAAAATAACAAACTATTTCATCTACTGAAATCAATTACTTTTATAATTTATGAGAAATTTTTACTTTCCTTGTTCAACCTTTTTCCGATGGGAAGTGATCTATTATCTATTTTGATAAATGCACCAAGAAGAAGAGCCGAGGGAAGAAATGTTGATTGTTGTTCATATTTAATATTTATTTACTAACTAAATTATCTATGAGAAAAAATGGGTTTCTAAAAATAGGTTTGGAGGGGACAATACTCCACACATCTTAACAACCAGTTTCGTCTTCACCTCCGCCTGACGCTTGCCTTGTCACATCTGTGTGTGCCAGGACCTGTGACGCCGATTCTCGCCTCGTCTGCACTGGAGCTCCGGCAAGAAGCCACCCGCCACCGCCAGTCCTCACGAAACCATAGATTGGATAGCACCGTATTTGGGTATAATTGCAAATAACTACCCATACTTCATATTTGCGTTTATGGTCCCAATTTTCGGAATTTTGCAAATTTGTCCTGAAAAGTAATTACTGATTTTGGCCGTGATTTATATTTACAAGAATGACCCCAAACTTGAAAGTTCACAAAACGTCCTAAATTGAGTTCTTACAAAATATGACCCAAATATATAATTACAAAAAAAATTCCCAAATATTTATAGTTATATTTTATGACCCAAATTTTAACAAATGGAGTTAAACTTGTGTGGTTGACTTGTTTAGTTGGAGGCACGTTTGGATGAGAAGATAGTCATTTTTGACTCCGATACACGAGACTCTACATTATTTGCTTGACTTCGAGACGTGAGTCACCTAAAGCCTTGTATAAATATCGTTCGGTTTGGGTTTTAGGTTTGAGATATTTGTGTGAGTTGATTGATTATATTTTGTGATATCATGATTAGGTACTTGGTTGCTTGGATTTGTTTTGATGGTTATTGGAATTCGTCTTTTTGAGGTAAGTCGTCATATTTACTGACTTAGTTGTTGTTCTATTTCAGGTTAAGTTTGTCGTTGATTGAAAGTAGGACTTATATTGTTATCATATTTTATCTCATTATATGTTTGCAAAAAAAAATTTTTTAATTAAGTTGCATGTTGACCTTGTTACCTTATGGGTTTTAGATAGTAGTACTTGTTGTTAGTGTGAGTAGTCGAGAATTGTGTTCAGATGCGTTTGTAAGGATTGAGATTGTGATAGATAGAATTATGATTGAGATTGCGGTAGATAGATTTGTGATTGAGATTATGACAAACACAGTGGTGATTGAGATTGTGATAGACCGAGTTTCGATTGATTTTGTGAATGGTGTTGAGAATAACGTAATTGGTTATGTTATGCACTGATAATTACGTCTTATGTTACACACTAATATTTACCCCTCATGATGTTGCATTGCGACAAATGATCCTATGATATATTCGACTAGGCTAATTGGTTATGTTACGCGCTGACAATTAAACCTAGAGGGTGATTGATTATGTTACGCAATAATAGTTATGCCTCAAGAGACCCAATTGTGACAGACAACTTATATGAGATATTGGATTAGGCTAATTGGTTATATTACACACTGACAATTAAGCCTAAAGGGTAATTGGTTATGTTACGCAGTGACGGTTACACCTCAAGTGACCAAATGGTGACCGATATTTATGAGTGAGATATGTTGTATAATATGGACATAAAAGAATGACGGTGATGATTACAAAGATATGCCGGTTGGTATGTATGAGCAAATATAGGTATAGTCATTGATGGTGAGAGTTGTTGATGTATATGAATAGGGTTATGATTATCGTTACCTTACCTTGTTTTCATTGTTGTTATGAATTTTAATTACTATATATTTATGGCATACATATTTGTTAGCTTGCTTCTTCTTTTGTTTGATGCATTCCACTTATAGGGTTACACTTTCGATTTATATGTTTATATAAGAATACTACAATTGATAACTTGATTTCGTGTCCCTTACATCATAAGTACGAGTTTAATCTGATTCCGAAGTTTATATAGGAATATTAAATTTGTTGTCGACCCATTGTGTGTCCACATCTAATAATACATCAGGTTCCAAAATTGAGATGTTACAGTAAATTTTATTTCTAACTAAACGTGAATTTTCCTATCAAACTAATGTGTTACATTCGATATAGTTTTAGTTAGGGGTGGGCATGGGACGGGACGGGACGGGATAAGGGTCGTCCCGCGTCCCGTCCCGCAAGCGGGACGGGACGGGACGGGATTTATGACATTTTTTCTTCGTCCCGCGCGGGCCCTGTCCCATGTGGGACGGGACGGGACGGGACAAATCCCGCGAAAACTACGCACCGATTATATTTAATATGTATACTTGTTTTCTCTCGTGTTTAAAGACATAAATGATTGGGAAAAAAAACTCGATACCGAATTATCGATTCATGACGCCTACATTAGTAGTTTATACATTGAAAACAAATTCAAGTTACATCAAAGTGTCTTACCGACTCGCATTCAAAAAATAACAATAGATAATTTAATGAAAATTATATTTATTTAACTATCTATTACAATTGTGGTAATCCACAAATACAAGGGCGATGGAACCGACTAGAGCAAGGGTGTCGATGGAACGGACCAGAGCAAGGCGGCAAACGGACTAAATCAAGGGAGATCAAAAACTCTAATATTTTAGATCCAACCGAATGAGTAGCAGAGAATGAGTGAATGAATGATGAAAAATCATCAATTTAATAATTTTAAAAATAAAAAAAAATTTAAAAAATATAATTTATGTATATTATTTATCTATATAATATTTATAAAAATATAAAAATATTATTTATATATATGCGGGACGGGACGGGATACACATTTTTTTTTCCAAATCCCGCCGGGATCGGGACGGGATGCGGGACGGGACGGGATTAAGCGGGATTTATGCCCACCCCTAGTTTTAGTAATGGTCGAACGTGTTCAGCTGAGGTCCAGGAGTGAACTAGTCGCCGTCTAGCTAATAGAGAAAACTAACAAATTGAATATCATGCACATTTTTTTTTAAAAAAATAATATAATAGATTCAAAACAATTAAATATAAGTTATTGGTAGGTCTGACAACCGACCTAACAATATAATATAACATATTGTGCAAAAGTGACACCGTGACAAGGAATACAAGTTGCTTTTAGTGTGACAAGATATTAGGTAGTGTGTAAACATGAATATCTTTTGTGTCTTCTCGCATCATATTCTTTTTTTCTTTTTTCTTTCTTTTTTTTCTTAAAAGAAAGTGGTTAGGTTGAACTATATTTTAGAGGTAGTCCACCCGAAAGCATTCGTACGGACGAGAACACGAAGTTTGGGATCGTCAGAAAAACAGGTGTTGAGTTTCGAAATTCACAGATGGGCAGTCCATCAGCAACACAGTTGGTTTCTCTGAAAATATGTCTGATTTGGATTTCGTCAAAGAAACGGAGATCCAACATGGAGTCGGAAATAATCATCTCGACCTCCCACGGACAACTCCACAATCCTTGGAGTGTTTTGATAACACAAAGGTTATCACCCCCATTTCGTTTTTTTTTTTTTATCTTTAATCTGAGCGTCTCTTCTATTATTTATATAAATAATAACAATTTTTTTTTGTCATGCATTTGTTTATGGTGAATGTTGGTTTGTATATAAAAGATAGTCAATTATAGTTACTAAAGCAACCAAAACACTAACCACAACTTTGTTCGTCTTTTTATTTAAACTAGTTATAGTGGAAACTTGAGTTAATCAGCTTACCAAAAATAATAACAAAATAAAAGTTGTACTCTAAAAAGGTCATATGTTAAATTATTAAACTATATATGTCCTTTTCTAACGATGTTGTTCAAGGTTTTTAAGAATCTTTAAATTATTTTTTTAAAACATTTTATTTAATGTGGTGTAAAACAATTGTTTTCTTAATCTCTTTTGGTTGGAAACGAAGTAGATAAATGGGATTAGATTATGGAGAATAAGAGAATTAGTTATAAATAGATTGTATTAGTGGGTCCGTTTGGTAACGTAAGATTACATGGATGAAAGATGAGAATGAAGCGAATTATTTGGATGAAGAATTAAGAAGATGCAATTGTTTAGGAGGATGAGTATGAATATAAGTGAAATATATTTGGTATAATTACGAAAAGATAAGAGTTAAATGTTGAATTTTTCCTCTTGGTGTTCTCAAGGTTTGAACTATTCCTCTTTATACACATTCTTAATATATTACATTAAAATTCATTAAAAAATAATTAAAAAAATAAAGTTAAAATAGATTATGAAATCAAAATTTACTAAATATCATATATAATCTTTCATTCCTTTTGTAACTAAATTTAAAATTCCTCAAGGTTTCATTTATGTCCTCGAAGTTTGGATTTTTCCTCTTATTATCCACTAACATATATTCTAAATATCATATACTCCGTATAATCATTCATTCCTTTATCTCAAGAACCTTTTCTCAAGAAT
>BSUD01000006.1:6059457-6096341 GCA_033239045.1 Fagopyrum esculentum | reverse complement strand
AAAGCCGGGACAGACGACTCAACCTACAAGACCGTAAAGGTTCAACTTTGCTACGCACCGGTGAGCCAAGTAGACCGGCCATGGCGAAAAACGGTTCTGGAAAACATAGCCAAGGACAAGACATGCCAATTCACCATATTCTCAAACTCATACACTGCTTCCAACACAACAGACGAGTATGCCATTGAAAGGGACATTCCTAGCGCCACCTACTTCGTCCGGGTGTATGCCTATGACTCCCACGAGAAAGAGGTTGCTTATGGACAAACCACCGACGGAGCTAAGACTACCAACTTATTCACCGTTAAGGGCATCACCGGTCGGACCATGGCCATTGACGTCGCCTCCGGTGTCTTCTCTGCCTTCTCGATTATTTCCTTGGCGTTCTTCTTCTATTTGGAGAAGAAGAAGGGTAGGAAGTCAACTTAATAATCCTTTGTAATGTACGTCGATTAATGGATTAGATCTACTAATCCAATCTTTTGTAATTTCTACCTATACTTTTCCCAGTCTTTGCTTGCCATTTATGGCTATGGGCTAAGCCCAACTCCTCAATGTTAATTAAGCCCACTACACTTATCATGTTACTAAATACGAACCAAATACCCTTATCAAACTAAGGGTAGGTTTACTTTAACATTGTTTATTTCTCAGGTTTATATGAATAAACTTAATAAGGGTTTAGTTTTGGCCTTTATTTTACCTCAAAAAATTGCTTACGTCAAAAAAAAATAAAAAAATCGAAGAATAACGTTGAATGAGGTGGAAAAATACAAGATTGACCATAATCGGGTATTAAAAAAGCCCATACAAACCCATATAACCTTGGATTTATCCGCTTATTTCTGTGTGGGTTTAAAACTCAAATAAATCAATTAGTAAATAAACCAATCCTCAAGTAAACCCACACAAAATTAATCCACTAGTTTATAAACTAAATGAACCTAAGTAAACAACCTTAAGTCATACAAGAGGAAAATTAAACAACATGAGAAACTAGTTTTCTTTGTTGGTCTTGAGAAAATAGTCCTTTCAAATATGTATATGATTGATGTATTGTTTAGTTAATTTGTTCGTTATGTTTTATATATTTTTTTAATTGTACATATTTGAACTATTTAAAAAAATAATGTTTCAATTAACAAAATAGAATGTTCGAACTAATAATACACAAAATTTTAACTAACATTATAAAAGTTTAAAGTTTTATAATTATGGTTGTTAGAATACGTTTATTTAAATATTTTTTAGGTCAAAATATTAATGCTATTAGTTTAAATCGAGCGTTCTATTAGTTTAAATATTTTTATTATTAGTTTATGCATTATTTTGAGCTTATAAAATAAATCTATTATACTTACTAAAATAGAGCACGGGTTGATGACGTGGCGCGCTGTGGACGCAGGATTTTTGAAATTGAGCTCCCACAATTAAAGCCAATAAATCTTTATTTTTTACACTATTTTTTAAACCATAAAATCTTTTATCATTAAAATAATAATTTTATAAAAACCAAATCTATTATCTATTATACTTACTAAAACAGAGCACGGGTTGATGACGTGGCGCGCTGTGGACGCAGGATTAGATTAGAGAAGTATACAAAACAAAAGCACAAAAAAAAACCTATTTCACAATATTCTTTCTCATTTTTTTCAAAACCCGCACAAGGTGCGGGTATTATACTAGTTGTAAAAAAAATATGAACTAATTCGAACTAGCTAAAATTATTTTAGTTTGAACAAAATGTACACAAAAATAATCTAATAATAATTTGATATTTTTGATTTATTTGTATACAATACAATTCTCGTTTTTTCTTACTACTGTGTATATATTTGTCTCTTGACTAAGTAAATACACACTTTCCATTTCACCTAAATCTACAATTTCATCACCATCTTGAAAATACAAAATGCTTTGTATTCTTAATCATAGGATTTTCTCAAGTTTGCAGCTACATCAAACTTGTAAGTGAGCAACAGAAAATTGAAAAAGCTTTCAATACGTTTACATATCATGTTTGTACATATTTAGTAGGATGCCTCCATTTACAAAGCTTTGGGCTCTTATTTCAGCAAATCTGAATGTAGTGTACATAGTTTTGGGTATGAAGTTGCTGTATCAGGAGTCAAAAACCATATCAAAACTCCTGACGACACCGAAGCCAACAAGCGATAACCTGTCCTCATAAACATTAATGTATCCAAAAGCATCAAGCCCAGGAAGACACTCAAGCGCCGCTTCAAAGACTCGATGATGGATCCCGTGCGAATCAACTCTGTAGCCCCCAAAGTGCTCATGACCAGCCAAGCAAGCTTTAACACACTTATACTTGTGTATTATACTCATAACTTCATCATAATTCCACAGAAGTGTTACGTTTGAGGATGCAAAGCGATCCAAAGCAATATGACAGCAAATAATTACTTTCTGCTTCAAGTTTGTTGCTTCTTCGAGGACACCATCTAGCCATTCCAGTTGCTCTTTCCCAACACCTCCATTGAACTTAACAAACCTTTCATCGGCACCATATAGCCCGGCTGGACTGTTCTTGTTGAAGTTTGAATTCTTTTCATTCAGAAGCTTCAAGGCTGCGAGTGTGTTGGGATGATCTTGCGGCCAGCCAATAGCACTAATGTCATAGCCATCAAGGACCACAAATCTGTAACTAGGAGTTGGTGAAAATTCATAGTAAGCACAGCCATCAGGTATGTTCAGTAATGGGAGTAGATCTTTACGAGGAAGATTATAGAGGCAATGATTACCAATCATATGGTAAACAGGGGCTTTTAGTCTCTCAAACTCAGAAACAACCTTCTTTACAGTGTCAAGAGATTGGTCTTTCGGGCAATTCCCGTCCACAATGTCTCCAAGATTAATTGCAAAGCTGAGATTTTCAAGACTGTTCCAAGTCTGCACCGCTCTCTGCAACACAAGGATGCTGTTTCTATAATACCTTGGGATTCCATGAAAAGACCAACCATCGGGTATGTCAGCATACTGAACATCAGCGATGACTCCAAACGACAAAAGTGGTTGCCGTCCATCATTTAGGACCATTTTGCAAACAAGAAGATTGCTCTATGAGATCACAAAGAACATCAGTAATAAAGAAGAGATATCAAGATCATACATTAGCTGCAAGCGAAATTGCAAATGAGAACCTAAAAACAAACCATTGGCTGCTGCAGCACTTAACAACCCAGAAACCAAGAACATCAATAATGAAAGATGATTCCAAAATGTTAGACTTCCTATATTTTCTTATCCTTAGCAAGCCAGACAATTACTACAACTGAACTTACTGTTTACAGCAGACTTAACTTTCATTTCAATCTATACCAAAAATGATTTTCTTTGATCAAAGGAAACAATTCCTGTCTAAATCAGACATGCTGCTACGAGTATCTCTTACAGCTGACTGCAGCACAAAAGGACACATAGGCAGCAAGAGAATCAAGCTTTATAACTATAAGCCATAGCCTACAAGCTAATAACAAGAGATTACACGTTTCCAGGACTGACTTGATTCTCAGTTGAATCATTCAACACCGGTGTTAGTTTTTTATATTTTGATATCTAAAATTCTCACAAATCACACTTTTCCACCAATTGGGTTCAGCAAAAATCCACAAACAATCTCCATCTCTTCATAATTCCTTGTGCACTCTTGATTGCTACTTTATTAATGAACCAAGGTCGATTGAAGAGCGCAGGAGCATATTAAGCAATAACAACCCAAAAGAAGATTATTAGGGTAAGATGGAGAGGAAACCTGATAAGCTGAATTGATTGGAACTTGGAAGTGTAGTCAAGATACTCGATTCTCCACCATAAACTGATTGCATCAATCTCTTATTCTGATGAGGGTTGGACAGAATCTCTCTCAGATCTAAGCACAGAGCAGTTTTTATCAACGGTCTGGGAGAGTTATTCGCATTTCGGCGACGAAGTCAAAGACGTGTTGACGACGAGACTTTGTTGCTTATCGGAAACCGGATCCAATCAACGGCAAAATATTTTACAGAAAGTGGAAAGGTATCCTAATTGTAGGTGGGTATGGCAACACGCTGCACCAGCCAGTTACCCCGTTTCTTCCTGAAAATCCTAATTCTCAAATCCCTAACCACTAGTTATTCGCCAATTCCGATCAATCTCTCGAGGTCTCAATTCTAGTGAGGTGCCTCCGTCCTCTTGCGGTGATGCTGCAGCTTTATTGACGGGTCAACACGCTAATCTGTCGTTTAGGTTTAAAAAACAAAGATTTGAGGGGAGAAACTTCCAAAACCTCCCACTGTGAGGCAGTATGAAGGGTTCTCTTAAATTTAGCAAATTTAATCAAAGACAACTCAGTTTTCCGAGAAATTTGGTCGGAAATTTAATCAATGTTTTTTTTGGAGGTTATTGTCACGTACAATCAACAACAAAGTGTGGTTTACAATAATGATGTAAATTTGTCTGCACATTTATAAATTGTCTTCAAGAGTCGAAAACCATCTCAGTGCTGCTCAAGACACCGGAGCCGATAAGTGATAGCCTGTCCTCATAGACATCGATGTATCCAAAAGCATCAAGCCCAGGAGGACACTCAACAGCCGCTTGAAAGACTCGATGATGAATCCCATGGGAATCAACTCTGTATCCCCCACGGTGATCATGACCAGCCAAACAAGCTTTAACACACTTGTACCTGCTAATTATATCAATAACCTCATCATAATTCCATAGAAGTGATTCGAATGAAGAAGCAATCGGATCCAAAGCAACATGGCAACAGACGATCACTTTCTGCTTCAAGTTGGTTGCGTCTTTGAGGACTCCATTTAACCATTCCAGTTGTTCTTTCCCAATACCTCCATTGTACATAACAAACCGTCTCTCAACACCAGCTAGCCCGTCTGAACTGTTTTTGTTCATGTTTGGATTCTTTGCATTGATAAGCTTGAAGGCCGCGAGTGCGTTGGGATGATCTTCTGGCCAGCCAATTGTACTAATATCATAACCATCCAGTACCACAAATCTATAGCTAGGAGTTGGTGAAAAATCATAGTAAGCACAGCCGTTATGATGACCGGGTATCTTCAGTAAAGGAAGTAGATCTGTACGAGGAAGATTATACAGGCAGTGATTACCAATCATGTGGTATATAGGACCAGTGAATTCCTCAAACTTGGAAACAACCATCTTTACAGTATCAAGAGAATGAGCTTTCGGGCAATGCACGTCTACAATGTCTCCAAAATTCATAGCAAAGCTGAGATTATCGCGGCTATTCCAATTCTGGACTGCCCTTTGTAACACAAGCATGCTGTGTCTATAATACCTTTGAACTCCCATAACAGACCGACCATTGGGTACATCAGCATACTGAACATCAGCGATAACTCCGAATGAGAAGAGAGGTTGCTGTTCTGAAGCAGTAGTGGATCCATTGCTTATAACCATTGTGGGAACAGGCAAAATACTACCCTATGAGATCACAAAGAACATCAGTAAACAGCAACTGGCTACCACACAAAAAATAAACACTTCATTTATGGCTCCACCATGAAATCTTATAAGAATGCAAAAGCATTTCACAAAAACAGTTCGAAAGAGTCCAAAATTAATCAGCTAAACATAGCAGACACTAGCTAACTGAAACCCAACTAAAATTTAAAAACCTCTCTACAAACCTACTAGAGTAGACAGCCCAAAGGCTCATAGAGAAGCCCAAAGCCCATTATGATCTCTATATATTCACACCAATGTAACAGTGTATTCAAGCAAGTAATATACAAGATATGCAGTAATACAATATCTTCTCTATGGTATCAGGAAGCCAGTAAGGACAAACGTCCATTATCACCATGTCAGACGACAACCAAGACCCCTCTCTTCATGATCCTCCACCTCCAACACCATCTACACCTACACCTTCCTCTACGCTTCTCTCTGCACCACCACAGTCCATCACTACACCCCTTCCTGGATTTTCCAGTTTCATCACTATCAAACTCACATCCACAAATTACCTCCTATGGAAAACTCAAGTCATACCTGTGCTGCGTGCTTACAACCTATATGGTCACGTTGATGGCTCTACTATGTATCCATCCTCCTCCTCCTCTACTCCAAGCCAAGCTCAACTAGAGTGGCTTACCAGGGATCACTTGGTTCAAGCCATTCTTACTTCATCTCTCACTGAAGAGATTCTCACTCAAGTAATCGACTGCTCCACCTCTAGGGGCATCTGGGATCAGCTCCATGAGCTCTACACAGCCAAATCCAGTGCTCACATTCTACAGACTCGTCTTCAGCTTGTCTCTCTTAAACAAGGTACGGATTCTATCACCACCTACTTCAACAAAGCCAAAGCTCTTGTCTCTTCTCTCCAAGCTGCTGGTCAGTCCATTTCGGACTCTGAATTTGCAGCATCCCTGTTTGCTGGCCTTCCTTCAGACTATGACCCTATCATTACATCTCTCAGTACCCAACCATTTTTACCCACACCAAATATGCTCTTGTCCCACCTCCTTAACCATGAGGCTCGCCTATTGCATACTTCCACTACAAATCAATCCTCCTCCCTTCCCAACATGTCTGCTAACTCCACCTCAACACAGTCCACCAATGAGACCAACAATCAATCTACAAATAGAGGTCGTGGCCGGTCAAACAGAGGCAGAGGAAACCCCAATTACCGCAACAATGGTCGTGGCTACAATCCGGGGCGAGGAGGCCCACCATCCCAGTCCTACAACTTTACTGGGCACCAGGAGGGTCGTCCATCATGCCAGGTGTGTTCTAAACCTGGTCACACCGCTCTGCAATGTTGGCACAGGTTCAACCACTCGTACCAGGCACCAGCTCCACCCTCCTTCCAAGCACATTTCACCACAGCAAATTGGACACCCGACACTGCAGCTACAAATCACTTTACTCCAGACATGACTCAGCTTCCTTATGATGCTCCACATTACAATGGCAGTGATACGGTTTCTATTGGAGATGGCTCTACTCTCCCAATTCAGCATTACGGTTCCAATCTCTTTACCTCCCCTTCAACTTCTTCTCAATTTTCCTTGAAAAACATTCTTCATGTTCCTTCACTCAATCGAAATCTTCTTTCTGTTCGCCAATTTTGTATTGACAATCCTGTTTATTTTGAATTTCACCATGATTGCTTTCTTGTGAAGGATCGACGAACCCAGGCTCTTCTTCTTCGAGGCACCATTGAAGAAGGTTTGTATGTCCTCCCACTGTCAGCACAGAAGCTCCCAATCAAGGCTAATCTTACAGCCACTACCAACCTCCATCTCTGGCACTCGCGTTTTGGTCACCCCTCCATTCGCACCACAAAGAAGATGCTCCGTTCTCTTGCTATCGCCTGCCCTAACCAGCCAGATGACAGCTTTCGCTGTTCTGCGTGCTCACAGGCCAAGGCCCACAATCTTCCCCATTATCCCACCCTGTCCAAGGCGGCCCATCCTTTTGAGTTGCTCTTTATGGACTTATGGGGTCCAGCCCACTTACCCTCTTCTAGAGGCCACAAATACTACCTATCTATTGTAGATGATTGTAGTAATTTTCTTTGGATTTTCCCCCTATCAACAAAGGGTGCTACCAACTCACATGTTCAAGCTTTTATCCATTTTATTGAGAATTTCTTCTCATCCAAAATCAAATCAATTCAAACCGATGGTGGTACGGAATTTCACCCACTAAAACCCTTCTTTGCCAAAATGGGAATCAATCATCGTGTTACATGTCCATATTCTCACCAACAAAATGGTAGCATAGAAACCCGTCACCGTCGTATTGTTGATACCGGCTTAGCTCTTCTTGCTCATGCTTCCATGCCATTAACATTTTGGGATTACGCCTTTGAAACGGCGGTATATCTCATCAATCGCTTACCCACTCCTACATTACATAACTCGTCTCCTTTTCAAATATTACATAAAAAACCACCCGATCTTAAATTTTTACGAGTCTTTGGCTCGCTTTGCTTCCCTAACCTTCGACCATACAACTCACATAAACTTAATTTTCGTTCAAAACCGTGTGTCTTCCTTGGATACGCCCCTAACCATCGAGGATACATTTGCCTCGATCATCAAAATCATCGAGTCTACATCTCACGTGATGTCCTATTTCATGAAGCCCAATTCCCTTTCTCAGCTACTCCCCCTGTGCAAGCCCATGATACATCCCCACCTCTTCTTCAATGGCCCATTACCCCCCTCGTCCATCCTACATTGTCCCAGCCCAGCACATTACAAAGGCCCACATTTCATTCTTCCAATCCAAGCCCAATACCTTCCCTGCCCACTTCAGACTCCTCCAGCCCAAGCAAATCGAATACCTCTGCAGAAACAACTTCCCCCTTGACACAAGATCAGCCGTCTCCCACCTCCATACCTCCATCACGAACCATTGCTACACGATCCCACAACCAAATCTTCAAACCTCTAATTCGGACAGATGGTACAATCCCCTGGCCCAAACACTCCCTTGCATCGACTACAATCGTCCCAGAGGAACCTTCATCCTTCACCCAAGCAACCTCCTTTCCAGAATGGAGACAAGCCATGTCTGAAGAGTTCCATGCCCTGCTCTCAACCAAAACCTGGTCCCTGGTTCCCCCCTCCTCCAAAATTAACCCCTTAGGTGTCAAATGGGTATTTAAAACTAAACGCCACGCAAATGGCACCATTGAGCGTCGAAAGGCTCGATTGGTTGCTAAAGGATATCACCAGATACATGGAGTTGATTTTTCGGAAACCTTCAGCCCTGTCATCAAACCTTCTACCATCAGGCTTGTCCTCTCCCTTGCAGCCATGTCAAATTGGAGCGTCAAACAAGTGGACATACAAAACGCCTTCCTTCATGGTGACTTGACAGAGGAAGTATACATCACACAGCCACCTGGGTTCGTCAATCCCCAGTTTCCAAACCATCTCTGTAAGTTGCACCGATCCTTATATGGCTTACGACAGGCACCTAGAGCTTGGTTCTCAAAATTGAGTGATACTCTGATTAGCCTTGGTTTTCAATCTTCAAGAGCTGATTCATCCCTTTTCTCTTATCGACTACACTCTGATATCATTTTTGTTCTCGTGTATGTTGATGACATATTAGTCATTGCTTCATCTCCAACACTCTCAAATCAATTTATATCCTCCTTATCCTCCTTTTTCCCTGTCAAAGACCTCGGTCACCTCCATTACTTTCTTGGCCTTGAGGTTACTCGATCCACTTCTGGCTTCTTCATATCCCAAAGTCAGTACATCCTTAACCTCCTTCAAAACACAAAAATGCATCAATCTAAACCTGTCTCTACGCCTATGGCAAGTAACTGTGATCTCACCTCTCACACCTCACCCCCATTCTCTGATCCATCTCTATACCAAAGTGTTGTTGGCAGCTTACAGTACCTCTCTTTCACTCGACCGGACATCTCATTCTCTGTCAACAAAGTTTGTCAATTTATGCATAAACCATGTGAAATTCATTGGCAAGCTGTTAAGAGAATCCTTCGTTATCTCAATTCCACTCCTCATCTATCCCTTCATCTATCATCCAAACCAAATTTTACCTTATCTGGATATTGTGATGCTGATTGGGCTGGTGATCACTCTGATAGACGCTCTACTGCTGCTTATTGTATTTATTTTGGTTCATCTCTGATCTCATGGTCTTCAAAGAAACAACCAACTGTTTCCCGTTCATCCACTGAAGCTGAATACCGAGCCCTGGGACAGACCACTTGTGAACTTATCTGGCTACAGAATCTCCTCGCAGAAATGGGCATTGTCCTCCACAAGCCACCTGTTCTTTGGTGCGACAACTTAGGTGCTACATATTTGGCAGCTAATCCAGTCTTCCACCATCGAACTAAACATATTGATCTGGACTATCATTTTGTACGTGAGAGGGTGGCAGCTAGAACTCTTCAAGTAGCATTCATCTCCTCCAAGGATCAATTGGCCGATGCCCTTACCAAGCCTTTGTCTTCCTCTCGCTTTGAGCTGCTGCGAGCTAAACTGTCCCTCGTCCCGTTTAGCTCGAGGGGGCATACTAGAGTAGACAGCCCAAAGGCTCATAGAGAAGCCCAAAGCCCATTATGATCTCTATATATTCACACCAATGTAACAGTGTATTCAAGCAAGTAATATACAAGATATGCAGTAATACAATATCTTCTCTAAAACCCATCTACAGGTTGAAAGATAATTGCAAGAGGTAAATATAGAGGTCAAATCCGGATATTCAAGGTGGATATCTAATATCTAGATATGGATACCAAATATACCCTCGGATATTCGAGATAAATATAGAGGTCAGATATCCAGATAAAACATGCAGTAAAAATGCAGCAGCAAAATTCAGAACAAGAACATCCATGCTTTTCTATTTGATAAAAATATTCAGTAAAAAAATAACTACAGAAAATTGCATATACAGAAAAAATTCACATGCATACATAAAAACTCCACTCACCTTAATATCTTCTCTCCTGGTTGATGAACTGAGGTCGATTGATGATTGGAGAATTTGGAGGAGATTATTAAGCAAGTTCAACGCAGAAGAAGATTAAGAGGGTGAAATGTGGGAGGAATCCAGTGAAGCTTTATAGGGACGCATTCCAAGACGTGTTGACGGCCAGCAATAATTTGTTTATCGGAATAATTAGAGAGCACGAGAAACATATTTTAGTTTATCGATCCGAATATTTTAGAGAGCTCGAGATTTTGTTCGATTTGCTCCTGCTTGAGTCTTTTTTTTTTTTTTTTTTTAACGTTGCTTGAGTCTTTTTGTATGCTATACTCCGGCCGGCACGCGGGGTGTAATTGCTCTTTATTCGTCTTCAATTATTGTATATTTCTTTTTTTGGGTAGAAATCGTGCTCACATTTTCATGGTCGTCAATGAAGTGACTGCATTTCTTTTGGGTTAAAATCATGTAATATAAAAAACTGATGATTATTCAAAGATAGAACGCAGTGGGCTAATATTTCGCATATTGTGAAATTCTGACTGCTGTGCTGATATATATAACACGCATAGAGTTTTGTCGCAAGTTTGAGTGCACATGCTGTTAAGTGTCAACCGTTCTAATTCGATCCAAATAGTCAGATATTCGAAAAGAAATTTCTAAAAAATCCTGATCCATCCAGCATTGGAGCGAGTGAAGCCTTACATTCCATTTTATTGCTTCCCCTACTCCGCCATCAGTTTTGCTACAACACCTTCTAAGCTCCCCGGCTTGGCCCCAAATATCTACACCTTTTGTCACTTCAATCATATAATTACTGCGGTTATCCGGCTGATTCGTTTGATCCGAATTCTAAAACTAGATATTAAAATGTAATTTCAACCGGACTGGATATATATCCGAATATCCCACGTCTATCAGGATATATGTAAATAAATATCTTAGTGTCCGAATATTTGAATATCCGCATATATCCGTATTATAAAAGTACGATCGGCATACGATGATCTAGGATAATCTCTCGAATTCAATCAAATTCGGAGAGGTTAAAAACAAATATCAATTTGCCCACTCCTAGTTCCATCTGATATTTATATTTCTCTATTGAATATGATTTTTTTCGGTTTTTATCTCACAAACTCGAACAATGCTTGAGGCCTGGATTTCCGGTTCGGTTCGGATTTGTCCTAAGTCTACAAATTAATCCTCCAATGAAACCAATTCTCTAGCTTCATCAACAACCTCTGATGATTAGCCGACGGCTTCACTAAATTTATAGCCGATTGCTGGAGTTTTCAAGCCGGTAGATAATCTATTATAAATCTATTCTTTATATCAAAGAAAGTCTTGTAGGAATTGATGAATTGAGCATTGCAAACTTTACAATATGCTGCGCTTTTATTGTCGTCCACAATCAATATTTATAAAAATCCAAATGTAGTGTACATGAATTATCATAAGAAAGTGCGTATGCAAGGGTGACAAACTTGGATATGTTGTTGCCTTAGGAGTCGAAAACCATCTCAGTGCTGCTCATGACCCCGGTGCCAATTAGCGATAACTTGTCCTCATAAACACTGATGTAGCCGAAAGCATCAAGCCCCGGAGCGCACTCAAGTGCTGCTTCAAAGACTCGATGGTGGATCCCATAAGAATCAACTTTGTATCCTCCACGGTGATCATGACCCGCAAGGCAAACTTTTACACACTTGTACTTGTGTATAACATCAATAACCTCATCATAGTTCCATAAGAGTGTTGCATAAGAGGAAGCACCAGGACCCAATGCAAGATGACAGCAGATGACTACTTTCTGCTTCAGGCGAGTTGCGTCCTCAAGGACACCGTCTAACCATTCCAATTGTTCTTTCCCAACACCTCCATTGAACTTTACAAATCTTCTGTCAACACCAACAAGCCCATCGGGATTGTTCTTGTCTGTGTTTGGGTTCTTTTCATTGAGAAGCTGCAAGGCCGCAATGGTGTTGGGATGATCTTTCGGCCAGCCAATAGCACTAATATCATAACCATCAAGGACCACAAATCTATATTGAGGAACCGGTGAAAAATCATAGTAAGCACATCTATTATTATGACCAGGTATCTTCAGTAATGGAAGTAGTTCTTCACGAGGAAGATTATAGAGGCAATGATTACCAATCATGTGGTGAACAGGGCCATTGAATTTCTCAAACTCAGAAACAACCTTCTCTATAGTATTACGAGACTGATCTTTTGGACAAAATCCGTCCACAATGTCTCCAAAATTAATGGCAAAGCTGATGTTTTCATTACTGTTCCATTTTTCGACTGCTCTTTGCAACACAAGAATGCTGTGTCTATAATACCTCGGAACTCCCAGAAAAGAGCGGCCATCGGGTATATCAGCATATTGAACATCAGAGATGACTCCAAAGGAGAACAGGGGTTGCTGTCCTGAAGCAATAATGATGCCATTATTTAGGACCATTGTTCCAACAAGAAGACTGCCCTACGAGATCACATAGAAAATCAGTAAATAGGAATCGATACCAATATCCTAATTTAGCTCCAAACAGAACAGAAAATGGAGACCCAAAAACGAACCACTTGATCGCACAACCATAATTCATAAGAATGCACAAAGCAGATTGCAAAATGGGCTAAAAGATGATTTCAAAACAATTGAACTTGCTGCATACAACAGATTCACATTTGAAGAGTCTATCTTCAAGCCATAATTCTCAAGTTTTACCAAGTGAGAATTTCTTCTATCACTGGCTTGCACTGCTGCTATAAGTATCTGTGGCCTTTTAGTTTTTTAGCTATGCTAGGGGACAGTGTCCGCGGAGATAAGTTTCCCCATGTTTACATCGAATAACATAAAAAATTCCATACTCATCTTCAATGATTTAAGCAATTAAGATTCAAATTCCAGCATTTGGAATCATGTTTTACTCCAAAACAGCACTTCAATATAACAAAAATATCAATCAATAAAAAAGTCTGGTCTACAGAACTTGAGGCAAGGCCATGGCGAAATGTAAGGTGTGTATGGCACAAGAAGGTGATAAAGTCAAAAAGCTATAAGTTGTTATTGCTTATAGCTGAAAATCACAGATGCGCTAGGAATATTGTGTGTACTCATTTGGTTTCAGAATGCTATTAGCTTCATGTGCACAGCGACAACATCAAATATTACCGCTAATTTATTCAAATCCATCAGAGATTATCACAATGATTACATCAACGATTCAAATGCTATTAGGGTTCCCAAATCAACTTCTGCCTCTGTTGTTTTCAGGATGAATAACACAACAAACACAATGTCGGGTAGGCTAAAAACACGATGCAGAAAATTCGGATCCCAGTATGAATCCAAATATCAAAGCGGCGACATGAATCTGAATATCTGCAACTTCTAGACCATTGGGGCAATTCAAAGTCAATGAACCAACCGTTGATTCTAAATATCACACATACATAAATAAATACTCTCGTCTTAATTTCTTCTCTAGTCTCGCTCGTTCCTCACTGATAAACTGAAGTCGATTAATGAGTGCTGGAGCTTATTCAGCAAAGTTAATACAGAAGAATAAAATTAGGGTAAAAGGGAAGGGAACCTGTTATGTAGCGACTGGAGGAGTAACCGGGATGCTTGAGTGACCACCGTAAATCGATTGCATCAACGCTTGTTCGGATGATGATAGCAGAAGCGAGAGAGAAGAACCAATTCTCTCACTCGTAATCGAGCAGAAGAGCTACCGTAGATGAAGAGGTTTGATTTCATTTTTAAATGAACCAAATATATAAAAACACTAAAATTCGTTCCGTTTAGTATTTAGGGTCGCTTTTATGAACAAGTTTGATCATATTAAAATTTGTCTGAATCATATGCATATATAAAAAGAGTATTGTGAGTTTGAAAAATCGACGGCACACCTATATTGGAGTCTTATAAAATGATCTAATTATGGATTTATTTGCTAATTTTGGAGGATTATGGTAGGTGAAAGATGTAGATAAATGAAAATAGGAGACGAATTAAGGAGATGAAATAGCAAAATAATGTGTTTGGTATGAATGAAAATTATTACGGATAAAATTACGAAAATGGGTATGTATATGATCCTTATAACCATTTCAAAATCACAAGAACCTTAATTCTCTTTCTTGTTATTGAAGTTGTTTGTTCCACTGCTCGTGTGTATATAACTATAAAGTGATTTCTCCATTAGCGTTGAAATAGATTCAAATTACAATCTAATGATTTCACCGTGGACGTGTGATCGACAACTGACGGCTCTGTTGCAGTTCAAATATAAGGTGTCAACAGTTGTTCCTTAGGCTTCATGCCTGTGTACTTCCTTCGCAAATGAACGTCTATGCTTTCGGGTATTTTTGACCGAATCATTCTGTTTTCCCCTGATGACGTCTTTGCTTTCGGGTGTTTTTGTGTTTTCTTTTGGCTGAATTGGCATATTGAGCCTTCTACACAAGAAAGTTGGAATATAGGACCCTCCTAAATTAAGTTGAAAAAATGGGCTCCTATTTTGCAGGCTAATTTTTACATAGTACAAAAAGACTAAAAAAAAGCTGATTAATTTTTACATAGTACAAAAAGACTAAAAAAAAGCTGATTGATGACTGCTGACTGCTGTGCAAAAATTGAGTTGATTGATGACATATTTGATTGACATTTTTGGAGGGAATTGTTGGCCCATATTGATTTCCTGTAATTTTTTTTGGGTATGTACGTAGTTATTACCCAAAATGCATACAAATTCACATACTCATGTTTGATATGATTGTGTAAGTATTTTGTAAGATATTGATATGTTTGGGTAAGTGGTTTGTTTGTATAGTTGTCAATGTAGTAATTTTTTGGGTATGTACGTAATTATTACCCAAAATACATACAAATCTACATGCTCAGGTTTGATATGATTGGGTAAGTGTTTTGTAAGATATTGATATGTTTGGGTAAGTGGTTTGTTTGTATGGTTGTCAGTGTAGTACATTGAACATGGTAAGTTCATATCTCAATATTGAAATCGAAATTTTGGATAATCAAACATAAATCGTAATACAACATACAAAAAAGATGACACACCTAACATACCCAAAAAATAACAACTCAGTTTTGTTAACCAACAATGTGTTAACATTCTCACATAAGTTTCTACCCAAAAAAACAACCTTACCCACTGCAAGCTTACCCACCTATCTTGCAAAATATCTTCTCTACATACTTGGGTAAGAAGAAAAGGACGGCCGAGGCGCCAATGGTGCTTGGTGGCTCTCGAGGGAGAAGACGACCGAGGAGCTTGGTGGTTGCTGGCTCCAATCCTGTGCTCACACATTACTCAAAAAACATTACTCAGAAAACATACCCAACTCACACATTACTCAATGTGCTCATACATACCCAAAATGCTCACACATTACTCATTTCAAAGAAATACCCAAAAAACGCAGTAAATACATTAGTAATCAATTACTCAATTCATGCCCAAGAAACATACCCAAAGTCTCACACATTACTCAAAGTGCTCATACATACCCAAAGTGCTCATACATGTTACATACCCAAAGGCTCATACATACCCAAAGTGCTCACACATTTGATGGTACTCAAGGGTAGTACGACTTACCAATTCCTCATCAATGGCAGACTCGAACACTTTAGCCTCCTCACGAACTGTAGCCTCGCTGGAATCGGCGGCCGAACCGGAGTTCTTCTGCCTCAATGACGGCATGAGTAAACCCTAAACTGAAAGAGGGCGCCGGAATCTGAGCAAAAGAAGGGAGACTCACCGGAATCTGAGAAGGACAGAGAGGCAATTTTAGGGGAGGAATAGGAGGGCGAATGTTGTTCAGAGGGGAGGAAGAAGAGAGCGACGATTTCAGGGAAGGAAGAAGAACACGATGACAGTTTCACGGGAGGAAGAAGAAGAGGCCGGCGGTTTTAGGAGAGGGAGAAGAAGAGGGCGACGGTCAGGGGAGGAAAAAGAAGAAGAGGGCGGCGGTAACAAAGAAGGAGAAGAAGTGGGTGATGGTGGTTGAGAGGTAAGGAAGGTCGCTGGTGGTTCAGAGGCAAGGAAGGAGGAGGCAAAGAATGAGAATAATACCGTCTTATCAATTTAAATTTGGGAGAAGAACCATCATTTCATTTTCAAGTTCCAACAATGCCCTAATTTACTAGATTCAGGCCCACTTTATTTTTATTTTACCTAGAGGCCCATTTTACAAAAGTAAAATGTAAGGAGCCCCATTTTTCTAATTAATTCTTTTCTTTTTCTCATTTGTTGTGGTTTTTCATGACGGTTAGCCCGTCTGCCGATCCTTTTCGACCTTTCGATCCAATAGTCGAGATACAAATTACAGTTTAGTGATACCTCTATTCGATCTCTCTCCAGGCCGCATCGCACGATTTTCGCAGGAATCTGCCCCCGGCCGCTAAGCCAAACTCCTTCCCTTCAAAGATCTTCAGATCGTTTCACAAGATTTTCCGATCCGTTTTTTCCCTAGCAAATCCAAGGCGACGACTAAAGGTACCACAAATTCCAATAAGAAGAAGGCGAAGCGTGGAGAAGGTGAACAAATTCAGGGTTGTTGCTTGCGAGACCGATGAACAGTTGAACTCACCAAGGATGAAGAAGCTGCAAATTCAGGGGCAAAAATAACCTATATTGTATTCATCTCAACAATAATCCCAATAATCGGTATTGAGATGGATGGAAATTTTCTGATTTATTCCTCCATTTTCATCCCCTAGAATAATTTTCATCCCTTCATCTTTTTGCACTGAACACCCAGATGGTGAGCCCGGAAAAATAATCATGTAAAATAATTTAATAACCCCTCATTTCATCCCTGCCGAACGGGCCCTATGTATTTTAGGTCGGATTTCTTTTTTCCGTTTCAATTCTACTAGGAGTGTCGAAGTGAAAGCCGTTTGAATTTTGGAGTCAAACAAGGCATTTACGCACATGATCCCGAAATTAGAACAATTCTACTTTTGAACCTCAAACCTAAACACGTTTTAAAATATGTCTAGGGTTGTAATATAAGACATGTTACTCGGACTCAGTTCGTTAAAAATTCGGCTCGAGCTTGTTCACTTTCTAAACAATTCGAATATAAATATATTTTAAAGTTCCTATAAAATTTAGACTATGCTCGAACTCGACTCGTTTAACTCGTATAATACTCTCTGCCAATCAATATAAATTTCCTTGCCTCGTCATGGGATGAAACATACTTCCCCGCTGATTGTGGACCGCAAACATCCAATGACCATATAGTTTGTGCAAATCTTATACGATGATACATAACCACAAAAAAAAAAAAAATACATATACTAAAAAACAAGAGAAAAAGAAGGAAAATTCTAAAATGTCGAAAAAGAAAGGGTATTGAAATGCAAACACAAATGGAGATTTTAAGTAATCTTTAGCTGGTTCTGCTACTACCACATAAATAATCTCTTCTACTATGAAACATTTGGGTGATTTTCTTACCTATACTTTAACAACTTTTTGTTTATTTTTAGCTAATGGAAACTTGACTATATGCTATATAATTCAAAATTCTATATATCTACCTCGTCTTTTAAATTCAAACTCTGTCTATCGGTATACTTTTCCGGCCTCGTCATGGGATAAAACATAATGTCAAAGTCCGATACAGACAGCGCACGGATCGCGAGCCGAATTGAGGCTAACTGCTCTGATACCATGTCAAAGTGCGATACAGGCGGACCGGTAGAGCGGTGGTCGTGTGCATATGAGCGCACACGCGCATTAGGCCCAAGCACAACATATAAACCCGGCGATATTCCATCCTAAAACCAATTGACAATAGGAGAAGTAACTCACCGAACTTATATACTTTTTCCATCTTTCGATGTGGGACCTAATTATCTCCAACACATTCTGCCCTATGGACTTTGAGCCATATAAATTCAATGGCCATACGGTTTGTGCACTTCTTTGTATAGTTATCCATAACCACATGACCAAAAGAAGGAAACAAAATACATATACTAAAAATAAACAAGAGAAAAAGAAGGAAAATTCTAAAATGCTGAAAAGGAAAGGTATTGAAATGCACATACAAGTGAAGAAGTTATGGTTGTGAGTGAGGAGAGATTTTAAGTTGCTGCAATCGTATATAAATAGTGAAGGAAACAAACTAGAGTAGTAGAGCATCGTAATTGTGTACTTACACTATGGAGTTCATAGAACCACTAGGGTTAAACTTGCAAAATTGGAATCCTCTTGCTCTTATTATTTGCCTCCTCTTCTTGTTCTTACTCTACAAATGGATAATTAAAACAAATTTCACCACCACCACCAAAACAAACCTCCCACCTTCTCCACCGTGTCTTCCGGTGATCGGAAATCTCCACCAACTAACGGCAAGCCCCCACCGCGGGCTCCAAGCGCTTTCACGCAAGTACGGAGACATCATGCTCCTCCGCCTAGGCGCCAAGAACGTGCTTGTAGTCTCTTCGGCCACATCAGCAAGCCACATCATGAAGACCCATGACATGGCGTTTTCTGACCGACCCGACAAGGGCGTCTTCAAGCGAATGTTGTATGATGGAAAAGATGTGGTTGCTTCACCTTACGGTGAATATTGACGCCAAGTGAGGAGCATCAGTGTTCTCCACCTTCTTAGTAACACTAGAGTTAGGTCTTACAATAAAGTAAGGAAAGAAGAAGCTTCTTTGATGGTTGAACAAATCGGGCGTTTGTTGGGGAAAGAGGTGAATTTGAGTGAGATTTGTATTAAGTTCTCCAACGACGTCGTTTGTAGGGTTGCGTTCGGGAAGAAATATGAGGACAAAAATGAGTTTCAAAGGTTTTTGAAAGAGTTCTTAGTGTTGTTGGGTGAATTCTACGTAGGTGATTTTGTACCATGGCTAGGTTGGGTTAGTTGGGTGAGTGGCTTGGATGCGAGGGTGGATAGCGTAAGAAGAGAATTTGATGAGTTTCTTGAGGGGATCGTTAGAGAACACGAGGATCGGGCCATCAAAGGAGAGATTAACGGAGACGACGAAAAGGATTTCGTGGATGTTTTGCTTGAGGTTCAAAGGGATGAAACCATTGGGTTTCCCTTGGAAAGAGACTCCATCAAAGCACTCATCTTGGTATGACTTATTGTATCACAGTTGTTTATATCAAAAGTAACTCTACCAAATAATTAATAGTGTTGAATGATTGGTTTACTCGTGTTTTTAGGAGGCCTTTGCAGCGGGGACAGAAACGATCTACACCGTACTAGATTGGATCATGTCCGAGCTCTTAAGGCATCCAAAAACCATGCAAACCCTACAAGCTGAAATTCGTCGAATTGTTGGATCATCTCCCTTCCTATCAGAAAAAGATTTGGACGAAATGAAGTATCTAAAAGCAACTATAAAGGAGACTATGAGGTTGCACCCTCCGGTTCCTCTCTTAGTCCCAAGAGAGTCAACTCGAGACGTGGAACTCAATGGATACACAATCCCTGCTGGGACTCGAGTCATCACTAACGCGTGGGCCATCCAAAGAGACCCGGCCCAATGGGAAGATCCGGATGAATTCCAACCCGAGAGATTCATGGAGTCTCAAGTGGATTTTAACGGGCACTATTTCAAGCTTATCCCGTTTGGGGCTGGGAGAAGGGGTTGCCCAGGGATATCATTTGCTATAGCGAGCATTGAGCTTGCACTTGCAAGTTTGGTGTGGAAGTTTGATTGGAGTTTGCCCGGAGATGTTGAACCTCACTCTTTGGATATGAAGGAAAAATATGCTATTTCCGTACAAAGAGAAAATCCTCTTGTAGTCATTCCTTCCTTGCCTAAATCTTAATATAAGCTTTTCTATATATATATATATATATATATATATATATATATATATATATATATATATATAGATTTTAGTTCAAGTGAGGAGGAGTCTTGTGGATAGGAATTAGGAGACATGTGAACCATTGGATGAGATTTAAATCAACGGCTCTCACACACTTGTCATTAATGGCATTTTGGTAAATATAGTTAAAATTTTGCAAACAATAAAAAATAGGTTTAGACTTCTTCTCTTCACTCGCACACGCAGACGGATGTCATTCTTCTTCTCACATACGCCATTCTTCTTCTCCTTCTTGGCTCTTAACAATAGAATTAGGATTTGCTTCGATTTTCATTGAAACAATGGTTAAATCAAAGAGAAACGACTATTGAGGTATGTTTTTTTTCTCAATTTGTACTCTTAATTTTAGGTTTTTACTCTTTTCATATTTAGTGTTGGTTACCTTTGATTTTGTGGTTCAAATCAAATTTGTTCGTTTTATTGTTGTGTTTGATAGTTTTCATTGCGAAAATGCATGTATATACATATGTTGAGTTGGTTTAAGTCATCCAATTGCATAATCTATATGTTGCTTCTAATATGCACGCAAGGTATTCGACAAAATGCCTCATAGAAATTTTAAATATTAAAAGGAGTGGTTCGGATACAGTTTACTTTGGATCTACAACCATGGTTGATACCCAAAACAATTTGCTATTCTAATATATGTTTTCTCAAACAAAAGAAATTTATGACTACTAGTATAGCTACCACAACCACGAGAGATTATATTATGAACATGAGTGCTTTTGAAATTGTAAGTAAGAGACTGATGACCCGCTGTTCAGATTATAAAGATCTAGTTGATTGCTTGCTCCTTTAGTTTCATGATTTGTGATCAATGTTCTTAATCATCGTAATCCTACCTAGATTTGTCTAGATTTAGTTTTGCAAAGAGCCACATCAAACAAAATATAGTATCAATTTGGATGTTCAAATTGGTTACTTAACAATCATACTTTGATGTTCAGCTGCCTAGAATAGTAGGTCTAACTTTCACCCACACTTTGCTCATAACCTCCCTCTTGAAGAAATGAGCTTACTTTCCTCACTTACCTCTTCAAACAACATTGCCCTACCTCACATAACACTTAATGTGGTTTGTTGTTGGATGAGAATTTAAACTAGTTTGACCATCAATATTATCTGAAGCGTAGATAGAGCACCACGAGTTACATTGGGTGATGTTCCAAAGACAAATTTTGAAGAGATCACAAGATTGGTAAAATTCTAAAAAATTGTTATATTATTCAATATCAATTTTTTTACCGTCATATATGTTAATTTTTTATTAGCATATATTTTATGTTTAACATACATTGTATATATCTTGTTTGTGTAGAAAAAATATTTTTGGATTACCTGGGGTTTCATTCTGCAAAAAATACGGGATGTTAAGGAGCATGGATCCGACATTCGTATCTTTACCATGGGCAACTCACAAGCCAAATGATGATTCTGCAGTATATGTCATGAGACACATGCATATATGGGAGGTGAAACCAAAAATTGGAAAGTTGGGTTTGGTAAGAAGAACACTGAAAAGCTTGTCATGCTTTGTAGAGAGAAATATTTGTCTCAATTGCTCAGTTGGAAGAACAATGAAGTCAAGGATCTAGTACTTCAATCGGTTGGACAAACAAGAAACATTTGAATTGTTAAGTTGTTAAAACTTATACTTTGCTTTCGAAGATGTAAAAAGTGATGTGGTTTGTAACATGAAATTGTGTTTGCATCTGTAACTTGAATGTTGGGTTATTTAGGTACCATTTGAAATTTACGTCTTCGATGTTCCTATATATTATCATCGTTTTTTTAGGTACTACATAATGTTTATATTATTATGCATCAATGCTATGTATGTGCAGAAATAATAGAAAATCATTGGTGTTCATACTTTTATTTGTCATTGTTCATGTTTTTATTAACCGGTGTTCATTTTTTTGAAAGATGATGTTCATCGTATTCAAAAAGAGTTAACCAAACGTTTTTATTGCATAAATTTCTCTTTGTTCATATTTACTCATGTTGGTGTTCAAATTATAAGAGATTGATCCCATGAGTAGTCCTCGTATGATCGTCACTTCAAAAGTATAATTAGAGAATGCATGTATGAATTGAGATATGAATTGTCATGATTTTATTAATCGGTGTTCATACTTTTATATGTCATTGTTCATACTTTTATGCTCCATTGTTCATGTTTTTATCAATCGATGCTCTTACTTTTATATAGTCAGCTAATTGTTCATACTATTGTTCAAAACTATGGTTCTTGTAAATTAAACACCGGGCTATTTTTAACAAATACACAACATAGGATAAAATTGTTAAAACGAAAACTATGGTTCGAAACTGTAAATTATACATGTTTTTATCAATCAGTGTTCATACTTTTATAGGCCATTGTTCATACTTTTATGCTCCATTGTTCATGTTTTTATTAATAGGTGTTCATAATTTTTTATAGTCAGTTGATTGTTCATACTATGGTTCAAAACTATGGTTCTTGTAAATTAAACACCGGGTTATTTTCAACAAATACACAGCAAAGGGTAAAATTATTAAAACGGAAACTATGGTTCGAAACCGTAAATTAAACATGCTTTTATTAATCGGTGTTCATACTTTTATACGTCATTGTTCATACTTTTATGCTCCATTGTTCATGTTTTTATCAATCGGTGTTCATACTTTTATAGGTAAGACATTGGTGTTCGTACTTAAACGATGCTCTTTCTAAGACAATCTCATCCTACAAAAAATATTCAAAACAAAATAACAAACTTCAAACACATAGGAAAACTATATAATAAGTCTCAAAAACAAGTTTGTTCATATTTATTTTACATGTTGTCTCATTCTTACTTGTTAAACTTTTCACAGTTTCTGCTGTCATGTCCATCTTGCCACACTTTTTACACTTTCTTTCACCCTTCTGAGATTCTTTCGAATATATCTCTTGTCCATCCATGTAGCGTTTCCGGCTCCCTTTGTTCTTTGCTTGTTCGGGTGGCAATACAATGACAGTAGTAGGTTCAGTTGTTGTTGCTGCAAATGCCTCAAAGAAATCTTTTAGAAGGTGTTGTATAGTGAGCTGATTCCACCACCAAATTCTTGTACTCTTTAATTATGTTGAAAAATTGCTTTACAACCACAATGATTGGAAGTTGTCTTCCTTTTGCCCGTACTATGTTTGCCATTTTTTGTTTACCTTCCCTTGTGTATACAAAATACTTCCTCAACACAACATTGTTGGGTTTGTGATTACATGAAACACGAATCTCAAATTCACAAATAGAGACATACATCCTATAGAAGTCCTCAACTTCCTCCACACTTAAAAATTGTTGACCAACATGTGGCTTCAATGTATCATCACAAATTGGTACCCAATTGGTAGAGTTATTTGGAGTTACTTGTATAATAGTTCCACCTTCATTACATGGAACATTCGCCCTCAATCCCGACACAAAGATTGGTGATGATTGTGTACCCAACATCACTGAATCTGTAAAGCAATGAAAAATATACTAGTGTAAGTTCATACTTTTTATTCATCGGTGTTCATACTTTTATACGTTATTGTTCATGTTTTTATTCTATGGTGTTCATACTTTTTATGTCATTGTTCATGTAAATAATATAGTCTATTTTTCTATGAGACATTTTGTCGAACAGTTGGCGTGCACACTAAAAGAGCATATAGATTGTTCAATTGGATCTATTAGACCAACTCAACATATGTATATGCATATATTTTCTTAATCAAACCTATCAAAACAAAAGTGATTCAAACAAATTTGATTTAAAAAACAAACATCAATCATAATGAAACCTAAACCATAGGAATGAAAACCTAAACCGTGAGAGTAGAAATTCGAAGAAACAATACCTAAATCGTCATGTATTCTCTTTGATTTTACCATTTTTATGTAATCAATCTTTTATTTTGTTTAAAATCGACCAATATGAAGCTTGTGGGATGAAGAATGTGAGGGAGCTGTGAGTCGTTGGAGTCGAACGGTGATTTTCTTCTCTCTTTTTTCAGATTTATGTAATTACCAAATACCATTAATTATGAGTGTGTGGGAGCCGTTGATTTAAATCTCATCCGATGGCTCTCATGTCTACTAATTCCTATCCACAAAGCTTCTCCTCACCGGAACTTGCCCCTATATATATATATATATATATATATATATATATATATATATATATATATATATATATATATATATATAAATGATTGGAAATGTCGCTCTTACATTCTGATATTTGTACTTGTTAGTGAAACATCAATTATTAATGTTTCATGTAGTACGGTAATATTTGATCCAAACTTTTGATTCTCTTGTTATACTTGATGTATTCTTTTCATTCTCTTACTTCCTCCGACATATGTGCTTTATTTTTTTTTGTATAAACTCTTTATATCCTAGGTATAAATAGTTACATAAGTTAAATTATATTTTAATAGGCAACGTTAAAATTATTAGATGTCTACATTATCGCAGTGCGATGATACGTAAGGAGAGTCGTCCACTCAAAGACAAACAACATCGAAAACCACACCCGAAAGTTAAATCCAACATGTTAGTTTCTTCCCGGCGGCAATGTTCGCTCTCGGTAGTGGTGTATCTCGGCGTGAATACTAGATTTACTATAACAACCACCTTCTACTCCACCACCATCTTCGACCTTCGGGAGGGACTCGCGGGTCACGTCGCCTTCAACTCCCCCACCATCTCTGCCCACCATCTCTGCCATAACATGTAACCAACACCGACGGTCTCGTGCTTCTTCTCTCCGTCTTCAACAGCCGTCCAGATCAACCATAAATAGTTGACTCATTAGCTCACTAATTCAAAAATAATTATTTTAATCGATTATTAAAAAGTAAATTAATAAAAATGGACCTGTATCTCACATACAAAAAATGTCTTATTACCAATACTCAGTTGGTCTAGTGGTTGTGGTGATAGACTCCTTAAGTGTTAGTCCGGAGATTTGCATATTGCACTAATTTTTCTCATGAAGAAAAAACAAGTCGTGATAATAGCTTCACTTGAAAAAGTAGTGGGTAATGAATCTTGAAATAAAAAGGCTTGAGCTACATTAAGAATATGTATATGTTTTTTTTCATCTCTGCCATTTTTTTTGGAATATAAGGACTTAGACCATCCACAATGGTGAGTTTCTACATCCAAGTTTTTAAACAACCTCTCTCCGCCACATCAGCTTATAAAACTTTACCTACTTTTTCTCTACATTCATAGTTTCTTAACTCTATATTTATTTATCCACTATATATATTTTTTAATATTTTAATACGATCAATATATTTATAATTAAATTTATTTCAAAAAATTAAATAATAAAAATATAAACAATTAATAAAAATTAAATTTTCAATAAACACTTCATTAAAAATTAAAAATACACAAAGACATTAAAATAATAATGACAAAGTTAAGAAGCAAAATGTGAAAATACAATTATTATTGTTATCCTTCTAAATATATTAAAAGCACCCAATTTTAGACTTTATAGATAAAAAAAATCTTTGGACTCTATAATAGATACAAATATTGTTTTTATCCTTCTAAATATATTTAATATTGGACTTTATGGGTAGATAAATAAAATATAAATATTAAAAAATCAAAATTATCAAAATATGTTTAAAATAAATATTAACATCACCAACTAATACATTATATTAAATATTAATTTATAAAATAATTATTGATTCTAAATATATTTAATATTATACTCTATGAATAGATAAAAATAAAATATAAATATTTAAAAAAAACAAATTATGTTAAAATATATTTATATTAACTAAAATAATCAATTAAGTGTAAAACAAATCTCTTTTAAACTAAAATAAATAGGTGCCCTTTTGTTTGACACATGGACCAATCAAAATGCATACAAATTTCTCTCTCCTTGTATCTTGCTTCAATATGTCAGAATGAATTTTATGGATTTTTAACACTGTAGCTTAAAAACTTAATATATAAAACTCTTTAGAAACTTGCATTGTAGATGGTCTTAGATTGTCAAAAATTATGCCGTATTGGGTAAAAAAAACTTAGAAGTAGTATTAATTCAGTAACTTTGTCACTTCAGAACTTCCTAATCGTTTTTATGAAATTGTGTCTTGCACACGGCAACGAAATTGTGTTAAATTTGAAACTTTTGATTTTGTTTTATTAAGAAAACTCACGTAATTCTAGAGTAATTATCAAGTAGAGTTAAAAAAAATAAAAGACGTTCCACAAAGAGGTAAAATATGATAATGAACCATAAAGGTCGTAATGTATTTAACTAAAACATAATTAGCATGAAAAATACGTAAGGGAAAATAATCCGAGTTTGTTTGACTTTGTGATATATGTCACGAGGAGACTTGTTATTGATTAATAGAAGAGACGATGACTCTGGAAAAAAGATTCGATTAATTTTAAATGCAGAATGCCCTAGGCAATAATTCCAAAGGAAGGTGGGTACGGATGAAGCATTTGTGTTGGTTGCAGATTTGTAGATGGGAGGAGCAACGAACCACCATAACAAATAAATATCGTCATGGGTCTCACCCGCTTCAATCAGAATCTGCAAAGTGCGGTCTTGAATGATGCAAAGTTCAACAATTCCAAGTATTTTTCTGGACTTCAAGAAGCAATATGATAACTATAATATACACGGAGTTATGAATACGACATTAACATGTTCATATGATCAATGTTGCACCATTATCTTCAAATCACATGTCTCAATAACATGAGGCATATCTACTAACTTGGATAATAATATTAAAAGCACAAGGATAAAAGCATCACTTATCTCCATATATTACTTTAACGATAATTTCCTTATTGAAATATAGATGTACCATCATATTATGCAATTGTGTGCAATATGTGCGGCTTCCCGTGGGTTCAAAACATTGTATTTAAAAAAACTAAAAAAAAGAAGAAGAAGTTAAACACTTATCTTTGTACTTTTAGTTACTAATTTTTAATTATAGAGCTGAGAAA
This sequence comes from Fagopyrum esculentum, assembly GCA_033239045.1. NCBI lineage: Eukaryota > Viridiplantae > Streptophyta > Magnoliopsida > Caryophyllales > Polygonaceae > Fagopyrum > Fagopyrum esculentum. The sequence goes on along the minus strand of BSUD01000006.1, from coordinate 6,068,932 downwards.
GAACCATTGAATAAAGGGAGAATTTGACATACTAGGCTTTTTTGAGTTTTTGTTTAAGAAAGTGTACCCCAAATTTTTTACCACTTTCATTTAATAGTAGGTAAAAATTATTAACCCTTCTATTTAGAAAGAAAGGAATAAATGATGTTTGTTATATGTTATATAAGTATAAGTTTTAATTTTTTATTACTGAATTTGTTTTTTTTATTTATTATTTTTCTTGTTTTTTTTATTATTTATTATTTATTTTTTGGACTAAATTTCTCATACCGGAATTTCTCATACCAGAATTTCACATACCATAATTTTTATACCAGAAATTTCATACGATAAATTTCATACCAGAAATTTCACACCAGAAATTTCATACCAGAAATTATAATACGAAAAGTTCGTACCAGAAATTTCATACCATAATTTTTCATACCATAATTTAAATACCAGAAATTTCATACAATAAATTTCATACCAGAAGTTTCATACCATAAAATTACATACCATAAAATTACATTTTATCATACCAGAATTTTTTACACTAGATTTTCATACCATAAAAGCACATACCATAAAACTACATATCATAAAGTTACATACCATAAAATTACATTTTGTCATACCAGAATTTTGTTACACCGGATTTTCATACCATAAAACTGCATACCATAAAACTACATACCAGAAATTTTTCATACCAAAAAACTCATAACAAAATTTTTTAGTAAGAATTTTACATACCAGAAAATTCTGGTATGAGTTTTTTGGTATGAATTTCATACCAGAAATTCGTACTAGAAATTCTGGTATGAAATTCATACCTAAAAACTCGTACCAGAAAAATAACTATTCGTATCCCATGCCTCGAGTCAGCCCATCCATAGTCATTCAAAAACCCACATATGAGTATAACAAATATACTACAGTGAGCAACTAACCTCATCCATGAAAAGCAGCGCATGCCGAAAATGAAGTGGTTCAATCTCAATCCACTCAAATAAGTCCCTGTTCAGAAATGTAAAATATAAATTTGTCAATTATTGAAATGAAAATTTAGAAAAAAGAAAAACAAAAAACACAATAGAATAAGCGGAAAGCTGGCAGTGTGCTCTTTTACGATTCTTATCCATCCTACCTTGTCTGAATTGCTTTAAGTAAACTGTCACAGTAAGCCACAACTGCAGATAGGTCCGACTTTCCTGTATCTATAATAATTTTTGAAAAGTTTGCGAAAATAATAGTAGATCCCAATTTGCGGAACTCAACAACTAACAATGCAAAAACCTTTTGCATAACCTGCAATGCAAAGAGAATTAATATATCATGATAGCTTTTTAATCCCATGGTCCAGCCAGTTTGGGGGAACATAAAGCAAATGAATGACATTTCATAAGATGCAGTTATAAACGTGAAACTATCTTTACATGCCAAAACAGTAGGAGTTACGTATTTGAACTTAGGCATTACCTTGTGAAGTATTCTATGAAGAGCTGGGTCATGCAGTTTCGATTGAGGGCTGAAAACAGATCAGAAAAAAAGGTTACAAACTGCACAAAAAGAGGCATAATCTCTGCAATGTATATCACCAACCAACCTGCAAAGCCAACGATACAAATGTTGCAATATTGCATCTGCAAATACATTTCTATGGTTGATTGCGTCCTCAAGGCACCTCTTAACTAGTTGTTTCAAGACAAGGAAAGCAGGTGCGCACGAGGTTGCCTCGTCAAATCCATACTGTTCACCGCATGCCTCGGTACTTGTCTCTTGATCATGTCCAAAGAAGATGTTGCCCTCAATTTCATTGACTTTACAGCTTTTTAGCAGAGCATTAACTGAAAGATTATGAATCTACCACCACAAGAGCCATTCAAAATGAGCTATACTAGATTAAAAAAAAACTCAAAATGGACCTAAAACAATGATGAAGGGAAATCTTTCACACCTTCAGCTCCACGGAGACTCTTCTGTATGCACCGGGGTAAACAAGAACAGGTTGATGGACCTACTCATAAACAAACATCAGATAGTTGTAAAAGGGAGTTCAAACAGTAACAAGATCTTAATGTAGTGCTGAGAGGAGACCACCTTAACTCATTTTTTTTCTTTGTAAGCACTAGGGGTTATTATAATATTAATGATCCTTATGTTGATATTTCACCGGAGAAAGTATTATTTTAACCATATTAAACTTCAGATTTGACATCAGTTGACAGTATGCTACTCGATTAAGCCTTGAATAGTATTAAGAGGTTTGCACAATTTTTCACTAATATGCATCTCCAAACAATAGTCAACTCAATACTAACCTCATCAACAAAGCATGTATCTTCTTATTTGCCATGTTTACAAGATCTCTCCCACTTCTATGGGAAAATTCAACAGCATACACCAAACCCTCCTGCATATACATAACATAAGAATCATAAGCAAGTCCTAGACCAAAATATAGATATTAAAAATATGGGAAAGAAATAGAAAACTCACAGGGCCAACAAGATCAGACACATGTGAAACAGTGGTTCCATTTGCAGCACCCAGATACAATACTTTAGAACCAGGTTTCTGCAAAACGTATGAATATCATATGTTAAGAACTTTACAGTAGAATGGAATCAAACAAGGTAAGCAACAATTTATAATACTTACGATCCATATGTTGTCAACACCGCCGAGAATAGCAGCAACCAACTTTGATCTAAATGGATTCCATACTCTGTACTCTACTTTTGTACCGTCGTCATTCTGAAGTAAGAAACAATAAACAAGCATACTCTCAGTCAACCATCTTTTCAATTATGATTTAAGAAATTAGAAACCACAAAGCTTCATATAACAACATCAATGTCCACAGAAGTAATATGCCCTGCATATTTCTTAACACTTCTCATAAGCATTAGCATCCTTAATCTCTAAATTCAAAAAGAGGAGGCAACAAGACGAAGAAGGAGTGGATCTAGGACCAATTGCAGAAGCGGAGGCTCCCTAGGCGGCAGAAGAGGCGGTAGAAGAGGAGGCGGCATATGGAGAGGTGAGTGGTGGTGGTGGTTGCCAGTGGTGCGTTGTATTCCCAGATCCCGTCTCGCCAATTTGAATCTCAAATTTGAGGTAAAAGGAGTGGATCTAGGGTTGGTAATGGACAAGACGAAGAAGAAGCGAAGGAAAGAAAGAGATAGGGCAAGAAGCTTGGCGGCGGCAGGAGGTAGCAGCGTTACTCCGGCGGGCGATGAGTGAAGGTAGAGATGAACGGCCGTTGAGAGAAGAGAGGAACGAAGGGGCGGCGATGAGTGAAGGTAGAGAAGAAAGAAATTAGGTTTGACGGTAAAAAATAAGTTGGGGTACATTTACTAACTCAAAAATATTAAAAGGACTATTTACTAATCTAATTCTCAAAACAGCCTACTTATCTAATTAGCCCAATAAAATTAGGCTAATTAGGTAAGTAGGCTGTTTTTTTTTTTTGTACACTAAGTAGGCTTTTTTTAGTTTTTCAATTAGTAAATATACCCCAAAATATTTGTTACCGTGAACTTTCAACATGAGATGCTTTGTATTTTGCAACATTAGGATCCAGATTCCAAGTTCACCATATATATAATAACGCCACCACTCCCACCATTATATTCCTAATCATCCTTCGTCATCATGTGATTGGCGCTTCACACTGCTCCATTTAAATTGATTTGCGTACGGCCTTCCTCTAGCACCTCCCGTTGAATGTGCTCCACCTGTTGTAACATATTCTCCATTTGCCCATTCATACATCTTTACTTCTTAGTGTTGGTCCAAAAGGATTCGTGTTATATCCGAATTTTACTGGATCTAATTGTGTTTTTTTTATCCAAAATATAATTCATTATAAAATATAGATATAGAAATATACAATAAATAATAGGACATGGTTAAAGTACAAAACACATAATTGTTCTGAGTTTTCTGGTACGAGTTTTTAGGTATGAATTTCATACCAGAATTTCTAGTATGAATTTCTGGTATGAAATTTATACCAGAAAACTCATACCAGAATTTTCTGGTATGTAAAATTCTTATCAGAAAATTTTGTTATGAGTTTTCTGGTACGAGTTTTTAGGTATGAATTTCATACCAGAATTTCTAGTATGAATTTCTGGTATGAAATTCATACCAGAATTTTTTGGTATGTAAAATTCTTACCAAAAAATTTTGTTATGAGTTTTCTGGTATGAAAAATTTCTGGTATGAGAAATTCTGGTAGATTATTCTGGTAAAAAATCATAAAATTTTGGAATGAATTTGACCAAAATTCTGGTAGAAAGTTGTGGTATGTACTTCTGATATGAAAAAAATTTGGTATGAAAATAATTTTGGTATTACAAATTTCTGGTATGAAAAAATTTGACCAAAATTTTGGTATGAAAAAAAATCTGGCATGACAATTTCTGGTATGACAAATTTTGGTATGAAAATTTCTGGTATGAGAAATTCAGTCCAGAAAATAAAAAAGAAAATAAAAAATATATAAAAAAAGGCAAGAAAAATAATAAAAGAAAATAAATTCATTAATTAAAAATTAAAATTATACTTATATAACAAATAACAAACATCATTTATTCTTTCTTTCTAAATAGAAGGGTTAATAATTTTTACCTACTATTAAATGAAAGTGGTAAAAAATTTGGGGTACACTTTCTTAAACAAAAACTCAAAAAAGCCTAGTATGTCAAATTCTCCCAAATTTTATTTATTCAAGTATATAATTAATTCATTTACACAAATTGTAACCCTTAAATATATTGATAAGGGTTCTGAGTACTTCTAATTTGTAACCCTAAAAATTATATATATATTCAATCATTTCTTCTTTTTTTTTCAACTTTTATTACATGCTTCCTTACATCATTCGTTCCCAACTATTTAAATATTTTAAACACAATCACCATCATGTTGACACAGTTCCATACCGGCAGGCGGCAGCCACGCTACTAACATTTAAAGAGGAGAAAAACGAGTCCATTTTTAATTCCATACCGGCAGGCGACAATTCATAATGATCACCGGCATCATTGAGTTCTTTCAACCGCTCACCTTCTTCTTGCATTCTTTCTCAATCTTTTCTCTTCTCATCTTCCTAATCTTCATCTACAGATGGAAATCTCCAAATCCCATTATCAACAAAAACACGCCACCCTCGCCACCAAGACTTCCGATCATCGGAAACCTGCACCAGCTAGGAACCTATCCTCACCGCAATCTTCAAAAGCTGTCTCATAAGTATGGAGATCTCATGCTACTTCACCTTGGAAGTAAGCCGGCCATCGTTGTCTCATCGGCGGCAGCCGCTTCCGAGGTTCTGAAAACCCATGACGTCATCTTCTCGAGCAGGCCAAATTTGAGTGTTTTCAGAAAACTCCTTGGTAAAGATATCTTATCTTCACCGTACGGTGAGTATTGGAGGCAATTGAGGAGCATTTGTGTGCTCCAACTCCTTAGTATTAAACGGGTTCGATCTTTTCGCAAAGTGAGAGAGGAAGAGGTTGCTTTGCTGATGAACAATATCCGCGGACTTTCTACGGTGAATCTGACCAAAATCATCGGATCACATACCATTGATTTGATATGCAGGGTTGCTTTCGGAAAGAAATATAGAGGAGATGGTGGTGGTATTGATTTTAGCAAGCTAGTGAATGAACATTCAAAGTTATTGGGTGGTTATTATATCGGAGATTTCATACCAAGCTTGGCTTGGATTGATCGGATCCGCGGGATTGATGCTAAGGTGAAGAAAGTTACTCGCGGATTTGATGAATTTTTTAGTACAGTAATTGATGAGCACTCGGCTTGTATAGGAGAAAGAAATTCAGTTGGGGAAGAAGATGAAACGATGATTAGAGATTTTGTCCATGTTTTACTGGAAGCTCATAAGGATGATGGAGATGGAAGTTTCTGTCTTGACAAAGAAAGCATCAAAGCTCTTATAATAGTAAGTATACTTATCTGTTCAAGATCGATTTCATGAATTTGAATGATCTTCTTACTAGGGTGTAATACAAGCCGAGCATCGGCATGCTCAAGCTCGGCTCGTTTATAAACGAGTCGAGCCCGAGTAGCTCGGCTAAAATAATGCTCTTATAGTGTTATTTTAGCCGAGCTTTACCCGAACGAGCCGAGCATCGGCATGCTCAAACTCAGCTCGTTTATAAACGAGCCGAGCCTAAAATTTATACGAGCTTTAAAATTTTCTCAAGCTTGGTTCGTTTAGAAAGTGAACGAGCTCGAGCCAAGCTTTTGACTAGGTGAGCCCGAGCCGATCCCGAGTAGCTTGTCTCATATTACAACCCTACTTCTTACTTATTTTGTCGGAGATAATAAGTTCTCACGTGGAAAGTTGTTAGGGTTGGTGGGTTACTCCTCTTGCCAATTTGTTTTAGACGAAACTCATCGGATTTATATGTTAGACTTGAACCTACCTGTCCGTCTGTATCGAACTTTGACATATTTTTGTGTGACTTGTGATTCAGGACATGTTTACAGCCGGAAGTGATACAACATACATAGTGCTAGAATGGGCTATGGTGGAGTTGTTAAGGAATCCTAGAGTCATGAAGGAATTGCAAAAGGAAGTGAGAGGAATCACCGGAGACAAAGAGGCGGTGGCCGAGGAGGAGTTGGAAAGCATGAAGTACTTAAAAGCCGTAATCAAGGAAACTCTGAGGTTACATCCTCCGGCGCGCCGTTGATGGCGCCACACGAATCCATACAGGATGTGACAGTAAAAGGATATCACATTGGTGCAGGAACCTTTGTTTTGGTGAATGTATGGGCAATTGGTAGAGATCCTGCGTATTGGGACGAACCCGAGAGTTTCTATCCGGAGAGGTTCTTGAATTCTCCTATTGACTTCAAAGGACAAGATCTTCAGTTTATTCCATTTGGTTCAGGTAGAAGAATGTGCCCCGGAGCCGCGTTTGCTACCGCTAGCGTTGAGCTTGTGTTAGCAAATCTTGCGCATCAATTCGATTGGGCGCTGAAAGATGGAGAGTCCCTTGATATGAGTGAGGCCCCGGGTCTTGCAGTACATCTGAAATTCCCTCTCCTTGCTATTCCGACTCAACGAATCTATTAGGCTTTTCTGAATGTCTCTACGTGTTTGGTCCCACATCGATGAAAACCATTATTACATCATCATCCAGATAAGTATTATGTGGTGAAAAACTCCGAGTTCCCAACTCACATCGAGTATGTAAACGGGTATTTTGTTGCGCACTCACACTTGTACAACCTTACTTTGTGTGTAGGCCTTTTCGATGGATTGAACACTCTTCATTCCTTTCTTATTAATAATGCAACAAAATACAAAGCTATTTATAAGCTACAATGTCGGCTAATGAGAATGATACTAACCACATATTTCCCACCGACATACACATATATCAAAGATGGTATTATCACCTACTTAAGATTAATCTAGATTATTCTAAACTAAACCTTAATCTTCAGCCTCGTATTTTTCTCCGGTGCCTTCTCGATCTTTCCTTTGTCTCCTTCACTTTGAGAAGAGTCATGGGCCCTATTATAAACTTGATTTTTGGGTTTAACCCACTACCACAATTAAGCCAAGCCCAATTAAGAAATATGAATTATTTTAACATTTCCTCCCTTAATTCATATTTCAAATATCTCCACCGAATCTAAAAAACTCTTTTTTTTTTTGCTTCTTCGTATCGGTGTCACCGCGTCTTTTTCGCACCACTTGTCCGTCCAAAAAGCAAACATTTTTCTCATTTTTGCGGCCTCACATTACCAAGCGTCTCCCCTTGATCACCTTACACCATCTCCTTGTGCGATGAACTTGCACCCCTCCATTGTCATCGCAACCAACAAGATGACATTCACGTTCTCCGATGGCACATGCCTCACATTGTGTAGAGTGTGGCTTGTACCATATGAAGTCTCATCCTCATGCTTCCGGTACCTTCTACCTTCAACTTTTCACCACTTATCGAGTTGAAGTGACCAAACTCTTCACCAATCTTCAAGGTGTCAAATAATACTTGGTCTCCACAAACATGCATCGAGGTGGCGCTATCCATCACCCACTCTGATTTGGCGGTCTCCTTACCCGTCGCCAAGTAAATATCTCCGTAATCAACTTCACCAACTGCACCAACTTCACTGACCACATTTCAGAGGGAACGCGGTGATAAAATTTACTCATAAGAAGTTGTGAAAAATCAATATGGTTCGTACCGTATTGGACCGGACCTTTAGGGTCTAGTCCGGTCAATGGATCGTTTGATAAAGAAAGTGTAACGGTCGGGATAGCTTGCACAACCCTACGGGCCTCTTTAAGATATCCACCCAAGGATTGTTATTGGTGGTACGTGGACACCGCATTATGCATGGCCCTTCCTTGTCCATCCGGGACCCAGGGAACTAGGCCGAGTCTTTTCTTAGACATATCCATTAGGCTCAGGCCCGGAAGGTTGAGGACAACGTTATGCTTGATGCCGATCCGGCTACACCATTTACTGGTCCTTCTACTCAGGCTAGCAGGAACTATCACGCGGCTCCTCATATGTCCACTCGTCAAGATGAGCTTTATTCCCTTCACACTAATCTTTTGGTTTTAACTAGTGATTTTCTTCTTATTTTCTTCACCACCACCATTTGTTACATCGTGCTTTTGTGAGTATTTTTCTTTCTTTACTTAATTGTTTGCCACATTGAGGACAATGTGGAGTTTAAGTATGATGTGTTTGTATTAACTCAAATATCCATGTTTACCTTTCCAATCACACATTTCCCTTTTTTGATATTTTTTTTGTTTTTGTATATATATATATATATATATATATATATATATATATATATATATATATATATATATATATATATATATATATATATATATATAGCCTACTTAAAGGGAAAAAATATTTGATTACACAAGTCTTTTATTTATTAACATTGTGTATTTGAAATTATGGATTGATATTGTGTAATTAAAATTGTGTATTAATATTGTGTATCATCAAAAAAATACACAAAGTTTAATTAGTCCAATTGATATAAGGGTGGGATGGAGGGGCAACTCGTCCAGGTTCGAATCCTATCTTTTGTAATATGTTCTTAATATCACATTTCACTTTTACACGATTCTTGTTTATTGTTATCTAATTACAAGTATAAATAAATAATTATATTTTAATCTTAAAATAAATATAATCTACTTAATATAATTTATCCATTTTAATCCACTACAATATCCGTATTTAACTTATCATATTATTATATATTTATTTTTTGACATATTTATTTGAATAGTACTTCTTTATTTTATTTTCTAAAATCATATACCTAGAATGGTAATTCTAAAATAAGTTTTATAACTTATTAAAAATATTATTTTTAAATATTATTTGTAAGCCAATTTAGATTAGATCACACATTTAAATTATTAATATTTTTTATAATAGTAAAAATATATACACTATTTCGAAAA
>BSUD01000006.1:6029525-6059257 GCA_033239045.1 Fagopyrum esculentum | reverse complement strand
AAAAAAACTAATAAACTCGTATTATTAATTATTTCTTAATTTAAATATTTAACTACGCAATAATTTAATAAAATTTTATAATAAAAAAAATGTTGAATCAAACTTACATAATTTATTATGGATTTACAAATATTTTATATTAATATATTTTGTAAATATTTAACTATATACATATAAATCTATCAGCATAGACATTTTATATAAATTAAATTTAATATTATAGTTTAATATAATTCGTGTTTGCACGAATTATAGACATGCATTATTATAATTTATTGTTACTCGTGGTCGTGACCAATAACTTTTTGGTCATTCAAGTCCAAAAATATCTCCAAAAATGACAAATAAGTTGATTTGATGTGTCATAAAATCTCTACCATATATTTCACAAATGTTCATTGTTATTGTTTGAATTCCTGTATAAAAATGAAACGGCCATGTTTACAAAACAATGTATTAAAGATATTGAATATCAAATAAAATATAAATTAACCTAAAATACATATATATAATATACTTATTATTTTAAGTAATATATCCTCATATATCTTTCAATCCGTTACCGCAGTCAAAACGTGTGTACGTAAACGAACGCTGAAGACTGGAACATTTAATTGACAATGAGCAAAGAAAGCACTTCGATCAATCGATATATATGACCACCAGTAAATTGGTGGCAAGGTAGATTAAGATGCCGATAAGTTGGCGAAGATTGGTAGGTTGAGGTCCCGAATCGAACCTGCTCTGATACCAAGATAGATTTATGGCGGAGGAGACCGCACAAACTAACCTAAAATACATAGATAATGTACTTATTATTTTAAGCAATATATACTCACATATCTTTCGATAAATTACCCCTCGTAAGCAAACGTGAAACAATTAAGGTTTGTAATCAACAACGGCGAATTGGCGACTTCCCCTCAATTCCAACCTGAAAACTTGCTTCCTATCTTACTAACTACACTCACTTTAGTACTCACTACACTCAAACTCCTCCACAGATTGAGAAAGTGTGGGTGATTATAAGTTCTCAATTGAAAAGATATGAACATTTCGAATCTAGTATATAAGGTCGGTGGATTACTCTTTCTATTGTCAACTGATTTTAGATGCAACTTCACCGGATTTATGTGTTAGGATTTGGGCGTAATACGCATGTGCGCTCGTATGAACGCGATCCCGTTTGTGGTTTGTCTGTATCGGACTTTGACATGGTATCATAACAGTTAGTCTCAATTCGGTTCACGATCCTAACTTGTGGGTCAGTGTCAACTCAGTCTATACCTTAGTTGCACTTTGGGGCGCGTTGGAGATAATAAGTTCTCACATCGAAAGTTGTGGACATTTCGACTGTAGTTATAAGGTTGGTGACTCCTCCTATTGTTAATTGATTTTAGGATCCTCACCAAATTTATGTATTCAATTTATACCTAACGCGCACAAGCACTCGTATCACATAAATATGCTTTTTGCTGGACCCGGTGATCCAACTTGGGACCTCCATGTTATTAGAACGTTATTCGTTTTACACATTATTAGAATGGTGCAAGGTGAGAGTGGGAGCAACGAAGTTGACTAGTCACTAGACAAAACAAATTTGCACCGACACTAGCCACTAGATAAAACAATCAAAGAGCTATAAAATCATCTACCATTTCATTTTTTGGATGTGTAAGACCTTGACACTGATTGAATGATTTTAGATGACGAATTGAGTGACGGTGAAGGTGATCCAACAACCAACAACCAACGGGTTCATTAATATCATTCCTATTGAGAGATGAATTGAAAAATTATTAGAATGCTATTCATTCTACACGTCATTAGGATGCTACAAGGTAGGAGTGAGAGCAACGAAGGAGAGACTCTTTTTAATGAGATAAACAATCTTACATAAATAAATTGAAAATAAGTTGCACATTCATGACACTAGTGTGTAATACTTGTATTACTTGATTTAATGTTAAGTTACTAGACTAAACAATTAAAGAGTTGTTATAAAACCATGTCATGCTAGTGCAGAAAAAATATCCCCATTAAAACATCATGCAATATATTCAAGAAACACTAGTCTTTTTCTTCTCATTACTCTTCCTTTTTCTAGTTTTCATCTTTATAAGACTTTCTCCCAATCCCAAGAAAAAACTACCACCGTCTCCACCAAGGCTTCCGATCATCGGAAACCTACACCAACTAGGCTCGTATCCTCACCTCTCCCTTCGAACCTTATCCAAAAAGTACGGAAATCTTATGTTGCTTTATCTAGGAAATAAGCCTGCAATTATTGTCTCATCGGCTCAAGTAGCTTCCCACTTTCTAAAAACCCATGACCTAATATTTGCTAGCAGACCTCAATTGAAGGTGTTCAAAAGAATTCTTGCAAACGGGAAGGATATCTTGTCCTCACCTTACGGAGAATACTGGAGGAAAATGAGGAGCATATGGGTGCAGGAACTCCTTGGTATTCAAAGAGTTAGATCTTTTGGTCGGGTGAGGGAAGAAGAAATGAGTTTGATGATGAAAAATCTAAAGGGACTTCCAATGGTGAATTTGAGTGAAATGTTCCTATCGTTAACGAATGATGTTGTCTGCAGGTTGGCTTTTGGAAGGAAGTACATGGGAGTGGAAGATGGAGTTGATTTTAATAAGCTTTTGAATGAGCTTTTTAAATTATTGGGTAATTATTGCATTGGAGATTTTGTAAGTTGGTTGGCGTGGATTGATTGGGTCAATGGAGTAGATGCAAAGATGAGCCAAGTTGCTACTGAATTTGATAATTTCTTGGAAGATATTATCCAGGAGCACTTGAAACGTCACAAAGAAAGAAAAGATGATCAGCAAAACATTCGAGATTTTGTGGATGTTTTACTAGATGCTAAACGAGATGGAACTCAAAGTTTTTTCTTGGACAGAGAAAGCATTAAAGGTCTCATACTTGTAAGTAATGCAGTAAACACACCATATAAAAAGGACAATATATCAAAGCTTTGTTTTCATTCATAAGACTTATATGTTAGCCCAAATGCACTTAAAACTTGGTTTTGGATTGATTTCTTACAGGACATATTTGCAGCTGGAACAATGACAACATCCGCAACACTGGAATGGATGATGTCAGAGTTGTTAAGGAATCCAAGAGTTATGAAAGAGTTGCAGAAGGAAGTGAGAGGAATCACTAAAGACAAAAAGACAATGACTGAGGATGACTTGAAAGGAATGACGTACCTAAAATCCGTGATCAAGGAGACGCTGAGGCTACATCCTCCGGCGCCCTTGACGCCTCCACACGAATCCACAAAAGACGTCAAAGTAAATGAATATGATATCGCTGCAGGGACCTTACTCATTGTCGACCTATGGTCAATTGGTCGAGACCCTACTCCTTGGAAGGAACCCGAGAATTTCTATCCAGAGAGGTTCTTGGATTCGAACATAGACTTCAAAGGCCAAGATTTCCAACTCATCCCATTCGGGTCAGGTAGAAGAATTTGCCCCGGGATGGCATTTTCGGTTGCTAGCATTGAGTCTGTGATGGCAAATCTCGTGTGCCATTTCGATTGGGCACTACCAGATGGAATAGATGAAGACTCTTTGGATATGACCGAGGTTCCGGGTCTGGTTGTAGTACGTAAGAACCCTCTTTTTGCCATCCCGACTCCATGGATTGGCTAGGGAGTAGGGTGTAATGGTCAAAAAAATTAGATATATATGGATGTAAGGCGTGATATGATGCTGATTTGATTATATTTAAATTGGACCTGGTTTTTCCTTCATAGTAGTATGCTTCATTGCTTTCATAGCTAGCTATGCTTCATTGCTTTCTAGGATTGCGTTTACCATTCAGAAGGGATGTGGAGCCCAACTTGTTAGTCGGCTCCCATCCAACGGCTTGTAATGTGTTTTACCTTCGGTTTTATTATAATAATAATAATAATAATAATAATAATAATAATAATAATAATAATAATAATAATAATAATAATAATAATAAAGTATGTCGTGTTCCATGAATTAGAGAAAGGAAGTATAAGGAAATTAGTTTGACTTGGTGAAGACTATAAGAGGATGTTTAATAAGATATAGGTATCTTCTCTATCATGATATGTAAGCTAAAGATTAAAATCTGTGTTTCTGAATGTACAGACAGTAAATAAAAACAATAGGCATACTAACATAATCTCAAAGATAAATTTCATGTGTTTTGTACTCATATTAGTAATTGTTTTGTGATATGTTTGTCAAGGTTTATGTCTTGTATTAAGATGAAGGCATGAGGTGCTAATGTCACTTTCCATTCATTCATCTGATATTGTTAACTGTGTAGAATTGATTATGGTCATCTCAAGTTAATTCACTAGTTATATATGTATATATTGTGCTTAGGTATATAAGTATATTCAGCATAAATCATTTAACACTAGTTAAATTATGGTATGTATAGGCATGGATGTAAGGGGTTGTGAAATTTATAGAATTGACTAAAGAAAACCTTGTAGAAGGTTGACCTCGATGTTCATGCAAAAGATGTGAAGTGTTTAAGTGGGTGGTAGTAGATGAAGTCGAACAACATCTCCTCTTTAAAAAGATTTTAAATATATGAAATGAATTCATCATGCACATGTTATACACCTTCATAAATGTTAGGTAATGATTTAGGAACTATAATCGAAACAATCCATGATACCGAACCAATGGTTGTAGGTCAAGATGATATGAGGGGGTTGTTTAGTGCAACATTTGATCCTAATACTCCGCGTCATAACCATTATTGAATGAAGTGCCTACACAAGTTGATAACGAGGAAGAATTCTTTGAAATCTCCATCAATCATCAAGCCTAAACCATGACAGGAAAAATTCGCACTTCCCTTTCCATGATGGGCATTTTTGTAAAACAACTCTTTATCGGAGAAGTTATCCCCTTTTAGAATAACACATCATACATCCAGACTTGGATGGTGCGACGTCATTGCAGCCTAGATAACCTCCGGACTAACATCCGATGTGTCGACCTCTAGGATTGTGCACTGCCAAAATCCGATATAGACGGACCGGTAGAGCGGGGGTCGTGTGCATACGAGCGCACATGCGCATTAGGCCCAAACCCAACACATAAACCCGGCAAGGTTCATCCTAAAATCAATTGGCAATAGGAGGAGTAGCCCACCGACCTTAACACACCCCCGCAAGTGCAACTAGAGGATATAAACCGAGTTACACTTGTCCACAGGTTAGGATCGCGAGCCGAGAGGCTAACCGCTCTGATACCATGTCAAAGTCCGATACAGACGGACCGGTAGAGCGGGGGTCGTGTGCATACGAGCGCACATGCGCATTAGGCTCAAGCCCAACACATAAACCCGGCGAGGTTCCATCCTAAAACCAGTTGACAATAGGAGGAATAGCCCCAAGGCCGGTCCTTCAATTTTTTTGTGCCCGGGGCGAGATTTTTTTCGTGTGCCCGGACGATTTAAAATTAATGTCATACTCAAATTATTAGATATAAAAACATGAAATAACACGTTATAACAAAGGATATAAAAAAAAAAGAATCTATCCTTGGACCTCTAGGTCATAAGACAACCACACTGCTGCTACGCCACTTTGATTTAGTGATAATATATCAAAACTAAATATTTTATTATCAACAAAGCTAGTTTGTGAGTTCTAATATTCCGGTTCATCATATTTTCATTCTTAACTAGTTTAACTCTTATATTTTAAATATGTTTTCCGAATAATGATAATTATAATTTCATTTTATTTAAATTATATTCAATAAAATTTTAACTGTATAGATGTTAAATGATATTTATAAGTCATAAAGTAAATATATAGTTATATTAAAAAATATAACTATTTATAAAAAACAGTACAAATATGATTTTAAGTTTGAATTATAATATAACATTTTAAACAATTTTTTCATTAATGAAAATTTGATTACGAACTTATCAACAAATAAGATATTTAATGTAATATCTATAGAAATAATAGTTATAATTTTTATTACATTGAGTATCTTGATAAGTAAAAAATTATATTAATAAAGAAATTCGTTTTATTGTTAAATTATAATTCGAACTTAAAATCAAATTTGTGTTATTTATTATAAATAGTCATGTTTTTTTAATCGAATTATATCTTTATTTTATTGACTTATAAATATCATTTAACATTTATAGAAATAAGAGTTACAATTTTTATTAAATATTTGATATAATTTAAATAACATGAAATTATAATAGTTATTATTCGAAAAACATATACAAAATATAAGAGTTAAACTAGTTAACATTGAAAATATGATGAAGTAGAACATTGGAACTCACAATTCTAGCTTTTGTTGATAATAATAAATTTAGTTTTGATATCATACCATTAAGTTAGAGTGGTGCAGTGGGATTTTGGTTGCCTTATGACTCAAAGGTCTAAGAATCAATTCCCACCAATTTAATTTTATTCAATATAGATACTAATTTTTTTTTTAAAATTTGGGGCCCCAAATTATATGGGGCCTGGGCTGTGGCCCATGCTACCCAGCAGCAGGGCCGGCCCTGAGTAGGCCACCGACCTTATATACTAGGCTCGAACCGTAATTATCATACCCAATTGTTTAACACCTTTGTTTAGTGTTTAAACTAGATTATTTCAAAAATTATAATTTCTAAATAATTAATAATCTAACTGTAAATGTTGAGTTAATTTAATTTTTATCGAAATAATATATAAATAACCATATAAATAATCTGTCACCCTGTATAAGATACTCGTGTCAAGAATATCTCTCAAAATGACAAATAAGTTGATTTGATGAGTCATAAAATCTCTACCATATATTTAACAAATGTTCTGACAATTTTTGTTATTGTTTGGATTCCCTTACAAAAATGAACTGTCCATGTCTACAAGACAACAAAACAAGGCCAATTATCATTCGTAAGCCAATCAAGCTTTGTAATCAACAATGGCGACTTCCCCTCAATTCCAAGAAAACTTGCTTCCAATCTTACTAACTGCACTCATTTTCGTCCTCACTACACTCAAACTCCTCCACACATTCAGAAAGCCATGTACAAATCTCCCACCAAGCCCTCCAAAGCTTCCGGTGATCGGAAACCTCCATCAGATAGGAAAGTTGCCCCATCTCTCCCTAACTCGAATAGCCGAGAAACTCGGGCCAATCATCTTCCTCCAGCTCGGCGAGATCCCAACGGTGATCGTGTCATCTGTGGAAACAGCAAGAGAAGTATTGAAAACACACGACCTCGCCTTGAGTAGCCGGCCTCAGCTCTTCTCAGCCAAGAGGCTCTTCTACAACTGCACGAACATCGCCTTCGCTCCCTACGGTGCCTATTGGAGACACGTGAGGAAGATATGCATACTCGAGTTGTTGAGTATCAAAAGAACGCAATCATTTGGCTTTGTACGAGAAGATGAGGTTTCTCGTCTTTGTTGTCGAGTTAGGGAGGCTTGTTTTCCGGATAGGGTGAATCTTACCAAGTTGCTCGGGCTTTACGCGAATGATGTGTTGTGTCGGGTGGTTCTAGGGAGGAGTTTTTCCGAGGGAGGTGAGTATGATAAGCATGATTTTCAGAGCATGCTTAATGAGTATCAAGAGTTGCTTGGAGGGTTGAGTGTAGGAGACTTCTTTCCTAGCAAGGAGTTTGTGAATACTTTAACGGGTTACAAGAGGAGGCTTGAGAAGACGTTCCGTCGATTCGATAGCTTCTTTGATGAGGTGATCAATGAGCATCTCGATCCGAAACGAGAGGAGAAGGGAAACAAAGATCTTCTTGATGTTTTGCTTGACTTTCATAGGGATGAAACTGCAGAGATGCCGCTCACCATAGACAACGTTAAAGCCATTGTTTTGGTAATTAAGATTCTATCATTTTAATTCACATTTCAAATTGGCTTGCAAGTGTCTAGGTAAAATAGCTAACTATGTTTCTTTACCCCTATTACTAACGATAGCCCTTTAATAGAGGAATAGTGGCGGTCAATTAGTCAATTATAGGGGTGTAATATGAGTCGAGCATCGGCATGTTCAAGCTTGGATCATTTAGAAACGAGCCGAGCGCGATCCGAGTCTAAAATTTATACGAGCTTTAAAATGTGTCCAAGCTTGGCTCGTTTAGAAAGTGAACGAGTTCGAGCCGAGCTTTTGACGAACCGAGCCTGAATAGCTCGGCTAAAATAATGCTCTTACCGTGTTATTTTAGTCTAGCCTAAAAACGGCATGCTCAAGCTTGACGAACCGAGCCCGAGCCGAGCCTAAATTTTATACAAGCTTTAAAATGTGTTCGTATTCGGCTCGTTTAGAAAATGAGCGAGCTCGAGCTGAGCCCGAATAGCTTGTCTCATATTACCGCGTTAGTAAATTAGAGTGATAAAAATTTGATAAAAATTAGAATGGTCAGGAATAGAAAAGCCCATGAATAAGAGTCTTCTTCACTCAATTCTTTCTTTGTAATAATTTTGTTTGTGTAGGACATGTTTGCTGCAGGAACCGACACGACGTTCATCACAATGGATTGGGCGATGACAGAACTCATTATGAACCCAAACATTATGAAGAAAGCACAAGAAGAAATCAAAAGCATCCTTGGCGAAAGAAAAGTGGTTATGGAGACTGATTTACCTCATCTTAACTACCTTAAAGCTATTGTGAAGGAGACATTCCGGGTACATCCACCCGTACCCGTATTGGTTCCTCGGGAGTCCATGGAAGCCGTGACCATCAATGGGTACGACATTCCTGCCAAGACGCGAATCTTTGTGAATGCTTGGGCTATTGGGAGGGACCCGAGAACTTGGACCGACCCCGAGAAGTTTGATCCTGATAGGTTCATTGGGAGCAGCATTGATTTTAAAGGGCAAGATTTTGAGCTCATTCCGTTTGGAGCAGGGAGAAGAGGCTGCCCCGGGATTGCATTTGGTGCGGTGACGGTTGAGCTTGCTCTTGCGCAAATCCTTCATAGCTTTGATTGGGAGCTTCCGCCTGGTGTGGAAGCTAAGGATTTGGATCTTACTGAAGCTTTTGGTATATCCATGCATAAGGTTTCTGATCTTATGGTTGTTGCTAAGCCACGCTATGTGTAAGTTGAACGTGATTGCCAACTGTGCTAATATTGCATCCGTTTAAGGAAAAACTCACTCACTAAATGATACACAACGATTTTTGAAATTTCTGATTTTTTTTTGGTTCTGATGAAAAATGGATTTTGTTACAAGATATCAATGCCAAAAACAATATCAACTGCAACTCTGCAAGGACCTAAGCGCCGGTTTGGTTCCAACTCCCATATCGGAAACGGAATGGAAACGAATTTAGTTTATATGCATAAGTTTTATGGTATAATTCTTTGTGGTTTAATGAAAAATGCACTTGCTTTCCCATATTTTGTTACCTTATAGGGTATCAAAAGTAATCAAACTCTACTCCAATTATTTCAAATTACAAGGAATTATTCCAAAAACTTTCATGAATAAGGTATACGTATAGACTAGATTCATTTCCGATTCCGGAGTTAAAACCAAACGGACCCTAAGTGTCTATTTGGTTGGAACGGCGAAATGAAAACGGAATACAATCGAGTAAGGGCAGGAAAGGAAATGTAAATGATAAGTTACTTTTATGTGTTAAAAAACCTCTGAACAAATATATTTTTGATGGATTCAGAATTATTCCGTCATCGGAAATGATTCTTACCGCTTCTAAACGAGCTTCAATTAGTACTATAGTCTACAGTGGCTGTAATGACCGGCAATAATAATATGTCATCAGAACTTTTGACAGAAACATATGAACAAATCGACAAAGATGGTACGCTTATAACAAAATCAAGTGCTCAAACACTAGATTTTTTATTGTCAATTGATTTTAGGTATATAATTTATCATCGGGCTGGTTTTCGATGCATGATGTACCCATACGTACGGACTTACAAAATCTAGAGAATCATATATATTCCCGTCAGCATGATCAACGGTCGAGCTACTATCGGCATGAGCTTGTTCGACTTTAAGTATAGGATTCCATATGATGCAATACTGATTTAGCACATGATAATGAATGATGAAGGAAAGTGTACAGTGCATCAGAAGATTAGGTTTGACTTGAAGATCGATAAGGTTTGAGCATTAGGTAACGTGGTTTTTTCTTTTTAAAAATTTAATAAGATAGCCAATAAACTATGAAGTGTGAATTATCGTATTCAAGAAATCGACACTTTGATTGGAGAGACCGTCTCCTTTGGACAAAATATTGATAAATGATTTGAAAATATAAATTTTGTCAGTTTTGCTGCAAACTTATAGACGAATTATTGACAATATTCTAGCCAATGCGTTACTGTCGAAATTTGCAAATTTCCGAACACAAGTACTGAATCAAACTTCTACGTGACGAGTCCGATCGGTTGTTATCGGGTTGAAGTTTTCATTTTTATAATTTTCACTATGTATTAGAGGACCAAGACAAAAATTTAGGAGCGGACTAACGTTTGTTTCAATCCACACTGAAATTTTAAGATCCGTATATATTTTGAATGGACCAATGTTTATTAAAGTTAATTAACTTAGCTTAACGAATAATTTATATGTTTAAGTATGTAGAGATACCAGCGATTTATCATCTATTTTTACATCATTTTTGTTAAGATAAATTTAGTCTACTAAATTTTAATATGGATCCATCTCTAATAAAAAAATTCATAATTTTCATTTTTTTCGACCCATAAATTATTTATTACTGAAGGCGACGTAAGATATTTGGTTATTTTTAGTCATTGTAGTATGTCTCAATCCAAGATTTGAATGTATCTAATGTTCACATAAAGGATGCCAAATTAATATTAATACTATCCTAAGTTGATTTGGTACATAGTCAATTCATAAGAGTTGTCACATTTGAATGATAATCATATTTTGGGAGGATTAGTAGATCTCTTTTGGCCTTGAGATACTAAAATATCAGCAAAGATTTCATATATCTCCTTTTACAACTAAGTTACTAGACAAACAATCAAAGAATTGTTATAAAACCATGCCATGCTACTGATGAAAAGCAATCCCCATTAAAGCATCATGCAATATATTCAAGAAACACAAGTCTTTTTCTTCTCATTACTCTTTCTGTTTCTAGTTTTCATCTTCATAAGGCTTTCTCCCAATCCCAAGAAAAAACTGCCACCGTCTCCACCAAGGCTTCCGATCATCGGAAACTTACACCAACTAGGCTCGTATCCTCACCTCTCCCTTCGAACCTTATCCAAAAAGTACGGAAATCTTATGTTGCTTTATCTAGGAAATAAGCCTGCAATTATTGTCTCATCGGCTCAAGAAGCTTCCCACTTTCTAAAAACCCATGACCTAATATTTGCTAGCAGGCCTCAATTGAAGGCGTTCAAAAGAATCCTTGCTAATGGGAAGGATATTTTGTCCTCGCCTTACGGTGAATATTGGAGGCAAATGAGGAGCATTTGGGTGCAACAACTCCTTGGTATTCAAAGAGTTAGATCTTTTGGCCGGGTGAGGGAAGAAGAAATAAGTTTGATGATGAAAAATCTGAAGGGACTTCCAATGGTGAATTTGAGTGAAATGTTCCTATCGTTAACAAATGATGTTGTCTGCATGTTGGCTTTTGGAAGGAAGTACATGGGAGTGGAAGATGGAGTTGATTTTAAGAAGCTTTTGAATGAAGTTTTTAAACTATTGGGTAATTACTGCATCGGAGATTTTATAAGTTGGTTGGGGTGGATTGATTGGGTCAATGGAGTAGATGCAAAGGTGAGCCAAGTTGCTATTGAATTTGATAATTTCTTGGAAGATATTATCCAGGAGCACTTGACTCGTCGTAAAGGAAGAAAAGATGATCAACAAAGCATTCGAGATTTTGTGGATGTTTTACTAGATGCTAAACGAGATGCAACTCAAAGCTTTTCCTTGGATAGAGAAAGCATCAAAGGTCTCATACTAGTAAGTAATGCATGAAACACACCATATAAAAAGACAATATATCCAAGCTTTTTTTTCATTCATAGTACTTGTATGTGTGGTTCATATCAAAAGCATATTAGGCCTACCGCACAAAATACACTGTGATAAGATGTTGTAGTTATGAAAAACAATATCAAATCGAATACCTATAACGAGTCTAGTGTGGTATATAAGTTTAATGGGTATGTTAGTTATCATGATGTAAGGGTTGTTTTTGGATTGATTTGTAACAGGACATATTTGCAGCCGGAACAATCCCAACTGCGGCAACACTCGAATGGATGATGTCAGAGTTGTTTAGGAACCCAAGAGTCATGAAAAAGTTGCAGAAGGAAGTGAGAGGAATCATTAAAGACAAAGAGACGGTGATAGATGATGACTTGAAAGAGATGACGTACCTAAAAGCCGTGATCAAGGAGACATTGAGGCTGCATCCTCCGGCGCCCTTGACGCCCCCACACCAATCCACAGAAGACGTCAAAGTAAATGGATATGATATAACTGCAGGGACCTTACTCATTGTCGACCTATGGTCAATTAGTCGAGACCCTACTCATTGGGAGGACCCCGAGAGTTTCTATCCAGAGAGGTTCCTGGATTCAAACATAGACTTCAAAGGCCAAGATTTTCAACTCATCCCATTCGGATCAGGTAGAAGAATTTGCCCCGGGATGGTATTTTCGGTTGCTAGCATTGAGTCTGTGATGGCAAATCTCGTGTGCCATTTCGATTGGGCACTACCAAATGGAATAGATGAAGACTCTTTGGATATGACCGAGGTTCCGGGTCTAGCTGTAGTACGTAAGAACCCTCTTTTTGCCATCCCGACTCCATGGATTGGCTAGGATTATTATCAATTTATAGTAAATGTCTTAAATATTTCTAATAAGTATAAAATAAATCGAATATGTATGTAAGGCAATGTTGGTTTGAATCATGTTTAGATTGGACCTGGTTCCTCCTTCGTAGTAGTACTCTCTAGCTTTAGCTTCCTTGCTCTGGTGTTATCGATAATAGTAAAGTAAGTTCATGCCTTTCAGAGAGGAATGTGTAATTTGAAGCATAAAATTAAAAATGAATTAG
The DNA here is from genome assembly GCA_033239045.1 of Fagopyrum esculentum. NCBI lineage: Eukaryota > Viridiplantae > Streptophyta > Magnoliopsida > Caryophyllales > Polygonaceae > Fagopyrum > Fagopyrum esculentum. Next base: position 6,046,169 of record BSUD01000006.1, on the reverse strand, counting down.
AGAAAATAAGTAAATTTAAGAAAGATACGGGTTATAAGTGTTTATATATGTTGAATTGGGTATGTCATTGTTTGGACATTTACTTTTGATTCAGTCATATTTTTGACGTTAAAGTATAACATAGGATTATTTCTCATAATTCAGCATAACAAACTAGTATCAGAGCTTCGAGTTCTTTGGTTTTTTGTAATCTGGGAAAAAGATGTCTTCTTTCAACATGAAGATCTACAAGTTCACAAGTAGGAATAGTTTCAGTGTGTGACTGATCAAGATGCGAACGTTGTTGTCACAAGAATACTTATGGGGGCCGTTGTCAAGGAAGGAATCCGATAAGAAAAAATACGACATTGCTTTGAGGACAAATCTAATTGTTATAACTCTTCTGCTAGGCACACTTGTAAGATGACAAATTTACATTTGTTCAGATAGCTTTCTCCTCAAAAAAAGAAAAGAAAAGATAACCCCTATATTTATTTTGCTCTTTTATGTCAGTATTTTTCTTCATTTATACTGAAGGTGCACATCTTCTTGTTTTGCTTCCAGGTCCTTGTTGGGACTGGTTTTAAACCAACTACAATAATCAAAATTAAGTCACTCAGAGTCTATGTTTTTGGCGTTTGTAAGTGCTATTGGAACTTGGCACCTCTCATTTTGTTCTATTTGATATGGAATTTTAGTTTTGAAGATTATTCTGTTTGTGCACAGATATTAGTCCTTCTATGTGTGAGAAATTGGGTCCCAAATATGCCTCTATTCCCGCTGCTGACCTTAAGAAGTGCAAATAAGGATCATCTCAGGAGTAATGAGCATCTTTCACTGAAGCTTATTAATCTTACTGTGGAGCTTGTGCAAAGAGTTGGATACAGTCTTCAACATCTATATCTATAACTATATAAAGCAGTGGACAGCTTGTGGGGGCCTTTGGTATTTTAAGACGAACAGGCTAGATACAGTCTTCAACATCAGGTTGGGTAACTAGTACACATATTCATACTTCATCTCATCTAAAACAGTGGACAGCTTGTGCAAAGAGTTGGATGAAGTGAAACTCGAGCTGGTTAATATCAAGGATGAGTATCGAATCAAATCAGAACAATATCAACTGCAAGGATAGATGATAGAACCTGAGTAGACACCAAAGAAACATAAATAAAAATGAAGAATTGACAACAACTGGAATAGCTAAGATCAAAACAAACTGATCTTAGACTCTCCTCCGATCCCAACAGATCACAAGGGGCAAGATTATGAGCCCATACCATTTGGTGCAGTGAGATCTCCGGCACAACTCCTACACATGAGCATAGTTTGCCTACGGCGTTCTACATTGAAAATGGGTCACTGAACTTTAGTGCAATACTCCTCTATATATCCCATAGGAATTTTCATCAATATAGTCGATATGGGATTGCCCCATTCTTTACTGTTCACAAGTTATTGTCTATCAATCAAGTAAGCAACCAACTTCGGGTCTCTATTTCTCGTTCAAACGGAACTCAAATTTAATGTATGAATATATCACGAGCAAGAGCTCGCGGAGACGAAGCCAAAGCTCCCACTTTACGGGGTTGACAAGGCCGGAGCCCACCGAAAAGTTGCCCGACGCACAATGTGCTAAAAACATGTTTAATTCATAATTTAGTTCCAACCTTACATTGTGTACTACAGCCTACAGTAGTTGTAATGACTGACAAAAACATATAATAAATAGACAAAGATGGTATGCTTATAACAAAACCATGCGCTCAAGCACTAGATTTCTTGTTGTCTATTGGTTTTAGGTATATAACTCCTCATCGGGCTGAACGTTGGGTTTTCGATGCATGATATACCCGTCAACATGTTCAACGCTAAAACTACTGTCGGCATGAGCTTGTTCGATTGTAACTATAGGATTCCGTATGATGTAGCACATGATTATGAATGATGAAGGAAAGTGAATGCTGCATTGGTGCCTCCTGCACTCTCCACAAATTTGTTTGTTAAATCAATGAAGCTGGAAAAGATAGACAAGTATGATTACTGCAAATATTCGGCCCAAAAGAAGCCCAATTATGATGTCCGATTCATGATTAAGAGCTGGGACCATTGGCTCACCAACGAAAAAAGATTACCTAATGCTCAAACCTTTATCTTCAAGTCACGACACATAAACCTTTTACAGAAGCAAATCATTTTATGGAGACTCCACTTATGACGTCTACTCAACAAAGTGAAGCTTCCAGACGATTAAAGAATTAGAGTCAATTGCACAATGTGAGACACCAAAGTTGAGCTGCTTCTTTTCATACAGCAATATCATTGCGTCTATTTTAGACTTGTCTCGCACATTGGTTAATGGGATATCTTAATCTTAAGGATATGGCCTATAAAGTATACTACTACAACAACCCTTCGATCTTCGTTTTTCTTACATTTTTGTGCGTTTTAACTGTTATGATTCTTCGTCGTGGATAAAATTATGTTTTTATACTGTTCAGTCGGCCAACTTTCACTTAGGCTAAAGACGGCAACTTCACCGGCATGAAAAGAACTCAAAAAGGGCAATGTGAAAATGAAGTGGACAGCTAAAGATGATAGTTTTCCCATTGATGCACACCAAATTAGACCCCATAATAGCAGAAATCGTGTATGATCCAAGTCTGAGAGTAAAGGCAAGATTTGTCCATAAGCGGAAACAACCAATCAAACCAAAGCCGGGCGTGGAAGAAAGGGCTCGGTGGAAAAAACGTGTAAACAATATTTATGTATTTTTTATAATAAAAAAATAAATAGCAGGCGAAGGCGGTTGCAGAGAGGCGTCACCGGCAAAGCGAGTAGTACAGTGGCGCAGCGTGTGAGGAGGATGAGGCTGTGTTTTAGCAGAAGCGTGTCAAAGTTTGGGCAGCAGTGACACATGTTTGACTGCTTTTCCTACCGCTTTGGTCATGTGTTTCTCTTCATTTGCCTTTTTTTATTTTTCCCTTTCTGGTAACTTAATTTTAGAGTTGGACAATTTTGATAATTATATATTTTTTTTTTAACTAGAGTAATAATTAGACTTTTTAATGTTTTAATTAAGTAAATATACCTCAGCTTTTTGTATTTATTTTCAAACTCTACACAAATAATTTTACACGTTGTTTTCTTAGAGTTTGTGGTTCAATCTAATAATTTTACATCATTTTTTTTATTAAATTCATGTCATATTTCAACTGGTTACAAATTTGTCAATTAAGTGAGCTACTCAAATACTAAACCTATTACACGCTCATTGAAAAAAACCTAGAATGAATTTTAGTGAAAAATAACAAATATTATATTATTTTTTATTTTAGATGATTTTTTTATATTAATATTTAATAACTTTTTTTTCTTACTTTTTAGAACAAGAAATTTGTTACTATAATTATTGATGTTTTAAAATTTTGTAAAATTACTTCATGTGTTTCGATAGGTGATATATATTTTATATTATTAGTTCACACGCATGGTTCAATTATTTACTAGTTTTTTTAACCTTTTATAATATTACATATTTTGAACCAAAATAACAATGTCGATCCATTCAGTTCCAATGGAATAAAGAAAAATTTTCCATAATTTTTTATAACTCTGGTAATTTATTAGAAAAAGGTTAAAAAAAAAACACATAAGTTCATCCTTTATTTACCTTTGATCGATCGGACTCTGTGTTTGTATCATATCAAATCATGCCATGAGAAACAAATCATATCTTAATGATAATACAGATCAGTCTTTATATGCCTTACACATTATTTTTCTAATCCTTTATTGTCGTTGTGTTAAATGTGTCTATCATAATAAAAAAAAATGATTTGTTTCAAAATATGTACCATTTTAAATTTGCATACACTTGTTAAAATTGAACGAATAAAGTTAGATTGATTTTGCAATCACTTTAATGTCTAAATTACAAATGAAATTTTATGTTAAATTAATATTTTGAATATTTAAATTGTATTTTTTAATTTTGAACAAATTTAAAAATAACTTATATTTTAAGAACAGCGAAAATATTAGTGAGTAAACTTAAGAAGAGTACAGTACCAACTACCAAGGAATGTCATGATTGGATAAGAAGATGCTGTGTATATATATATATATATAAATGATTTGGAAAATATAAAATTTTGCCAGTTTGGCTGCAAACCTATAGACGAATTATTGGCAATGTTCTAGGATTCTAGCTAATGCCTTTCTGTCCAAAGTTGCAAATTTTCGACCGCAAAAACTTCTATATTACGGGTCCGTTCAGTTGTTAACTGGGGTCCGTTTAGTACGCACGATAGATTATTTTGGGAGATTATTATTTTCAATAATCTCCCAATAATCTTGATAATCTATGTGTATTGGGGTACTTTTTTTGGAGTCAAAATAATCTCCAAAAATAATCTGGGCATAATAATCCCTCCAATAACCTCATATAAAAGCCTCACCGAACGCACCCTATGTATTAGAGGAGATTATACACGAATCTAGCTAGGGGTGAACTAGTGGTTCGTTAACCAACACCGAAATCCATATATATATATATATATATAGTTTAATGAATGATTTATATGTTTAAATATGTAGAGGATACGAGATGTTTAAAACAACAATGACAATTGTTGTTGGAAAAAGGAAGATGTCAGGTAAACTCTATCCTTAAAACTAAAGCGTTTGCCCTTCGGAAGGACCGTCAAAAGCCCGTTAGTCTCGGGATTCCATCCATTGATATTGAGGGAGACAACTTGGTGTTCATTAACTCGCTCAACCATATCTGGAAACCACCTTGGGAAGCAGACATGATCATCTCAGATGTATCCTTAATGATTTCTGGCTTCACTCAAAGTACAATTCGTCACATTTTTAGGGAAATCAAAACTGTTACTGACAGGTTGGCGCTACTTGGACAAAACCCGGGTGTTTGCGTCGACCCTCTGCCAAACGAAGTTGAAGACCTATCCGAAAGGATGCTCTAGGACGTTTAGTCTCGAGAGGCTATCCCTCCCTGTTAGCTTACCCTTGTACAAAAAAAAATCTTTTAATTTGGGGAAAAAAAATTGTTACATAAATTTAGTCCACCAAATTTTTAATATGAATCCATCTCTAAAGAAAAATCCATAATTTTCATTTTCTTTCGATCATAAACTACCCATTGTTGAAGGTAAGGTGAGATGTTTAGTTATTTTTAGTCATTGTAGTATATGTCTCAACCCTATCCTTTACCGAAAAATCCATAATTTACTGTGAACCTAAATTGATTTGAATATGTCTACTGTGCACATAAATGATGCCAAATCCTTGTACAAATATTAGTATTATCCTAAGCTGATTTGGTACGTAGCCAATTCATAAGAGTTGGCAAACTTGATTGTTAATCATATTTTGGGAGGATTAGTAGATCTCTTTTGGCCTTGAGATCCTAAAATATCACCAAAGATTTCATATATCTTCTTTTATATTTTAGTTTTAATAAAATAAACTAAAAGGTCGATACAATTATGCAACCAATCCACTTTTTAATATAATTGATGTTATATAAAATATATATTTTTTGTTCATCATTAAATTTTGTGCCTTCTAGATTGAGTTCAGATCCGCATTTTAATCTACGTGAATACATGATCTATTCTGGGTAACTACTTATGCAACTAGATGTTATAACTAATGAATATTTAGGATTATAGGATAGTATAAAAATATTATTAAAATTTACAATTTAGTTGGATGTGTTGCAAATTTATAGATTTTTATATAAAAAAAAACTCCATAATAAATATTATAAAGATAATTAAACTTATAACTAAACAATTAATACCTATGATGCACGGACATGGACACGGAAACGGGAATGAATGCGGCGAGAAACGGGAAAGCGGCAATCCTCAAAAGTATAGAAAACGGGGACACGGCGAGTAAAACAAATTATATATCATTTTAAAGATATTAAAATATATAATTCTATTATCATAATGAAAGAAATATATATGAAAAAAACATCAATAATATATGAGTAGAGAAAAATATTAACATAATAACCGAAATAAAATTAATTTATGAAATAATAAGAAAAATGGAGAGAAGAGTCGGCTGACGGAACATTTCAACCCATTAGAACTGAAGAAGAAGATCGGTGTCCTACTTCCAGCAACCACAATCTCACAGGTGGCCACATAGGACTAGGTTTAGTCGGGAAAAAATGAGAGAAGAAAAAATATTACGGTAAATAAGTTTTTCTGTATGTTTTTTTTTTCAAAAAACGTTCTCTTTTTTTTTCTAGCCTTAAAAAATAAGGTAAATTTCGTTGACCGTGTCTTTACCGGACACAATCCGCGTCCTCGTCGTGTTCTAGGCGTGTTCTACCTTGGAAACGTGTCTTGAATGTGTCCGGTCATATTTGACTGTGTTCGAACCGTGTCATATTGTGTCCCCGTGTCCGACACGACAGGACACGGGACACGCCGTATTCTAGAAGTGTCCGTGCATAATAGGTTAATACGAATCCAAATTTACATTTCTAATTAATTTATTTCCTTTATAAGTTCAGTGAAATGAGATGTTTTTATAGGAGCATAAATACGAATTAGATCGAATATCAACATATATATATATATATATATATATATTTGAAAAATTTATTTATGTTATTTTGTAAATAATTTTTAAAAATATTCAACTATTAAATAACTTCATATATTAAAAAGATTTATTTTATCAAAAAACGTCAAATCATACAATTTTGTATAGGTATTATGTCACTTATCGAATATAATTAGCAACTACGTATAAATGGAACATAGATTAACGCCTATAAATGGAATAAAATCTTTTTTTACATAAAATATTGCTCCTGTATGCAAACATATTGGATATCCAAATGAGTTAATAAATCGAAAATTAATATTTTAAAAATAAGTTATCTGATACATATTAATAAAATAAAATCCCACCTGATACATTGTGGATCCACCAAATCAAATAAAAAAAAAAAGAGAATATTTGTCATGACATGCTATACATCGATCACATATCAATCAAATTGCCCTAACACACGAAAGCATGATGATATAACCTTATAATATAAGGTCGATCGATCATGATTATTTATGAACCCTAGATTGTAGTAACTCCCGTTGGTTATTGCTATTCGTACCACGATTTCGTGCTATACGTACTCGAGGTACGGCTACGCCTCGTGTAGTCGAGGTTGTCCATTTTCCTTCGTATTTTTATCTGAATTTTTTATATAGCCGACTATGCGTAGTCGCAGTCCTACTACGACTACGCATGGCGTATGCGTAGTCGCAGTCCTACTACGACTACGCATGGCGTATGCGTAACCATTTTCCACTTTTGCAAACGTAGTCGGATCACGAGTATGAATAACATGAAACATGTGCTACTAATAGTAATCTCGCTCCTAGTGGTTGATAGAGGTCAAAGGTTTGACCGCCGGAGACGGCTTCACAAACTCCCCACCGACTAACTCTTCCGGCAACTTTCCGATTCCGGCGAGATCAAACGTGTAAAACAACTTGAACGGATATGCGACATTGGTGAGCTTAACTGTCCCCTTCACCCCCTCGAAAACTCCGGTGCCGCCAGTCACCGCCAACTCAGAGTCCATGCTGGAATAGTACGGACCTTGAACTGACAGGTGGCCGAATTTGCCAAAGTAGAAGCTGTAGACAGCTTCGTAACGGTCACCGCCAGATTCGTCTTTCTCGATGTACATGATCATTCCAGCGGTGATTCCAAGGAGAGTTGAGAGATCGCCGGAGTAGAGTTTGTTAGTGAAGGTGACGATATCGCCGAGGGATTTTTCCGGCGCTTTGCTTAGCTTTAAGAAAGCTGGGCTCTTGCGATCCCCTTCGTTGAACTCGTAGACGCTAAGTGTCTGGTCGGATGATGTCGGTTTCAGGTGGAGCTTCTCTAGGATGCTTTGGTGGCGGTGAGCTTTCGCGGTGGAGGTGGCGGCGGAAGCGGATATAGCAGCTCCACCGATAAGACGGCGCCGGGAGATCATGGAGAGGCTGGTGGCCGGAAACTTAGAGGCGGTGAAAATGGAGGGATTGGATTTGGTAGTTGGGAGAGTGTAGGTTGAAGAAGTAGATATGGCCATTTTCAAAATTGAATTATGAGATTGAAATTACTTTTCTTGGGTTTTGGATCGAAGACTGATAGAGATTTCGGAGATGGATGGTAAGCTGAGGGGTTTTATGGGTATTTATAGTGGAGGAAAGACCTAGCTAAGAACAGGGGGTCCACTTTTATTTATTTTGTTTTAATTTTAATTTTGTGGCTTTTTGTTTCTTGAATTTGAATGGCGGGGGGTCTAAGAGGAGAGTCAAAGATGAAGAAGAGCGTTGAATTGTCAAACATAAACAAACGCTACACTTAAAAAAAGGTTACGAGGTGAGGTGTCCACCTCACGAACGAACACGCGTCCTCATTTGTCAGACCAAATTTTCACATGCTTCCCTTAATTACTTTTTTTTTAGTTTTTTATTTTACCAAAATTAATTTACTCACCGCTATTTCGTGGAAGTGTTCAAGTAAGGCCCATTATTCCGGTAAGGCCGTGCGGCCGTCTGTACGGCCGACACGTGTCCCGGAAATTTTTTTTTTTTTTTAAAACTAGTAAAAGTAATAGTTCAAAACTTATTATGGAATAGTTCATAACTTATAAAAGGATAGTTCATGAATTATAATAGAATAGTTCATAGTGTAAAATTTATAAAGGATTGAAAATAATAGTTCAAAACTTATTGAGTAAATAGTTCATAACTTCTAAAAGGATAGTTCATGAATTATAATAGAATAGTTCATAGTGCAAAATTTATAAAGGAGTGAAAGTAATAGTTCAAAACTTATTATGGGATAGTTCATGAATTATAATAGAATAGTTCATGAATTATAATAGAATAGTTTAAAGTGCAAAAATTTATAAAGGAGTGAAAGTAATAGTTCAAAACTTATTATGGGATAGTTCATGAATTATAATAGAATAGTTCATGAATTATATTAAAAAGTAATAGTTCATGGATTATATAGGAATAGTTCAAAGTTTATAGGATAATAGTGCATAAATTATAACATGGTAGTTCAAATAAATTTTCATTAGTTTCCGTAAAAAAAAAAAAATCGTTTCAGAAAAAGAGAAAAAAAAATAAAAAATAAAAAATTTTCGAGACACGTGTCGCCCTGCGGTACGGCCGTACGACCGTACCGCAATAAAGGGGCCGTACCTGAACATTTACCGCTATTTCGAGCTAAAATATTATTGAACAATTTTGATAACAAGGCCTTTTTAAAAAGCTATAATTTTAATGTGTCAATTAAGTAAATATACCCCAACTTTTTGTATTTATTCTCAAACTATACACATTTTTACGGGGTACATCTACTAAACACAAAATTAGAAAAAGTCTAATACACTAAATTATTTCAAAAAAAAAGTTTCAATAAATACGGTTATACTTGTAAATTGTTAAAAATGATAATCGACAAAAGATCGTTATTCCCAAAACATATATTGTAATAAATAATTGACGTGGTAAACGTGAGTCTTTGCAGCAGGCTTTGCGGATTATTTAAGCAACTTAAATTAATATTCTCTTGGTACTTAACCTACATTAGCGTACGACAAAACTTAATTACTATATTATATAAAGGGAGTTGATTCATGTTAATATTATATAATACAATTGCACATAGAGATTATGACTTGCATCGATGCTTAAAAACATGCCATATTACTTAATTGCTTCGTCCAACTCAAAAAATAACTTGTTTTTTAATTTGTTCACTCTAAACAATGTCAAATCCGGTCCAAACCTTTCTCATTTACCCAAAAAAACTTGTTTTTATCATATATTTTTCTATATATATATATATATACAACCTCTAGATATATTTACATAAAATTTTAAACATATTTTAAATAGATGACATGAAGTATGGCTAAATAATGTGAAATTTTATTTCTATTTTGAAATATAAGGGTATATTTGTTAATTTTGATGAATAATGATTTACAATAATGTGAAATTTTATTTCTATTTTGAAATATAAGGGCATATTTGTTATTTTTGATGAATAATGATTTACAATAATATATAGAGAGTGCTTTTATAAAAATTATCCTCTTTTCAGATATATTAAACTAAAAGCTAAAAAATTGATATTACTTTAGTTGATGAGAATATTATCCTTTATCTTTATATTTGAAAGTGACAAGGCAACACTTGCGAAAATAATAATAATAATAATAATAATAATAATAATAATAATAATAATAATAATAATAATAATAATAATAATAATATTTTTAGTAATATTCTGATGGTTTTAAAAGTTAATATTACCTTTAGTCCGATATCTCTTCACGATTAATTTATCTTATGGAAGTGGAGGTTAGATATTGAGAAATTTGTGCATTTGGGCCTTTGTAGTATTAATATCAATAAATAGACATACTAAATTTTAATATAATATTATTAAAATGATTTAGTTTATTAGGTTTTTTGAGTTTTAGTTTTATTAAATGTATCCCTGAGAGACAAAAATGTTTAGAGTTTGACAAAAAATACAACAGGTTGGGTATATTTACTTAAATAAAAAATGGGAAATTTCGGATGATACCCTCGTGGTTTGGGGTATTCCGGATTTTGCCCAACAGTTTTTCCAAGTTCGGATGCTACCCTCAAGTTTATGTAGTTTTTCGGATTTTGCCCAAATTCATTACACTTTTTTAAATTCCATTAAAAACATACAAAAGAAAATAAACTAAAATTTAAAAACAAATTACAATAGAAAGATTAATTTATTTATTTTAAAATAAGTAAACATGAACTTTTTTTTTAAAAAAAATATTTTATATTAATTTAAAAATAAATAAATTAGATAACTTTTTAAAAATTCAAAAAAATCAGTGTTTTATTTATTTTAAAAATAAATAAATTGTATGAGAATTTTTTTAAGAAAATCTAAAAACATATGGGTTATAATTTATTTAAAAAATAAATAAAATAAGGACTCTTTAAAAAAAAATTTAAAATCATTGTTTTAATTTATTATTAAAATAAATAAATAATTTTTCTATTTTATTTATTTCCCAAAACTAAAAGAAATAAAATAACGTAATATTAAAAAATAAAAAAAATAGAAAACTGATTTATTTATTTTAATAATAAATTAAAACAGTGATTTTTTTTAAATTTTTAAAAGAATCCTTATTTATTTATTTTTTAATAAAGTATAACACTTATGTTTTTTAGATTCTGTTAAAAAATGCTAACCCAATTCATTTATTTTTAAAATAAAATAAAAACTGATTTTTTTGAAGTTTTTAAAAATTATCTAATTAATTATTTTTTTAAATGAATATAAAACATTTTTTTATAAAAAAGTTACTATTTTACTTTAGTTTTAAAATAGATAAATCATTCTTTCTATTTTTATTTGTTTTTTAATTTTAGTTTATTTTCTTTTGTATTTTTGAATAGATTTTAAAAAAATTTAATAAAATTTGGGCAAAATCCGGAAAACATTATAAACTTAAGGGTACCATCCGAACTTGAAAAAACTGTTGGGTAAAATCCGAAATACCCCAAACCACGAGGGTACCATCCGGAATTTTCCAATAAAAAATTAAATAAACTAGTTACTAAAAGTAAAACTCAAAAAATTCTACTAACCAAATTAGCCCAAAAATATTTTCAGACAAATATTTTCGTTTAAAATCATTTTCTCCCTCTCCTTATAAGTATACATCTATACAGGGCATATCAATTATTAAAATTAAAAATAATTAATGTTTTCGTTTGAAGTCATTATTTATAAAAAAAAAAAAAACAATTAATAGTGTTAAAATTGATAAATATTTTTAATTTTTAATACCTTTATAAAAAATATTTTGTAGACATTCATTTTGTTATCAAGTAAACATGTGACTATGTAAGCAGCTACGTCGAATAAACAATGAAAAAGGAAAGAAGGATGCATGGCTTTCCTAAACTTGGAAAACATGTTCAATTCTATATCAAATGTGTAAAGACATCCAAATAGTTTTATAAAAAAAGTTCAAATAGTTTGGTTCGAAAAGACATGACAAATATTCCAAGTTATCAACCAAGAAACCAGAAGGAAACCAACGAGGGACACAATGGAGATGGTAACCTGAATTTCATTTAGTGATCACCTAACTCAGAAGCCAATTTGAAAATTCAGAAGCTAATTTCACACTGATAACGCATTTATACACAATAGAGGGTTCTGAGTTTGAATGACGTGTTCCAACAACTTACAAACACAAACCTAATTCAAAAGCCAAATTGAAACAACATTAAGTAGCAGACACAACTTTGAATGCTGCTGAGTGGGAAGTAGACCAAAACAAATGGAGACTAATTACTATATTACAATAGTACAAAACTGATATTCTATTAACCCTCTTGGATTGATCCTTAACAATCATCCCACACCCAGACGAAAATATCGAAAAAAAGATGATCAATGAGACCTTAGCTCCTGAATATAACGACCCGCTTGCTGGACAGCGATGAACAATCCATCCGCGACCAAGAACAAACCGATCTGTGTGAAGTGATCAGAGCATTTTTAGATCACTAATTAGGTTAAGCTAGATTCAGAAAAATTGTCAATAGAATCTGGGTTGTTTGTGTTGATTACCAGGCGAGCGGAGTATACTATTCTGTATTGCCAGCCTTCTTTGGCTGCAACAAGCCGCTGCTGATCGGTCCAACTGAAAACCCAAAAGAACATCAAAGAAATTTCAGAAACGTGTGAATAGAAAATACTATTGCATGACAATTTGTAGAGAACAGGGAAAAGTCAAATACATGCTCTTCATGATTGATCAAATGTTTATCCATCCGTACCATTGTAGAATATATTCAAAAGGCATCATATTAGAGCTAAAGATCCAATAGAACACGCCATAATGTCCTTGTCAACATATAGGTCTTAAGGTCACACCTAAATCTAGGTCTGTTCAAAGTCCCAAACAATAAATATTCTGGACCATAATATTGAGGTGTGTATATCATATTTTCAAGACTGAAAATATCGCTAATATGGAACAGAATCCGGGTATTTGGTTCTTTTTTTGGCACATACAGCGGATCAGGATAAGATATAGTAACGGTGCGACCATTACCCTGTTACATATCACTTCAAAGCAAAATTTAGATAAGTTCAGATATGAAGTTGAATCTGAAGACTTGTTCTTTGCTTGAGACTACAAATTATGATCAACACATGCATTTGGAGAACACCTATAATTCTTCTAGTTGTCCAACTTGTCAACTTAAGTAATCGAGTTTGGTGTGTTTTGAATGGATCTAAAATTACTTGTTGATCAAAAGACAATTTCTTTTTGGCAATTAATGAATTTGACTCTTAAAAAGTAGCCAACCATAGAGATGGTACTCAATATTAGCCCCCGTTTGGTTTGAACTCCGGAAACGGAATGGAAATGAATCTAGTCCATATGTGTATCATGTTCATGAATTATTTTGGAATCATTCCTTGTGGTCTCATGCAAGTTGCATTTGTTTCCCCTATTATGTTTTTCCCTATAGGGTATCAAAAGTAATCAAATTTTACTCCAATCAGTTCAAATCACAAGGTATAATTCCAAAAAGTTTCATGAACAAGGATATGCGTATGAACTAGATTCGTTTCCATTCCGTTTCCGTTTTCGGAGTTTAAATCAAGCGGGCCCTTAGTCTCTACATTCAACAAATTTCCTTGTTGTCCACTGCATTTTCGATTGACATATGCTAGCAAGAAATAAGGTAAGTAATTACCCTAGGAACTCCGAAAGGCCCCCAATTCCAGCAAACTTGAAGGGTTGTGGACCTTCCCTTGGCAGATCCTGTTACGTATACATAAAACGCCGACATTGTAAATCGTCCAAATAAGTAAAGACAGAGAGGCACGTAAAGCATGCAAGGACCTACAGACTACAACATACCTCTTCTTCAGCAGCTTCTAGGCCCCCTTGAACCCAAAAGATATTTTCATAGCCAGCATTGCATAATAGCTCACAAGCAGCTAAAGATCTGGCTATGTGATTAGAAAACAGTGTGATGTGTGATTTTATAATATCAGGAAACATATTTCAAGAGTCAAAAGTGAGATTTACAGTTCAAGAGTGAACTCCGGATCATTTCAAACTTTAAACTTGCCTTAGTCCCTTCTGACATGCAACAATGAGATCAGTATCTTCCGTAAAATTCTCTTGAATTTTTGGTATGAACTGTCTGCGAGAGAAGAGAAAAGATGGGTTATAATTTCCTCTAAAGCTCAGAAACAAGCAGAGTAGTTGTGTGAGTCGAAAGGAAAAGAATGGTGAACTATCAATTTGTACCTATTGTAGGATAACGTAGGTGCACCACTCCACCAACCTCCTACATTCACAAAGAGGACATATTAAGATTTAACATCATAAGAACTCCTTGAATGTGAAACACACCAGTGTAGTCTGTAATGATCCATTAGGCTACCTAGGTAAGTTGTAAGGAATCAAATATCATGACATTTTAAGGACTGCTGACTCAAACCAGAAAAAGGTGAGATATCAGACTAGGATGGAAAGACATACCCATTATGAAGCTAGTGGCTTTCTTCGAAAGTGTTCCAAGGTCAAAACCATTATCACTGTCAAATATGGGTATCCAGATCGAACCTTTAACCCATGCCTACGAATGCAGACACTTGAATTAGATAACTGAAAGGAACCAACTCTAGCAAACGACATAGACCGGATAGATGGTGATGAGTGAAAGAGGGTAAGGGCACATTAACTTTTCATACCAGCACAATATTTCTTACTGAGTTTCTCCGATCCGTTAAAAGGAATGGCAATTTCACCCATATCCGACCACCCGTTTCGACGAAAAAGGGTGAAAATCCATTTAAAGGGTGGTGGGTAGGATCCGGGTGAACATTTCATCCACCCATCACCCACCCATCTTAGCCGTATCCACTGCTTAAAATTATATATATATATTTTAATGTATTTAATATTATACAATTTTACCTTTATTCCCTTGATATTATAAACTATATTAAAGTAAACCTTAGATCTTATTTCTTAATTTATTTTGGTCTTTTATGTTGATTCGTTTTAATTTGTTTTGTTTTTTTATCTTTCTTGGTTAATAGTAGTATAATTGAACTTGATATTAGGTACAACCTTGTGTTACTTTTAGTTGGATTAAAGTATTTTCATGATTTTCAGTAGATTGTTTGATTTACACATAACGCGTAGAACACCCCAAATCTCACTCGATCCACCCGTTTTATCCGTGGTGAGACCCATGTCAGGTGGTGGGTCGGGTGGATGATTTTGGGTGACGGATCACTGGATCAGGTGGGGGTCAATCCATTGACATCCTTATCTGTTAGTTAAACAATGTCTGTTTCGTGTCTACTAAATTCCAACAAAATTACAGGCAGAAATTTTTAAAAATTATATAACGTTATATCAGACTGTAGTAATTAATTTTTGACAAGGAAACAAATATGCTTCCCATGTCAAATAAGGTGAACAAATGAAACATGAAAGCAAGAATATGTTTGGAAACAAATCTTCTCCTTCTATTCCTACTTCTCCCTTACTCCATGTATCTCACAGGTCATCTAGAATTGGTACTAGACTTGTTCATTTGAAGGATTATGTGTGTATATATCTTCACCTTCCATTCCTTCTATTTTGGCCCAATTTCATCTCATTACCCTCCTGAGTATGTTCTTTCTCATTGCAATGTTATTGCATCTTCTGAACCAACTCATAATGCTCAGGCTAAGGATATATTGTTTGGGTCGGTGCTATGAATAAAGGGTTACATGCTCTTGAGCTCAATGACACTTGGGATCTCACTACACTATCCCTGGTCGCTCATTGGTTCTAACTTCTAAATGTATCTACAAGATCAAGTATAAGCAAGATGGGACTGTGGAAAGATATAAGCCAGGTTAGTTGCTAAGGCCTATAATCAGATCAAAGACAGATTATAAGCATACATTCTCACAAGTTGCTAAGTTCACAACTGTGAGAGTCCTTCTAGCCATTGTTGCTGCTAAGTCTTGAACTTTACATCAACTAGACATTGATACTGCTTTCTTACATGGGTTTCTTGATGAGGAAGTTTATATCTTGACTCCTCAGGGTTATACTGCTGCCCTTCCTGGTCATGTTTGTCATCTCAAAAGGTCTCTTTATCACCTTGAGGAAGACAGTGGAACTTTGAGCTCACTAAATTACTGCTTCGTTTGGGCTTTGTTCAACTAGACAAGATTGTTCTCTATTTATCAAAACTTCCTCGGCTGGCACTACTGTTGCTTTAGTATATGTGGATGTATGCTATTAATTGGAAATATTTCTTCTGAGATTGTGTTTGTAAAACAACAGCTTGATAAAGCTTTTACCATCAAAGATCTGCCATTCTTCTCAATCAGAAAAAATGTGTATCACATATTACAGGACTGTCATCTCAGTGATTGCAAACCTCCTTCTTTTCCCATACAGAGAAACCTTAAACTCAGCATCGGCATATTACAGGACTGTCACCTCAGTGATTGCAAACCTCCTTCCTTTCCCATACAGAGAGACCTTAAAATGACCCC
>BSUD01000006.1:6014413-6029373 GCA_033239045.1 Fagopyrum esculentum | reverse complement strand
CCGATGGTGGTGACTTAATTGAGCAAGTTGAGCAACATGATGTTTACGTCTCATTGGAAGGCTTCTTTACTTGATTCTCACCAGGCCTGATACTACTTACTCAGTTCAACAACTTAGCCAATTCTTGGTCTCCTAGAATTCCCCCCATTGCAAGCTGCTCTCTACATCCGGGACGGGAATAAGTCGTGGCCCATTGTTGGGGGACACCCTCTCAATATCAATTTTTCCATACATGCCGCCAGGAGGATTCGAACTCGAATCTCCAGACTAACCCACTTAAGGAGTCTAGTGGGATGTAAAATAGTATATTTGCTCTACATCCGGAACGGTCCATACATGCCGCCAGGAGGATTCGAACTCGAATCTCCAGACTAGCCACTTAAGGAGTCTAGCACCACATCCCACTAGTGAAATCATATGGCCGGAAGCAGAAAACAGTGTCAAAGTCCTTTGCTGAGAGTGAATATAGGACTATGTCCGTGACAACAAGTGAAATCATATGGCCGGAAGGTCTTCATGCAGATCTTTCTTCCTCTTCCTATCCATATGCATTGCGACTTGTGACAATAAAGCTGCTCAGCCGTGCTGATAATGTTGTATTCCATGAAAGAACCAAGCATCTTTGAATAGATTGCCATTTGTTAGAGATGCAGTTCAAAAGGAGTTCATCTCCACTGTTCATGTCAAGTCATCTATGCAGCTGGCTAACCTATTCACCAAACCCCTTGGTGAATATCAACATTATTTCCTCACCAGCAAGCTAGGCATCGTTAATCCTCTTCTAGCTTGAAGGGAGTATGGATAGTATAAGGCATGTATTGTAGTATCATGTAATAATAGGGCACATATTCTAAATAGAGGAAAGTGTCAACCGTTAAGAACTGTATTACAGTGATGAACAAACTCAATGAAATAGTATGATTTTCCCCTCTCAATCGTATTCAATTATCTCTTTGCCTACATTGAAAGTGTACAAAGTATTCCCATTTACACAATCATATAGCACCAAGAAAACAGCTGAAATAGAAAGTTGAATATGTTCACCTTTTTGCGCTCTGTTTCAGGACGAACATCAAGAAGAGTTTTCTTAGAGAGTTGAACTGCGTATCCAGCTTCCTTAGGGCTCATAGCTTTAATTTTCCCTTCCCTAACCTATGCAAAATATTTTGAAAGCTTGAGATACAAATTAGAAATATACACCTGTCTACATCAATATTTATAGCAAAAGATAGAGTTACTGCAATTCAATAATAAGTACAGCATTTAATATCACGGGACTTGTTAAGTCATCTCAAGTGCTCCACATATCACAGATAACAATTGCATATTCCTCATTCCTAAGCTAACATGTGAGTAACTATGGGACTAATCAAGCTTGGTCACTTAAGAATAGACTACGGCAATGCTCAAAATATGTGTAAACATCACAGCATTGTGCTCTTCTATGAACAATCAGTTCAAACGCTGAGGCAAGCACAAAAGTGTCAGTTCAGAGCAATGGTCAATTGAAGCAAACAGGTGGTTGGTATAATATTAGGTTTTTGCCCGAGCAAAATCCACTCACACCTGTTCGGCAGACCCCATAGTGGACTGTGGATCACCAAGCTTATGACCAACTAGTAGAACTTCGACCAAACTAAAAGCTATTTACTGGAAAGTTCCTTCACTCTTAAAAACGATCCACCACCTTTATAGGGATATGGAGCATGAGCTTCCCTGATAGGCTTACTTAAGGCAACTCAGATATTCCTCAAATTTTTATTATACCTTTTACATTCTCTGTGAAGGATACAAAAAAAGTTTGAAAGACCTGGTTCAAGCACTAAAATGGAAAACATTATTGGTCTAACCAGACTCTTAAACAATTTTCAGAACAGCATCCTCTGCAGCTATGCTTTTCCTTACTTTCTTTAATTCATTCATTTCCCAGCCCAAAAATGCATCCAAATGAATGAATCTTGAATATAGAAAGCATATAAAAGGTATACAGTATATACCTATTCCCTTCAAAATTAAGCCCTGAGAGTAGTATTGGATCCAAAAGGTGCAAGTGCTAATAAAATGGCAGTAGCATTAACCCTATTCATACCCTACCAACACTAAAGGGTAAACTACACGTAGTCCAGTCCAAAACTTAATCGAAAACCACCCTGAGTCACAAATTAAAGTTAAATAGAGAATAGAGTGAATTACTAGAGGAATAACTCCTCCAAGAACCACATGAGATCAAGGTTGTCTTCTTAAACTTCCATTTGTGAAGTAGGCCCTTCTCATCATGTGCGTAGATCAAAGTTGTTTTCTTCTGCATAGCAAATAAAAAAGACCATCGTCCAGATGGTTTCAATCATCAAGCATTCATGAGTATACAGAAAATGAGTCGTGTGATGCAGTAGTGGAGTTCTTTGCTACTGGGTAAGTTTCTCAAAGGCATTAACGCACAGCCTCCCAAGGGCAATAACAGTGTTAGTGACTTTAGCACTATATCTTGTTGTAAGACTGTGCATAAAGCCTTACCTAAGATGCTTGCCTCTAGAGTTCGAGAACCTCTCCTTGTCTTGGTTAATGAAGCCCATGGAGCCTTTGTGAGCTACATAAACTTCAGACCGGTGTAGTGGTTTGCCAACATGTGTCAATGAACTGCAAATGGAGTCATCGCTGTAAGTGTGCAGTGGATACACCTCCATAAGGCTTATATTATGATTTTTTGGAAATTTGTGGAGAAAATTCTTCTTATTTGAGCTTCCAGTATGTGATGGTTGCTTGGACCATGGACTGCCTTTATGCCTTACCAGTTACCACTACCATGTTTAGCATTAGTATTGAGGGTTAGATCTTAGGAAATACAAAGAGAGAAGAGAGCTTCACCAAGGGGATCTAGTCAGTTGCTCCCTACAACTTCTTCTTGTACTGATGTACTTGTCTAGGGCCCTCTTGTTGAAGACTCGTAATGAAAGTCTCAGGCTTCATCCCGGATGAGCCAAGGCAAAGCTCAATTAAGCCTTAGTTGTGGATGTTATGTTTATATTCTCTAAAGGAGACGAGCACTGTATTGGAATCATCAAGGGGGAACTTTCTAGGATCTCCACAGGCTCTGGCCTACATGCAAGTTTTCAGAAATTCCGGGTGTTCTTGGATGTATACAGAATATTGAAACGCGTAGAATAACTTCCACTTTTAGGATTCCAACGAGGTGATAAACTTCCTATTAGTTGTCTCGGGATTCTCTTGAATAGCAAGTTGCATAAACAATGAGAAGAGCAGGGACTAAGACTCAAGGAGGTATTCTCATGAAACAAAGTATCCATGCTTCAATTTGCTTATGAGATCCCCGAGAGGAAACCATCATTGTAAGCAAAGTTATAATGTCAATGATACCATCTTCTTTATGGCTAAGAATGGAGGTCTGTATAAGATTTCATCTGCACTGGAGGAAGAAATCCCTATTAGACTGGCTTGTTTATTTTATTTGGATGGCTCGGAAAAGAAGTCTTTTGCTAATGTTGTAAGGGACCCTCACTCTTGATCTTGCATTGTCATTAGCCATGTCAAAGACCGTACCAGTGCTAGATGGAAGAGGTTCGTCTAGGTTGTAAAACAGTTCCTAAGGCACATCAGTTGCACCACATGGCTATAGAACACTTATAATTTCCTAACACGTAATATGTTGAAGCTCGTTATGTTAGATTCAAATATTACCAATCTTGTTCTTTTCCAATAATATAAAATAAGATGGCAAAATGTGCTGCACCATTTCAACTAGATAAATTTCTTTTGCACGAATGAAGTATATTGAAATGGAATTACCAAAGCCTCCCATCTCTTTCTGGCAGAAGCCATATCCTTCATTTGCTTCAACTCATAATCCTCATCAACTGCTTGCATCCTTGGAGCCTTCCATTTCTATATTTCATCAAGTAATCACGGAAAACACAAACACACATTTCAGACGATCAAACAAACCCTACACAAATCAAAAACAACAACAAAAGAAAATTGAGACAGAGAATTTTGAAATTACGCATAGAAGGCAGAAAAGAGTGGGAGAAGAGCTGACATTGCGCATACCCGATTTCTAATGTGTGTTTTGATATCGATTATAAATGGGGTTTTAAGCTCGAGGGTTCCCAGTGAGCCATGTAAGGAAGTAACACGTATGGAGTGGAAACTTGGAGGGGATATCTGGTTGGTGGAGAGGGGTGGAAGTCTTAAAGATGCCATTGATGGCGATTGGAATGATCTCCGTTGAATTAAAAATGGCGGAAGTCACATTTTCATTCGAAGGCTTATCCTCTCAAGTCCCAACAGCATTCCGCTGTCGTATTTTGCTTCTCGATACGACGTCGTTTCCACACTCCTCACTGCCTGGGAAACGCTTTATTACAAGTAACAGAAATTTTTTATTTTTTTTTATTTGATAAAACTCAAATTCATTCATCGGGAGCCTGGCATACTCATCCTCAAAGTTCAGCAGGAAGTAAATAACTAGATTCATAAGTAACCCTTATCCGGTGGACGAATGAGAAGCGTGTGACCTCGTCATGTTTATCGGACCACCTATCGGCTATCGTGCTTGCGATGATACCAAATCTTGTAACCTCGACCACCAATACCATCGTCGGGATCCTCTATATGCGCCCAAACTATCTCATGACTTTCTCCGATATATATCGCTCCTCGATGTCAACTATACGGATGACGCCTTTATACTTGGAGATAGCGAACTCCATCAAAGTCCAAAACACGGTCATCGTATGACATAAAGTCCTCTGACCCTTTATTAAGAAGTTTCGGATTATATATAAACATATGATAACCAGATTATTTGGAGGCAAGGAAAATGCAAATATATATATATATATATATATATATATATTAGCATTTTACGTAAACAGCGTTATCGTGTGAGCGTGTAAACACCGAATATATGTGTGTATACTGCCGAATATATGTGACTATGCCGTCGAATATATAGATTCAGGTCCGGCAATCTTCTTCCATTAATAACATGATTTTTTTATTCTTTAATATCGCCTAATCTCAATCATCTATTTAACGATCTAACGAATACAATTTGTTATCATTGAACACTATAAGGGTTGTTTACATGATAATCAAACTATATATAGAGAGAGAGATAGATATACAGATATAGGGTAACAAAACCCTAAATTATACTTAGTATAAGCCTGAGTCAAATTGTAAATACTCGAACGGATGACAAACCCAATTCAAGACCTATAAATACTTCTAACTAATATCTTCCTCCAATTTACTTCCTCTTTAATTATTTTTAATTTTATGCTTCAACTTAGACATTCCTTTCTAAAAGTAAATATGTAATACATGAACATACGGTATTCTTATCGATAACACCAAAGCAAGGAAGCTAAAGCTATAGAGTACTACTATGAAGGAGCAACCAGGTCCAATCTAAACATAATTCAAACGGACATTATATTGCGGATTAGATGCGTATCCGAATTTATTTTTGGCTTAAATATATTTAAGACATTTACTATAAATTGATCATAATCCTAGCCAATCCATGGAGTTGGGATAGCGAAAAGAGTGTTCCTACGTACTACAGCCTGACTCGGGACCTCGGTTATATCTAGAGAGTCTTCATCTACTCCATCCGGTAGTGCCCAATCGAAATGACGCACGAGATTTGCCACCAAAGACTCAATTGTAGCAACCGAAAATGCCATCCCGGGGCAAATTCTTCTACCTGATCCAAATGGGATGAATTGGAAATCTTGGCCTTTGAAGTCTATGTTCGAATCCAGGAACCTCTCTGGATAGAAACTCTCGGGTTCCTTCCAATGAGTAGGGTCTCGACCAATTGACCATAGATCGACAATGAGTAAGGTCCCTGCAGGGATATCATATCCATTTACCATGACGTCTTTTGTGGACTGGTGTGGGGGCGTCAATGGCGCCGGAGGATGCAACCTTAGCGTCTCCTTCATCACGGCTTTTAGATACGTCATCTCTTTCAAGTCATCATCGGTCACCATCTCTTTGTCTTTAGTGATTCCTCTAACTTCCTTCTGCAACTCTTTCATGACTCTTGGATTCCTTAACAACTCGGACATCATCCATTCTAGTGTTGCGGACGTTGTCATTGTTCCAGCTGCAAATACGTCCTATAAGAAATCAATCCAAAACCAAGTTTTTTTATACATTAGGACTAACATATCAGTCTTATGAAAACAAAGCTTAGATTGTCTATGTATATGGTGCGTTTCATTACTTACCAGTACGAGGCCTTTGATGCTTTCTATGTCGAGATAGAAACTTTGAGTTTCATCTCGTTTAGCATCTAGTAAAACATCCACAAAATCTTGAATGATTTCTTCATCATCTTTTCTTTCTTTTCGACGGGCCAAGTGATCCTGGATAATATCTTCCAAGAATTTATCAAATTCAGTGGCAACTTGGCTCATCTTTGCATCTACTCCATTGACCCAATCAAACCAAGCCAACCAACTTACAAAATCTCCAACGTAGTAATCACCCAATAGACTAAAAATATCATTCAAAAGCTTCTTAAAATCAACTTCACCTTCCACTCCCATATACTTCCTTCCAAAAGTCAGCATGCAGACAACATCATTCGTTAGCGATATGAACATTTCACTCAAATTCACCATTGGAAGTCCCTTTATGTTCTTCATCATCAAACTCATCTCTTCTTCCCTCACCCGACTAAAGGATCTAACCCTTTGAATACCAAGGAGTTGTTGCACCCAAATGCTCCTCATTTGCCTCCAATATTCACCATAAGGCGAGGATAAGACATCCTTCCCGTTGGCAAGGATTCTTTTGTACGCCTTCAATTGAGGCCTGCTAGCAAATATTAGGTCATGGGTTTTTAGAAAGTGGGAAGCTACTTGAGCCGATGAGACAATAATTGCAGGCTTGTTTCCTAGATGAAGCAACATGAGATTTCCGTACTTTTTGGATAAGGTTCGAAGGGAGAGGTGAGGATACGGGCCTAGTTGGTGTAGGTTTCCGATGATCGGAAGCCTTGGTGGAGACGGTGGCAGTTTTTTCTTGCAAGAAAGCCTTACGAAGACGGAAACTAGAAAAACGAAGAGTAATGAGAAGAAAAAAACTAGTGTTTCTTGCATGATGCTTTAATGGGGATAATTAATCTGCAGTAGCAATGTAGCATGGCTTGGTTTTATAGCAGTTCTCTGATTGTTCGTTGCTCTAATCACTCTCACCTTGTAGCATTTAATAACGTGTAAAATGAATAACATTCTAATGATATGGAGGTCCAGCAAAAAGCATTTTAATAACATACGAAATCAAGAAAACGAACCCAAATTGAAATTGTTCATCGCAATTTTCTTGTCTGAATGTGTGGAGGATTTTGAGTGCTAGTTTTCAGGTTTGAATTACAAACTTTAATTGCTTCAAGTTGGCTCTTCATTTGTGGACATGAACAGGTCATTTTTCGTACACAATTATAATTCCAATCTTCTAAATAAAACTTTGATATTCATCGGTTGTAAAAACCAATAAAGTTTGAACATTAATTGACGTGATTTTTAAATGTACCGGTGAAAATCTCTATTAGTAACCATAACTACGCATTTTGCATGCGTACTTGATAAGATTATCAACTACGCTTTTGGGAAGCGTAATTGGAGTTTTAAAAAAAAATAAAAATATCAACTACTCCTTTGGGGAGCGTAGTTCATATTTTTATGTTTTTTGGAACTCCAATTACACTTCCCAAAAGCGTAGTTGAGCACCCTAACAACTACGCACGCGAATAGCGTAGTTGGGGTGATAATTATAGATTTTCGCCGGTACGTCTAATAACCCCATTAATTAATATTAATTTCTAAACTTAGAAATGAAACATAAAAATGGGTACCCAAAGTACTCACAAAATTAAAGTTGTGATGGATCGATTATAAAATCAAGAAAACGAACTCAAATTGAAATTGTTCAACTATAAAATCAAGTAAAACACATCTAAAATGAATTAAGCCAAACTATAAACCCTACTATTTTCAGATTGATATTTTCACTCAAAGCTTCAACCCTATATATAAAATCAATAGAAAATAAGTAAAATGAGTTTTAATATATAAATAAATAAAATTTTTAATTGAATACTGATGGAGTCTACATTTTTCACTAATATAAATATTTTAGTTATTGATTGTTAATTTGTATACATTTTTATATGAATATTAATGAAGATTACATTTATGAAAAAAAAAACTTAATATTAAATGGGAGTAGGATCCTCATTCATTTAAGGGCCCGTTTGGTTGTAACCCCGAAAACGGAAACGGAATGGAAACGAATATATTCCATATATGTACCTTGTTCATGAAATTTTTTGGAAAGATTCCATTTGGTTTCATGCAAAATGCAATTTGCTTCTCGCCATTTTGTTTTCCTATAGGGTATCAAAAGTAATCAAATTTTACTACAATTACCTCAAACCATAAGAAATGATTCCAAAAAATTTCATGGATATACTTATGGACTAAATTCGTTTCTAATCCATTTCCGATTCCGAAGTTATAACCAAACGGGTCCTAAATGTTTTATTTTGACTCTCTTTCAAACATAACGCTAGTTCATTTGGTCAAAGCAAACATAATTTATTATTAAATAAACATTAACATATATGGCATAACAAACGCACCCTAAGTTTATGCACACCGATCACAATATTATAGGTCTGATCTTCCGGACTTACACGTCTAGGAACTATAAATGTAAAGTCCTAAATTACATAATCTTGTAATATATGTGACCTAAACACAATAGCATTAGACATGCTTATAAGTACTTTCTCTGACCATAAATAGGTAACTACACAAAATTTAAGGAAAGTATTAAAGAACTATTTTTATAAAACAAGAGAAACACTCTCTTGTTAGTGAAAACAATAAGCATTAAAATTCCTCAAGAAAACTCCTCATCTATTAATCTCTCGAATGCCAAGCTTTTTTTGGTTTACCTCTTTGATCAAGGCCTACTCCAATCTCCTCCGTCAACTTCAAATTTCTATTACTAAGTAGCAAAGTCTAAAATCAATTCTTCAAAGATTTCTCCACTCAAACACTCATTACAAATCACTCAAAGATTATAGGTGAGGTCATCAACTTCCAGATTTTCCGACCAAAGATAAACCAACAAATAAACCTTTTATATAAAAACAATAAAATAAAAAGAGATCAGTATAAGGGTAACTCACCACCCCATTTGACAAAATAAACGTTGCCGGCGAAAATTGCACCATCATCAATAACACCGTCGTTACAAGCAATAAATAAAACCTTTGCTTTATCTAAACTCTCTAGGTAAACCTCCACAACAAAAACACCGTCACTAAAAACAATCATGTTTTGCCACCACCACATCACCGCAAAAACCATCTCTAACCACCTCTATAACTGCTCATGCCACATCTATTGCATTACCATCTTCCAACAAACTCCTGTTACCTATGTTTGAGAAGAGTCTTCAATGCTATTGAACATATTTTATTTCAATATCCCAAATCTTCTTTTACTCATCTCTTACCCATCACCAACCACGCTTCTAGTAAGTGATAAACAAGTATATTACTTGTAAATCTCAGAATAGAGAGAGGAGAGAGAGCGCGCACCATTCTTACGAAGAAAAAAAATTGTAAGAGACGTTGAATTATAAGATGAAAGTTTCAGATTAAACAACATAATAAAACATTTGGTAAGCATTAAATGACGAATAGTAAACGCTGATATAACACTTATTCATAACCGATTAATTAGGCAATTAAAATATCGGTTTGGAAAGAAACGATTGTTTCAATGAACGTGTCTTTATTTAGGTATGCAATTATTTTATATCGTTCATTCGTTCAAAAATCCAAAATCACACCAAAAGTTGGCAGTCGTGTTACTGTCATAGCCGGTGAAGAAACTACATCAGCCAAACGTGTGAAATTTTGTATACAATTTCTTTGCAATTTTTACCTTTACAAGTGATGTTCGTGTTAATTATATCTGAAAGTGAACATGAGTACTAATTTTTTTCTCGTTTTAATGAACATAGTTGTTAATGTTATAATTTTACTATTTATGCCCTTAAATAGTCAATATCGGTGAATAATATTTGTCTTCTTTGGTTGGAAGTAGGAGGATTTTCGAATGCATTATTGGTCCACATTGTCTTTAAAATTATTTGGTCGGGATTTACTTTGATCAATACCGCTTTTTTGTCCTGACCAAGTACTTCATATTTATCAGCTCCTACCATTAGAGTTCGAATAGGTGAATTTATAATATTTTTCAATTTATAAATGACCTTTCATTCAATTATAAAATTAATACAACGCACATACTTAGTGAAATCTTGTAATGGAGTAATGCTTACCTGAATTGCATAAACATAAATGTACTTTTTTTTATATATCTTTGTTGTGCTTTTAAATATTTATCAATTAATTAGGTTTGTTTCAGTAGCTTGATTTTCATTATTTTTTACTACGATATCTCCAACCATTTTTCACATACGAATTTTGAGAATATTGGAATGAATCTTCTTTTAAAGAATTGTACGTTAACAAGACCGAGAATTCAACTCTTGATCTATGCATTTTTTTCAATTGTTTTTCCTCGATGGAAGTATAAACTTCTTGCAATTGGGCTAGAGTAGTTGTTTCTTCATACGAAAACATTTCTTTTTTTTTTGTTTAGTTTCACTATCTTCTACTTGCGTCATTTCACATACTTCCTCATAATCTGAACTTTCAGATTCTTCCTCTTCCTCCACTAATTCTACAATTTCTTTATTGTTATCTAAGACTAGGTCAATAGCTTCTTCTTCACTTATTTCAATATAATCTAAACTCCTTAAAGGCTTTCGCAAGTTTGTTATTCTCTATTTTTGTATTCGTTAGCATAGTGATCTATTCCTCGACATGCCCAACATTTGCAGTTCGTTTTCTTCTTGAGATAGTAAGAGATTTTTCTAAAGAACCTTCTTTTTTTAACAAAGGGTTTTTAATAATATTTTTTCTGATATTTTGCCCCTCTTTGTTTATTAAAGTTTTTCTTCCTATAATACTTTTTTCCATAAATATTTTTTCAGTCATCTCTTTGATTACATATTATTCTCTAGGAAGATCCTAGCAATTTAGAAATTGTATATTCATGTGTTGAGTTCCCTTGACTTCTTGACATTTTCTTTTTACCCATTTTCTAATGAACCTTAATCTATTTTTTAGGGTATCATTCGAGTTGTAACTAGGCCTTTTTGAAAAACTAGATATAAACATAATCTAGATAGAGTAAGATAATCGGTCATCTCTTTTGTTAGGTCTGTGGTTTGTTATAACCCTACCTCCAAATTTAGTTGTTTTCTCTAAAAATTCTTTAGGTTTTAAATTAACTTTTTGTTGACTCGTTGACCCTTGTTCATATTCCTCATAAACAAGATATAGTGACCTTGTTAAGTTCTTGTTTTGAAATTATCTCTCCTTCCACTTCATTAATGTCTATAACATTTTTCCCATCTTTTTATCTATTTTTTTTAAACTTCACTTAAGTGTATGATCTTTAGGTCTTTTAGTTTAATCAAACTCATTTATTGAGACATTTCTTCTTCATCAGTGTTGTAACTAAACTCGTCACTACTTAAAGGGCTCATTTTTTGTCAACCATATCAAGCGTCTCCGTGATTTTCTGGCTCTTTTTCTTGTTCTTCTTCTCTTTTTTTTTTCGAGCTTTTTAATTAAACTTGGTACTGAAAACTTATTTCGAAGATTATATTTGGAGTGAATACTTGTGAGGAAAACTGACGGACTTTTTGATTTGAGGGTTAAATTAGTTGTTACCCCCCGTTGTCGAATTTTGTTGGTGATTCTAAGAACTAATTTATGATCTTCTTCTTTGAAAGCTAACACAGTAGGAGATATTTTATCCCTACATTTATTAAGATTTGTTTACAACTTAATAATCCCAATTTTAATTTTGAAATGTCGTATGCTCTGTAGTCTTTAAAATAGGTTCATGATGACCTTGTCCAATGTTTAAATGTTTTATAGGTCATAGTTGGACAATGTTTTGAAACCTCCAATTTTACTTAATTTTTTAAACTACTTAATTATTTTGAATTTTTTGTTTAATTTATAAGTCTACTCACCAACTTGACCCTAATAACAAAGGGCAATTTTGATAACCGGAGATCTTTGGAAAGAATCTGAATCAATCTTCTTTATGAAATATATGTTTTAGCATCTATTCCTCCGTTTAACTGTAAAAAAAGAAGAAGATAAAAGAAGCGTTTAACGGGGAGCTCGTTTGCCAGTGGACGGTCACCAGACTCACCAATCATCAAAACTCGGAGAAGAAATAAACGCCTAATCGGCTCTAATCGGGACAGGCCTTCGGCGGAGAAAGCCTAATCACCACCGGAAAGAGATTTGAAACGAAATGATACCCAATTTGGCGAGATGTAACACTATGCGGGCCAAAAGTCAAATTAAACGAGGAAGAATGTTTTGTATGGTCAAGCAGATGAACCTGCAACCAAAAAGAGTTTAATCAAAACTAAAATTT
This sequence comes from Fagopyrum esculentum, assembly GCA_033239045.1. Lineage (NCBI taxonomy): Eukaryota > Viridiplantae > Streptophyta > Magnoliopsida > Caryophyllales > Polygonaceae > Fagopyrum > Fagopyrum esculentum. The sequence continues at coordinate 6,016,795 of BSUD01000006.1, read as the reverse complement.
TGATAACAAAAACCCTAGAACAAACCTCATTGAATGCTCTAGAACAAAAATCCTAGATAGGTACACTGGCAAATTCAAACTCTTTTGGAAGTGCCGAATGAGAGGGAAGGGGAATTAGCGAAAGAGGAAGACCGAAACAAGAGTCTCAATGGATTTTGTACTTGATTTGGTTTGGAAAAGAAAAATTGGGGGAGAAATGGCAGCCGACTGTAGGTGAAGAGATTGTCGTTGAATGCAGGATGAAGAGGAAAATGGTGAAGCGGCTATAACTTCGTCAGCTGGCCAAATAGAGAGATGAGGTGGCAAACGTACAGGTTACCGGTTATTATCTGTGAATGAGTTACAGGTATTATTACGTGCAAGGCAATTACGGTTACGTGTACAAAGCGCGTTAAAAAGGACGCGTAGACCAGAATCTTGAAAATATCAAGAACAGAGGGTGGGTCCCACCTCCATCTTTTGCGTTTATCGTCGAATACGACCACGACTTTATAAAAGGCACTTTCATCGCTCTTCATCCATTCCCCGTTCCTTCTCTACTTCCCAATCTTCGAATTGCAGTACCCCGACCAGGCGAATCGCGCAACTCCTTCGAACAAAGTTAAGCTTTATCTCAGGTAAATCGTCGCACTTTGTTTTTAACTCGTCTTTTTGTGAAATTTGTCATTCGCTTGGACTATCGTTGATGTGTTGGTGAATGGCGATGATCATGATTTGACACGGAATATTTGATTATATATCTGCAATCGTTAGTTTGAATTTGATCTTGTTCAGTGTTGATCCTATTTTGATGGGGGCAGATGATCCGCTTTTGTGTTGTGGATGATCACAAACTATTAGGCCTCTTGTTTGAACCCTAAGCTCTAGTAATTGGTCAACGACTGTTGGGGATTTTGGCCAGGGGTTGACCAAATAGTATTTTAAAGCTTGATCCTTATTCTCGTGCTCTCTCTGCGTCAATTAGTAACCATATGTTGATCTATATTTGCCTCGAGGCTTGATTCCTGTTGTTGCATATAAAATATTTTGGGATTGTTGCAAATTATTTGCTGCTCTGATCTCAACCCTAACTTATAGGAATCAGTCAATTACTGTAGATGTATTGTTCGTGCAGACTTTGAGCATGGATTCCATTGCTATTTAGTAAAGGATTCAGGATGATCCTTTCTTTCCTTAAGTTTTGATCAGGTCCTAGTTGAAAAATCTAGTCAAGTTAAATAGGACAACTTCAATTTTCATTTGCAAACTATGCGATTCATTTCGAGAGGCTTGGTTCTTAGCAACTCTTTTCTGTTGATGCTTAGATTGTTGTCATACCATGGGAGGCGGAAAGGACAAGCACGGTGAAGAACAAGACAAAGGTTTCTTTTCTCATGGGCATGGGCATGGTGGGCATGGCGGATATCCTCCACAAGGGTATCCACCAGCTGGTGGATACGGGTATCCACCACAAGGCTATCCACCTGCAGCAGGAGGTTATCCACCACAACAAGGATATCCTCCACAACAGGGATATCCTCCACAGGGTTACCCACCAGCTGGGTATCCTCCCTATGGTGGTTATCCTGCAGCCCCAAATCAGCATCATGCTGGCCAATCAGGTATATTACTGTCTTTGATGTTTGTCCTTTCGTTTGGTAATCACTGTTTAGCCATCCCTCAAGGGAAAATTTTCTTAGTACTATGACTTTGACCCATTGAATATGGAACTGTTTTTATGGTTATACTCGTGATTAGAATAGTAGAGCATTTTATTGCCCGAACTGTATGAAAAATGTTGTTTGTAAAATGGAAAAGCTTGTGCCATTTGGCTCTAAAACTGTTAGCCTTTTTTGTTCTGAAGTATATAATTTCAGTTCTTGAAATGGCTGAACCCACAAATATAATTTAATAAATTTCAGGGCATGGCAACATGGGATCAATGCTAGCTGGAGGAGCCTTGGGCGCAGTAGCAGCGATGGGAGCTCAACATCTGGCTCATGGTAGCCATGGATCTGGTCATATGGGTCATGCAGCTGGTCATATGGGTTCTTACATGCATGGAGGAGGCAAGCATGGTAAGTTCGGCAAACATGGCAAGTTCAAGCACGGCAAGTTTGGAAAACACAAACATGGGATGTTTGGTGGTGGCAAGTTCAAGAAGTGGAAATAAGTATCGTTGACATATATACCTTTATGTCCTTGAACGCTTTAATTTTCTAACTGGATAATCTTGTGTGATTGTGAACTAATGTACCCAACTACGTGTGTGTAGCTGGGCTTCTGCTTGGTATTAAGTATCCTATGTATTTTCCGTTTATAATGCTGAGATGTTTTTGTTGTGAATTGTTTTGCTGTTTCCAAAGCACGGTGGTAATAGATTTGGGACAGGAGTGTCTTGAT
>BSUD01000006.1:5974032-5989610 GCA_033239045.1 Fagopyrum esculentum | reverse complement strand
ATCAATTTAGTCGTAATTTAGGTTTTGATTTTGTATGCAATAGTTTGTATGTAATTGAATAATTTTAAAAATTAAATTATATTTTGTATATAGGTAATAACTTAAATTATCTTTTTGATCACTTTCTAGTATAAATTGTAATATTTAACCAAATTATCAAAATTATTAATGATATTAATATTAGTAATGTAAAAATTATTTGATTTAATTTGAAGTAGTATAGAGTAGTTAATTGCAAACCTTAAAAAATTAAGGGAGGTTTTATGTAAAAAAATATTATAAGGGTGGTTTATTGCATATACATGTATATTAAGGGTGGTTTCATGCTTAAAATTTTATAAAGGGTGGTTTCTTGCAAGATAGTGATTATTAAGGGTGGTTTTGTGTAGTTTTCTCTATAGTTTAAGCTAAATTATTTCATTTCATTCCTAAAATAGAGAGTGTGATGATGTAATGACGTACTTGGTTTGCGAAGCCCACACCGACACCAAGCAAAACGCGGCCAAAGATGAGCATGTAAACATTGGAGGCGGCGCCACCAAGAACGGAGCCGACGAAGAAGGCAATGCCGCCAATGACGATGGAGGGGCGGCGTCCATAGCAGCGGGTGACCCACGAGGCTACAAAGGTGGCGAAGAGGCCGGCCAAGTAGAGTGAGGAAGTGAAGGAGGTGAGGAGTTGGCTGTCAAATTTGCAGTAGTTGCTTACGCCGCTGTGTTGGTGCATCTTTATGTACACTTTGTGGAAGAACTTGTTTAGAAATGAGTCCATCGATGTCACTCCACCTGTAATATACATTTGTAACCAAATTATAGCCAACTATATATATTCACAATAATAATGAATGTACGTTTGATTTAATGTGAAGGTTTCTTCTAGTGTTCTTAGAGTTTCAGATTTAAATTAAGTGCATTTTCTCAACAAGTACTGACAAATTGACTATTGTTTTTAGTTTTTTTTATGATAGACATGTACTAGGCATATTGATAACTTATGACTATACCTTTTTATATCCGGGTTCGGGTCGTACTTTATAAAATATTGAACCCGTTTAACCGGATCCGGACTGGGCTAGGCCCGGCTACCGGGCCTTTGATGGGTGCCGTACTCGGCTGGGTGGGTTGGCGGTACCTGTTTTTTAATTTCTTTAAAAAAATATTATTAAAAAAAATTTAATTTAATTTTTTAAAAATAAATCATATTTAAGATATTTTATGTAAAATAAATTAAATTTATTATAATTATACTACATATTTTATTTTAACACTTAATATTTATAATAATTATACTATAATAAAATTTTTAATTATTTTTTTTTATTTATTTACCGGGCTGACGGGCCGATCTTTTCAGTCCGGCCGGGCTTGTTCCCATGTTCATACATGCCCGTTTTTTCGGGCCGGACAAACTGTCCGGATTTGAACATGTCTACTTATGATGATGACATATAAATGATATTTGTGTTTGCCTTTAGCTTAATTGTGAAAACATTCTCATTTTTCTCGCGACAAATCTCTTTTTTTTCTTTTTGCTCTGAATGGAATACTTAAGAGAAATTTATGCATGACTATTTTAACCTTCTTATTCTCGCTTGCTTTGGGCATAGCAACACCCGAATTTTCACACCACTCACCCACTTCATTTATTGGATGCGGGTGGATCAATACGGGTGAGAAGTTTGGTGGGTCGGATGGGGTTGGTGAAATATGTTCGCGGGGGTGACAAATAAGATCATTCACTCACGATCTGATCCATTGACATACCTAATTTTAATGTCAGAAGATGTACGTATGACAACTTGTCAACTAGTAAGTTGTTTTGACTTTTCTATCAATATGATGATTTTATGTGAATGTATAAGTCAACATACCAACAAGTAACAAAATCGTCTACGTAGGCCATAATCAAGATCAATTATGAAAAGTATAGGGGACTTGTCTACAGCTTAAAAGAAAGCAATTCATGCACACAATGTAATGTAGGAAAAAAAAACCCATCATACTATTGTACGTTGAAATTTAATAAATAAAAAAAAACCATAAATATATTCCAGTGTCATAACAAAGAAGAGACCACAGCTAGCCATAAACCCATGGCTATGCCACCTCTCAATTTACAGGCTTGGAATAAGTCTCATTTCTCTCTGGTTTTTCTAATATTACTATACTGAGTTGGATAAATGACTTCAAATTAGTTGAATCCAAATAAGTCGAATATGAACTGACAGCAAGTTAAGATGAAGTTAAATATTTTAAAAAATAAAAATAAAAATGACCTGAGATCCCAATGTCATAACCAAAGAGGAGACCTCCCATTGCAGCCATCATACAAGACACCACCACAAAGCTTGTGATCCTCCCATTATAGGCTGCCTCCCCGCCATAGCCGGCCGCCACGGATACCACCGCCATGGCCGAGGTTACACGAACTCGCCTAGCCTGCTTACTAGAGATGAGCTTTAACAGTTAGGAGCAATGTAGATTGTGTGAAGTGCAAGGTTAGGAAAAACTCTGGATAAGGTGCAAATTTATAAGGTTCCAAGTTCCGGGGGTGAGCGGACTTTGTTGACTATTATTCACAGTTGACTAGTATTACATCCAACTCCTCATTTCATGTATACTAACATATTTTCTCTTTTAATCATATCAACCAATCACTTGTGTACACAACTACACATCACTATACACCTCAATTATTCCATATATTCTGTTATTGAAAAAAAAATTGCTCAAACAATACTTCATCTTTTAGAATGACTAAACTTTAGTATCCAATCGTTTAAACTATCAGAACAGTACATCAACTATTGAGCCCGATCAAAGATTAGTATATGGATTACTTTTCACATGTTAAGTTAACAACAACTTTGATCTTAAAACTTTCCCTTTTGTTTCTTGTTGAATAAGTATGTCTAGCAGGCCTATGTCTTAACCCTTTTACTTAACGTATAGTAAATTAGATATCAATCTTTGGTCGAACTCAATACGTGAGGTACTGATAGTTTAAACGACGGGGTATTAAAGTATAGTCAATTTAAAAAATGGGTATTGTTTAAGCAATTTTCTCGTGTTATAGTATACAATATAAATGATAACCAATTAGTCAATGTAATATAGTCAGATAATTTTATACTTTTTTAATATAAAAATAATAATAATCTTCGTTAGATTATCATTTATATTGTATACTATAACTAAATATAAGGAATAATTGAATTATATGTAATACTCTATGGTATCTATTATATTCATGCTTTATAAAAATAAAGAAAATTTGGTTAGTTTGTTAATGTCATAAGTAGATAATTATAGAACATTAAATTTGCATTTATATCAAGATTCAGATTATTTAATTTCATATTATATTAGTAGCATAAATTTGTGTTGTAAATAAAACTCACGTGGGAATGCTATGGCTTGTGGGCGACGACTTTTCCGGTGTAATGAGTTTGTAGACGTTAAGTTTCCTCCTCTATGTCAAAATTTGTATTTATATCAATTCACCGGCCACTTCATTAGTCGCTCTTCTTATAAATATAAATTCACTAAATGTTACTTCCTCCGATCATAAATAAATGACTTTTTAACCATTGACACAATTATTAAGAAAACTCCTAAATAACCTTAATTTTATAAAGTTTTTTCTCAATTTTATCACTTATTAATTGTTCACCACCCTTTTAGACCAATAAGTGAATATTTTGTTATGAAAATATTTAATAAAAACAATTTTCAAGAATTATTCTCACAACTCTCTCTTAATTAATAACCTTGAAAATATAAAACGACATTTAAATTTGATCAAAATTTAGATCCTAAAAAGTCATTTATTTACGATCGGAGGAAGTACTAACTTGAAGTACCCAATCTCTTTGAATATTAAGGGAGCTGGATGAAATATACCGGATGATAATTTTTGTTTAGTAGATAATATAAACCTATTATTAGTAGGTGAATAGACTTATTAAACGATAATGACAGATTTATCCTTATTTATTATAATAAATTATCTCTTTAATTGTAAGCGAATCTACGGGTCCGACCCGCCAGGTTGAGGGTCCGGGAAGGGTGACCCGGACCCGGGCCCGTGTAAAAGGCCAACCCGCCGGGTCACGGGTCAGACCCAACGAGTCGGCGGGTTGGCTCTTTTATTTTAAAAAACGATTTAAAAAAAAAAAAGATGACCCGGCGGGTCGACCCGCCAACGACTATTTTAGCCGTTGAGTTTATTTAAAAAATTTTTTTTTTTTCAAAATTAATGACCCGCCGGGTCACGGGTAAAGATCACCTCGACCCTTACCAGTACCCGTAACCCGCCGGGTCATTGACCCGTGACCCGTGGACATGCTTACTAAATTGGACATTTCTCTTTGTAACTTTATGCTTGTAACTTATTATTGTAAACGAAACGTATTTTCTTGTAAATTTATAATTTATAATTTATCTTGTAAATAACACTTATTTTCTTGTAATTTATATTTCTTGAACTTTTTTGTACATTATAATTCTTACAATAAATATGAAAAAAAATTAATAAATGAATATAGCCACGGATAATTGATCTCTGATTTGTAGTCCCTCCCTCCCACTCTAATACCAACCGGACAAGTTAGATCTTACGATCTATCTTCTTTTAAAAATTATAATTATACGTTAATTATGATACTTGAATTCTCTTGTATATTAAATTTCTTGTATAAGAATTACTATAACCAATTTTTTTGTACACGTTTATTGTATTGAGAAACTGAATGTTCAACATGAAGAGTAGTAAACGATGAAGAGTAATCGACTCTTTGGATCCAAAGAGTAATCTTATAATTTCTTATATGAGGGTAATCCAAAATTATTATGTTAATCCAAATTATAGGGAGTATGGGTGAACTAAAAGTAATAATAACCATTTAATAGTGTAGATTCTTGTATAAGGATAAATTAGTTTTAAACTTTCAAAAAAATTATATTCTAACAAAATTAAGTGAGGTGGACAAATATAAAATAAAATTAATTATATAATGCTACCTACTGCATAGTAAATTCAGCCTTGAAGTGACAACCTGACAATCATCAACGTTGTAAAAAAACTCTGGAAATCACCATGGGAAATGGACATTATTATTACTGATATCTCAATTTTACTAATGAAGTTCCTTAGTGTTCAGGTTAATCACATTTTCAGGGAAATTAATGGTGTTGCGGACTGCCTTGCAACTAGTGGCCATGATAACCCTACTGACGTCACAGAGATTCCAAATGAAGTCTTGTCGTTCGTCCGTAAAGACGCTATAGGATGGGCAATTGATCGAAATTGACCATGCCTAAACCAATTACCTTATTTTCAAAAAAATAAAAAAAAATAAAAAAATTCAGCCTTGAATATTTAGGAAGCAAATTTATTTGGGCTAGTCATGTGACATTATAGGCCTTAATTTGTTGGGCCTAGTCCAGTGATATTATAGGCCCAACCCTTCCTTGTCTTAAGTTTCATTATTGGCCTGATCTGAAAACATTTATATTTATTTTATTTTTTTATTTTACCAAAACAAAATATTTATTTAAATTTTTAAAAAAATGAAAGCGATCAAATAGAGTTTATAAATTGGGGATCTAAAATTTCAGTTCTTGGTGTAAAAATAAAGAGATGAACACTAACTAACAAAAAAAATGTAAAGTGATATATTAGGTTATATAATAAAGATACGGATATTTTTGATAAATTGGTGTCTAGAAAAAATTACAAAACACGAGTTGGTTTTTCAAATTTTAATAAAGAAAAATTAATGGAGTTTTATGTGCATTGAAAATCTGAATACACTTATAAGTGAATACACTGCAAGTAACCTAGCTAAAAGGAGGAAGATTTTGGATGGTACCGAGTACCCTCATGGTTAGGGATTTTTCGGATTTTGCCCAAGAGTTTTTTCGAGTTCGGATGATACCTTTAAGTTTTCGTTATTTTTCGGATTTTGCTCAAATTCAATAAAAATTTCAAATTCCATTAAAAAAATTATAAAAGAAAATAAAGTAAAATTGAAAAATAATTAAAAATAGAAAGAATGGTTAATTTATTTTAAAAATAAAGTAAACAATAAATTTTTTTAAAAAAATCAGTATTTTATATTAATTTAAAAATAAGTCAATTAGATAATTTTTACAAAATTAAAAAAATCAAATTTTTTATTTTATTTTAAAGGTAAATAAATTGGATTAGCATTTTTTAACAAAATTTAAAAACATAAGTGTTGTACTTTATTTAAAAATAAATAAAATAAGAATTCTTTTAATTTTTTTTAAATAAAATCACTATTTTAATTTATTATTAAAATAAATAAATCAATCTTTATATTTTATTTATTTTTCAATATTACTTTATTTTCTTTTATATTTTTTAATGGAATTTGAAAATTTTTAAAGAATTTGGGCATAATTCGGAAAACAACGTAAATTTAAGGATATCATCCGAACTCGAAAAACTATTGGACAAAATTCGAAAAACCCCAAACTATGTGGGTATCATTCAAAATTTCCCTTAAAAAAAACCCAATATTTCAAAGGAATTTGTATGCTGAAATATAACATAATTTGAAATTATAAGTGATAAATCTAAACTTATCTCTAAGTAGTTTTTGAAGCCTAAATCTTGACTATGTGCATTGAAAAGGCTGGCAATATGAAGCCATAAGGGGTAAAATATCTCCAAATGGAGCCCTGTGGTAGAAGCAGAAGAATAAAAACACGCAACAACACATTACACATGACACACCCCTTCTCCTCTGCTTCTTCTCTTCTCCGCTCTCTTTCTGATCTCCGCCTTCCCCTGTTCCCCCAATTTCCCTCTGTAAGAAATAACAGAGCACCATACAATACATCTTTACATAGATGGAAATCGTTGGCAGAAAATCAAATTGAATTTACGAAAGAAACACAACAAGTATGAAATATGTTTGCGTCGTCTTCATGTCTTTCTCGTTCCTCCTCTGCAATTGAACTTTGAAGGATCTCTAGCGAGTGCTAGTTTCTCTCAATTTTGTTTTTGCTTTAGGTTTTGCTTCCAATTTCCTTTTCTTTGAAATTTTGATGGGTGCAGAGCAAGTGAGTGGAGAGGTACTCACATGGCTGAAAACCCTACCCTTAGCACCAGAGTACCACCCCACAATTCAAGAGTTCCAGGATCCAATCTCTTACATTTTCAAGATTGAGAAAGAGGCATCCCAGTACGGAATCTGCAAAATCGTTCCCCCTGTTCCTCCCCTGTCCAAGAAATCAGTCGTCACCAATTTCAATCGCTCAATCGCGTCACGAAGCTCTTCATCACAAACCCAAAACCCCAAATCCTTACCCACATTCACCACTCGTCAGCAACAAGTCGGATTTTTCCCCAGGAAGCAACGTCCTGTTCAGCAATCGGTTTGGCAGAGCGGTGAACACTACACAATCCAGCAATTCGAGGCCAAGGCTAAGGGTTTCGAGAAGAGTTACCTGAAGAACAAAACAAAAAAGGTGGTTTCGGGTCTTGAAATTGAAACCCTCTTTTGGAAGGCAAATGGGGCTAGACCGATTTCCGTGGAGTATGCAAATGATATGCCTGGCTCTGCTTTCGGACCTGTTAAGGAGAGGACAGGGGAAACAGGGCTTGGGGCGTCAAATGTAGGGGATACGAGTTGGAACATGAGGGCTGTTTCGAGGTCGGATGGGGCTTTGTTGAGGTTTATGAAGGAAGAAATACCTGGGGTTACTTCTCCCATGCTGTATGTAGCTATGATGTTTAGTTGGTTTGCTTGGCATGTTGAGGATCATGACTTGCATAGTTTGAATTACTTGCATTTCGGGGCAGGGAAGACTTGGTATGGTGTGCCACGAGACGCAGCTACTGCTTTTGAGGAGGTTATTAGGGTTCATGGGTATGGTGAAGAGATCAATCCTCTCGGTGAGAATGGTTTACTTCATCGCTTTCTCTGTTCAATGTTGCTATTTTTGTTGTGTTATCCTGTTTGAGTTATGTGCTATGATCGCCTGTTTAGCATAGTATTGAAGTTATGAAGCTGGATTCTGTTGACGAGGCTACACTAGGGGTTCCAATTCCCTAGACACTGCTAATGTATTTGAAAAGCTGTTAGTAGAAATGATAGGTCGGTGCTGAAATGGAAGTTGATGTATGTTTCTTCTCTGTTCTTCGATTGCTGCATCAAGTCGTTTCTTAGTGATTGAAGTCGTTACAAATTTGTTATCAAAATGGTTTTGATGCCACTTTTGGTAGCTGATTTATGTTTTGTCACTATATGTACTGGATATCAGGGTTAATGTTTACTTAGTTTTATGTGATTTCCGTTTGGGAAGGTGATTATCCGGGTTCTGTTGACGACTCTAGTGGTTCCAATTCTATAGTTATTTAATATAGCTGGAAACTTGAAAGTAGAAATGATGGGTCTGCGCTGAAATGACAGTGGTTGTATGTTTCTTCTCTGTTTTTTGTTTGCTGCGTCCAGTTGTTTCTTAGTGCTTGAAGTCGTTATGAATGCGTTAATTATCTGTTTTTGTTATGACTTTGATGCCACTTTTGGTAGGTCGTTATATTTGTCACTCTAGGTACTAGGGTTAATCTTTACTTAGTATCGTGGGCATTGTCTGGATTCTGATGACGAGTCTAGTGGTTCCAGTTCTATAGTTAAATCACGTAGAACGGGCATTGTCTGGATTCTGATGACGAGTCTAGTGGTTCCAGTTCTATAGTTATTGTTAAACAGTTGGAACTGGAAACTTGGAAGTGGATTTGATTGGTTTGTGCGAAACGGATGTTGTGTCTAGATTTTGCTCTTCTCTTGTTCCTCGGTTTGCAGCATCAAGTTGTTTCTTAGTGCTCGAAGTCGTCAATTATCTGTTTTTGTAATTACTCTGATACCACTTTTGGCAGGTCAATTATGTTATTCATTGTAAATTCCGGAATATCAGGTTTAATCTTTACTTAAGAAGTATCACTTATTTTCCATTTTGAGCTGGGATTAGTCGGTTATCTCCGCGGTTTTGACATATAAATTCCATGTTTAGGTTATAGCCGAAGGAAATACTAGGTGGATTGCATTCTGGAATGAGATTGTCCCTGATAAGATTTGAACATCCCTCAAGTTAACAGGGTTTATGGAAGTGTGAGTAAGTAGATGCCCAATAGTTAGTAGTCACGTTTGGATGATTCATTAAGTCAGTTTATAGATCCATGCCTGGTAACAATATTTCTTGTAGCTATTCTTTTTTTGTCATGGCTTGCTTAATGTTGCCCTGTTCCATTACACGGTTTAGCATATCATGTTGTTTAATCTAATCATGTTGTCACGTGCTTGAATCCTTCAACCCCCTCCCTAATGGTCCAAGTATCTCTTAAAAGACATCAAAATTCCATTTAATTAATTTCTACTATTGCTTTGGGATATCTGGATGCTGTTGTTTCAGTCTTTAAATGCATCCAGTTCTATAAATGAATAAATGACTAATTGTTGCAATGTGAAATTTTGATCAGTTACCTTTCAAGTGCTTGGCGAGAAGACCACTGTCATGTCACCTGAAGTACTCATCGCTGCTGGGGTTCCATGTTGCAGGTGTCTATTGCTTTATTCTAAAGTCTAGTCGCCTCAGTTCTTGATAATTGTTCTTCATAACAAACTTGCCATAGATATCAGCAGATACTGCTCTCTCTAAACCTTAAATTTCATAAAGCAACAATTTCTTGGTTGTCTTATGCCTACCAGTTCTTCTTTTTAACAGGTTGGTCCAAAATGCCGGGGAGTTTGTTGTCACATTCCCGAGGGCATATCATACAGGATTTAGTCATGGTAGTGCTTCTTTCTTATTTTACTTAAATGATAATATTGAACCTATAGTTTCTAATGTATAACCCATTATGTTCAAATTATTTCCATTTAGGGTTTAACTGCGGAGAAGCATCTAATATTGCTACACCGGAGTGGTTGAGGTTTGCAAAGGATGCCGCAATTCGAAGAGCCGCAGTTAATTACCCGCCGATGGTGTCTCATTTCCAGTTGTTATATGATCTTGCTCTAGATCTGAGTTCAAGGTGGAGTTGTTTCTCCATAATAAAGCCATTTCTTTCGATAACTCTTTTTATGCATTCCTATTCTTCTTCTAGAAGATACTTGTGCAGTTTATATTAATAGCTGATGTTCTGTTTGATAGCTTCAGAAACTCTGCACGACTCATTGTGATAGGATCAATGTTTTGTTGGTCTGTCTTGGAAGAGTTTAATATATCTCTGGATAGACTGACTCTTGTAATGAAAGTGTGACAGCAGGATGTGCAATCTGCTTATAATTTGATAGTTCACATGTATCTGACTCAATGAGTCTTTCTGTTCTTTCTCTACTCTGTTGATGAGTGGTAGAGGAGTTTTTTCATTGTGTTTTTGCATGACTATGATGCATGGTTGTCTTAACATTTTACTCGTTTGCCATAAATAGGACTTGAATATATCATGATGGACTACTTATTTTTTTACACCGCTTGTTGTACTGTGCAGTAGCACTTCCGATACAAGTACCGCACTTCGAAGTTCTCGGCTCAAAGACAAAAAAAGGGGCGAAAGGGAAAATATTGTGAAAGAGCTGTTTGTGGAGGACATAATGCAGAACAACAGGTTATTGCACACTCTTGGAAAAGGATCTAAAGTTGTACTCCTTCCGCAAAATCCTTCAGAAAGGTTTGCTCGTTCCAGTTTGCATATTGGATCCAGGTACAATGTCAAATCTAGCCTGCTACAGCGCTTGTCTAGTTCCGAGGAAGCACTTAAACCATCAAAGTCTTCATCTTCTGATTATGTAGACACCAAAAAACAAGTTGATAAGAGATTCATAACTTACTACTCGAGGAAATCGAAATTGGCTTCCATGGGTAAACCGATTGAAGTTCTAACTTGTAATAGCAGTGATCATAGCACTACGTTTTCACGTTCTGTGGAAACCGAAAGAGAAGAGAGTACAGTGGTTGATGGGTTGTCTGATAGAGGACTGTTTTCCTGTGTCAGATGTGGGATTTGGCCGTTTGCTTGTGTGGCCATAATGCAGCCAACTGAATTGACTTCTCAGTACTTGATGTCTACAGACTTTAGCTTTGATAATCTTCTGGGTTTGAGAGGGTTGCATGATGAATCTAATGGTGCCAATGGTTATAGTTTGAAGCCCAATTGTAGTTCCGGTGAGATACTCACAACCTTTTGTTATATATATTAATTTTTAATTTGTCTTTTCAAGTATTCTCCTGCTGTCTAGATTAAATGGCTAATTCATTAGCAAATAGCAAATAACTTATGATTATGTCAAGGACAAAAAGTAGCACGTTTGAAGCTCTATTTTTGCTCTGTTCTGGCAGTATTACCCTGGGGGGTTTCATCTACAGATCTACTCCAACTATTACATTGTTCTTCCTAGATTTTCTGTAGTAAAGAGCAAAACTCAGGGGATGTACATTGGATAATAATACTTGGATTCAAAGTCACAGCTCTATTGGTGACAGTACTTATGGGGTCTGTGGTTTAGTCAAATTTTATAATCCAGGAATATTTTTGCGGAATGATCATTGCATTCATGATGAGTTTGACTGTGATCAAAACAGGTTCAACCTTGAAGGATGCCCCAGATCGCCTGTACAATCAAATTGAAACCACAGATCACTGTACTGATTTGAATCATTCTTTAACTAATGGGTTTGAGAAGGCAGAGGATAAAGATGCTGAAATGAGAAGGTCATCTGCCCTCGGTCTATTGGCTTTGGCTTACGGAAACTCATCTGATTCTGAAGAACACGATGATCCACCTCACGGTGATGTTTGTGGCAATGATGGTACTTCAAGAGAGGGTTTCTGTGAGAGTAAATATCAAATTGATCATTGTGAATCACCACACCGATCATATAGAGATCGTGAATTCTCGAGAGTGGATTCCGATGACAGTGATCTTGAAAAATCTTACTTGACTGAAGGATATGCAAACCATTTGTCCAGTTTACACGATGTTAATAGTGCTGGAAAGAGCAAGCGAGGTCTCACTTTTTCCAAGAGGCTCAGTGATGATTCTTCGATGCTGCATGTCTTCTGTCTTGAGCATGCTTTGGAACTAGAGCAGCTTCTCCGTCCTGTTGGTGGGGTTCACATCATGCTACTTTGTCATCCAGGTATCTTCTCACTTGCAAAACATATTAGCAAAGATCATAATGTTTATGTGACAGAATCAAACTTTGATCAACACTGGATTATTGTGTTCGGCACTTAGGCTGAACTATGAGAATGGAAGTTAGTCGGAGATTATAATTTCTGTGAACTCCTATAAAGTGATGTCCTTTTTGTGTCTATCTTGTTCATCTTTATATATTTTATCATGTCCTATGATCATAATTTCTAAACCAGTAGTTGCTTAAGAAAGTCCCTTCCTAGCTTTCAATTGCCTTCCATGTCCATTTGTATCTCTAGTATTGTGCAAGTTAGGTTGGTGATCTTAGTTTCCCTTTTTAGACTGGAGTAAGGGGAGAAGTGATTGTCAATTCTTGAAGGGGTAACTTGTGTTTAGGTTGGTGACCTTAAACTTGGTCTTTTTCAAATGGCTAAGGTTTCCTTGTGATTAGCACCTTAAATTAAGTGCGAATGGATTTGTTTCATTTGGACTTTTGTAGCAGTTCACATAACTTTGTTTTAATAAAGACGTTCTTGATTTTCAGGTCTTTCTGGCATTTATAGATTCTCTCATGGTTTCTGAGAGAGGACATTTCTATAAGGGTTCTGGTCCTAGTTGTTGAACTAGAGGCTTTTTTAGATGATTGCAGTGCAAAATGCATGCAATCTGGATTAGATGAGATCTAAACACTATGTTGTGTTAGAATTGTGATATTTCGTCGGTCTAGTATTTTTATGGTCATTTTAGCAAACATATTATAAGGTTATAACAATAAGAACATCTTTGCTCTCAAGTTGGGGATAGAGAAGTTTATATGTTGAGATTCCTTCAAAAAATTTGTCGAGAAGTAGGCTGAAAGTTTCTGTCATCATCATTATAATGAACTTTACTCCAACCTCCCGGATTCAGAGACGTAGCTGCGGAGGGGGGAGTGCCCCTCATTGAGCTCTCATAAATTAGTGTTGGATAGATACACTAAAATATTCGATAAAATCGGTGAAAACAAGAACTTAAGTTTGCTCAGTTGGTTAGTAGTTTGGGTAGATGAGGTGATGATAAAGGAAGTGAGCTTTTTTAATTAATTTAAATTATGCATCAAGAAAACTCTATTTTTTTAAATGAGATTTTGTTTCTACCAATTTTAATTTAATGAAAATGAGCGCTAAGTGAAAATATTATCCACAAGTTAGGCGCACAATTTTTGTAACCATTTTGGCCCCCTTGAATTCTGATATGCCTCCCTACTTGCTTCACCGCTTATGTGCTCTGATACCATCTTTTGTTGAACAAATTTGATTGATGCTTCTCAATACATCTGCAGACTTTCCAAAAGTAGAACGTGCAGCGAAACTGATGGCAAAAGAACAAGAAATTGATCACTACTGGCATGATACCCTGTTCAGGATTGCTACCAAGGAGGATGAGGAACAGATTCAGTTAGTTTTACAGAGAGAGGATGAGACTCCGAAGAACGGGGACTGGGCTGTAAAGCTGGGCATCAATCTCTACTACAGTTCCATACTGTGCCGTTCACCTCTTTACCGTAAGCAGATGCCCTACAATTCCGTCATATACAACGTCTTCGGTTGTAGCACTCCTTCGACTTCTCCAAAGGCTCTATGTCATTGGTCCAATTGGCAAAGAGAAATGGTCATGGCTGGTAAATGGTGTGGTAAAGTGTGGATGTCCAATCAAGTACACCCGTTCTTGGTGAAGCAAGACACTTCCGAGGAGGAAGGTAGAACTCTCGAGTCTAGGATGAAGACTGAAGAGAAGATAGTTGAAATATCCGAGACTGGTTACAAATTTGGAAGATCATCTGCGCCAAGAAGTGCTCGGAAAAGAAAGTCCAGGTTCGAGGCCATACCAATCACGAAAATTAGACCTCAAGAAAGGGAAACTGCTGAGAGTGACTCAGACGATTCAGTCGATGTTAAATCTCATCAGGAGCGGAAGAGAAATACTTGGAAAGGGAGGAGAACAATGAACAAGACTAGCTTCTCAGCTACTGAATTTGCAGATGACAACTCGGAAGATTCCGTGGATGTTGGAACTCATCAGGAACATAAGAAAAATTTGTTGCGAAAGATGGCAGCATGCAGATCGAACAAGAAGTCACGTTCTTGGTACATGGAGATGGAAGATAGTGAACCTGATCCCTTCCAGGGATGTAGGAGAAGTGTCAGAAGCCAACGTTTCAAGGGGCAAGCGGGTTCTCGGGACATGGAGGATAGTGAACCGGAGGATCCAATGGAGCATATCGAGCCCCAGCAGGTATGTAGGAGAAGTGTCAGAAGTCTACGTTTCAAGGGACAAATAAAATTTCAGGGCGCATTTAGCAGCAAGCAACATGAGTCTAACTCGGAGACCGAGATGGAAGATGAGCCGGATCCACATCCGAGGCAAGGGGTACGGAAGCCACGTAAGGATCTAGACACTGATACATTATCTAAGAAGAGCAGAGGAAAGATAGGTGTGACTAGAGAGGTTCCGAGGATGAGGCTGCCTGTCCGAGCTCCAGCTTCCAAGGAAGAAGAGTTTTTCTGTGATCTCGAAGGATGCACGATGAGTTTCGGGTTAGCAGAAGAGTTGGCCCTGCATAAAAAGAACATATGCCCAGTGGAGGGTTGTTACAAGAAGTTCTTCTCCCATAAGTACTTGGTTCAACATCGACGTGTTCATTTGGATGTTCGTCCTCTAAAGTGCCCTTGGAAGGGTTGTAGGATGACTTTCAAATGGGCCTGGGCTCGAACCGAGCACCTTAGGGTCCACACCGGTGCACGCCCTTACGTCTGCAAGGAACCGGGTTGTGGGCAGACCTTCAGATTCGTCTCCGATTTCAGTCGGCACAAGAGGAAGACGGGTCACTCTATAAGAGAGAAGGGTAGTCTATGAAGTTTGGTATGTAACATTGTAACTCACCATCGTGCTTACTCATTACTTTGATTTAAATTTTAAACCATTCCTCAGTGAAGAACTCTCTGGGATATTGAGTTTAACTAGGGTTTAATTTAAACCATTCCTCGTTAATTATCATTTCAAGTACAGTTAATTCCGAGTTGAAGAAGTTTAACTTTTATAAAAATAAATTTGATTTGCCAGTGAGTCGATAGACAATCTTGTATTGAACGGCTAAACTAAACTATGATGTGCGGACACGAAAAACGGATACGGCAATCCTAAAAAATATAGAAAACGGCAATCCTAAAAAATATAGAAAACGGGATACGACGAGAAAGATAAATAATATGTCATTTTAAAGCTATTGAAATATATATATATATATATATATATATATATATATATATATATATATATATATATATATATATATATATATATATATATATATATATATATATATATATATATATATATATATATATATATATATATATAAACTCATAAA
>BSUD01000006.1:5913728-5974022 GCA_033239045.1 Fagopyrum esculentum | reverse complement strand
TATATATATATATATATATATATATATATATATATATATATATATATATATATATATATATATATATATATATATATATATATATATATATATATATATATATATATATATATATATATAAACTCAATGATATATGAGTAGGTAAAATATTAACATGATACAAAATAATCGAAACAAAAGTTTATAACTAAACATTTTAGAAAGAATTGGGTTAAATATATTTTTTTATAACTAAACATTTGAGAAATAATTGATTTTTCGTATGAGTTTCTGATATGAGTCTAGTATGGTTCTTGGTATGAATTTCATATATGAGTTTCTGGTATGAAGGGTTTTTGGTATGAGTCTGGTATGATTTTTAGTATGAGTTTCTGGTATGGTTTCTAGTATGAGTTTGTGGTATGAGTTTCTTGTATGAGTTTTTTGGTAGGTATAATTTCTGATGTGAGTTTGATATGAGTTTATGATATGATTTGTTTATGTTCTTTTTTTGTATATTGATATGATTTGTCTGTATAAATTATGGTATGTTTGTCTGGTATAGATTCTAGTATGAGTTTGATATTTCCTTAATGAGTTTATGGAGAAAGTAGAATTTTTGTTGCCATTTTGATCTTAAAACCATAAGAGAGAATAAACAGACAAATATGGAGAGAGTAGAAATTTGGCACAAAATTGGGGTGTGTTTCTCTATCACTGACAGTAAAAAAAAATAGAGGTATATTTACTAAAAGTGTTTATGTTATGGATAATGTTAATAGAGTAATATTGCTAAAAGACCTACTTAGCAAATTTGGCCAAATAGTTTTACAGTGTGTGACAATGTTTTAACACCGTGTGACACACATTTGAAAACAATGAAAAATCACCAACAACCAACTTTACGAGTTCCTTTTACATTAAGAGAGTTTTCAAGCTCTATTTTGTGTCACAAAGAAAGTACGCATAACGTGTAAAAAACAGACGTCGCGTAACACACGTGTACCAAAACGAAGACACTTCCAAAATATAACAAATAAATTTGTGTAGGACACTAATAATTTGAACTTGTGAGGATGACACTAATACTTTGAATTTGTATTTATTTTATTATATATCTTAACTTTCAGTAATATATCTTAATTTACAATAAAAGAAGAAAGGTTTAGCTATAAATATTACCTCTTAGTTAATGCCCAATATAGAGTTATCAATATCATATACAATACGTGACAATGTTATAAGCTGCGTGACACACATTTAAAAGGAGAAAAGAGAAAGTTGGACTAATAAAGCCTTTGTCGTATTTAGAATACAAAATAGGTCCCTGTTTTTCCGACACAAAATAAAGGAAAATATGGAATTTATTGGATAATATATGACTTATTTAAGGGTAAATAAACATATCAACCTTGATTGTGGACATGTTTATAGTGACAGTCTAGAAGCTCATTTACCCAATGAAAATCACCGGCAGCCAATGAGCCATTTGTACAATTGACTAATTGAGTGATTTTCATATTACTTTTGCACAATTTTGCATCAAAAGACATGAGAATATTTTAACACTGCATGACGCACATTCAAAAAGGAACAATGAAATATCGCCGGAGACCAACTTTATGAGCCATTTGTATAATTTTGGGAGTTTTCAGGCTACTTTAAGACTATTTTGCATAAAAAAAATAACTTCGTGTAACGTGTAAAATGATAAGCGCCACGTAACATACATGCAGAAAAAATATAGCCACTTGTTACACTCCACCGCAAACTTTCAAACTATAAATACTCTTCACTACTAAGAAAACTAAATATTTCCTATTAGCAACCGTCCTTGTAAGAATATTTATATATATATATACACACGGTTACCTGTATAATAAAGGGATGAGGCGGTTGATTTATAGAAGAATGAAAACAATTGTTTTCTGCAACCAACAACACGCCATTTTACAAAACAAACAGGAGATCAAAAATAATTAGAGGTAAGTGAAGAGATTACGGTTTAATTTCATTTATTAGAGATTACTCAAAGCAAAAGATTAAGGAGAAGACTACTTGCTTACGCTTTCGATCGATTCGGACTCGTTTGATTTGTGATGAAGACTCCCACGGATAAAGGTCAGCCTTCGATCCATATACGGATACATCGGTTGAGTCATGTTTAAGTCTAGATCAATTATAGTGTTTTGATTTCGAAACAAAATCGTAAATTAATCTAACAATTGGTACCACATCGAGGTTATGGACTTGCATGATTCATCGATTTATTCGAGTAGAGTTCATACCATTCTGTAATTTGTATATGAATGTACGGTTTCGTTGATTTTGGTTGACGGCATGATTTCAAAATTGTTAATACCTTTGCAAATGTTCGTATACGTATATGTGTGTATGTTTGACATAGTTAATGTGCAACAATTTAGTAATAGAATGTTTACACTAATTATGTTTTGTTGTACAATCTCATGCCAGCCAAAGTTGATGTATATGTGTACAATGAGAATCATTAAATTGATTTAACAAAATTATCAACACTGTTAAAATTGATGTTTTGTGGAGTGGCTATTATTAGTGTGTAAATTTATAAAGCTTTGCACACCATGACAATGACAGTGTATATATTTAGTTTGATTGCCACTAGTTTATACTCGAATGGTATATCAATGAATTATTGAAGCACATATGTCAGTGCATAATTATGATAAGTACTGTTATAATAAAGTAATTAAATTTAAAAGTTAAAATTATGTATAACTTGTTAGTCACCAAAGTGGCCTAATTGTATTAAGTTTAACTATTAAATTTTAGTATGTATCAATTGTTCATGATTAAATAGATGTTATGAAATGAATTGATTGAACAATTGTTTTATTGATTATGATTCTAGGAGATCATCCAAAGGTGGATCATTGAAATTAATCAATAATATTAAAGAGAATAGTCATCATATTTAGGTTGAATAGTATGTATATCCAAAGATAGCATGCTTATTTAATTTATGTAAATTATAATTGTCTATTAAGTGCATATTTTAGCATCAATGATTGTGTGCGTTTTAAGTATTGCTCAAAGGTTGCTTGAATACATGCTCTAAATTTTACATATATGATTTGAATCTGTATTATAATCAAAGCACTAATAGGTAAGCATGTATAAATTATTGCAGCTTCATTAAATTTCTCTGCATCTACAAACTCTGTTGTCGAATTCAATGGGCACAATTATGATGATTGGTCTGAACAAGTCCGATTTACTTTGGGCATTATGTCGTTGGATCTTGCTATACTCATGAATAATCTTCCAGCAGCCATTACAGAGGATAGCTCCGAAGCTGAAAAGTCTCTTTATGAGATTTGGGAGCGTTCTAACAGGTTGAGTTTGAATCTCATGAGGATGAGTATGGCTGAAAGTATTAAGCCATCAATGCCTAAGACAAAGAATGCGAAGGAATTTTTTATGAAAGTTAAGGAGTATTCACAGTCGGATTTGCCGGACAAGTCAATTGTAGGAAACCTTATGAGTGAGCTGACTATGAAGAAGTTTGACTGTTCTCAGCCTATCCATGATCATGTGACGTATATGTCTAATTTGGCAGCAAAGTTAAAGACCTTGGGATTGGACGTTAATGAAACATTATTGGTTCAATTTATCATTAACTCTCTACCTCTTGAGTTTGGTCAGTTTCAGGTGAACTATAACACCATTAAAGATAAATGGAACTTTCAGGAATTAAAGGTCATGCTTGTTCACATTTTACAAGTCATGATGGTGCCATCAACAATAAGGGTAAGTCGGGTAAAAAGGACAAGAGGAACAAGAACCCTTTAAAAGTCAATGGGGTCATGTTAAGAAGGAAGTGAAGTGTTTCTTTTGCAAGAAAGCGGAACACTTCAAAAAGGATTGTCCTAGAAGGAACGCTTGGTTTAAGAAGAAAGACATACATTATAGTTATGTTTCCTTTGAATCAAATCTTATATAAGTGCTTAATAATACATGGTGGATAGATTCTGGTGTTACTAGTCACGTTCATATTAAACAGGGATTCAGTTTGATCCGGCCCATAAGAGGAGCTGAACAGAATTTGTTCATGGGAAACAGAATAAAGGCAAAGATAGAAGGCATTGGGACTTACAAATTGATCTTGGACACTGGTTGTCATATAGATCTTGAAGGATATCTGTATGTACCTGAATGTGCTAGAAATCTTGTTTCCATTAGTAGATTGGACAATTTAGGTTTTATTATTAAGTTTGGACATGGTGAATTTTCATTGTACAAACATAATAAGTGGTACATTGATTGATTCACTCTACAAGTTTAATCTTGATATTAAATTTTCTGAATCTTTGCTTTATGTTGAAGCTAATGTGGGCATCAAGCGTAGTACATCTAATAAAAATTCAGCTTTCTTGTGGCATCAAAGATTAGGTCACATATCTAAAGAAAGGTTAATGAGGTTGGTGAAAAATGATATCCTACCTCCCTTGGATTTTAGTGACTTAGATGTGTGTATAGAATGCATTAAAGGAAAGCAGACTAAACACACTACAAAGAAAGCCTCCACAAGAAGCAATCAACTTCTTGAGTTAATTCACACCGACATTTGTGGTCCTTTTGACGTTCCTTCATGGAGTGGTGAAAAGTATTTCATCACTTTTATTGATGATTTCTCACGTTATAGATATATTTATCTATTGCATGAAAAGTCTCATTCTATAAATACCTTAGAGGTATTTGTTACTAAGGTGAAAAGACAATTAGATAGAAAAATAAAAGTTGTGAGATCCGATAGAGGTGGGGAATTTTATGGGAAATATAATGAAAATGGACAATGTTCAGGTCCATTTGCAAAGTTCCTTGAAAATAGAGGCATTTGTGCCCATTATACAATGCCCGGTACACCTCAACAAAATGGTGTAGCTGAGAGGCGGAACCGTACATTAATTAATATGGTTAAGAGCATGTTAAGTAATTGCTCTTTGCCCTTATCATTGTGGATACATGCATTAAAGATTGCAACATATTTATTGAACCGGGTTCCTAGTAAGGTAGTTCCTAAGACCCCTTATGAACTGTGGACGGGAAGGAAACCTAGTTTGAGACATCTCCGTGTTTGGGGTTCTCCTGCAGAAGTGAGGGTGTATAATTCACATGAAAAGAAGCTTGATCCAAGGACAGTTAGTGGATTCTTCATTGGCTATCTTGATAAGTCAAAGGGGTATAAATTTTATTGCCCTAACCATAGTACGAGAATCATAGAAATTGGCAATGATAGGTTCATTGAGAATGATCAAACTAGTGGGAGTGGTGATCCACGAAAAGTGGACATTCAAGAAATCCAGGTTGAAGATCTTTCACATGTGGTTTCTTCTGAGGTTGTTGTACCAATTGCCATATCACAATTACATGACAACTTGGAACAACAAAATGATGTCCAAAATCCATTAGTTGAAAATGAAATAAATGAACAGGTCATAGTACAAGAAGAAACAAATGAACCACGTGAATCATTAAGGCGGTCTATAAGAGAAAGAAGATTTGTCATTCTAGATGATTATGTAGTTTATTCTCTTGAAAATGAATGTGAATTAAGCATTGATGAAGATCCAGTTTCATTTAAGAAAGCCATGGGAAATGACAATTCTGAAAATTGGTTAATTGTCACGAAAGAAGAAATGAAATCGATGAGTGACAACCAAGTATGGGATTTAGTTGAGTTGCCTGAGGGTTCCAAGATAGTTGGGTCCAAGTGGGTCTTTAAGACCAAACGGGACTCCAAGGGAAACATTGAAAGGTATAAGGCTAGATTGGTTGCTAAAGGATACACTCAAAAAGATGGCATTGACTACACAGAGACTTTCGCTCCGGTGTGAAAGAAAGACTCTTTGAGAACTGTTTTGGCTTTGGTGGCTCATTATGACCCTGAGCTTCACCAAATGGATGTAAAGACCGCTTTTCAAAATGAAGATTTAGAGGAGAAGTATATATGAACCAACCTAAAGGGTTCTTGACCACAAACAAAGAACATATGGTGTGTAAGTTGAGAAAATCAATATATGGATTGAAACAAGCTTCCCGACAATGGTATCTTAAGTTTGATGATATCATCACGTCTTATGGTTTCATAGAGATCACTGTTGATCGGGGTATCTACATAAAGGTCAGTGGGAGTAAATTTGCTATTTTAGTCCTATATGTTGATGATATCTTGCTTGTTGCAAATAACATAGGTATGTTACATGATATACAGAAATATCTCTCTAAGCACTTTGAAACGAAAGATATGGGTGAGGCATCCTATGTGATTGGAATAGAAATATTTCGGGATGGATCATAAGGATTGTTAGGTTTCTCTCAAAAAGCTTATATCAATAAAGTCTTAGAGAAATATAGAATGGATAAATGCTTTGCAGGGATAGTTCCAATTCAGAAGGGAGATAAGTTTAGTAAAATGCAAGGTCCTAAAAATGAATTGGAACGAAAGGAAATGGAAAATATTTCATATGCATCAGTGGTTGGGAGTTTAAACTATCTTCAAACATGTACTCGACCCGACATTAGCTTCGTTGTAGGCATGTTGGGAGATATCAAAGTAATCCCGGAATGAACCATTGGAAAACTGCTAAAAAGGTTCTCAGGTACTTGCAAGGCACCAAAGATCACATGCTTACATAAACGAGATCCGATCTGGAGGTGTGGGAAGCAATTTATCATTGCTACTTCTACTATGGAGGCTGAGTTTGTGGCATGCTTTGAGGCCACTAACCATGCATTGTGGATGCCGAATTTTAGCTCGGGGCTTGAAATTGTTGATAGTATAGCTAGGCCGCTGAGAATTTATTGCGATAACTCTGCAACCGTGTTCTTTTCGAAGAACGACAAGTACTCTAAGAGTGCTAAGCACATGGAGTTAAAGTACTTGTCAGTTAAAGATGAAGTGAAGAAACATAGGGTGTTTTTTGAGCATATTAGAACGGACATGATGGTTGCAGATCCGTTAACTAAAGGTTTACAACCTAAGGCGTTCAATGGCCATGTAGAACGTATGAGTGTTATAGATTAGACCTTGCTATTATAATTATATTTCGCTCATCAAATTATAACACTTTGAATTCACTTATTGACATGTTTCTGCTTTACCATACTTGTCATTATTATCGTATTTGTATACAATTATTGTTTTTTGATGACACGTAATTTGAGACATATGGTGCATCTCAAACTTAAAGCAATATTGAGTTTTGGATTGATTTGTGATACTTGGAAGAAATCATGTCGCTCAATGACGTGTGACCGCCATGATGCAATCGATTCCGATTCAATTATAGATTATTGATATTTTATGGACATATATAATTTTTCGCGTAACAGAAATTGAACCATTAAGCTGACACACATGCCAAGTGGGAGAATGTAAGAATATTTAATATATATATATATATATATATATATATATATATATATATATATATATATATATATATATTCATATTCTATGTGGCAAATGTGTTTAGGTTTAATATATAAAGTTAAGTCCAATTTATAGTTTGTAGTTTTAATATAAAGTCGAAACCGTAATGAATCGGTATCGGTTAAAGACGTTAAAATTAAGGGATTAATTATAACCCCTCTTTCCTTGCATATTGTTAGCGGTTTATAGTAACATTCTAGAAGATCATTTACCCGAATGAAAATCACCGGCAGGCGGCAACCAATGAGTCATTTGTACAATTGAGTGATTTTCAGATTACTTTTACACAATTTTGCATCAAAAGACATGATAGTGTTTTAACACTGCATGACGCACAATCAAAAAGGAACACTGAAATATCACTGGCGATCAACTTTATGAGCCATTTGTATAAATTTGCGAGTTTTCAGGCTACTTTAAGACTATTTTGCATCAAAAAGGAAGTTCATGCAACGTGTAAAACGATAAGCTCCACGTAACATACATGCAGAAAAAATAAAGCCACTTGTTACACACCACCGCAAACTTTCAAACTATAAATACTCTTCACTACTAAGACAACTAAATATTTTCTATTAGCAATCGTCCTTTCTTAGGAAAAAAATCATTCCAAAATTTGACCAAGTTGTAGGTAAAGAGTTAACCTATGGTGCATCACTTCAAATCCCTTGCAAGAGTTTTAGCATCGTTGATCGGCGTGAGACGTCGGCGTTTTGCTGTAAAACGACGCATTTGGTAAAACATTATAAACTCCTATGTAAAAGAATGTTGCTCTATTATTAGCGGTTTATTTCCTTATAATTTCATGCTACTCGAATCTATTTTTGAGCAATATGCTATTTTACTTGGTTTATACGTCAAACTGCAAATTTGCTACTAATATACAGCATGTATTTACCAATCCAATCTAATTTATTATTTTATCTTTATCGAATATTCAATTTTTTTAATTAATTTTTTTCTTTTTCCCAAAACCTATACTACCTTACAGCCAATAAGAAAAATTGGGCCATGTAGCCAATAGGCCCAAAGTAGAATGTAGTAGACAAGGCTCGCCGGAGCCCATAGGCCCAATAAACGAGAAAATGAAAAGTGGGGGCCCACTGACGTAAAAATTTAGAGATATTTTTCCTTTTTCCCCTGAAGAACTGAGCACCGCTTTCCCCTCTCTTCCTCTCCAGGCTCCGAAACTGGTTGAGGTCGCCGAATTCCCTTCTCTCCCTGTATCCGCCATTGGAGTTCCTGCTCTTTGTGAGCCTTCTTCTACCTAGCTTCTCATTTTGGTTCCTAGGTGAAGCTCCTGGCTCTGTATTTTCTTTTTTTTAACTACTTTCTCGCTTCTCAATTTCCATATTTTGAACAATTTAATAAGGGACTATCTTACCATTGTAAAAGTGGAAGAAGCAAATTGTGGAGGTATCTGCCGATTATGTGAATCTTTTTTCCCCTTTTCTTGATTTGTTTTGTGCGGAATTGAGAGCTTGAAGTTTTTGGGTTTTTTGTGTTCGATGAATTGAATTTTGACTGCTAACGCGTTGCGATCTGTGCCGAGAAGGAGAAATTTGCATTTCCATTGTAATTTGGATGCGTCGAGCTTCTGGTTTTGTGCTTGACATAGTGAAATCAAATCTATCGAGCTATCTGAGTAGAAGTAGCGAGAGAGTTTGTTGTTTTGCATGTTGGCTTGAGCTAAATGTAAGATTATATGGAGTCGGTGAGTAGAATTAGATCTCAATGGATCATGATCTAATCAAATTTCCAAAAGTTAGAATGAACCAGGGATATTTAGCCCACAGATATTCCAAATACTGTTCCTTCGTGAACCTAATTAGAGCTTTTCATTAATTGATTGCATTTTTTTATCGGACTTACACAGTTGTAGTAATCAGAAGCACTTAAAGTTAAGTATCTGAGTGCTGATATGTTTTATATCGAAGGGATAAAAATGTAATCATTTGGAGAAATGGTAGGGAAGCTTGTTTATTCAGTGCCGTTTGTTTTTGAAAATCCGTTGTTTTAGCGGGCGACTTTTCTTTTATTGTATAGGTCAAGCAATGCTTGATGTTGTGATGATCATAAATATCCTTGATATATTCACTTAAGGCACCTTTCTCTTCTATCTGATTATGTGATGATTGACCTGATTTCTTTTTGTTGTTCTTGTCTTCGTCGTTGGTTATAACTTTTTTCATTTGATCTCATGTCAGGAAAATGGAAGGATCAGCCCGAGGTGGTAGCGGTGCAGATGTGTACTTACAAAACTATAATCTTGGGAAAACCTTAGGTATCGGGTCCTTCGGTAAGGTGAAAATTGCAACACATAAACTTACCGGGCACAAAGTTGCCATCAAAATCCTGAATCGGCGCAAGATAAAGAGCATGGAGATGGAAGAAAAAGGTATCAATCATTTCACCGAATGAAGTTATAATTTCCTATCTGAATTGATGTGAAGTTTTCTAGTTTTTTCAAGGCTTTCCTTTATGAGTTTCTATAACTACTAGAACTTATAAATATACTGCCAATCCTTCACCTGCTGGAGTAAATAGCCACACATCAGAAAATTTTAAATGTAATTATGAGAAAAATGTTGTATTGCATTAACTATTGCTAGCTTTCTTTCCTTCTTTTCCTGCATACTGCTTTCAGTATTCTCCTTAATTGTATGATATCACTCAAACCCATGTCCATATTTGGTAGCAAGCAAGGTATCGGTCAGTCCTGACTTTTCATTCCTTGATCATAATTTTTTCCATGGCTTTGAGTCATTCCAAACTGTTACAAATTTTGTTTTTCATATGACTTTTTATTTGGTCTAGGGATTTGATAATGCATTTAGTATTAAAAATATAGTTTTTTGAAGTAAATAAATGTATTTTCAGCCCTCTTCTAATTTCTAGGTTTAACCAAAGACGATGCTGCAAAAATCTAGTCACGCCATTACTCATTTTCTTCCGATTCCTAATCCCAACTTGATTCCTACATGCATACCAAACGAGCCATTTGTAGTTTGAAGTCATTATTTGAATATTATTACTTTTGCCCCTTCTAGAAGGGTGCATTAATGGCAGAGTTGGTATTACAATCTTTCCTGTTTCCTTGATGCAGTTAGAAGAGAAATAAAAATATTGCGCCTGTTCATGCATCCACATATTATTCGTCTATATGAGGTTATCGAGACACCGTCGGACATTTATGTTGTTATGGAGTATGTGAAATCGGGTGAGTTATTTGATTATATAGTAGAAAAGGGAAGGCTACAAGAGGATGAAGCAAGGCACTTCTTTCAACAGGTTAGAGTGTCATTTATTCACTGAAGCATGAAACTGTCAATATCTGAGGTCTATATATTTAACTTTCCATACTTGTAATCAGATTATATCTGGAGTAGAGTACTGTCACAGAAATATGGTTGTTCATCGTGACCTGAAGCCAGAGAACCTGCTTTTGGACTCAAACTGCAATGTGAAGATAGCAGATTTTGGTTTGAGCAATGTCATGCGGGATGGCCATTTCTTGAAGACAAGTTGTGGAAGCCCAAACTATGCAGCTCCAGAGGTATGGAAACGTTTCCTCATATGTTATCTTCTTTGCCATTGGTTTACTTGTCCCACAGTAAGAACAGGTTTACTTGTCACAAAGTACAACTAGTCTTTCATTAGGGTGCCCAAACATGTAATGTATAGTATCAGCAGACTAAGCTGATGGACCAGGGAGGAGTATCAGAATAAGCAGCCATAAATAATTTAGGTTAGGTGAAGGGATATTTTGTGCGTCATAACCCTACTTGGGGGTAGTTGAACTGAGAGTGTGCTTGTTTCATCAAATGTGCTTTTACACGGTTCTAAAAGATGAAATTTTCTTTTCTACCAATCTAAGAAATGATCTTCCTTTCATATACAGGTTATATCGGGAAAGTTCTATGCTGGGCCAGAGGTTGATGTATGGAGCTGTGGTGTTATCTTATATGCCCTCCTCTGTGGCACCTTGCCTTTTGACGATGAGAACATTCCTAACCTTTTCAAGAAAATAAAGGTACTTATTAATTTAGGTTTCTGTAATTTGCTGTATGTGCAATATTCTTTTTTTCCTCTCTGAGTTTTCTATATGTTTTAATTTATTTCATCTTCATATACTTTTGCACGGAAGTAATGTTTCATTTGGGGCAAACAGCTTATATATTATTCAATTAAATGGTATATGTTGTTGCATAGGCTGCCAATGCACCTCTAATGTTGATTAATAGTTTGTAACGATATATGATAAGTAAGTTTTAAGTTGTGTAAGAAGAGAAAATGACGACTCTCTTCAGAAGAAACATAGAAACCTCTCTTAAAAGTAAATTTATATACATTCTTTTCTTTGCTTGGTTACTCTTCTTGGAGTGGAGTCACATTTGGAATAACGGTTTATCTGCTGTAGTCATGTTTATCACCTAATCTTTGATCTTGGATGGACTCCACTTGAATATTTTAAATAAGTGAAAGGATAAGCATATTGAAGAATCATTTTAATCCTTTGACATAGTGTAAAATTTTGTTAGATTTCTTGTTAATCCTGAGAAAAATAGTTTTACGAGTTGATTTGATTTTCTTGTTTCATTTACGACACTGTTGATTGACAATTGATAGGGTGGGATATATACTCTTCCTAGCCATTTATCTCCTGGTGCTCGAGACCTTATCCCAAGGATGCTTGTAGTCGATCCTATGAAGCGAATGACTATATCAGATATTCGCCAGCACCATTGGTTTCAGGCTCGTCTGCCTCGTTATTTAGCTGTTCCTCCACCAGACACAATGCAGCAGGCAAAGAAGGTTAGTACTGCTTTAAAGTGATTGTGTCTGAAGATTTTAGGCAGTGTATATGATGGATAGTTGGAATGCCTCTGATCCCATTTCTTGTGAGTATTAATTGTACATATCTCAACTATACATATGATTTAGATAGACCTGATCACCCTCTGACCCGGGCTTGATTCTGGACGGGCTTTACCCTCTCATGCTGTCCATTTCCTGGACAAGCCAGTGTTGACACTGTCTGTCCCGCTTGGATACCCATTTTTTTATTTTCCCTATTTTATTAGAATTTATCATTCATCAAACTGATGGCACCGCTTTCATCATCAGATTTCAGTGTACGCTCGATCTAAAATATGATTATAATAACCAAAATACTACCTTCTAACTCAGATTTAGGAAAATGAAATAAAAACTTCACAAATTGGAACTAATTTCTGAAAAGTAGAGAGTTGTTTAGATTACCGTTATGACATTTGATACTTGTAATGCCCTGGCGAGAGGCAGCGAGCGGCTCCGGCAATAAGAAGTGACGAACAATGTTATCGGTGAGAGGAGGTGATGACGAACAATGGTGGATAACAGTGACTGTAAGAAATTACAGCGAGAAGGTGTCGAGTGGTTTATACTAAAGGTTTGAATAGTAGGTGTTGAGTGGTTTATAGTAAAGATGAGAGGACTAGGTGTGGACGGATTTATAGTAAAGATGAGAAGACCGAGAATGGAAGGAGAGGGCGGCGGACGCTTGAGAGTGGGTTTAGATCTAGGGTTTGAATATAGATGTTTATACATTTTTCTTTAAGAAAATATTCCAACTTAAGATATATTAAATGGGATGCGTTCGCTGCAAGAGTGCCGCACTCTCCTTCTGACCGAAAAAAGGGGAACATTCATACGAAAGACTAAATAGCTGAGTGGTATATGATGCTCGCCATGTACAGTCTGCTTAACAGCCCAGCTGGACTGGCAACCTTTCCAGGACCGTCCTACATTAATATCTGGGCTGGGCCCAGTAGCCCGACCGGGCTGTTCCCCTCGTTCTCGCCCGGGGATGATCAGGTTTATATCTGTTCCAATTGAATTATTTGGAATACTTTCTTTTCTACTGATACTATGCGTTTGCTGATAAACCCATCTGAGTTGTTTTGGGTATGACTGGTAGAGAAAATTGCACTGTAGTGTCTCTACCATTTAGTCTTTCTCCATGGGCAAGATTTCTGAGTTCTATCCCTTGGAAATCTGAATGGCAATTATTATCTGCTGATCACTCTGTACCACTGGTGTTTTTGTTTTGCTG
This sequence comes from Fagopyrum esculentum, assembly GCA_033239045.1. NCBI lineage: Eukaryota > Viridiplantae > Streptophyta > Magnoliopsida > Caryophyllales > Polygonaceae > Fagopyrum > Fagopyrum esculentum. Next base: position 5,960,475 of record BSUD01000006.1, on the reverse strand, counting down.
TGAGGCTATAATATTGTTTCTGGTACTTGTTATTTTTAGTAGCGTGATAGGTCATCAACAGTTTGGCTTGGTGTCTTAATTTAAGCTCAATGAAGTGCTTGTCATCTTGTCTTCCTGCAGATTGATGAAGAGATACTTCAAGAAGTTATAAGCATGGGATTTGATCCAACCCAGTTGATGGATTCTCTTCGAAACAGGATCCAAAATGATGTATGGATGTTTAGCTTTTTGGCTCTATCATTTTGACATTCTTCTGTTCTGATGGAGTATATTTCCATTTCAGGGTACTGTTGCTTACTATTTGCTCTTGGACAACCGCTTTCGTGTTTCAAGTGGATATCTTGGCGCTGAATTTCAGGAAACTATGGTGCATTGAATTGCCTTCTTGCATTTTATCTTTTGCTAATTTCATTCATAAAAGACTGTATGGTTATTGTCAGCTACTACATGGTCACGGTTCAGTACCTAGTTAACGTTTTTATGAATAGATTATGAAGTAGGATTTTTAATTGACAAAATACAGGGCAACTTTTTAAAACACTTTATCGTATCGTTGGGTCGATTAGATGACCTCCTAAATATCTAGCAGATCCGTAGTTGTCAACTAGGAGGTAACTTCTTGTTTATGGGCCAAAATCTTCATAAAGTAATTGCATGTTGTATAGCTGATGAATTGGTGATCCCTCATTAATGCGTCTCTTTGTACATTCAGGAGTGTAACTACAACCGCATGCATCCAAATGAAGCTATTACTTCTGCTATCTCGCCCCGCTATCCTGGATATGCTGATTATCAAGGAATGGGTTTGAGACAGCAGCTTGCAGTTGAGAGGAAATGGGCATTGGGGCTGCAGGTTTGTGATTTAAATGTGTTAATATACTCAATCTTCATTGTCCAGTAAATATAAAAGGTTTTAAAGTAGTTGAAGTGAGTTGGTTTGTTGTAAGCTTGCATGCAATAAGATAAAAAAAATAATTTCTTATCCATGCCTACTATTTCTAACTGGAATTTATACCATTTTCAGCGCATGCAAAGTAAAGAGGCTTATTTGATATCAAAGAAAAAAAGTAAAGAGGTTTATTTTGATGATTGTTAATTTTTGACTTAGGTTGGCACTATCGATCACCTTTGGCTAGGTTACACACATGATGCTGTGCTCGCTTTGACCAAATACAAATTGCACTAAAGAACGTATATAAGCTGTGTAGATGTTCTGAAATAAGCTGCCTTAATTTTATACCAAGAAACTGACTTGATATAATTTTGGAGTAGTGCTGGCTCTAGAGATTGGGAAGGATGTTTAGTTTTTTCTTCTGAAATTATTTGTGAGCCTTCATTATCTTCAGTTTAGGATGGCTCATTGGTATATATCCTTAGGAATTATCTGGTTGTACTTGATAATGAATTGTTGTGTAGATGACTGCTGTCATTTGTTGAGGAATTAAAGATTGATTTCTTTCAGATTCTCCCCTTTTTAGTAGTTTCCACCCCCCTTTATTTGCAGATTCTTCATACTATAAAAATTTGAAACTTTGCAGTTCTCTTAGCTGGTGCATCACTGCCTTATGATTGAGACAATCTGTTTATTAATTTTATATTTGGTTTTGAAGATTTGATTTTCCATTGTATATACTACAAGCCATATGCTACTATTTCATGACCGGAAGTAAATTATATAGGCAAGTACAGCTTTACTTTATTTGAAAAATCTTTTTATCTTTGCAGTCCCGTGCCCATCCTCGTGAAATAATGACAGAAGTCCTTAAGGCTCTACAGGAGTTGAATGTATTTTGGAAAAAAATTGGTCATTACAACATGAAGTGCAGATGGGCTCCAGGCAATCCTAGTGCTCTTGAACCTTCAACTGATGGTTATGTGCGTGCCAACCGCGGTTATAGGGATGAAGCCGGTATCGTTGAGAGTGAAGGAATGGCGAGGTCCGCCAATGTTGTCAAATTTGAATTGCAGGTAATACACCATAACCTTCCTGCCTGTCTGTGGAAGTATGAATTAGCAGGAAACAGAAGATAATCCGTTTCTTTATCCATATAGCATCCTATGAAGGTCATGGGCGTAACTTATATTGATAGAAGACTTTATTCAGTGTTTTGCTTCATACACATTCCTACTACAATTCAGCTAGTTATTTCTCCAAACTAACTCAAGTTAGCCCGACAATTAACAAAACCATATGGCATTGCAACAGCTATACAAGACTCGGGACGAGAAGTACCTGCTCGATCTGCAGAGGGTGCAAGGCCCACAGTTTCTCTTCCTGGATCTCTGTGCTGCTTTTCTCGCTCAACTCCGCGTGCTGTAGAAGAACCATTTGAATGAAAGCAACCAACAACTTGTAAATAAATAGAACCCCATGGGCTCCTGTTATCCAAATTCCCCTGTTTTCTTTTCCTTCTGCTTTTTGTATGGTTTAAGCGCGACACTCAAAACTTCAAGGCTCGTTGCGCTGACAAAGGCCACATCTTGTATTGGCCGGTCCATTAAGCATTGTGGCTTCGCTGTTTATAGACTATAGCTTTGACAGCTTTGTAGAATGTTAAATTGAGCAACTATCAATCTAGACTCAATGATGATGAATCATGATTATTATGTTTCATGATTTCAAGTTATGTAAAGTTTGACTTGCCTGTTTTCAGCTCATGGCCTCACGGGTGTTGTTTCGCAAGGCTGGCTTAAGAGGGAAGATAAAGGGATTTAAGCACATTTATCCTATGAAAATACCATTTCACTACACTTTGGTCTTCTTGATGATTTTCTAACCTTTCTCTTGGCTTTTTGGTTAAAAGTCAATTTCACAAATCTTTGTCTTGGCTTTTTGGTTAAAAGTCGATTTCACAAATCTCTCTCTTGGCTTTCGACCAGTTTTCTCTTGGCTTTGGACCAGTTTACTGAAAAATATTTCACATTTTTAGATTTTAATATTGCACATTTCAAATCAAGTAAAAATGTTATTTTTAATATATGAACTCAAAATTGCCCACGAATTTCTAATTTATTAAGTAGATTTTTCTCCATTTTTGTATGTTACAAACCTCTTCACAACTTCGCTAGTCAAATTATTCAAAAAATTATTTCGGAATGTGTCCTAAAAATTACTGTAACTAAGATTATCAAAATGTAAAAATTATTGTAACCAAGATTATCAAAATTTATATTTTATCTAGATTTTTTAATGCACTTTTTCATTTTTTCCGCCATATAAGCTAAAAATGCTCTTTATTATTTTTCTAATTGCTAGTTTTTAAATTCGGTTTTTATTTTTATATTTATTTACACAATATATTTATATATATATTATTCGATATTCGTTATTGTTTTTGTAACTAGATTTATTCAAAATACTGAATATATATAATAAATGTGTAAATAAATTATTAATAACAGAAGTTTATGATATAACACTTCACTAAAACTAGAAAGGTTTATATCAAAGTTAGTAAAAAAAATGCAAATACAAATAAACAAAGTGTTTATACAATTTCCGATTAAGAAAACAAGAGGTTTGAGGTCCCTATATATAAGGTATGACTCAAGTAATATGCAAGTAATCTAGCCCGAATGAAATTATAAAACAAGATCAATATTCTAATACTTGGACATCAAGTATCTCTAGAAGATATGATCCAAGACAATCCTTAAGCTCCATTATAAGAATACTTAAAAAAAAACAAGAATTAAATAAGATAGTATGGGCAGAAAAATAACATTTAAAAGCCCGCAAAATTAAACAACTTAACCCATAATTCATTTGTATTTTTATGGGCTGGAATATAGTAGCACTTGAACCGAAAATCAGCCTTGGATTCATGTCCAAGATTACGTAGATGCATGCTTGGCCCGGACGTGCATGACCAGCCCGAAAGTGGTCTGTGCATGGATGATCCGGAGGCTTCCTACATGGCCTTGTACGGCTGAACTTTTCCTCACGTACTCTCCTTCTCTTTCGTGTATGGGAACGTAAGCTTGTATAATTGTCTATACTCTAGATCCAGTATAGGATCGATCCATCCTCTCTTCCTTCCACATGTGTACTTGCATGAGGTTGTTGGCTTCCATGCATATGTGGATCTTGCTATCTTCCATCTCCGATCAATAGTCTTCACTTCTCTATTAGAGATGGTCTTCAATTATTCCTCGAGGATGGTTATCATTTCTCTCGTATAAATAATTTTGATTCTTCCTCTCCTCCTCCTCCTTAGAGTGTCCTTCACTCCTTGCCTCCTAACTTGCATGATTATGTTCTTGAAGCTTCCGATTCTTTCTCTTCGCCTCTTTAGAGTGTAATTCACTCCTTGCCTTCTATCTTCCATGTTTATGGCCGGTTTGAAGCGAGTTAGGTCCAAATATGCTCTTGCATCATAACTTGTAATCAAGCAGATAACGAAGTTAAAATAACTTAACTTGTTTGAAAATGACACTACAACTTGAAAGAAAAAATCACATAAATCGGGGGCTAGTAACGAAAGTTTGTGGAACCCCTTTAACATTATTGAATCACTCTTCACGATGTGCTCACATTTTTCACAGGTGGATGAGACAATAACATGTTGTATAACTACTATACGTCCTCTACTGTCAGATTTCCTCTTTGTCATTTAAGGTGAGTCGGTTTCTCTATCCACGATCTCGTATCCAGACGAACGTCTCTCGTATCAAGATGGTCGGTTGAAGCAAATAAGTGGGCATGATGTAGGTTCGTAAGAGACGTCAATTCTGCAAAATGATTAAGATTATCAAAATCGAGACACCAGGTTCGTAAAATCCTACAAAGTTACCAAATATAAAAATGAATATTAAAATTGAGATTGCATGTTCGTAAAATCCTACAAATAACCAAATATTTTATAAAATGAATATTAAAACCGTTCATTAAAAGAAAATTTGTTTTTTTTACCATAGTTGTGCTGATGAGAGGTGGGTGCAAATCCAGCAAATCTCAATCTCGTCACGGTTCCAAACCACCGTTATTTTCTCGTTATCTATAATTTATTATTTTTGTTATGTTTTCGTTTTCGTTATCGTTAATTTTTATTTTGTTATTTTGAAGTTAGATGTATAGTCTATTTTTTATTATTTGGTCGTTACTGTTAAATTTCTGTTTTGTTATTTTGTTGTTATTTTTAAATTCTTGTTTTTGGTATAATTATACGTATACCAATAATTATATATATAAATTCATATATTTAATTATTTAATATAAATTAATAACTAATTGTATTTATAAGTATTCTAATAAAAAGATTATAATTTTACTCAACTCATTACTTTACTAGTTTATTAATTTTAAATATATCATGTACGTAGACACCATGTTAAAATAATTACTAAAATTATCATTAATCCAAAAAATATTTTAGAAAATTATTAATACCTGAAACCCACACCTGATTTTTTTTATAAATAATTAATAGATTTAAATGACAATTGTAGTAATTTTCTTAACCTAAATTGACATCTAGTTTTAACTAAAAATAAAATTATTAAAATCTAAAATTTAAGAATCGATAGTACACTACTTGAAGTCTTGAACAGAAGTAATTGATTGCAATGGCGTTGGCGTGAGAGAAACTCAAGACTGCAGTAGTAAACTCAGTACACCTCACCAGGCTCACCTGTGTCCAACGGAGGTTTGTTTCTTCTCCCTCTTCTCACTTAAACCGAGGTTTGTTTTTGTTTTGCATAGTTTCTGAATCTGTTGCCTTTTCAATCATTGTTGATCAATCCAAATTTGCCAACCTCTTTTTGCATACTTTGGCAGCTTGATCCAAACCAAGCTCAAAACATTTTCGATTCTCGCTAAGAACTTGAGAGGTTTAGCTTCTTCTCGTTACGATTATCGCACAAAACTAGCTGTTTTGACTTGCCATTCGCCATTTGTGACCAAAAGGTGCTTTTTTTTGCCCCTTTTAGGTTCCTTTTTCTTTGAAAGGATTTGATTTCACTTCAGATTTTGTTTTTGGATGAAATCAGTACCCTTTAACTTCTTTTTCTTTACGAAGTCTGTCTTTCTATTTTTTTTTTAAGTTTCTGCTTTTCACCTCTTGCTTAGTTTTCTACTACTGTCTTGAATGAAGTGTTTTTGTTTGTTCTCTCGATTCTCTAATATGTAGTTCTTTTCATCTTCCAGAGTTCCAGTGTTCTTTAGATCTTTGTAGTAAGTTTCGTGTTTTTCTGATAAGAAAAATGTTTCCTTTTTACATTATAAAATAAAATTTTCATATTTTTATGCAGGGAGTTTTATTACTTGTGTGTCTTGTGAAATTTGTTTGGATTACTGATTATCCCTATGAATTTATGTTGTACTGCTTACTGTTGTTGGTACTTGATGGTTAATGATCAATATTAGTCTTTGTTTGTACTGTATTTTACAAGTTTCCATGACTTTGAATCTGGAAAAAGTGGGGAAAGTTGTGTGCCCTAGTCAATGGGATCCCTATTGTTTTTGTGTGCCAGTGCACAAGTCACAACCCACCTATAAACATTGTTGATGGTTTACTGCAATGCACCTTGCAATAGCTAGAAAAAAGGTAATTTGAGATTATGTGAAATATTGAGATGCTATATGACGCTGTGCATAGGAGAATCCAAACAATAAAGCTAAGATGGAAGTAAAATTTTTAGATTCTAATTTTTAAGACATGGATGTGATGTGGTTAAAGCTTCAACTCTGGTTTTCGTACCTTCTTTCGACTATCTCATAACATATCTTAGTATTTTACATGTGCCAGTTTGGGAAATAGGTGATGAGATGGATGCTTGCAAGGAGTCTTTTCGGAACCATTTGTTGATCCATGGGAAGAAAGATGGTTCAAGTCCGGTCATTAGATCATTTTTCAAAGTTATGATAAATAAGAGATTCTCAGATATCCTGGTAAGATTGGGAAATAGGTGATCCGGGCTGTTCCGGTTAGTGAATTGCATATCATGTGCTTTCTGTTCTTATAATCTGATCTAGGAGCTATCTCAAAGCGAATGTCCTTGACAACATTTATTTGGAATTGTATCAAGAATAACTAATCATCATCACACCTGTGATTGTAATGCATGTAGTATACTTATCTGGAAAGTGTTCATGAAGAGCCACTCTAGATTTTTTATTACATTCTTCTGAACTAACAATAAATATGTGGGACTGTATCATTTTTCATCTTACTTTCATGATACTGATTTTCCTTGCATCTTTATTGCCTTATCTAATGGCATTTCTTCTGCAGTTTCTACCTCCTAAATTTGCCAAAGAACTTTCATTTTCTGGCAATGAAGTACAAGTAGAGGACATAAGTGGAAGTGGACGACAATGGACCATGTCATTATGCTTTGTCGACGGCTATCTTTCTTTCGGTGAAGGATGGCATGATTTTGCAACAGACCATGGGATTGAGTTTGGTGACATTGTGATAGTCCACCACATTTTGAATGCACGCTTTGTTGTTCAAGTCTATGAAAAAAGTGGGTGTGAGAAGCTTCCGGATCCTTCCACCCCTCATAATACCATGAACAAGAGATCTGGAACTTGCAGGGCTTCCATGGATAAAGATTCGGCTATTTCTATCCATTCTGATGTGAACATGGATATCAACCAAGATAACAATGAAGGATTTCCTGAATCACAGTTGAGTGACTCAACCGATGGGATAGGAGTAACTAGGCCAATCTCTGAAGATCCATACGATAAGCAAGGTAACAATGAAGATTGTTCTGAAGCAGATTTGAGTGATTCAACCAATGGGGAAGGAGTAAAAAGGCCATTTGTTGAAGATGCATGCTGCATTGTAGACAGGGACATTGATCCTGTGCCAAAGGATTTAGGTGATTCAACAATTTCAACCAATGGGAAAGGAGTAAAAAGGCCATTTGTTGAAGATCCATGCTGCATTATAGACAGGGACATTGATCCCACGTCAAAGGATGATGTTAAAAGATGCTTCTTTGATCTGTCTGAGTTTGAAACATGCAGCACGGCCAAAACTGTTTGCAAGAATCGCAGTGTTCCGGTACAAGATGGTGGATTTTCTGATCCTGTTGAAGAAAACATATTTTCCTCGTTTGAGGAAAATATAATCGAGTATGCAGACTTTGATGCACCTATGAGGATTCCATGTGACGGTGGGAATAATGATATTTGTTCAAAAGATGGAGAGATTCCGAAGCAGGTTTTACAGGAAACCTTTCCTTCCATGTCTGCTCTAAGTGCTACTGATCATAAGATGAAGGATGCCTGTGTTTCTACACAACCATCTCAGGAAGCTCAAACAGCCACTGTTGAAGATCAAGGTCTGTTCTTCCTTTTTGTTTTAGTTTTTAATATAAATAGTTTCTTAGTTGATTTTAATGCTGAACTAAAAAACATGGTTTTTGATATTGCCAAGGAAGACGTGGTTGTGTGGATACAGTGGATGAATAATATTTTAACTGTATCTTGAAGAATTTTCTCAACAACCATTATATCTCAACATTTTCTCCTATGACATAGCTGATGTGAAAGAGTGCAAGGATTTCAATCTCAAGTGCTCTGTTGGTGAAAGAGCACAATTAGGTGGAAGCGTTAGAAGAACCAAGAATAAGCACAACAAATTCAATTCTGAGCAGTTTGGTAATGAAGTGTCACAGAACAATCTGTTTATTTGTCATCCAACAAGTCAAATCACTTAAAAAATGTACCTCTATTTTGTCGGGCATGCAGGCAGAAATGTGGGCATAGTCAAGAAAGAGGGCAAGGAGTTCAATCCTGAAGGGTTAGGTAATGAAATGTTACATAACGATATGGTTACTTTCCACCAAACAAGTCTATCACTGAAAAATGTGTATATTTTGTCTATCATACAGGCGGCAGTGTGAGAATAGCCAAGAAAGAGCCCAATGACTACAGTCCTGGCGCTTTTGGACAGTCTGGTAATGTTTTGTCAAGTGATCTGGTTATCTATGATTAAACAAGTCTATACCCGAACCCTATGCGTTTATTTGACGTGTCATACAGGTGGAAGTGTGAGGATGGGCAAGAACGTGCACAAGGAATTCAATCCTGGTCAGTTTAGTAATGAAATATCAGATCAATCTCTGGTTATTTGTGTCATTAAGTAAGTGTATCGCCTAAATATACATTCATTTCATCCATATACAGGTGTAAGTGTGAAAAAAGTCAAGAAGGAACTTAATGGATTCAATCCCAACAACTTTGGTAATGAAATATCAGAAAACAATCGGGTTAGTAGCTAATTTGGATGTTTGAAGCTAAAGACATGTTTCCAAACTTCCCCTATGTAGGAATGAATCCCAATGCAAATGAGCATATTCGAGAGAATCGAGCATCCGGTTCTCGTCCAGCTTTAAAAAGAGTCAAGGCGGAGGCTGTAGATTTCGCTGAACCCTCACCTCGGCTTCAAGTTAAATGCCTGGTCGAATCAGACAACGATCTTTTCATTGTATTTTCTCTAAAACTGCTTCTTCTATAGATTCTACTATGTAGTTTTACCATTTTCCTTGTGATTCATGGAGTGGCATATTTTGTGTGCTATTTGTTGCCATAACCGATGAACCAACATGAGATGGGTTGTCTGTAGTTTTTTCCATGCTCTTTGAGGCTGGTTTGCTTCCATTTTAGTCTATTCTGATGAACTTTCTGTGCAGGAATTGCCGGAGAACTTTTGGTCACTTGGAGACAGGGGAAGTATGGGCGTGGAAGAGAAGGTGTACCAGACGCGGATGGTGTACCTTCGAGGATCAGCTAATAGACTGTGGCCAGTTCTGTACCAGAAGCATATGGGTCTGCGGGCTCTAACTGCTGGATGGAAATCGTTTAAAGAGGCTAACGGGATTCAAGCTGGGGATGAATGTGTCTTTGCTCTCGAAAATGAATCCGAGGGCATATACCGAGTAAATAGGGTTAGAAAGTAAACCATAACTCTTAACTTCTTTGATGACTTTTGTAATCATGCATTTAGGCAAAACCATCTTGCTTCTAGTAGTGATGTAACTCGTTTGTAAATCAGTCTAGGCATCTTAAATGAAGCTTCTGTAGTATCTATTTGTTCAGCTAGTTTAAAAATGCACTTTGAATACTCACAGCTGTGTGTCTTTAGTTTAACAGTCTCTAGCCACTTGCTTACAACCAACTACATTTATTTAACATGATCATGTCATGCAACCCTAAAACTAATTGTTAAATTGGTTTTTAAATCTATGTTAGTAAATTACAGGTTAACAGTTCCAATTAGGCTGTTTTCAAATCTATTTTATAAGGTTAAATATGTTGTTTGCAGCAGAATAGTCTCTAATCCGACACTTTGGGTTAGAAAACTATTGTTTGATTGGATTAGCAATCCTATTCTCAACGCACTTTACATTTTATATTTGGAAATTCCATAATACATCATTAATATGCAATATAACTAGATATCATTAACATCAGCTAGTCAATCTAATCCCAGTTATAATACACTAGCAAGTAGCCAAAAGCTGTGCAGCATTCAACAAAGATTAGATATTTTCAGTTCACTGTGTTTAGCAGATGTTGATCACGATCAAGCATTTAACAAACCCACGAAGCCGGTCAACTGCTGATCAGCCCTATCCCGTGCATCCACAATTCCACATAAGTAACAATTCTCCAAATTTACACTAACCAACTGTCATTTAAGCTTCTTCCAAAGGCTTCAAAGGAAAGTCAACCTTGTCACTGAAATAAACATTACAGAGATCAGGAAACTTGTCTTTGTATTCCAAAACAAATCTCCTCAAGAACTCAGCATCAGTAAGAGCCATGACAGTCCAAAAGCTCAAATTAGCCTCCATCACTTTGTTCTCTTTCAGAACTCTTAAAACAGCGTTTCTTGGCAAAATCCGGTTCTCCAAACTAAGCTTTAACAGCACCGGGTGCGATGCCAAGTATGAAGGATCAAACCCAAGCTCCTTCATGAAGTAATCCAACCGGGTTCTGATCTTCGTATCAGATATCCTCAAGCAAGAAGGAAGCTTCCTTCCCAATCTCAACACATCAGATTGACTCCATCCATAGCTCTTGAAGATAGCATACTTGGACTCCAAAGTCCTCTTGCTCATGGCAGCAAGTGTATCAACTCCATACATAAACATGGCGGCCTGCCGAGGAATTCCTAGTTCCTCCTCAACCCTAACCACCACATCCTGAAGCCATTCTGGCTTTCCATAAAGCGTCTTTGGGAACCTTAACAGAAACCTCTGAATTCTCTGCTCAGAGACGCCATAGCTTCTCAAAAGCTCAATGTTTCGACGAGCGTACGTTGCCGAGTTCAATATCCAAACGCCTCTTTTGATTGCCCTAACCATGTTCTCCTCATCTGCGGCGAACACCGACCTCAACAGTTCAAGATTGGGAAGAATGGTGGCATTCAAGCTTGCTTCTATAATATGGGGATTGTTAGAGATGAACTTGACAAGATCCGACCCAGAAATCCCAATCTCCAGAAAAACAGCAAGTTTAGGCCTTAGATTCTTCTCCACGCTGCTACCAAGGATCTTAGGTACTGAGGAGACGAGCATTCTTATTTGAGTTTCATCGAACCCCATCTGTTTAAAGAAATGCGCGACTAAAAATGGGCGTCGCTTGGACTTGAAGGAACTGACCTTGGCTGATATGGCGACAGCCTCTGCTCTGGAGAAACCGAGTGAATTGACGAGAAATGCGACATAATCGGAGTTCTTGGCGGATGTAACGGGCGATGGAGGGCACTCGAGAAGAGGGCTGACGCCATGGAAGGAGGAGCAGCGAGTTTGGAGCTTGAGAAAACATGGATAAGGAGATGGGCCATAGAGATAGAGGTGGGAGGTGGTGGATGGAGATGGTGAGGAGATTTGAGGAGTTAGGGTTAGTTGATTTGAAGAGAGGGTAAGGAGTAGGTTTGCCATGGATTTGAATGGCCGATTTTGGACTTCAGTGTTGAGAGATGTAAAACAAAATTGAAACGTATGCACATACCCTAGTAATAACAGCTTACCAATTACAAAAGGAAATTTGTTGCAAGTAGTCGTTTGTGTCTGGGCCACGTACAACTCAGGTAGTCTTTCTCTTCTCCATTCTCCACAAGTCCACTATGTATTCCTCCCCAGCCGTTGAATTTCCCTCCACCTGATTAGTCATGAATTCCAGGCTAATCATGTTAAGACCAACACTGCCTCCCATTCTATGTCCCTTAATAATCAAAACCAGAACCCTAAATGTGTTACGTGCAATTCATAATGCCCAACAACAGCTCCCGCCAACTGTTCGACAAAATGCCCATGACAGATCTGACTCCATCTCCACCCCCTCCTATCTTCTCCCTCCTACCTCAGCCTACATCCACCTTCCTTTCTGCAGAAAACGCTGCCACTACTGTGATTTCCCCATCGTTGCCCTGGGATCATCTTCTCCATTCCCGCCGAATGACGATCCTCGTATGGTGGACTACATAAATCTAGTTTGCAGGGAAATTCAGGCTACCAAACGGAGTTCTGAAACCCACCCACCTCTTCAAACAGTGTTCTTTGGAGGCGGAACGCCTTCTCTGGTGCCTCCTAGGCTTGTTGCAATGGTGATGGAGGTTCTGGATTCGAAGTTCGGGGTCTGCCCGGAGGCTGAAATAAGCATGGAGATGGACCCTGGTACCTTTGCTGGTGAGAAATTGAGAGAGTTGTTGGGATTAGGTGTGAATAGAGTGTCTTTAGGGGTTCAGGCCTTTCAAGAAGAGCTGCTTAAGTCCTGTGGGAGAGCACATGGTGTAAAGGAGGTCTATGAAGCAATCGAGATTGTGAAGTCATATGGGGTTAAGAACTGGAGCTTGGATCTTATCTCTTCTCTTCCCAACCAGACACCTCAAATGTGGGATCAGAGCTTGAGACTTACCATTGATGCACAGCCAGTCCATGTTTCGGTATATGATTTGCAGGTCGAAGATGGCACAAAATTTGGTAGTCTGTAAGTGAATTCTCTTTTCACTGTAATCTACTTTTAAAATGAAAACTTGAAGCTTGAATCTCAAGATTATGTGCAGGTACAAACCGGGCGAGTCTCCCTTGCCATCCGAAACACAATCTGCAGAATTTTACAAAATGGCTTCCAAGACTCTCACAGGTGCAGGCTATGGCCACTATGAGATAAGTAGTTATGGGAAACATGGGTTTGAGTGCAAGCACAACAAGGGTTATTGGGAGAACAGATCATTTTATGGGTTTGGTCTCGGGTCTGCCAGCTACACTGGTGGATTAAGGTTTTCAAGGCCTAGAAGGATGAAAGAATACTCCGGGTATGTCCAAGACTTGGAAAATGGGAAGATAGAGCAGTTTAAGAACAGTGACGATGTTGATCAGAAGGATAGAGCCATGGATGTTTTAATGTTGTCTTTGAGAACATCAAGAGGTCTAGAAACCAAATCTTTTGGCCAAGCCTTTGGAGCTTCGGTTGTGAAATCTCTTTGTTGGGCATACTTGCCGTACGTTAAGAGTGGGCATGTTCTTTGCTTGGATGAGCAAAGGAAGGTCATAGAAGCAGATGAATTAAGCTCATTGTTAGGCAATGAAAGCAACCTAGAAAAGATCTTGGGGTTCATTCGGCTAAGTGACCCCGATGGTTTCCTGTTGTCTAACGATCTGATATCTGTGGCATTTAGGATTGTTGCTCCCTGAAATAATGTTTCTCCTCAATTGGTATTATTGCATTCATGATCAACTGTGGATCGACTATTTTGTAAACATGTATACATGTTAGTTTTGTTTGAAAGGTTCTCAAAATTCAGCTACACCAGCTCGGGAAAAAAGAATGACAAAAAAGCAAAAACATATATGCAAAGGAGGCTTCTGTTTGTCCACTGATTCTTATAAGCCCAAAATACACATGACTATCATTAGTATACAGGCTACTATCTGTCATGCTTCCTTTCCAAAAGCCCAGGAAGAAGCAGCTGACTTCCGTGGAAGTCCAGAAACAGTTGTCACTTCAAGTACCTGCTTCTTTGTGATATGTGTAACCTGGTGGCGTACTGAGAGCCCCTGCCTAACACAAAGGGCCAATGGTACAGACGTCAATTGTCGTGGTCATCCCTGATAATTATCCTTTTCATTACTTTCATAGTTCATATGTAAGCAGATCAACTATTATTGCCAATGTCAATTTAGCATGAATAACTGTAGAATTACCTGTTATGATGGTTTTTCTTTCCGTTGCAACTTTACTATTCGCCTGAGCTTCTGGGTGTCGTTCCTAATCTCACTGAGAAACCAAGAAAAATGATTTTCTATCTTCATTTGTTGGAATAATAATCTTAATCAAAGAGGAGAACAGGGCAAATAGGGGATTACCTATTGTGTAAACAAACAATTAGATAGAATAGCGGAAGAAGCATCAATGTCAGTATTGAGAGGGCTAAGTATAACACACTGGGATGTTTCTGCACTTGCAAGTTCGGTATTAACCAATAAGGTAAGAGAAGCTGTTGATCATTTTTGTAAGCCAACTAAGCAGAACTTAAATCTCAGACTGACATCTAATATGGTTAAAAATGGATGAAATCTTCAGAAGATCTTTTCTGTTTTTAAGTTGAGAAGCAATGCTTACCCGTCCACCTCTTTGAAACGGTTTGCTTCCCCCAGAACATGTATGAGCATCACAGAATTGGTGCATAAACAACTCTAATCATCGAAATTTAGCCAGGAAAACAAATTAGAAGCAATACAAAATAGATTAGAAAAATAGAACAATCAAATCATTAGTTAATCCAATTAAACATCAAAAAGAACCAATCATTCATGCCCACTAAAACCTATACCCTATGCCAAAACACCAACACGGAAGGGCCTTTCCGGATAGATTTATAACATACTTCTGGCTGCCTTGTGGAATACCTACTTCCACTGTTTTTTTTCAATTTCGAAGGAAAAGATACATTGATCCCTAGAACTATATGTAAAACCTACTTAAACAACTTCAGATTAGGCTAGAATAGTCTAGAACTTTGGCTCTCTCTATGTCATTATCCCGAATATCCATTTTGCATTAGGCTTGTTGCCTTTGGGCTCTTAGGAGGGTTGGGTTACTTTGAGATTGGCTCATGTGGAGTTGCTCCATTTTGTGGCCCTCTGAGAATTATATCTCAGCTTGATTATCATACTGTGGTTGTGTTTCTTTTATCCAAATTGTGTGAATATGTCAGTCAACTAAGTGGCCCACAGAGAATTATATCTTGGTATATAATTGACATTATTAACCTCAGTTTTTCAGCATCAACCCAAACAGAGGCAAACCACAAAACTACCAAGATATGAGATAGCCAGACAGGTGCAGTGAATTGATTTTCGAAACATTGTACCATGAAGACGGCTTGCTGATGGTCCTCTGTTGACAGGAAAGCAGTTGTGAGCAAGGCTCTGCGCATAATAACATACTAATTATATAAGTGTCTACTAAAACGTGAAATGATAATAATACAATCACGAAAGGCAACCTCACACGTGTGCCGATTTCTCACAGCAGCTGCAGCATTGCACTTGCTTCTAGGTGATTTTGACTTCACAACATAATCACAATGCAAAGCCCCACATAGATCTGCCAAACACTTGCCTTGACTCTGCATTCACAAGCACTATCAGACAAGAACTCCATAACTAGATCATATCGTCCTAATGTATTGATTTCGTTACGCTTACACATATCCACTATGTCATGATATTAGTATAGAAGGACGTGCTGTTAGGGAAATTGGTTATGCTGTGAGGAGATGTTTGGGTGACTGACAGAGACGAGAGTTTATTAAATCACTGGCAGTGTTGAGTAATATAATAGCAGAATAAATGACGTGTGTAGCTTTCTAGCAAATTATCCATCATCTATCTTGTAATTTTGGCATTGTGCCTCAGGACTAGTACAGGTTTCCTGAAAAGTTAGGAGAGTCAACTCCAGTGGATTCATCCTCCTCTGACTCTGGTTATCTCTTGAGTGTGTTCTCTTGTTTGTATTCCTGGTGTTTTGTGATTAATTTGTGTCCCAATTTGGTCTCAAACACGAGCATATGCATATTGATACCATTTTTCACAATTCCCTCTTGGAAATAGATGCCAGTTATGCATTTTTGGCAGAATATTGTTTCGATGATGTCATGGATGCACAAATTCATTCATACATGTTGACAGATGTATAATGTCATAACATGCAGGTTAAAAACCAATAAATTGATCAAAGATGTTGCACTTACAATGTTTAGAAGATTGTAATGTCTATTTTCAAGGTGCTGGTCAAGGAATTTCTCAGATACAAAGCTTTTCTTGCAATATCCACAGCGCCATTCATTCACATCGAAATTAACCTTGTTCTCCTCTTGATCTCTAAAAAGATCATTGTCTGGATGAAGCCTACAGCTCCCCGGAATATCATATTTTTCACGTTCCACATATGGCATCAAAAACTGCAATATCATTTGTAGCCCTGTTAACCTACAAGTTAAATGTGAAGAGAAAAGCTGACCTACTAAAAGTTAAAACACCATTTTAAACACATACCTCCTCAATGATGTTCCATGCTGCTCTACTCCTTTCCCTAGAACAGTGTACTTCATGTCTACGACCTTGCCCTTGCTCAAAAACCCTGCACACTTGACCAATCTAAGCTAGCTACCGACTACACTATGACTTAACCAGAGAAAACTACACCAGATAGCATTAATCACCAAAATAAACTCCTAATAACCACACGCTGTTTTTCTTCATAGTTAGTGAGGATTGTTACCTGGCACCAGAATCATCATTGTCCTGGCACAATAACAGCAAGAAGTCAATAGATCCGTCAATAAGTCATAGAAATGCATACAATTAAGTTCAACGCCAGTCTAGAATCGAATTATACAAAAATCAATCCAAGAAATAAGATAATAAAGACCTCAACATAGGAAATTTCTAAATTCCAATCAAACCTACTCAGCCATCCCCAAACAGCCATAAATTTGGAAAACCTAATCCTCGTTGATCCTCGAAAATTCTTCGTCAGCCGAATACAAGTCAAATTTACTCGCAAAGAGGGAGAGATCTGAATGAGGTGATAAATACTGACCTGGCTGTTATGTGTGAGAGTTTCGGCTGTGGAGAATGAGGAAATAGCTTGGAAAACAATGGCTGTCGCGAAGAGGAAATTGGTGAGGGAACCTGAAACCCAGCCCATCTCAACAACAATCCAAGAAGAAAATAGGAACCGTTCTTCCTTTACTTCTCTGCGTTTGAGCGCTTTTCTCTTCTCTTACTTTATTCAGATTTTTTTTTGAAGGGAATTTGTATTATATTATTGTAGATCCACGTAGGGCACGTACGGTAACTCAAGATTTACGGGGATAAAGTTGAGATTGAAGTTGAAAAAAAAAATAATAAAAATAAAAATAAATAGGTGTTCCGTTAGAAAGTGAGAGAAAATTATTGTGGCTAAATTTACTAAAATTGACATGTATTATATTCAGGTCCGTTTGGTTTTAACTCCGGAATTAGAAACGGAATGAAAACGAATCTAATCTATATGTATACCATTGTTCATGGAAGTTTATGAAATCATTCCTTGTGGTTTGATGGAATTTGATATCCTATAGGGTAATAAAATGTGGGAAACCAAGTGCATTTTGCATCAATCCACAGATGATTGGACTAAATTCGTTTCCATTCCGTTTCCGTTTTCGGAGTTGGAACCAAACGGCCCTCATGTGTTTTTTCAACTTGTTATCATGTACAATGAAATAGTAGAACCGCTAAAAGCCTAAAGCCCTTCCTATTTATCACTAACAATAAGCACAAACTAACAGCACAAAGCTTCAGACGATCAAAAAGCAATTAAGATGTTATTATACTGGATAAGCTTCAATTAACAATCTCAGCTTCCATTGCTTGTGAAGCTCTTCTGCAGTGGATGGTAGCAACTGAGAATAGTGAAACTCTATCTGAAGCCGTTGGTGATTGAGACCGACGAAACCAGGCCTTTCTTAAGATTTGCGAGCAGTTCACTAATCGGTATTGAAGCCAATAAGCTTTTTATGTACTCCTTGCATGACTCTTTGCCTTAATATACCAACAACTCGTCTTTTCCGTTATCCCTAGCTAGCTCATCGGTTTTAGCAGGGTCCTCTTCGCCTTGAGTTGCTGGTGAAGAACTTGGGAGTTTAAAGATTTTTGTATCTGATGGAATTTATGTGTGCATTGGCATCCAAACAACATTCCTGCTAAAATGCATTATCGTTCATGGAACTCGCTTTATAAACCTTGCATTACACATCCAAACAATGGGTTAGTTCACATCTAGTAGAAAGTTAGGAGAAATATGATCTGCATCTTCAAACCACTTTGATAACTCAAGATGAATATTGTTTTAGCATATTTTTGCAGGAACGATGGAAGACATTACAAAATGCAGTTAAGACTAACAAATATTGTTTATATATATGTAAATATTCTTGCTTGTTTGTTACATGATTTTTGTATGTGATTAGATCTTCAAACAGCTACGAGAAAGAAGAAGATCTTCAAAACCGTGAGAAGATAACGTGAAGATATTCAACAACCAAGATTATGCAGAAGAGTTTGTTGAAGATATCGTTCGAAATAGCTAGAGTGGATTTGAACGTTCAACAACCAATATTCTGTAGAAAATCGTGGAGAGGTTCAAACGATCAAGAGGATCAAGCCTCCACAAAAGCTTATAAAAGAATCCAGTCGTAGTGAAGAAAGAGCAGCGCTTACACATAAATCATTCCATCTTTCATCATCTACATCGTTTATCTTGTTCTCATTGTGATCCTTGTTTCTATTCTGTTGAGAGAGCTAGATAAACACAAGAGCGATAACATATCTTAAGAGTGTTATACTCAATGTTACTCTACGAAGTGATCACTAGGCTATTGTTCGCTAGATATGAGTTGACTAGATAGTAGCGGCGAGGCTACAAGTGTGAGAAGAAGGAAAGTTCTTCTAGGTTGTATCTAGGGCTCTAAAGAAGTGATATAATAGATAGTTAAATCCTAGGGTCGGGAACCCTAAGTGGAGACGTAGGCGTTAGACCCGAACTTCTCAAACATATCACGTGTTGATCTTGATTTGATTTTCGCACTTTATTTGTTTATTTGAAATTGTGACTAAAACATATCACGTGTTGATCTTGATTTGATTTTCGCACTTTATTTGTTTATTTGAAATTGTGACTAAAACATTACAGGTTCAAGTCTAGACTTTGAGAGATTCACTTCAAGGCCTTGAGATACATTTAACGTCATGGGTTTCAAAGGTCGATATTCATGCCTTGAGATTCATTTCAAGCCTTGACATTGCGATTGCAAAAAGTTTTCATACTCTATTCAACCCCTTCTAGAGTATCTTTATCCTTAATTTATCCCCTACTACGTTCTTCACACTTTAACGCAATCCCAGTCGATTTAGCAATAATGTTTACAACTAAACATGTATTACACAAGGTTAATGATGTAACTTGTCATTGTTGTAACTAAAACTGGAGTATATACCCATTACATTGCATCTTAGTTTAGTAGATATCAACAACCAAGGAGAAAACAAATTGGCTTACCATGGCTTGTGATATAATCAAACGACTCAAGAGCTTCACCTGTTGAACGGAATGTTAGGCGACAATACATGTACCAAATGATTATCAACCATCTACAAAATTTTGTTGTGAATGATCTTGGTTTTAATCCTAAAGCGTTTAATATGAGAACCTAATATGAGAATGGGTTACTATCACGTCACCGAAAGTAGTATAAGAACTGGATTAGACTAATACGGGGAAGAAGACTGATGGATCAGTGGCATGAATAACAAAATCCATTGATCCACTGCCATGTTCCCCGGGAAAAAATGTAATTCACTTGTGGTTGGAGTCATCTACCAACACGATGGGCCATTTCAAAGATGAATTCATAGAATCATATATGTAATTAGGAATGGTAAATTGTGAATATACACAATCAGCTTATCAAGGAACTTCATTCAATCAACACAAATAGAAGTTCTTGTATTAAAAATTGGCATAAATCCCTCTTCCAAAGACAGAATACAACAAAAGATAGGAAATTAATCAAATCAACGTTTAAACAACTAGTTACATTAGAATTGATGAGAAAAATCAAAGCAACATCTAAACAACTAATGAGTATCAAATGTAACACTTTTTATACCTTAGATTCATGCATTTCACCCCTTTTTTAATCTCTCGTACATTTCTATTTGTATATAAAGTGTTCACTTTCGGTGTGTACTTCGGTTTGTTTTGTGTTTCAGGCATTCACAGTTATTTATGGAGCATAATGGTATGCATATATTATAGCTCGAGGATTCAGTCTTCCATGGAATCGGAGAATACATGGAAGCACCAAGATCGACTGGAGATTGACGAAGCCAGGTAGAAACCATTGGAGTTGGATGCCATTTTATATCGACCTCTAAAAGATTCCCAATTTCGACCATCTTCCCTTTGGATTTGGACAATCATGTCAACCGTAAAGTTGTAGATCTTCGAAAAACCTTCAAAAGTAGTACTCATGGGTCACGTAGTTCCAAATAGAGCAGTGGGAAAGTCAATTTTACTGAACTGTCGAAGAAGTTGTCAAACAACCACCCTTATGCTCAGCCTTACGGTCACTTACGGCCATGCTACGGCCTTATGGTGCACGTAAGATGGTCGTGTCACTTGCCGTTGTAAAGGAAATTAAATCTTTTTTATTGCAATATTTTAAGGCTATATTTTGTGTAACCCTATGCTCCGAGATTTTCCGCTATAAATTGATATGTCAGCCTTTAGGGTTAGAGAGACTCTTAGAGACCATCCATTGCCACTGCCACCATGAAGATCTAAACCCTATCCGTCAAGTAGTTGTTTACTTTGCTTTGAAGTTTCGCCTTACTAGAACCAAACAATTGTGAGTTTATGTCTTTCTTGATTCTATATATTGTCTTTGTTTTATATATGGTCACGTCTGATTAAGTTTCCTCCTGATCTAAGTATTGAATGATACTTATAATGGTTTAATTTATTGTTTACATATATATTTATAAATTGAGATTGTGAAATTCTTCTTTTCAAAGTGTTTCATTCATACCTTTTATTTACCTTCGAAAGAAGTAGTGTTTATAACTGATTTAGATTAAACAACTAAAGAGCCACAAGCGAAAGAGGTTTTTTATTGGATTTATTGAAAAGAGCTTGGTTTAGAGAGTAAGCATGTCCACGAGTCGAGGGTCCGGGAAGAGTGACCCAGACCCGGACCCGTGTAAAAGGCCAACCCGTCGGATCACGGGTTGACCCGTGTAAAAGAGCTTGATTTTTTTATTGAATTTATATATGGTCACGGGTCACGGGTCACGGGTCGAGGGTCTGATTAACAAGGTCTTTGTTTGTCTATGTCATAAGCTATTTTAGATTGGTTACTTGCAACTATCATATATTAATGTTATATATATAACAATAATATATGATAGTTGCAAGTAACCAATCTAAAAAAATTCAGTAGGCCGTTCTAGACAGACATCATGAAAACTACCATACATTATAAAAATATTGTGATAGCGGCATCAAGATGGTCCGTGTTGTTGTGTTACGAACTCTATACTGTTGGTTATGGGACCATAAAAAAAGAGGTATTATATTTGCACCCCTTATTAGTCAAAATCATTCACTTTAGTGATTGCAATGATTACCCTTATTATCATTCACTTTGGTGATTGCAATGACCCTTATTCTCTTAAGGGTAAACATACGGGTGAAGGTAAACTTAAGGCACTTTGTGTCCATTTACAGCAAACAATAAATATGTATATTAATCTAATACTCTTATGTAATCTAATCTAATAACTGTTAGTTTAGTTATACCTAAAAAAAATATTTAGGTTTAGAAAATATATAAAGGTACGTATAAATAATTAAGGTCTAATGTAACTATATAAATAATGTAACGTAAAATAAATCAATAAGTTGGGTTAAGTTTATTCCATATCAATTGAATTTATTTTTGGGCAATTTTGGTAACTAGGCATTTTTGAAAAACTATAGTAGTAACTAGACTTTTTAATGTTTCAATTAAGTAAATATAACTCAACCTTTTGTATTTATTTTCAAACTCTACACACTCTTCTCTCAAGGGGTACATTTACTAAACACAAAACTAGAAAAAGCCTAGTAAACCAAATTGTTTCTTTATTTTTTGAGACATGTCTCGTCAGTATTAGTCGTAGTGAGTATTATATATCTTCTCAAACTATAACATTATCCAAGTTATAGTACCTTGAAGATCCAATTTTGAATCCGACAATATCCACTAATGATGATCCGAGTCCAATCCGAAAATATTTTTTGGATCATTGGATCGAATACGGATAGAAGTTTTAGGAATAAATTTGGATCGCAATTCCATTATCCATGATTGATTGGCACAATATATTTGCAAATTCGACATTTAAGCAAAAAAATATGGTCATTACTTTTAGCTTAATAAAGTGAAATTAAAATTTGTAAATATTAAACAAAATCATATATTTTCTTTAACCGTCCCCTAATTTCGCATCAGAAGTGCGGAATTAGTATTCAATTAATTTCGCATTTAGAGTGTGAAAGCAAAATCGGGTTTAACTAATTATGCACTAGGGTACGAAAGCAAAATTGAGTTTAATTCATCCCGCACTTGGGGTGCGAAGCAAAATTGGTTTAACTAATTCCGCGATTGTGGTCCAAAAGCAAAATTGAGTTTAATTCATTCCGCACTTGAGGTGCGAAAGCGGAATTAGGTTTAATTAATTCCGTACTTGGTGTCCGAAAATGAAAATTGATTCTAATCAATTCCGCACTTGGATCTCGAAATCGAAAATGATCTAATTTGATTCCGCACCCGAAGTGCGGAATTGAGTAATTTTCAAAATAAAATATGTGTATACATCTAAGATGTCCTTAAACTATTAAACTATTATTAATGAACGATGTTCAGAAATGTAATTTATTAGTTTTTTTTGATAATTTGGTGCAGTGTTAACACATTAAATGTACATTAGCTGCCTCTTGATCATATTATTGTGATACATTCATCGAAGCATTTCTACTTTTAGTCTGCAATAGAAGAAAACAATTGTTACTTTTCTACTTTTAGGTTACAATAGACGAGAACAATTGTTATTTTTTACCAGAAAAACATTAATGAGAACGGATATATATAATGCGTTTATTAAAACAACAAATATGTGCTCATACAAATATACTTGTGCATTGAGCTCGTGAGTCTATACTCTATAGACGTGACTTTTAAATATGAAACAAAGATTCACTTTTTACATTTGAATGATGTGCTATTAATTCGTGTTCCATGGTAATAGATATTATTTAAAATCGTACGTGCACACAATTATATAGTATTGCTCGACTACATGATGGTTCCATTAGAATCGTGTAAGGGTTAGGTAGATGCACGTTTACATTATCCGTGCATCGAATTCGTGTTTAATTCATATAACAACTCTATTGGATATCGACTTACCTAGTTGTTAGAGTTGTTAGTCGAGTCGAACATTGGTATATGTGTGTTCATTTGCTCATGTTTTGCTCGTTTATACTCAAGTTCGAACCCGACTTACCTAAATTAAATTGAGCTTAAGACTTGTGTTTATACTTGCCTTATATTATTCAGTGAACGAGCCGATGTTAAACATTTCAACTCATATAACAACCCTATAAAGGATCGACACATATAGTCGTTAGAGATGATGGCCTAAACGAGCCAAATAGTAAAAAATTTTTTTAGAGAAATAGGGTTTTTGTTTGTTAGTTTTTTTTTGTATGCCCCTCTAATTTTTAACAATATTTTTTTTTATCGCAATTACTCTATTATGAATATATTTACTATATGAGATTATGTTATAGATCTACTTAATAGAACAATATTGCTAAAATGCCTAATTAGTAATATTATCCAAATAATAATATGTATATGTATTGTATGTTCATTCAACTCAAAACTAAATTTTAATCAAACTTATAAATATATTTATTAGAGTTCTGCAAACAATATACAAACACATATTTAATATCAGTGGTGCATTAAAAGAAATTAATGAAAAAAGAGCGATTTTAAATATACGGCGCGAGATTTACTAATGTATAAATCATATTGTATTCAGAATTCTAATGCACGATCGCAATGCTTGTCAACAATACAAAAATAAATTTTATGTTGTTGGTGCGCACTACGATTATGCGTCGTCAAATTTTATTTGGGGATCTAAAAAATACAAAGAAAACTCAACTCAACGTGCATTGTGGTTGCGCGTCAGGGTTGCGCACAATCGCGATACACATCAACTGTGCATTTCTTAACTTGACATCATGTATTTGACAGTTCAGTAAAAAATACACAATGTTTGGTTGATGACACACGAAATAAGAGGCGAGTAATGATAGTCACCCAATGAATGAAAAAATCACGTTTAGAAACCTTCGTTAACAACGTGATAACATTGTACCTTCAACATCCATATAAAAATATATTATTTTTTCCTTAAAAAGTGGCACGACATATTTCCAATAATAAATAACAATTAATTTGATCATTCATAATAATTAATATTAATTATTAGTAATTATTAGTTATTAATAATAATTATAATAATATCTAATACTAACTAATAATAAAATTAAGAAAAAAATGAAAGCATTGGTTTTGCGGTAAGTTTTCTCATGATTCAAACTTGTAATCATCCCCAATTTTAATGGTTTGGATGTGATGTGATGTGACAATATTTCTTTAATTTGGGGTGCAAATAATTCCCCCCTAAAAGAATTCAGTAGGCCGTTCTATTAAAAACAAAAATGTAATATAGAGAATCTAAATGAAGGTCTTAAAGTAAAATTCGAATATTTCGTTACATAAGGTGATACTAGTAGGGTGGTCCATCACTTAATGATCCCACCGTTATTTATCAACTTTCCGTTTGGGGTTAGTCGGACTTAAAGCTCCTCCACCCACATGATTCCTGCTCCAATTTCTAAAAAACGTACTTATTTTGAGTTTAATTTATCTTTTTATATTCAGCAAGTCTAATAAGATATAAAATATCTTGCAGAATAAGGCTGAAAAAAAATATCTCTGTAGGTATTGCTCCTAAATCGAAGTCTGTACTTTTAGTCAACTTGTGCTTGATATTTGGGGTGAGCAAAAATATCCGATCCGACCAATTCGATCCGCTAATCCGAAAATTCGAATTTGAATATATCCGGCAATTGACGATCTGAGTCCGATCCGATCCGATCCGGGCATATTTTCGGATCATCGGCTATGGATCGGACTTTAGAGGAAAAAAAATCGGATCAGATATATCCGACTAGTCTAAAAATAAATGCCCGGATCGGATATCCGGGTACCGTCGGATCGGATTCGGATCAGACTTTTTAAAGTTTCTCAGATCGGATATCTAGAAATGTTCACCGCTACTTGATACTGTGTCAATCTATCTTGTATATCCAGCGGATCTAATACATGAAAAACATGCACGTCAAAGTGAGCATACACATAAGCATGTTCACGGGACACGGGTAAGGGTCGAGGTGATCCTTACCCGTGGCCCGGCAAGTCGACCCGCCACCGGTAAATTTTTGGGAAAAAAAAAAAAGAAAAGATCCAACGGCTATATTAGCCGTTGGCGGGTCGACCCGGCAGATCATGCCTTTTCTTCTTTTTTTTTTTTAAAAAAAAATCAGGTTTTAAAGCAAAATGGCGAACCCGCCGGGTCTGACACGTGACCCGGCGGGTTGGCCTTTTGCACGGGTCCGGATTCAGGTCACCATTCCCGGACCCTCGACCCGACGGGTCCGACCCGTGAACATGCTTACCTACACACAAACCTTCAAAGTTCCATCCTAAAACCAATTCACTATAGAAAAAATAACCCTAAAATTTATATGTTAGATTCTCATACTACCATATTATCGATGTGAGACATTTCACACTCAACACATAGTGATTTGCTTTTATTGAGATCATTTCAAGAGTTTATATATTTTTAAAATCTAATAAATTAAGTTTAATTAGATAGAAAATTCACCTAAATGATCATACGTTTAGTCTATATATTTATATTAAAGCAAAATTTTTTATTACTGCGTGTCATTTCTCAAGCATTATCATTTTATAATTTATTAATTAATAAATAAATACAAATCATTAATATAGACAATACTTCTATATATAATCATACCACTTGTTTTAAGACATATAATCAAGTATTTTTTGAAAAATATTTCCCATTTATTTATAAAATAATTAGATTATTTTATATTCTAACTTTAATATTTAAATATATAGTATTTATATCAATTAGTAACTACTCACCGACTTAATAAATGCATAAATTACTACCTCTTGTCGTCAAATGTACTCGTACAAACAAAATATTTTCTGATTTTACTACATAATCATTTAGTATAAGATTTAAACAATAATAATGATATTTCATAAGAAAGGTCTCCCTACTTCGCAGCAACTTGTCGCGCAAAAAAATGTTTCAGAAAAATAGGTAAAACTCTGTGGTCGAAAAAATGGGAAAATGAATTCGACTAATCAAGTGACTTCTAGTATATTGTCTGCCTCCATTCAAAAAAAAAAAAAAAGAAAGAAAAGTATACTCTCTTCAAGTCATTTTCTGCTTACTACGTCACAAGAACTCATCATTCACGTTCGAGATCAGTCAATAACTCAATCGACGGCTGTGATTGTTCAAAACACGCATGGCGCATTCTACAAACAAGGATCCACCACAATAGTGTGCACCGCCGAGACAGCGGATACTACCCTCTTTAAAGGCCTCGCTGGCTCTTCACGCAATCAATCGGCCATCCAATATTTTTCCAACACCCCTATACTCCACTCCCTATTTAAGCCTTTTATTTCCCACTAGCCGTCTCCATTCACAAGCTCGCTCCTCTAGAATCTTCTAAATCTCAACTGTGCTCACTTCTCTCGAACTCTATGGGTAATCTGAATTTCCTTATGTCTTCTTTCTTGTTCTAGTTGATGATTTCATGGCTAATTCCATTTGTAACGACGTTCTGATTTTGCTTCTTTTTATCTTTCTGCTTCCCTGTCGTTTGGTGTTTTACAGCAAAGATCAAGATCGGAATCAACGGTAACTACTATTTTTTTTTTCACCAACTCGTCGTTTCTGTTTCGATCTGGTCGATTTATGCAAAATTGACTTGCCGTGGTAGATCTGAAGTGAACTCGTTGTTCTTGTTCAGGTTTCGGAAGAATCGGCCGTTTGGTCGCTAGAGTGATTCTTTCGAGAGATGATGTTGAGCTTGTTGCTGTCAACGATCCTTTCATCTCCACCGAGTACATGGTAATTCCGATCTTCTGTTTTTTAAAATTTGCTTCAGATCCATGTTTGGACTTGCTACAGGTGATGTGACGGATGCGATTTTGTTTGTTTGCTTGTTGCTGCTGCTCATTGGATCCTACCTTGTTTGTACAGACATACATGTTCAAGTATGACAGTGTTCACGGCCAGTGGAAGCACCATGATGTCAAGGTCCATGACGAGAAGACTCTTCTCTTCGGTGAGAAGACAGTGACTGTTTTCGGAAACAGGTGAGTCGATCCTCACATAGTCATTTGTGAAATAGATCTGAAATTGATATTCGTTGCTCTGTTGATAGATGACATAAAAGTCATTCATAAATGCACGTGAACTTCTGCTTATGATGTATTTGTTTCCTATTCTTAGGAACCCAGAGGAGATCCCATGGGGTTCTACTGGTGCTGACTTCGTTGTTGAGTCTACTGGAGTTTTCACCGACAAGGACAAGGCTGCTGCTCACTTGAAGGTTCGTAGTGATTGCTGCAGTTTGCATTTTCTGTTTTGTTTCTATGATTGTGATTGGCATGCTTGCATGATAATTTGGGATTATGTATTACCATATTTATGGCTATATACCTATCTCATTGGTCACCTTTAAATTAGATTGGTCATCAGTAATTGGGTATATATGGATCAAGTAATTTGTTTATGTAGCAGCACTGTTAAAAGTCCTTGCTTGTTATCCTGAT
Organism: Fagopyrum esculentum; assembly: GCA_033239045.1. NCBI lineage: Eukaryota > Viridiplantae > Streptophyta > Magnoliopsida > Caryophyllales > Polygonaceae > Fagopyrum > Fagopyrum esculentum. The sequence continues at coordinate 5,932,393 of BSUD01000006.1, read as the reverse complement.
TTGAGCACCTGTTGTACTACTTCGTAATTCCAATGTATGGGATAACCTCTTGTTGTGTGGTGTTGTAACCATTGATGTCTGGAATTGTTCTTAAAATTGTATTACAGGCCCGTAGACTAGATGATGCAACTCTACATGCTTGCTTAGTTTCAGTCGCTTCTTAATTTGCTCTTCTTTTTTTTAAAACTTATTATAACTTCATAGTTATACCTCATCACAAGCTGTATTTTGCTTTTGATGTCATCTCAATTTCATCTTGCAATTTTGTTGCACCCTGCCTACCAAAATTATCAGTATATGCTTTTATAGCGCCCATTGTGTTGCCTATGACATTGTGAGTTTTGACATGAAATGGCTATCTGTATGCTTTTGACATTTTAGGGTGGTGCTAAGAAGGTTGTCATCTCTGCACCTAGCAAGGATGCTCCTATGTTTGTTGTTGGTGTTAATGAGCACGAGTACAAGCCAGAGCTTGACATCGTCTCTAATGCCAGTTGCACAACCAACTGTCTTGCTCCCTTGGCCAAGGTATAGTATACCTAATGCTTAATGTATGCGAGTTGTTTTGATGACCAAATATGTATGGTTGGTATATTCTAATCTTACTTTTGTATTTAAAATCATAGGTTATTAATGACAACTTTGGCATCGTTGAGGGCCTAATGACCACAGTTCACTCCATCACTGGTATGCTTATAATTGAAGGCTTATGCCATTATAGTCCTGTACAAAACCAAAATATTACTGCAAGTATGCCGGGAATATGTTTTGATGTTGATATCTTCTATTTCTCTTTTATAGCCACACAAAAGACCGTAGATGGTCCATCAATGAAGGACTGGAGAGGTGGAAGGGCTGCTTCATTCAATATTATTCCCAGCAGCACTGGCGCTGCTAAGGTCTTATTTTGTTCCCTGTGATTGTACTTGGGTGGTCAATGACAATTTGTAAAAAGCTTGATGTCACAATTCTCATCTTTCTTTGTGGTGTGATATGAATCAGGCTGTTGGCAAGGTGCTACCATCTTTGAATGGAAAGTTGACTGGAATGTCATTCCGTGTCCCAACCGTTGATGTTTCCGTTGTTGACCTCACTGTCAGAATCGAAAAGCCAGCCTCCTATGAGGACATCAAGAGTGCTATCAAGTAAGTAAAGTTACTCCAGTTGATCTAGCTTGAAGTTATGTAGTGCCATAGTTATTCAGTGGTTGTGCCTTGTACTTCTACTGAGATTAGAAGTAATTTTCTAAATCTGATTCGTGTTTGTCCGGTCTTGCAGGGAAGCATCCGAGGGCAAGTTGAAGGGAATTTTGGGTTACACCGATGAGGATCTTGTTTCTACCGACTTTGTGGGTGACAACAGGTAACTCTTCTATTTAAATTAAAAAAGAAGTTAGAAACCAATCAAACCTTTTCCCTTTCTTTCATTTGTTTGTTGGTTGGCATATCCTGATTAAATTGGATATGTGATGGCAGATCAAGCATCTTTGATGCTAAGGCTGGTATTGCTTTGAATGATAATTTTGTGAAGCTCGTCTCCTGGTATGACAATGAGATGGGTTACAGGTAATCCCTCTTGCTTCAGTCAACCCTTTTGGTGTTTGCCCTTATAACTTATAAGTATGCCTTGCTATTGTTGAGGTTTTGTTTAATTAATGAGAAAATTGCTTGTCATATATGTGCAGCACCCGTGTTGTTGACTTGATTGTGCACATGGCCAAGAGCGCATAAACAACTCAAGCCAGATGAAGTATTACAGTTCCTTTTGACTTTAATTTTGAGTAGCGAGGCTCTGTGGTAACTGGAAAAATAAGAAACAGAGATGTTATAGTGATTTGGTTTGTCTCTCCTCTGTTGTACTAGCCTGCGGGTTTGTTTTCCTGGACTTGTGAATCTTCTAGCGTCTTATCCCAGAGAGATCTGGCAAAGGGAATTTGTACTTTAGTCGTAAATATTCGGGTAAATTATGATTTCCCCTTTGGTTATGCGTTGCAACCCCTGAGTTTCTTTTTATTTCTTCTCTATGTCAGCAACTTTGCGGACTGTTTCGGAAAATTGTCCCACAAAGTAGCACAAGGAAACTCGAGCTGATAATAAATGCTCTATACATCTCCCAAAAAAATCCAACGCCGTTCACGGGAGCTGTTGGGCAACTTAATTTTTGTTTTTAGGAAAAAGAATATATTAAAAGAACTTCGAGCATAAGGAGGAACACCAAATGAAGCTCTAGGCAAAACAAGGAGAAACACCGAGAATGAGTTTGTAGAAGCAATGCAGAGTTATGTTTAGACTGTGTTAGGAACTAGAGGTTGTTAGAATTGCCACTAACAATTGTTTGTGTTGATATTGGATCAGGATGAATTTTAATTCATAAAATCATGCTAAAGAATTCATATAAGGAACAAAAATTATATGAACATCCGCAATTTAAACTATGTTCGAGTATCAAGTGATTTCAAATTATTCATATATATATATATATATATATATATATATAATATTAACCTATTGTTCAAAATAATATTAATACGGGCCCTTTCTCCTTGAGCCTACGAGACAAAACTCATGAACATGAGTGATTGTTCAAAGGGTTGACACTAACAAGAGTATAGCATAGGTGATGTTTGGCCAGAAATGTAACTCCTAGAACTATCCTAGATAGCTTTCACAAAACTGCGGCCAAATTGTAATTCTGAATCAATATGTTTGGCTTTCAGCTAGCTTCTCCTTGCAGTCTACAGCCTAGAAGGAACAGCCTTGTTGACAAGTTCTCGCCTCAGGATCTTCCCTGCAGGTGATCTTGGGATAGAGTCAATGAACGATACTCGCCGAACCTTTTTATATGGAGCCACCTGAAATAAGACACATTGAGTCAAACCATGCACCCAAATATCTTCAGTAATAGTCATAGCTAAAAAAATGCTTGATGATTTCGAGTTCAGCAAGAACGGTGTGGGCATTGGGTCCTGGGAAGAACGGACTTGCCTGTTTGGCGACATAATCCATGATTTCGGTGCCTGTGACAGAACTTCCCTGTTGTCTCACTATAAAAGCCATTGGAATTTGTCCGGCCTCCTCATCTGGATACCTGCATTTGCATTTTACAAGAGCGCAATCTCAGTATCATACACCTTCCTTTAGAAATGGTGTTGCAAGAGTACTTACCGATTGTTATCAAGAAAGTAATATTAATGGTAACTAAATGTGACATGTTTATACCGTTACCAGCTTTGAGTGACTTATGAAAATAAACTTTATTTCTTGCATAGAAATTCTACTTTGTTGAAGCTAGGAACAGAGTTTATCACAAATTGAAGGTGTGAAAGGAAACTTACGGGACAACAGCAGCATCTGCGACTTGTGGATGTGACAACAGCACATTTTCTAACTCAACTGGTGGCACCTGCACATACAAGTCACCATTAGATGATCTGATCAGTTAGCTCAATCCAGTAGGAACAGCAATAACCAAATCTCCTCACCTGATATCCCTTGTATTTAATCAACTCCTTCAACCTGTCCACTATGTACAGGAATCCTTCAGAATCAAAATAACAGATGTCTCCAGTCTTTAACCATCCTTCAGAAAACGTTGCTTTTGTTGATTCCTCGTCTCCAAAGTAACCTGCATATTTAACCGGATACTTCCCTCCATCAGATGAAACATTAAACCTTGAACTATGTCCAAAATTCTATAGCAAGCAATGGATTGAGCATAAGAAACACAAATGACAACATTTCCATTAGATTCAGATGAAGAGTTGAAGACAATCATACCTTTCATGACTATGGGCCCACGAAGCCACAGCTCTCCTCGCTGGCCAGGTGGCAAGGCCTCCCCAGTTGAAGGGTCAACAATTTTGGCTTCCATTAGCTCAGCTAATCGACCAACAGATCCATAGCGTTCGGCTTCTTCTGGGGTTGTTGGTCTTGCGGTCACACCACATGTCTCTGTGAGGCCGTACCCCTAAGGTGAAACCAAATTTCTTTTCAGATAAGTAACTATCATGATCATCGAATCTACAAAATAATGTTAGGCTACTACATTTTGCAAAAGAAGGATATTGCAATTCGGATAACAGTAGCAGAATAATCCGTAGATGATTTTCACAAACGGGTTATACATTTTCCAAAATCTGGTACAGAGACACTTCCGCAAATCAACAAATAAATCTGCATCAAAGAGTCCGTTATGACCGGGAGAAACCTGGAGTAAAATTAGCCTAATCGTTGCATCTCACAGTAAATGAGGACTAGAACACGAGGGACAGAGTGAAAAATAGAGAAACAGGAACCTCATCAATAGCCTACATGACTTTTTTAAGTCTTTAACAAAACCAGAAAGCACCAGTTTAACCCTTCTCAAAATCCTTCCAATTCTCCCCTACTAACCCTACACAAAACAAACCAGGTGACTCAGCCATCACAATTCACACAATCAATCAGGGCTTAAGTGTGATCCAAACTATTAAATATGCCGGAACGGTATAAACAGTGAAACACCACAAGCAAAAATCGGAAAGAGTTGTAGCTTAGTCAATTCAATCAATTAGTAGCTACTAAAGTTTATATTCAACTGCTGGCTTAATACTTTTTGACATTTTGAGTTTGATTTTCGGTTGAACTCAGTGAAATTAATCTATTAAAATAGTTTAAATAATTACATGGTTCTTTCATGTTTGCATTGCTACTACAGAAAAAAATAAAGAGGTTAAATTGATATTTTTACTATAAAAACACAAAAAACTTTATAATCTATTAAACACTAAACTAATTTATTTTATTAAAACAAACACCGTTAGTATGAAATTTTATATGTACTCTAACTTATAAATTTGTAAACTAGTAGGTTGTTGAAATGTTGACACTGTCATTTCCTAGCTTTGAATGGAAGGTGCGATACAGCTCCGTATGGTTGCTGATGACCGGCGAGTAAATTGACCACACCCACCCATACTTTAGAGGAAGTTAACCGGTTCGGTTTTATCCGATATAAAGTGATGTGACAACCCTCTATTGTTGAAAAAACGATATTCAACCGTTTATTTTAACTGATTTTCATTTAACATTTGGTGACCTTTAAGTAAATTCACCGGTTCGATTTCAACCAGTCGCCACATAGATAAAGCTGTGGCGACATCATTGTTAAAAAAATGGTGTTTACCCGCTTGTTTTAAGCGGTTTTCATCTAACATTAGGTGATGTAGTGACATCCATTATTGAAAAAACGATATCCGCCTGTTTTCATAAGACCTTTGTTGACCTTAAAAATTTCAAAGGATAGAATCATTTGTCATATTTATTAAACGATTACCAACAATATTATATTCATATACGTGGTCCCATTTCATCATATTTTTTATAAAATAGAACTTTTTAAAAAAATTTAAGAAAATATCTCTACTTAAAATATCTTATTATGACATTATTTTTGTACGTGGTCCCATTTAGAACGAGTACTTCTATTATTATTTTTAAAATATCTTATTATGACGTTATTTTTTAAATAATTAAAAAAACTTGTATAAACACACTATTTTAAGTTTTAAATTTTTATAGTAGAATTATTATTTTTTGTTTGTTTATAAATAAAAGAGTGTTTTTTATTCAAAAAACCTTTTAAATTATACCACTAAATATAATAAATAAATAAATAAAATTACATTAATAAAATTATAATACAATAAAATTCTATTTAAATGATAATAAATAGTATTTGTCAATGACATTTTAACCCATACTTTTTGACATTTTAACCCACTGAACGATCTTATATTACAAAAATCATATTTATAGATGAACAAAGAAGCTTATTCCATCTAACTATATTTATTTAGCTTTACTTTTAAAAGAAATTTCTCTAAGATTTTGTGGCTCAGTATGTATTTTCATTTCAAAATCAAGGTTACTACCGGCTACCGCATAAGTCAGAAAATTATTAATAGAATTATACATATTATATAATAAGATTTTAGAACGAAAAAGCTAAATGCACGAGGTTTGTTTTACTAGTGTAAAAAACAAACGTATTCCGATGGCGCTCAACAAGTAAAAAAACAAAAAAAAAAAAAAGAATTTGGGCGCCAGCGCCATGCGCCGGCGCTCAAAACCCTAATTTCCCCGAATTTTTGCCTACTTTATTTTTATTTTAAGATTTGAGCGCCGTCGCAAAGCGCTCAGATCATTTGAGCGCCATCGCAAAACTTTCATATTTGGTACTAAGTAATTTTAAAATTGTGTGTATAACATGTCCCTTTTAGAATAAACTTTGTTTTAGAGATTTGTCAGCATATGGAAATAATAGAGGATCAATTTTTTAAATTAATTACTATAAAGGGTGGAGGACAATGACTCAATGAGTATGAATTAATATTGAAATTAGTATTTAAGGGGAAAAAAGTATATTTTTAATAGTTACTTCGTAAATGATTAAATAAATTATAGTATATTAAATATCATTAATAATATAAAATGACAAGTAGTCAGATAAGTGGCCCAAATTACGAGTACTATATTTTTTACGGTATACCTGCGAACAGTCGATCCAGGGGAACTTGGCTTTGAACCGGCGAGCGACGGACTCGCTTAGGGGAGCGCCGCCGGATCCGATCCCCTCAAGTGATCGGAGATCAAAACGATGAGTCTGCTCCGAATTCGCCATCAGCACGACTACCGGCGGAGACACCGGCATGTAGGTCACCTTATACTTTTCCACGGTCGACAGCATCCCTTCCAAGTTGAACTTAGCCAAGAATACCGCCGTCTCAGCAAGCGCCACAACCCTCAGCAACATGAAGAATCCGAACACATGAAAAAGCGGCAACGTAAAAAGCGGCACCGGCCTCCCTGGTGCCTCCCGCTCCGGCCGCGTGTGGTATAAGCCAGAGATCAACGCGATGAGGTTTCGATGAGTTATATCCACCCCTTTGATCTTCCCCGTGGTACCCGAGGAGTAGAGGATCGCCGCTCGATCGGACTGCGATATAACGACTGATTCGACTCGATCCGATTCATTCTGTGTCATCAACGAGTTGAACTCGAGCGAGTCGGTTACGATTGTGGGGAAGGAAGCGAGTCTCTGGCGGGGAGCCACGGAGGAAACGGCGAAGACAACAGCCGGATTCACAAGGCCGAGGATGTGATCCAACTCGGAATCAGAGAGGAGCGGACTAGCGGGCGAGACAACGGCTCCAATTGAGAGGAGAGAGAAGTATAGGACGGGGATGCGAAGTGAGGAAGGAGAAATAATGAGCGCAATGTCGCCTTTCTTGATCGGGGGCAGACCATGGCATTTTCCGCGGCGGAGTGCGGCGGAGAGAGAGCGGAACTGTTGAAGGAAGGTGGAGTAGGAGAGAGAGTCGCCGGTGGCGGCATCGATGAAGGCCGGAATGGAGTCGATAGAGTCTGCTGTGGTGGAAGATCGAAAGAAGGAGAAAATGGCGTCGGTGATTGAGAGAGGAGTTGATTCCGGCGGGAGGGGTATGGCAGGGCGGAGGCTGTGGTAGATTTTTGTGGAGGAGCAGTAGCCGGATTTGGGATTTAGGGATTCAGGGGATGCCATTATTGGATGAGATTGGTAGAGAAGGATAGAGTGTCATCAGTCCATAATATATGGAGATCTTTTACAAATTTACTGACTCCGGACAGCTATGCTCGCATGGGCCTCGCTTGCCCAATCAAGCAAGTCAAAGTAAACCTTAATATTTTCTCAGGATCCCCAGAAGCTTTGGGACATATCCGAATGTTAATACTCCACCTTTTCTAGTAAAATTGCTTTGTATTATTTTAACTCCGTAATCGAAAATGAAATGGAAACAAATTAGTCCATATGTATATCTGTTCCTAAAGATTTATGGAATCATTCTTTGTGGTGTGAAGGAATTGAAGTAGAGTTTATTACTTTTGATACCCTATAAGATAACAAAATGTGGGGAAGCATGTGCATTTTGCATTAATTCACAAGGAATGATTCTACAAAATTTTATAAATAAGGATATACATATGACTAAATTCGTTTCCATTTCGTTTTCGTTTCCGGAGCTGGAACCAAACGGGCCTAAGTGTTATATTAGACATCATGAAAGAAAATCCTATATTAATCATTTTATTTTTTATTTAATTTATAAAATTCTTATATTCATCAAAATAACAAGTTTAATTAAAAAATTATTTAATACCTTGGTGTTTAATCTCTTTTGAAAAATCTATATTCTTATCTACACATATATTTTCTAAATAAAAACCTCTCACATTCACATTAATGTATCATATATAGCCCAAATGACAAAGCATAAAAAATTGAGTATGTAAGGACACTTTAAACATAAAAGAGATTAAAAATTGAAGAAGAAAATCAAAATATTACCCATTTGATTCTCAATATTTGCCTTTAAAACTTAAAATTTCGGTTCACAATATTTAACCTTGTGTATAATTAATACTTTAAATTTCTATAAATATAATTCTAACCATCTTTTTATTTACTATTTGTATTTTAAAAATACTTTTTTTCTATTTTCATACAACTCTTTACATTTTACCATTATTCTCATAATTTTTAAAAATTATAGTGCATCAGTAATTATATACATTCTATTTTTAGTTTTCTTAATATATATAATTTTTTTAATATGAAAATCGAAGAAAGTACTATTTCTTATAACAATGGAGATTATCCGTTAAATAATAAAATTATTTAAAAAATATATTTTATAGAAACTTTATAACGTTAGTACAAGCAAATATAGTATTTTATTAATTATAAAATAAATTTTAGCAAACAAAAATAGGACGCAACGTCTTAAAGTTAATTGTTTAGTATATATAGGAAAAAGGTTCAGAAACCTTTGTGCAACCAATAATCCACATTTAAAAAGCTAAAAATATTGTGTATAAATTAAAGTTGTATGGGTGATGATGCTACATGTGCTAACAAGAATAGACGTTCTAGATGCTTTGTCAGCTCATTGATTAAATGTAAACATTAGGGGGGTTACCACTTTTAAAAATGGTCCGTATTTATATCATATAATTCATTGCCAAGCGTTACGTTTTTCTTTGGGTCATAAAGTTGACTAAAAATGGATTCGAACCGGCAGCCGTCACTCGTCAGCAATCAGCATTCCGGGTGAAGTTCAAACCTTCTAGAAAAGCAACGATTTTGTTAAGTTGGTCGATGACCTCTTCATAGCAATTTACATTAATATGAATATGAAGATACTTTATTTTAGGAAAAATAATCCAAAATAATACTAACTATCAACATTGAACCGAAAATAATACGAACTTTGAAAATTACTAGGAGCGTTACAAACTATCAATGTATTTACCAATAATAATACGTCATGCTTTTCCGGAAAAAACTTTAGCTCCGGCGATGACGTGGCAGCCGGAATGTTACATGTCATCAAATAAATGAATTAAAAGTGTGATGTGGATTTTATTTTTTTAAAAATTATTTTAATAATATTTAAAATATTAAAAAAATAAAAAATTTAACAATTTTAAAATGTTAAATAATAATTTTTTTAAAAAAATTTGTACAAAAATTTTTTTAAAAATATTTTTTGTAAAAAAAATTTTAAATAAAGTTTGAACATTTTTTTAAACAGGTTTGTAAAAAAATGTAAAAATATTTTTTTTAAGAAATGTTAAAAAAAAAATCTGAAAAAAAATCTGAAAAAAATTCGAATATATTTTTTAGGAAAAAAACTAATCATACAAAAAATTTGGCAAAAAAAATTCTTTAGGAATTAGGTTACAAAATTAAAAAAAAATTAAATTCGAATATTTTTTTACAAATTTTTTTGTTTAGGATTAAAAATTTTAATTTTATACAAAAATCCGAAAATAAACTTGATTAAAAAAATATTATATTTTTATATTTTTGGAAAAAATAAATATTATTACATTTTTTTACAAATCTATTTAAAAAAATCTCAAACTTTTTTTTTTAAAAAAAATTTATTTAAATAAATATTTGTACAACTTTTTTTAAAAAAGTATTATTTAAAAATTTTAAAAATAATAATTTTTATTTTTTAATAATTTAAATATTATTAAATTTTTTTTTAAATAAATCCACATCACACATTTAACCCATTTACTTGATGGCATGTAACATTCCAGCTGCCACGTCATCGCCGGAGTTAGGGTTTTTGCCGGAAAAGTATTGCGTATTATTTTTGGTAGATCCATTGATAGTTTGTATCGCTCCTAATAATTTTCAAAGTTCGTATTAATTTTGGTTCAATGTTGATAGTTGGTATTATTTTGGATTATTTTTCCTTTATTTAAAAAAAAAAACTATTTTTTTAGTGTCATCTTGTATGAAATTGTAACATGTTCATTTCATAAGTTTTATCAATTTGTTCAAAATTATATATTAGGAGTAGATTTGAGATGAGATGATACGAGATTGATGTCATTTCGGTCCGACCACTCGTCAGCAATCAACATTCCACATGCTCATTAATTTATTTAGGCTGAATTTAGTAAGTAGTCTTTTTAAGCTTTTAGTCTACTGACCCGTTCCATTTTATTATTAAGTAAATGTACTTCTTTTTTTTTTTACCGTTCATCTCCTTCCGTGACCCTATCAAAGGGAACGCTAACTCCCCTCTCTCGTGTAACCGGCCACTGCTCCCCTTCTATCTCCACTGTTGAAACCTCCTCCGCTCTCTTCTCTCTCATACTGCCGGCGACGAGGGCGTTGGGCGGTGGTGTGACTTCGAAGCCATGTTCGTTCGTGTTAAACTCTTTTTGTTTCGTTTTTTCTTCGATTTTTGTACAGATTCAGGTCTCGTTTTTCAATTTCGATTCTTTCTTCGATTTTGCTATCTTCTTAACAAGTTGCTTCCAAATTTTGTTCATGGTTTAAAATGGACCTAGATCTTATGGTATCGAGCTCTGATTTGGGATTCAAATCGCACTCACCTTTATAGACATCATTTGGTTTTCGTTAAAATACATAAAGATAATGTTTGTTGTTTCAGATTTTGTTGTCACATTCTTTGGTAGTCTGCAATTCTACATTGCTTACTTCTTGAAGGAGTCTTACAACTGCTATGAAACACCATTTTCATAGTCCAATGGCCTAAGCTCATTAAAAATTACTGAGTCGTTCAGGAAAAGTATGTCGAGTACATTGCTTATGACACTTGATCGATATTAACATCTTGCTAACATTTTCTGAAGTGGTGTTTCCATAGTCATGATTTTTCGGAACTTTGATTTTGATTTTCTGGTATGAAATTTCACCAAAAAAATTATGGTACAAATTTCGTACCAAAAAATTTTATTATGAGTTTTCTGGTAGAAAATAAAAATGAAAAATATAAATATAAAAAAAAAAGTCAGAAATTGGTGCATTTTTTGAACAGCCCATCATGCTTTAGATTTTTCGTCAGATTGTATTAAAATATGATAGAATTGTGAAGTTAACCTACCGATCTTGTGGAAACGGAGGTTAACAGTTAACTACGACCGGGACTTCCTCTAATTTGTCAAATTTCCCCTTTCTGATCAACGACTTCTCGCCTTATCTTGAGATCTTCTCCCTTCCATTTATTCAGATTCATCTATCTGTAAACTTCTTATCTCTTTTTCATTTTGTTTTGATTGATTTTTTGCATACACTATTTTCTCCCATAAACCCTATGGATATTATATTATTCAATGTTCGCAGTCCTAGTTTTTGGATTTGTGTTGGGTTCTTTGGATTTGTGTTGGGTTCTTACAAATGAATTTTCTTCTATAATCGTTGCAATCAGCAATTTTTGTTGCCACTAGCCACTAGGTGATGCCTCGAATATCATATGATTTTTGGTCAACTGATACATTCCTCTGTTAAATTGAATTGGAAAAAAGATGGATTTTTTTTGCTGGACAGAAGACTTGCGGATATAGATTTGCTTTGTTTCTGATTATCCTAATAATTGATTAGTCGGATGAGACTAATTAGTGGATATGAAGTATAAAATTCCTGGTCCGTTTTATTCTGTGGTTGTAATCTAGAAGGGAGCTGTGCTTGAATGGGTCAGAGAAGACTAATGATAACAGTAATAAGTGCTAAAAATCTTTGATTTTTTGTTTTGTCTCAATGCATTAATAACTCGTCACAGAGTAACTGGTTGATTGATATAGCACCTGACCCCTCAAACATGTGATCTTGATTGTTGAATAAATGAACATATCTCTTTCATAAGCGGTGAGTTTTGCCAATGCTCCGGTGATCTTTTGTGAACGTATAATGACTAAACAACTGAATATGCTCATGGAGAATCGGAAAATCTCGCATTTGATCTCTTGCCAATTGGCTTTGTGTACTGGTATTTCAGATTTCACAGCCCATTTGATATGGAATGTGAAATGCAGCAGATAGTTTATCATCAGATTTGTCATTAATCTAACAGATGAATAGAATTATGACATGAATTGTATATCGAAGATTCAAAGGGCTTCAGATGGTGGCGTTCTTTAGGTTGTGAACGATCCTAATAGTTTAGTAAACACTTATCTTTTAAATTGTCATGACAGATTTTGAGACATGGCTTCTACCTTCAAAGCATTTCTAAACAGTCCAGTTGGCCCCAAAACAACTCACTTCTGGGGACCTGTTGCGAACTGGGGATTCGTTGCTGCGGTAAGCCTTTTCTTTTCTGATTTCTAACAATTCATAGACTTGTTTCACAAAATCTTTCCTACTTACTATGCCATGATTGGCTCGAGCTGACAGGGGCTGGTGGATATGAACAAACCACCTGAAATGATATCTGGAAACATGACTACAGGTCCACACTGGCAATCTCTTTTATGCTAATAACTCGTAAACATAGGAAACGATTGACAAATCTGATCTTTTTTTCCCCTCTCTTTTCCTCTTTTGGTCAATGCAGCTATGTGCGTATACTCGGGGTTGTTTATGCGGTTTGCATGGATGGTACAACCCCGTAACTGCTTGCTTCTTGCATGCCATGCTTCAAATGAGGCAGTGCAACTTTATCAACTCTCACGTTGGGCTAGGGCTCATGGGTAAGTTAATACTACAAACTATGGAACTCTGTTGTTTACTTGGAGCTTCTTGCTTTGTCTGTTATGTTCAACTCCGGCTTGGGTGAGATGCTACAAGTCGTCATACTAGGATTAAGAATCACCTAATCCTTGGATGCCAGATAGGATTGAAGGTAAGTCAGTTATTGGCCGTCTTTCAATAGCTTAAAAGGAGCTTTTGTTGGGATTATAAGTTCCCACATTCAAAGTTGGAGATATTCTCGTGCCTAGTATATAATGTCGTTGAACTACTCCTCCAATTGCCCTTTAGTTTTAGATGGAACCTCATCGTCCTTATGTGTTGGCTTTGAGTCTAACTCGGACTTTGAGTCTTTGACAGCTTTCCAACCTTTTTAGTTTCATCATAGATACTGTCACTAAATTAACTGGTTGGACATAGTTGTTGAGTAACGTTGAGTGTGTACTGCATTCTGATAGCACAATGTATTTCTGACCCATTTCTTGTTGCTTTATGATATACTGAAATAACAGCAATCTACTGCATACTTATTGCGCCTTGTATTTCACCTGATAGGTATCTAGAGGAGAAGAAGGAGAAAACTGAATCCAGATAGTATTGCAAACGTGCAGTTATTTGACCCTCTGGTGTAGTTTGGATATCCTTTCTGCGTGTAATTGATTATTTTGGTTAATGAATGATGGAGCTTATTGTAAGGTGTTCTAACCATCCAATAATTGCATATTTGCTGCAGATGTTGATTGATATGTCTATCTTCTTTATCGCATCAGTGTCCAAAGATTCCTTCATGATCCACATTGACAAGTGCATTTGATTTCTTATGCTGAAATTGTTCTAAATATACTGTTTGGATGTCTGAATGTACGATCTTCACATAACAAATAGGAGCACTTTTATCTCTCGTGTGCCAAAACTAGCGTATCGAGAGACCACAAAGTGGCAGACGGACTAACCGTCATGTTTTGACAAGCCAAGAAATACGAAAAGAGAAAAAAGAGAACCAGACAAACACAATGCGTCAATCGACGAGATTTTGCAACACCGAGCATCCGATCAAAGAGAAAAGTAGGCCGAAACGCCAGACGAAGAGAAACGAGAAGACCATGTCAGTCGTAATACTGCTCCCACGGACCTTGTCCTGCTATCTCAATTGCACCGAAAGGATGAACTTTTTGTACTCGGTTGGTACCCATCCATAGGAATTTCAACTTTACTAGAAATAGTCTCAATCTGGATTGAAGTAGCAGGACGAGGCCACCTACTTTGAATTCCTTGGGCAATATCCTAGCGTCTTACCATCTCTTTGTGTTCTCCTTTTAGATTTTTGCGTTTTCATACGCATCAAGTCGAATTTTTATCGAGTTCCTATATTGAAAACGACGACACTCTCCGGCGTTTTTGAGGTTGAAATTAAGATACTTGAGAGCCCACATGACTTTATGTTAGAGCCCTATTGGCCTGGTAAGTGACAAGATTTTTCATAAACAAGAGGAAAAGGTGAAGTGCCGATAGGGGTCTTGAATGTAGTGCACTGAGCCCATAGAGCGACATGAAGCTTAGTGCTCCAATCTTTTCGGGACTAAGACATTGTCTTCTCTAGAATGCTTTATATCTCTTTATTGGAAACTTGTCCGCTAGTTTGGGGGTGATAATGGAGTAGCAATCTTGTGACGCACCTCATACTTGTTCAACAAGACCTCAAACTGTTTTTCGATGAAATAAGAGCCACCTCAATGATGGTGATTCTTGGAACTGCGAATCTTATAATATGTTTTCCTTGCTGAACTTTGAGACTACACGTGCGTAATTGGCAGGTGTGGCAACTGCTTCTACCCATTTAGGCACGTAATCGACGACAATAAGAATGCATTTGCAACGTCCGAAAGGAGGAAATGGTCTCATGAAGTCAATTCGATCCCTATCAGTCAATTCCCTATCAGTCAAATAGTTCGATCGCTTGAATGTTGGTCAATGACATTTTGTTCCCCTTTGATACGTTACTTGTCTTCTGGAAAGAATCACAAGTTGCAACAAATTTACGCACATTTTAAACATAGTAGGCCAAAAGAAACCATATTGGAGGATTTTAACGATCGTATTTCCGGTACTGGCGTGTCCACCAACTGGATGGGAATGACAATGAACCATGATGTTGGATATTTCTTTTTCCGAAACATATCTTTGATACATTCCATCGGGTCTCTGTTGTACATAAAAGGTTTGTCCCACTAGTATAATTGAAGTTCTTTAGAACTTCTTCTGATGATATGTGAGTCTAGGAGGTAACTTATTGCAAACCAAGAAGTTCACAAAATCACCATACTAAGGCATGTCATGCTTTTGTGTGGAGATTTGGAAACATGTCCCAAAGTTGAGAGGTAATCGTCCATAAGTTGATTAAACTCATCATTAATGAGATCATCGACATGATCTGTATGAGCAGAAAATGGAAGGCGGGAGAGGTGATCAACAACAAGATTCTCAAATTCTTTCTTATCTCGCACTTCATGGTCATACTCTTGAAGTAGCAAAACCCATCTTATTAGCCTTAACTTTACATCTCTTTAAACATACAAGTTTACCTCTAATCAACAAACATCAACGTTTTATACTCTATCAAACAACATAGTGTTTAAATAACAATGTGAGACGATTGACAAACTTATGCATCTCCCGCGGGTTTGTTTCATTTTCGTTCGCAAACCAAATATTTCACTATGTGATAGCTAAACGTTGCATGGAGATATTGTCGAGTTTGTCGTTTATATTAGATAATATTTCTGGAATTCTTTTGGTAGATATTTCCTATTGATTAGTAGCTCTTAGTTTTGTAACCACTCACGCTATTTTTTAAAGTTTTTCTAAGTCCCATGACCAATTTAGTGGAGAACCAACTCTTATCACATGGAACCTAGTATAAGACCTATCATGGATGTCACAAATAGGCAAAGAGTAACTGTGAATTTGTTTGACAAGATCTAAAAGGAGGATTTGTCCTAGGATACTATCAATCTTATCATGGTTCCACTTTTTGTTATCGATAAAGGAGCAAAAAACTCGATGATTCCACAAATAGATACAAACATACCGCAAGCACATGATAACTTTGTTGTAAATAATATAAATCAATCGTTGAGCCACGAGGACTTTGGGCATTTGATTGAAATCAACTTAAACTGTCTAAGTCAAAAGGAAAATGGGAAATCGAGTTTCAATAATCAATATTAGTGATCAAGTGACAAATAAAAGTAAGGAATAAGTTTAAAGGAGTCTAAGATCGGCAACTAATCCTACCAACCACGATGATAATCTAGGTGAATGAGGTTTTGTAGTCTCTTAAGTCTATAACTAGCTACATGTGCTCCAACTAACTTATCAAATGAACTATTTATTTCACTGAAATCCCCCATGATAAGGATGGAGTGGCTATTAGAATTAATATCAAGAGTTAGTTTATTTTTCGCAATTCATATCTATCGTTTTATTAGTCAATTGATTGTTCATTCAAAGGATGAAAAAATCTCTTAAAAGGCCATATGTCGGGACATGACATAAATTATCAAGACTACACTCATTCGGCACTTTCTTTGGTGTAACATTAGTTTTTAATTCAACTAGCACGATCATTAGATATGTTCGTTCTTACATGCAATTTTGATGTTTGTCCAAAAGTTACTCTTTTGCATACCTTGATAATTCCATTACACAATCTTCATTCGCTACATGCGTTAAAGATTGAGTGATAAGGTCTCCAAATTCCTACCATTTTTCCAAATAGACTTCGAGTCTATGTATGTTGCATCACAAAGGTTGTTTAGAGAATACCCCTTGTGGATTTTGGTGCTTTTATTCTTGCTTCGGTTTAAGTGGTTCAATAATGCCGTGTTTAGTTAGGAGATTCGCGGGGAAGGGGTTAGAGTTAGAGTTAGGGTTCCGAAAAATAGAAGCCTTTAGTTGGTGTTTGGAGTTGGGGTTGAGGGTTGGAAAAAATAGTTGTGTTGGATCAAACCCTAACTTTTAGAACTTGGTATTTGAAGGTTTCTAAAGGAACCCTCACCATGTTTTAAGGCTTGACCATTCTTCCCTTAAATATTAGCGATGAGTAATAATATATTCATTACATGGTTGTTCCACATTTAAATCGTCGAAGAAGAAATCAAAATAGATCGAATAAGAATAATTAGAAAATTCAAGTAGATCGAAGAAGCTCACGTGAAGAATTGAAACATATTTTAGTTTTTAACACCGATCGTAGAAATCGAAAGAAGAAGAAGAAGAAGAAGAAGAAGAAGAAGAAGAAGAAGAAGAAGAAGAAGAATCTTGTATAAAATTTGATTTCAGTTTTTAACACCAACAACATAGCTACAATTTTGGTGGATCTCGCTGATCCCTTAAGTTCTTAAATTAGTTGGCGTGTATGAGAATATAATTCAGACAAGAATCCTAGTAGATAAATTGGCTTTTTAGGAATTTGAGAAGAAAAGAGTTTTGAAGAATTCAATCCCCCCTTCCTTTTGATGCACCATTCGAATTTGAGAAGAAGGGAAAGTTGAAGAACCCAATTTTATCGGGAAGGAAAACACGATCAATTGAAAAATGCAATATGATATTTTTTATGCCTTCGACCGATAAATTTGAGAAGAATCAAAAGACTCGTGCGACAGGGGCAAGGCATATACTGATAATGCATACAAATCCATATAACCTTGTTTGAAGTTGAATAACCCGTACTTTTTTACCAATCTAACCAGGTGATGGAGATAAAATATCGTGATGAAAAAGCGCAAGGGCAATATCGGCTTTTTAGAAAAAAATCATACAAACCCATATAACCTTGGATTCGTCGCCTCAAACTAAAATAAACCCCAAGAAACTCCAAGTAAACAGGTCCGGCCTTTCTTCAATTCGAAATCAATGTAAAGCCATTTAAATAAACACGTAAACACAATTTTTTTTATAAACCTCAACGTCGAAAATCTATTTCAAAACCACAACTACAAATATAAACCACGAATCTATTTTTACTAAACATAACCTAACAAGTAACCTTCCAAAAGAGATCGAGATACTTTAGAGCATCTTTATTCCTCATACTTAAGTATCTTAACCCATTTTTCAAAACAAAACTAAAGAAAATATTAAAAATTGAAAGAATAAAAGCATGGGGTGAAAAGAAGTATCTCAATCGAGATACTATATATAACAAGTATCAATGCAATCAATCTTACACGTTTAAATTTTTAAGTTTTTTCTCTTGTTACCCCTCAAGTTTTGGACTTTTTCTCTTGATATTCACAAGGTTTCAAGTTTTCTTTTGTTACCCTTATATTATTATTTGTTTTCTCCTTATACCCTTTCTTAATATATTTCATTAAAGTTTCAATTATAAATAAAAATATATTTAAAAAAAAATCAAAACTAGTTAGGAAATAAAAAATACCTTTTATTTTCTGTTTTTGAAATAAAAATAAAAATAAAACTAATTATGAACGTTAAATTTAAGTAAATAAGTTTATAAATAATAAGTAATGAAAATTAAATATATATTTTTTGAATTTAAAAATTTTAGAAAATTAAATTTAGGCATTTTAAAAAAAAATAGTAATTTTTATATTTATTTTCGAATTAAAATAAAA
>BSUD01000006.1:5871122-5913492 GCA_033239045.1 Fagopyrum esculentum | reverse complement strand
GTTTTAATTTATATATTTCTATTTTTTTTAAAAAAATACAATATTTTTGAAAACAAAAAATTTTAAATTTAGTTTTCTAGATTTTCTAATTAATTAAATAAAAAAAAACTTCTTTACCATTTCATAGTGTTTATAAAGTTAATTTATTGAAAATTTAACGTGATTATAATTATTTTTAATTTAATTTAAATTTTATTTTAAAAATAAAAAATGGAAATTGTTTTTTATTTTTATTTTATTTTTTATTATTTTATAATTAAAATTTTATAAATTTTATAAAATATATTAAATAAGTATATGAAGAAAATAAATTAAATTATGGGAGTACCAAGATTAATATCAGTTAAGAAAAAAACAAAAATAGTTAAAGTAAATTTTTTGGTGGAAGAAAAACAAGTTAGCATTTTGTGACAAAAAGAGAATTACAAAAGGTAATGATGCTCTTAAACATTTGAAACTTTATGGGTAGTTTTATGAAAAAAGATCTAAATTAGGGTAGTTTAATGCAATTTACCCTTTCAACCTCTTACAACCTAGATGAGATTGTAAAATGGTCGCATTTACAAATGCTAGGCGATCGAAGTTCCATTTTCCAGAGCAAAACATCGCAGGATAACAAAGAAAGAAGATAACAAGAAGAGAGTGACAATGGCGAAGTGTGATTCTTATGCGGAAGTGGCATCTGATCTCATCAATTTTCTTAACGCTTCTCCAACTGCTTTCCATGCCGTCGGTACTCACCGTGACTAAACAATTTTTCCATTTTATCTTTTCCTTCTTCAGATCTTAGGGCCTCTAGATAGGGTCAATGAGAAACGTTCTATCTCTACGTTATTTATATTTGATATGATTTTTGTTCTTTCTCTCTAATACTTTGTTCTCTTATGGTTTGCTGTCAGCCGAAGCTAAGAGTCGGTTGACAGTCGCAGGCTACGAGCAGCTATCTGAGAGAGAAGATTGGGAGTTGGAAGCGGGAAAGAAATATTTTTTTACCAGAAACCACTCTACCATAGTCGCCTTCGCGATTGGTAAAAAGTATGTGACTAATCATATCGCTTGGTTGGATTGACGATTCTTGATAATTTTGGATTGACGATTCTTGATAATTTTCTTTGCTCATGAAGTTTTAATCTAAGATTTGATTCGAATTGAATTCGTAGTTCAATAGTTGTGTTGCTCTGTGCTATGATACGGTTGGTGATGTTTGTAAATTTGTCTTAGATATGTTGCTGGAAATGGATTCTACATAGTTGGTGCCCATACTGATAGTCCTTGTTTGAAATTGAAGCCTGTTTCAAAGGTAATCTTGTATTTGATCCGTGAAGGAATACATCATACATATAAATAGACTTTAAACTCATAATTTTTGTGGATCTGATCAGATAACCAAAGGAGGGTACTTGGAGGTTGGTGTTCAGACTTATGGTGGTGGATTATGGCATACATGGTTTGATCGTGATTTAACTGTCGCCGGACGAATGATTATAAGAAGCAAAAAAGATGACTCCGAAGCCTACTTGCAACGACTTGTTAGGATCGAAGATCCTATTATGAGAATTCCAACTCTGGCAATTCATCTAGACAGGTTTCTATTAAAGGAATTCATGATTAGATGCCTATTCGATTACTGGCGCTTACATAAATCTCATATTTCGTACCTGAGATGACATTCATTTTTGAGCAGGGGGGTCAATAGTGATGGTTTTAAGCCAAATACACAAACACAACTTGTTCCTGTCTTGGCGACAGCAATCAAGGTAAATTTGAAAGCAACTATCAATGGACACCATCATGCACTGACAATAGCATTTTCAGACTGTTAGAGTTCCTTTGAACTTTTTAATCAGGATAATGTTCAGTACAATATACTCTTGTTTCCCCTTATCCTTATGCACATCATATAAGCTCAATGCAAATGGAATTTAAGCACTTAACATTTCTAGGTTTAGTGGTGCAGAATTTACTGCAAGTTAGTGCCCATTTGTTTGCAATAGTTTCAGTTTTCAGGCTACAGCCTCATTGATTGCTATCATCCACGTTTCACCCTAAAATTGTAGTACTTGTTCTAGTGGCACGTATCATCCTTCTTTTCTTGTTTCATTTTTTTTGTATGGTGGCAACCCGATCTAGCTTTGAGCACTAGTAAACTTGCTCAATAAGACAATCCCCACCGAAATCACTTTATATGTTTGAGGTGCTGTGAATTGGCCTATACCTTCTCTACCATGATGGTCTGTGATGTACTGATGTGAGATTGGCAAACCTGGAAAGTTGATAAATGAATTATTTGTGTAATAGTCTGTACTGATAAATTTCTTGTTTGAATGTATACTTGGAGAATAACTAATCATTCAACATGTTCATGTTATTTTCTTATTTGTTTATGGAATAAGTATCATTTCTCTCTCTTTATGCCACATGAAAATTTCTTGTTGTTCATGTTATTTTCTTATTTGTTTATGGAATAAGTATCATTTCGGTGACCTGCTTTATATGATGAAAATCAAATATTGCTAGGCGGAGCTCAACAAAGCTGCTCCTGATAATGGTCCAGTTGCACGTGGAGTTGAAGTAGCAAAGATTGAAAGCCAGAAACACCATTCCCTTCTGCTTAAGGTATCAGAATCAATCCCCTTTTTCTCTTTCGTTTGTTTAACTTGCAATGAAGGAATTTGGACTGTTAGTTGATGTGCTGTTCTGTAGCCCCGGCAGTTGCACCCGTTGCTGCTGATTCTTATTCATGAAAGCAGTATATTGTCTTAGTCATTTATTTCATCTATGTTTTATGTTTTCCCTGCAGCTCCTTGCAACAAATGCTGGCTGTGAAGTTGATGATATATGTGATTTTGAACTACAATTATGCGACACTCAACCAAGCATTATAGCTGGTTTATTGAAGGAGTTTGTTTTCTCAGGACGGCTTGATAATCTCTGCATGTCCTTTTGCTCTTTAAAGGTAACCTTATTCTCTCAAAAGAGAACATAGAACCCTTTGAATTGCAGTTCTTGTGCAATACCAAAATTTAAAGTGCTATTTTAAATCTTTTTAGTTTGCAACTCCTATCTGGCCATATTGGTGACTTCTCATTTTTTTAAAACATGTTTGGTGAATATGATAGGTGAAGAAATCAATTTGAGTTGAACGTGTGCAGGGAGGGAGAGTCAGTTTGTGACTGTGTGTGTGTGTTCTGCACTTTACCTCTGACAGGGTATACTGTTTGGAACGCAGGACTGTGCATTTCATCAGTAGCAAATATGCTCTCTGCATACTTCATTCTTTTTATCCATTGTCTCCTGATTTTTTTCTCTACCCAGCTTAGAATTTTGAACTTAGCAAGCACTGAATCAAACATTAGAATATTGCTCGATACATTTTACCACTTTGTGGGTTATGTTACTGATTGTGACTTCAGTCATTAAATATCAAGTAAAAATTGTTTAGGTGATAGAAATGGTTTAGGTTTCTGCTTTATTCTCCTCAAGTTGGAGATCTACTGTATTTTATATCCTTTTTCAGTGTCAAATACTCAAAATAACCATTGTCAATTTGTTTATTGAATTTCAGGCTTTGATAGATGCAACGACTTCTGAAAGTAGCCTTGAAGACGAGACTGGTGTTAGAATGGTGGCACTTTTTGACCATGAAGAAGTTGGATCAAACTCTGCACAGGGAGCCGGGTCTCCTGTCATGTTTGATGCTTTGTCCAGAATTACAAATTCTTTTGTTTCAAATTCCAAAACGGTATTACTCAGATTTTGATAAACAAAGCAATTTATTAGCAGGCTTTCCTATATTACCTTTATCCAACTATAATATAAGCCAATGCTTCTGCATAATGGTATATTGTCATAAAAGAGATATCTCCTATACATCAGTAGGTCATGGCAATGCTGCTTTTAGAAACCTTCACTCTCTGTTGAACTTGTGGATCTGAATCATGATTATTTTGTTTTCGTTGCTTAGATTCTTGAGAAGGTAATCCAGAAAAGCTTCCTGGTATCAGCAGATATGGCACATGCCTTACACCCTAACTACATGGTATTTTTTTTGCTCTATATTTAAATGTGTTTATGTGGCGTGTAATGTGTACGTTGCACTCAATAAATGTTCTATCACCAGGACAAACATGAGGAGAATCATCAGCCAAAGATGCACTCAGGACTAGTGATTAAACACAATGCAAATCAACGCTATGCAACCAATGCTGTTACTTCATTCATTTTCAGGGAGATAGCCAATAAACATAAGATTCCTGTTCAGGTTTGTATCTCCTCTTACATTTTAACAAATATACTATTGAGCCATCCATTGCCAAAGGTTTAGAACTAGAGTAACCTATTTGTGCCTGTGCAATGTAACATGACTTCTCTTTTTTCCTACAAAGGAATTCTATGCTTGGAAGTTGAAGTTGACCCGTCAAACTTCTTGCATAGAGTAAACTTGTCGTATTTCTCCATTGTGTATGGAATATGGTGACTTTTCAACATAAGGGCAGTTCTTTGATGGGGGTGTAGGCCATTTTAAATAATTTCATTCAATTCATGCAGGATTTCGTGGTCCGCAATGACGTGGGTTGTGGTTCAACAATCGGGCCAATCCTGGCCAGTGGCGTAGGAATTCGAACAGTAGATGTGGGTGCACCTCAGCTTTCAATGCACAGCATCAGAGAGATGTGTGCCGTTGATGACGTGAAGCACTCCTATGAGCACCTCAAAGCCTTCTTCGAAGAATTCTCTCATCTTGATTCCAGGCTCGAAGACACAATCGAATGAACTAAATAGTTCAGTTTGCTGCTGTTGCTTCTATGTCTCATCAGAGTTATGTTGCAAACATTTGTACTTTTCAGTTAGGTCATAACTTGGAAATGTATAAGCTCTCTCTTTGCTGTTCTTTCTTCTCTCCTTGCACACTGTCACAGATTAATAAGCAAAACACAGAAACAAACGGATTGAGCCTTGCACTATTAAGGGACTAATCTTTTAGAGAAACGGTGAATCTCTTGAGAAATATTTCGAGCATAAATATATTTCATCATCTTGCAAATGATTTATTTAGGGTGGACACAAATTCCACCAATCCCGGTCCCATCCTGTCGCGTTTCCGGCGGAATCTCATTCAAAATTAGAAATCTCGTTCCAAACTTGTCGGTCATGCCCTACCAAAAACTATCGGAGACGGGTATGGGTCTTTCGTCCCGCTAAGTCCGGTCCTTCCCGTATATAATAAAGTTTTAATTTCAAATAATAAATATAAACAATTCGCACTAAATACTCACATAATTATTAGCATTAGTGATATACTTATATAATTATTATATAGTTATGCTTATATATTTTTAAAAGCAAGCCCGGTTGGTCAAACCGTCAAAATTGACAAACGATCCATATTCATTTAGATGTGTTTTATCATCTATATTTGTAAATTTTAATGTTTTTGCATTTTAAATACGATATATACTGATATTTTTGTGGATAAAAGGTAAATTTTAAACGCGATAAATAAGTTAATCGGCAAGTGGGATTGAGCCCTTCACGAACCCATCCCATATAAAATATCCGGCACGGGACTAGGATGACCTCTGTCCATGCCCACCCGCCCACCCGGCCACCCCTGTGTATATTATGTACTGAGAAAATGTACACTAAAAATATTTGCATTTTATTTACTAAATAAGTAATTTTCCACTTTTATGCAGAAACTTTATATAACTTGAGCGTTTGGTGAAACCAGACTATATGGTTTGAATTTGCTGGGAAGGAAAATAGGTACATATAATAAAGAGAGCGTGTGATAGCTTCGGGGGCAAAATCAGAAGCAAATTTGATAATCTAAAACTCTCTTGAAAGCTTCTTTGTCAGCTTCTCGACATTGAGCCAAAAGGCCAGTGTATTAAGGGTCAAAAGCTAATCTATCAAATAAAAAGAATGTACCAAGTCTCTCAAAGGCTCAAAAATGCTAATCTATCAAATAAAAAAAAGTTAATGTATCAAGGCTTTGTCAAAGTTCAAAAGCTAATCTATCAAATAAACCGGTATATTAAGGGCTATTTATATCTCAATATCAACATGAAGAGATGGATATGAAATTATTATTTGATAAGTTGAAATGTATCGGATAACTTATATTGCCATAATAAAATTCGTACATGGATCTAAACACTATCGTGTAAAAGAGGGTAAAAAGTAAAATATGAATTGCACATACAAAAAAGAAAATGAAAATGAAAGAGGATACCACCCAATTTTTAAGGGATATTAAAAGAGGGAAAAAAGTAAAATATGAATATACCTGATATAATTAACAGATAATAAATATTTTACGTTGATGCCTATATCTAGTATCCATATTATATAATTTATCAATATCTCATATCCAAATATAGATACTAAAATTCAAATATGATACTAAACGACCTAATCCTCCCACAAGCTTTTAAAAAAGCTGAAAACTTCCTAAAACGGGTGGAGTTATAGATAAACACTTTGGCTATGTTTAGCTAAGGTTTTTTTGGGTTTATTTTGTATTTGTTTATAAAGGATGAATTTTATGGAGTGTTTAGATGTAGATTTGTGGTTCACTGTAGTTGTTCTTAAGGTGGTTTTTGGGTTGTGAAAACCTCATTCTCAGAATCTCATCAAAAACAAGGTTTTTAGCGTGATTTGTGAAACTTGTATACCATTGATACCCTCCTCTCCACTCCCCTCATTCCCCATCGATACACCAGAGAACTGCTAGTTGTAGGAATTTTTGGTAAGTTCTTCTCTGTTTTTCTCTTTCCTTTACCATGACATTCCAATCCATGCCCTCCACAAGCAATTTGCATTTGAACTAGAGATTGAACAAGAAAACAATTAAAGGACGGGTCTGAGGGTTGTATGAGGAAGACCCGGCTTGATTGCGCCACAAATGGGTTCACAGTTCTTGAAAAGATGAAGTTGACTGAGAGTAGGGCGGCTAAGGTGTATGGGACAAGGGGCTGCAGGAATGCTGGGAGATGTGCTTGAGCGATTGTAATTGCTCATGGTAAAGCACTAACCCGATCTTCTCAAAGTTTTGGCTTTGCAATTAAACCAGAAATTGGACACTACTATGGTTAGCTATCTCAGGTTATGAATTGAAGGCAATGAGAAGATTCAAGCCCAATCTTCTTTTTCTTGTTCATATGAGAGAGATCTTGAGTGAAGGCTGCGAGAAGAACCAGATGGTAACGAAAACTATTGAAATAGAGAGACTAATGAAGTCTAGGAGAAGGGAGAAGGAGGTCAGAGAAATTATTTAAATTGGTGAGAGTAAGGTGAATGGGGTATTTTAGTCTTTATACAAAACCAAAAATAATGTCAAACCATTAAAATAAAAGGTTTATGAAATTTTTTATAAACCATAAATCTCAAAACAACCCTTATCTAAAACCGCACCCACCTCATCTAGAATTAAGTGAACAAGACCCTTACAAAACTCTTAACGAAATATGGATCCTAAAATGCCAAACAAGTCCAAGCCCTTAATCTTATTGCTCCCACAAGAGTGTAATATACAATAACAAAAAAAACAACTAAAATTAGTCAAGAATCTGGGGAATGTGCAAATTTCATGTGTGGATCTACTTATTGCTTGGAGCAAAATTCGAAGTTCTCTGCACCCTAAACTGCAGTAAACAGACCAATACAGTAGCCAAGAGTAACAGGAAAAACAAAGAGAAAAGCCGATGGATCAACGAGATCCAACCAAAGTGCGTTACAATTAAATTATCAGCAAAATCTGTGAAGTGTATCATTTTTGCCTAAGTTGAAATTGTATGCTTGCAGAGTTTTTTCATGAGCTGAGAGCCTTCTGAACTTCTTCACTCACATTCTTTGGAGGCTTCTCTGCATGAATGTTTGCTAGTATGCTCTTCTTTGCATAGTAATCAATCACCTGCATTGCAACAAAAGTTGGTACAAATTACTAATTTTGCTCTAGCTCTAGGAAGAAATACTGGCGCGAAACAAATGGCAACAAAAATTATACAAAACGAGAAAGCACATTTGAGAGCCACTGATGAAACAAATTTAGTGCTGACCATCAAACATGGTTAGAAAGCACACTGAGAGCCACTGTTGAAACAAAGTTACTGCTAATCATCAAATATACATAGAAAGCACACTGAGAGCCAATGTTAATTAAAAAATTATATATAAAAAAAAGAAGGTCAATATCACTAACTAGGCCTTTCAGCAATATTGTTCTATTAAGTAGGCCCATTGCATAATCTCATTTAGTAAATATACCCCTAATAGAGTAATAGTGAAAGTCAATTATAGTGCTAAAAAATAGAGGGGTATACAAAACAAAGACCAATAAAAAAAAGAGCCTATTTACCAAATTCTTTCAAAAAAGAAGAAGAAAGCACAAATGCACAATGGTTAGGATTGAACATCATAATACATTAACTTAAGGAAAATCATTTCCCAAGTACTTTGGCATGCTTCTGTAAATAATCTCAGATAGACAAACCAACAAAGAGCTAAGTGCCCTAAAATACTTCAGTCTTGCAAAACATGATTAAGAAAGGTTAGACGAGACATTGGCCCGGAATAATAAATACTGGCATATACTTCAATGCAACAATAAAGTAAACCAATAGAATGTGATAAGTTCAAGTACTAGTAAGAGACATTTTGAAACTATGAGGAAAAAATGAAATAAAGCTATTTATTCAATTTTGACCATGAATCATATATAATTAGAAAGACGGGTATTTTAAGCAAAGGGAGTATTATGGACTTTGAAAAAGAGATGCCAAACCACCATATGGAGAAAGTGTTCGAATTAGCACGTTTACAAGCATGTTAAAAGATTCATACGTATAAGCAGGATACTAGGAATGAAAAATGAATGAGAAAAATAATGGAAAAAGGTGAAAGAGAATAAAGAGTTAAGTCCATACTGGTTTCGTTTGTTTGTGGAATGCTTCTAACCTAGACTTCAGAACTGCAGCAGTATCATCCTTCCGCTGGATCAAAGGTTCTCCAGTGACCTTTAAAAATAAAAAGAAGAAACTAATTCATATTGTTCACAATAATCAACAGGAAAACAGAAGGATAGAATGAATAGAAATCATTAAACAACTTTAATTAGGAGAGCAGCCAGACTGCAATATACATATCATCCCATCATGCAGATTTACTGCAGTAAAAATTGTAGCATGAGCAGACTCTTAAGATTATTTTTCAATTTCACAATGGATGAACGTATATTGTTATAACACATAAATCAAACTATATGAAACTTACATCATCAACTCCGGGCACCTTTGGAGGAGCAAATTTAGTGTGGTAGGAACGACCACTAGATGGGTGGATCCAACGGCCAGTGATTCTCTCCTCCAATATAGAATCATCAATTGCAAAATTGAGCACCTTGTCAACCTTGGATCCTCTCTTATCAAGCATTTCATCAAGCTTCATGCAAAGAAAATGAGCAGCAGGAGGTGAGACCACGATAATTAATATATGGATATGCTTATCCAAGAAATCAACGGAATTGCCAAAACCTTTTGTGCTTGCACCACAGTCCTCGGAAATCCATCAAGGATAAAACCCTTTTGGCATGAAGGCTTGTTCAATGCTTCATCAATAATCCCAACAACAAGGTCATCAGATACAAGCTCTCCCTGTAATATAATTCCAAGCATATAATTAATTCAAAACTACACAACCAAAAGGATAAGATCATTCAAGTATTTGACAACAATTACCTTCTCCATGGCCTCTTTAGCCTTAACCCCAAGAGGCGTTTTAGCAGCCACAGCAGCCCTCAACATATCACCTGTGGCCAAATGGCACAAGCAGTACTCATCCTTGATGATAGGAGACTGGGTACCTTTTCCTGACCCAGGTGGTCCTGTGAATCAACATAACCATTATTCAAACCCACGACCATGACCTCGTTCTAGTGAGAAACCGATTGGAAACAGATGGCAATATTCATGCATTAGTTATTAAGAGGCATAGGGATCACATCTATGAGTTATGCATCTCCAATTTTCTTACAGTGGTACAATGTGATAGATCATCCCAATAGAATGCCTAAAATCTACAGCACCGCAAAAAAAGCATAACTTCATCCACCTCAACTCCAAATCGAAGGCAGCATATCAGAAGGAAGATAATCTACAGATTCTCATTGGATATTTGGATGCATATTTAGAAGCAACTAGGCAATAGCCTCTGCCAATTGACAATTTCTCAAGCAAAGCAAATCATCCACTAACTCATCCAAGCACTATTCTCTACAATGTTTATTATCAGATTAAACGATTGACTACAAAATTGAGGTACATGAAGGAAGGAAAACAACAATTGAGTAACTCAGTTGAGTGCAACCACTAGAGCTCCTATAAGAAAAACCCAAAATGAGTTAAATCTGGGAAAACTCGTAACCTTTTTCGGTCACTGAATCGAAAACGAGACGAAATTAAGCTAAGAAAACGATAAACCATACTTAGCACCTCAAGTTCTTCAACAGATAGATGAACATTCCAATTCTCAAGTACACGCACAGCCTAGAAAGAAACTTGCATTTACGAAAAGAAATAAAAACGAATCAACATACACAAACCAAATGAACCGCTACAAAAACAACAGATCTGTAATTGGTGACAAAGCGAGAAAGAGAGGGAAACCTTACCGACGAGAATAAGGCGTTTGTCAGGCTTGTTTGCGCACTTCATACGGCGAAGGAGCTCGGTCATCAGATCGATTGAGGGGAAGTCTTCCAAATTCGCCGCGCTGGTCGCCATTGTCGTCGCCTGCTATTCCTTCGCAGAGAAACAGATGAGAGAGGGTTGTTGGGGGTTTTGGTTTGGATTTCTCTTTCTGGTTCCTCGCTTTGGACAAAAACCTCTTGTTTTGTTTGCTTTGAAATGAAGCCTTGGAGTTAGAGGTTTTAATGGCTTTTCACTTCGAAATGACGATCTTATCCTTTGACCAGCTACTGAGCAGATCGACCTACCCACGCCTGCCGGCACGACTGCCCGCGTCCCCTCTAATACCGGTTGGAAACTAGATCAATTAAAATATCGATTTACATTATAAATCGATATTTTAAATAAATGAAATGAAAACTTAAATTTATAATATGGACCACTACTTTTTATAGATTTATGAAATATATGTTGAAAAGTCATTTATAACAAATAATTATAATTAATGTTTTAAATCAATCATTATATATCACATGTTTAATTATAAGCAATTTAACAAATACCATATAAATGAAAACCATTAATAAATTTTTCGGATAAATATACGGTTGACATGAAGAATGAAAATCGGTTTCTAAAATTGTTCTTATCGACAATTAGAATCGAACAACATATGCTATTAAAAGAATCAACTTGGCCATATGTACTAGGGGTGAGCATTTTCGGATATCCGATTTAATCCGAAGGCTCGGATATCCGATCTGACAATCTTATAAAAGTCCAATCCAAATCCGATCCGAGAGCACCCGAATATCCAACAATTTTATCCGGATCAGATATCCCGAAGATATGATCCGAGTATTTATACTTAGACTAGTCGGATATATGCGATCCGACTTTTTCCTCCAAAACCTCGATCCGTATCCGATTCAACGATCCGAAAATATGTCCGGATCAGATAGGGTTGGACTCAGATCACCAATTGCCATATATTTTCGAATTCGGATTTTTCTGGATCGAATTGGTCGGATCGGATATTTTTGCTCACCCCTATTATGTACAAGCTTTGTTTTTGGTTGGTCATGTACAAACCCATACACAATCTCGATGAGGAGTTGTGGAAATCAGGATGTAGCAACCTATTTATAACTGAGCCATAAATGTTGTTTATAGAGAAAATTGCTTAAACAGTACCCCATCTTTTAGGCTGACTAAACTTTAATACCTCGTCTTTTAAACTATCATAACGGTATCCCACCTATTAAGTCCGACCAAAGATTAGTACCTAAATTACTATTCACACGCTAAGTTAACAAATCGGTGTTCAATATGTAAGGTAGGTGGACAATTTTGTCTAAGCTAGGTAGACAATTTTTGCCCCTGATACTTAACACCGATCTGTTAACTTAACGTGTGAACAATAATTTAGGTACTAATCTTTGATCAGACTCAATAGGTGGGATACCGTTCGGGGTACTAAAGTTTAGTCAACCTAAAAGATGGGGTATTGTTTAGCCAATTTTCTCTTGTTTATATACACAATGTACAACAAGGAACCCTAAGGATATATAAATGATATAATTACAAAAGAGACCCTATATATATAGGGTTCCATGCTCCTCCTCAAGTTGGATCATGAGGATCCCGAATTGTCCAATTACTCATGAGAAAACAAAATTGAGCCTTGCCCAAAGCCCTCGTGAGAATGTCAGCATGTTGGACATTGGAACAAATGTGGTGAGTAGAAATGATTCCGACGATAAGTAGATCCCGAACATAGTAACAATCCACCTCAATATCTTTTGTGCGATCATGAAAAACAGGATTTGCAGCAATATGCAAGGTTGCTTGACTGTCACAAAATAACCGCATATGTCATGTAAGAGAGACACCAAGAGAAGACAATAAGTATCGAACCCATTCAAGCTCATAGCATGCACATCCTATAGTCATATACTCTGCTTCAGCCGAAGAACGAGCTACGGCGGGTTGCTTTTTGGTCTTCCAGGAAACCGGAGACAAGCCAAGTAAGATGAAATAACCAGTGGCGGAACGTCTCGTGAAAGGGCATGCCACATAGTCCGATCACAATATGTAATTAAAGAGATAGAATTGGATGACGATAGGAAAACACTATAGATTGAACATGCTTTAAGATAACACGAGACATGTATTGTTGCATTTCAACGAACGGTGAGAGGTTGTTGCATCAATTGCGCTACGTGTGTACAGAGAAAGATAGTTCTGGGCGTGTAATTTTGATGTAAATCAAACTGCCAACCAATCTACAATGTCTATTTGGATGAGTATACAAGAGAGCATCAATATCACTATCGATGATTTGCTTCCATAGGGAATGCACTCGGTTTGGCCGCAAGCAAACATGTTTCTTGAAGAACGTTGAGACAATATTTCCGTTGTGATAAAAAAATACCATCTATATGACGAGCAATTTCAATGGCTAAAAATTATTTCAAAGTTCTCATCTTTCATACGAAAATATGAGTGTAGTTGTGCTTTAAAGCCAATAATGCCTGAAGTACCAAATCCCAAAATAATTAAATCATACACATAAATCAGTACATGAAATGCCGAATCTAGACAAATGCATATGAATAGAGAATAACCGGCCTTGGATTGGAGAAATCCCAAACACTTTAGGGTTGCAACAAGCTTAGCAAACCAATTATGCGTCCCTCGATGGATGGCGTATAATGAATTATGCATGCAAACGACATACTTAGGTTGTAAAATAAGAGATAAAGCCAATAAGAGGTTTCATGTACACTTCTTTGTGAAGGTCGTCATGAAGAAAGGTGTTATGGAAATCCATATGACGTATCTCTCATCCTTTTATTGGTACAACAAATAAAAATAACCTGAAAAATGTCATTTTGGTCATAGGGCAAAGCTCTCATAAAAATCAATACCTTCATGTTTTTTGTTGCCAAGGACGACTAGGCCGCTCAACAATCCCATTAGATCGATATTTGATCCGGAAAACCTATCTTGAGCCCATGACCTTTTTACCAGGACGTAGGTCGACTAAGTTCCACGTGCTATTCCTTTGAAAAGCATTAATTTCATCAATCATTGCACCCTCTAACGAGGATACTTAAAAGCCTCGGAAAAGTTGTGAGGTTCCAAATGAGCAATAACAAAAGCAAGAAACCACATATGATTAAGGGAAAACCGTTCGTAACTAACATGATTAGCCAAAGGGTATAGCATACTTGAGGATTGGGACGAAGAGATGTCCAGAGAAGGCGCTTCATCAATCCGAAGGGTGTTGCAAATATAATATTGTAGCTTGAATAGGGCTGTGCAAAACCGGACCGGACCGGTAAACCGGACCGGACCGGTAAACCGGACCGGACCGGTAAACCGGACCGGACCGGTTCTGGTCCGGTCTACGGTCCAGGTTTTTTCAAAAATCCGGGTTACGGTCCGGTTTTTGGACCATATAAAACCGTAACCCGGGTTGGACTGTAAACTACGAATTTTTGGTCCGGTCCGGTCCAGTTCGGTCCAATCCGGTCCGATCCGATTTTGGACCGAAAAACCTCACCAAATTGCACAATTTGGGTACAAACCGGTCCGGTCCGGTCCGCAATATTCAAAATTGCACAATTTATGTACAAACCGGTCCAACCCGGAACTGAACCGGTCTGTTACGGTCCAATGTTTTATCATTTAACGGTCCACCGGTCTGGACCGGACTGGAAATATCCGGTCTGGACCGTATGCACAGCCTTGAGCTTGACCGAACTAGTTCGAGAGTGAGTACTCTGACAAGTTATCTCGGGGTTAGGTGGAAGTATAGGAATAGTGGTAGGTTATGGTAATGTTGTTGACGATAGGATTTGTGTTTGAGTTTGGTAGTGTGGTTGTGGTATGCTCAGTTGGTTTAGAACTCCCCATGTCGTCATGAATAATGAGCAAATATTAAATATTCTAGAATAGGGTCATAAATGGAAGGAAGATTAGGAGATATAGTTTATAGGACAAGTTGTTTTAGTATGACATAAGGGAATATGTTTTAATACAAAGTAACATCCTGATAGACAAAACTTGTGTGCGATTCAAGATCATGAACTTTCCAACCTTTTTGACCTTTTGAATATCCAAGAAAAATACACTCACGATATATAGGAGAACACTTATCACTGTTACGAGGAATTTAAGAGACGAAGTATAAACACCCGAATTATATGAGACAAAAAGGGGGTGACCCATGTAGTTTTTCGTAAGGGAGCTTGTAAGCTAATAGAGGTGTTGGTGTTCGATTAATCAAATATTTAGCAGTAAGCAGACATTCTTCGCAAAAGGCAATTGGTAAATTTGCTTGAAAAAGAATAGAACGAGCAATGTTTAGAAGATTCATGTGTTTGCGCTTGACACGACCATTTTGTGATGGTGAGGAAACAGTAAGCAGACATTCTTCGCAAAAGGCAATTGGTAAAAAATAGGAGGCCCGGGAGGAGGATAACGTCCGATAGGTACCAAGACATCGCAATGAAGTAATGCAAAAGGTTCCAACGAATGGGAAATGCTAGCGGGAAAACTAGACCTAGTGTGTTTTGCAATATGACAAGAATCGCAAACAAAACTTTTATCGAAAGGAGGAGTAGGGATAGTAACGCCAGGGAGACGGACAAGAACTGAGGGCGAAGGATGACCTAATTGACGAAGCCAAAGAACAGAGAGGGTGTAGCTAAGAACTGAGCAAGCACGAGACCCTTGCAAAGGTATTCACAACCAATAGACTCCATTGCGCTCTCTACTTACCCCACTCAACATCATCCTACAAAAGGCATAACCGTTTAGTAAAGCTCACAATAAATCGTTGATTCTTTGATAAGATGATGGATATAGATTAGGTTACAGGTCAGTTTAGACACAAATAAGACATTCTCCACTACCAGCTTATCAGAAAAGATGAATGTGCCTGCATCAAACGTAGTTGCAAGGGTACCATCAGGAAGCATGACAGAGGACATGGACACAAGAATAATAGCAACCAGAAGTGCACGATTTCCCGTCAAATGGAAAGAGGCACCACTTTCAATTAACCAACTAAACCAAGATTAGAAAGTGTACCATTGGAAGTATCATCAGACTGAGTATTATTGACCATGGAGACGAGTGCGCCCCATGCACGCGTAAGATCTGACCATGCCATACGCATGTTGACTTATGATATGACTCATATGAGTGCAAATGTTGTTGATGAGTATCTTCGAATGGGCACGTCAACTGCACGAGAATGTTTGACCAACTTCGTGGAAGAAATCATTTCTTCGTTTGGAGATGTGTATCTACGAAGACCAAACATAGAAATCTAAGAAACAATGAATGTGGATAAAAAAAATAGTTAAGTATTATAAGCTGAAGTGATGGTGATGGAGAGCGTGATACAAATTTTTTTTTAAAAAACCTATCATTATGAGTGTTCTAATAGAATTCGTGTTGTTTTTCTAATTAAAACTGTATTTTTATTATAATAAAATTATGCTTTGTTGACCGCAAGCACACAACAAGAAATTTTCTGTTCTTTATTCTTGCCCCTGCCCAAAAGCTACAACACCAAACACCCAAAAGCTATGGCCTTTCGGAACTAAGTGAGTAGGTTCGATTATACAAATAATTGTCAAATTTGCAACTGCTCAAACAGAATACTAGTCAACTTGCTTCGAGCTTCCCGATTTCTAAAGTTAACACAGCCTGTCTAGCTAAGGTTAAATAATAAATTCATCACCTACCCTCTGTTTTCTCATTTATCTTTCATATACTGCACTTCTGTGTATACATACATACCAGTACACCACCGTATAATATACACTAGTCTACTTGTGATTCTCCTTTTCATGTAATACATGGTCAATCCCCCAATAAAAGATCCCCCCATTGAATAAGGCAATCCCCCAAGAAAAGATTATCCATACATGGTTGACTCTTATAGTATACCTCACTCTGCGATCTACTGCCTCACCACAACTTTTTCTAATTTCTACTGAATTGTTATTATTACCCATCTGCTTAAACAACTACCTTGTTGTTGACCTTACAGACAATTTCTAACTGCTATGAAGTGGGTAGCCCTTACATTAATGTGATGAACTGCTTGCCAGGCTTCGTAGGCAATTGCTTTGTCCTTACTGCTCAATAAATGCATTTAGCTTGAGCTACCATTGCACTGCACAATCACAAACACACACATTTCCAATTTCATGCACAGCTTTGTCCTTCTGCAACATTTTTTAGATGCTAATTCTATACCCATCTTATGCAAGTTTTCTCCTATCTCCCTCTACAAAAATTATGGCTTCTTAGAAACAAGAAACACAATTTTCACCTTGTTTATCCCTTAATATATTGACTAGATGAGGTGTTTAAGGTTATTTCTTCTGTTTTCTATCTCATGGGGCTTGTTGACTCTTGTTGGCTCTCAGTTACTATCCTCACAGGTATCAGTGTTACTTCAAATAAGGAAGCATTTGGAGTATCCAAGTCAGTTGGAGGTTTGGAGCACACAGAAGACAGATATATGCTACTCGGCACTGTCTTTGAAAATGAACGTAACATGTTCAGGAAACTTGGTGACAGAGCTAAGAATCATGGGTGAGAAGCCATCCAAGATCAGTAGCTTTGCTGGGTACTCAATTCCTAACCAAACTTTATCAAGGAGATTCTCTATAGATTCTTTTGTCATCACTCTAACAAGGCTTACAAATTTGAGAGTCCTTAGCTTGGTGTCCCTCGGCATTTGGGGTTCATTTCCTGATAAGATTCATAGGCTAACTTGTTTGGAGTACTTGGACTTGAGCTCCAATTTCATATATGGTTCAGTACCACCAAGGATTAGTAGAATGGTGACTCTTAGAACTCTCATACTAGATGGTAATTTCTTGAATAACACTGTGCCGGATTGGTTAGGATCATTACAAAACATGGAAGTTCTAAGTCTTACAAATAATCAGTTGAAAGGTCATTTGCCGTCTTCGATAGGAAGGATTAGAACACTCACCACTCTTGCCTTGTCAAGCAATCAGATTTCAGGTAAGTTACCAGATTTGAGTAGGTTAATCAGCTTAAAAGTACTGGATTTGAGTATGAACAGATTGGGTTGTGATCTTCCTAAGTTACCTAGCGGGTTAATCATGGCATTTCTTAGTAACAGCTCCTTTACAGGTGATATCCCAAGGGGATTTAATCACTTGAATCAACTAAAACACCTTGATTTGTCACTTAATCAGCTAAGTGGGAAAGCTCCGTCCAAGCTTTTTTCTCTTCCAAACATCACCTATCTCAATCTGGCTTCAAATTCACTGAGCGGTTTCATCCCATACCACTTGAAATGTGGAAGCAAACTTAGCTTTGTTGATATATCGGATAACAAGTTCACCGGTAGCCTTCCAATGTGTTTAAGGAAGAGGGTTTCCAAGTTCTCTGGGAATTGCTTGAAGGTTGATGTTCAAAACCAACATCCAAGATCATACTGCTTAGGGAAAGCCCCTCCCGGAAAGAAGAGCTCTAGAGGCAAAGGAATGATGGTGTTGTTTTGTGTAATTGGGGTTGCAGTTCTTGTAATGGGGCTTCTGGCATTTGGAATCCTTGTGATGTGTAGAAGAGAATATTCAGAGAAGCATTTGCTCCGCAAGCAAGTGCAAGAAAATCCTGCAACACTTACAGGAGTCTCTTCTAAATTCCTAGAAAATGCAAGTATGATATCTATACCATATTCAACTTATCTAAATCATACTGTCTCCTTTTAATAACAGACTTTTGATATTCATTTCTTTTGTTTTGTCTTTAAGGATTGGCATCTCAGGCAGTAAAGACTGAAGGAGCACAAGGCACACTTGTGTTTCGCCTATATTCCATTGAGGAGCTGAAGGAGGCCACTAATGACTTTGATCATTCTGCCTTTCTGGGTGAAGGTTCAAAGGGCAAGGTAGATACTCTTCCCTGAACACACTTTGGCCATAGCGACTTCTATTAATTATTTACATCTATCCTTCCATCTCCTTTTTGTCAGATGTACAAGGGAAAGTTACATAATGGAACACAAGTTGCAATAAGGTGTTTGTCCTTGTCACATAAGTTCACTGTTAGAAATCTTAAGCTGAGACTCGAACTCTTGGCAAAGATCAGGCATCCGCATTTGGTCTGCTTAATAGGGCACTGCATTGAAGGTGATAGAGGGGAAAGTGAATCAATGAACAAAGTCTATCTTGTCTACGAGTATGCTCCTGGGAATTTAAGGTCCTATTTATATGGTCAGTTCCTAACTTTTATTAGCCAACAGAATCTTATGCAAAAGCCATCAAAGAATCAAGCAAACACATTATGCATGTGTATTCTAAGCTATTAAGATTGTAAATGCAGATAATGAAGCTGTAAGAGGTCTCAAATGGCCAGAGAGATTGGCTCACCTTGTAGACATAGCCAAGGCGGTGCACTTCCTTCACACGGGAGTTATTCCAGGGTTCTTTAACAACAGGCTGAAGCTACACAATATATTGCTGGATGAGAACAGAAGGGTGAAGTTGAGTGACTACGGGCTTTCTGTTATATCAGATGATGAAGAAGAAAACATTGTAAGTTGCCTTGACAGAAACCTGCACATGAACAGTAGCTTTACTAGATTGTATATGTAAACAAAAAGTCTGACTCTTCCATTTCTTGCTAATCCAGGTATCAGGAGAATCTTCTAGATCAGGGTAAGAACTACATATCAATATCAAATTGTACTTCAATCACTGCACTTAATGGTTCTCAGAACAAGTTGTAACTTAAGTGGCATATTTGTCAGCAGGCAGATTAAAGTGCTTGAGGACGACATATATGGCTTCGGGTTCATATTGCTGGAGTCGATCATCAGATCTTCAGTATCAACAAGGACGAAAAAATCCTTGCTTGAAGAGATGGTAAGCTCTGATATTCGAACTAGCTTTCTTAGGCAAAGTTGAGAAGTGTAATCCAAGAAAAGTTCAATTCTAAGTTCTAAGTTGCAGTCCCTAAATGCACTACTTTAATTCATAACAAGGATAACACATTTTTTGTGCAGGCATCTCTGGGCAGCCAAGAAGGTCGAAGAAAAAAGGTAGAACCCCGTGTGCTTTCAACTGCTCGCGAGGAATCGCTATCAATTGTCATCACTATCATGAATAAATGTCTTTCGTGTGATTCATCAACACGTCCTACCTTTGAGGATGTTCTCTGGAACTTGCAGTATGCAGCTCAAGTCCAGGCAACCAATGGTACAGAACAGAGGATTGATTAGTTGAGTCTTTATGTGTCTGATGTATCTAATGTAAATCATGCTTGTGAGATGAATCATTTAACATTCGAACCCAATGCAGATAATATGTTCCATTCTTTGACTTTCCCAGTCATTAAATCATAGATGTCTGTAATTTCCTAGATCTGCACAGGACAAGAAAAGGTGCGCATACACTATGCTCAAACCATAATAAAGATCAAGTATACGTGTTTCGGTCGAAAAATATTTGACAGAAAATTCCATGAAGATAAAGTTTAATTACAAGCAAAACACAAGTATACTAATTCCCAGTCTCCTAGGTAACTTCTATTCATGGGAATTTAAATTCTTATGAAGAATTTCCTATAAATTGCACTTCCTACGTTCACCCAAAATAATCACATGTGAATCTTGCAAAATAAGAGGAGCAAAACATGGATCAGAATATATGCACACCTCTATTAGCTATCAAGCCCAGAATTGTTGCTTGAATGATGCACAACGTCTACTACAAGACGTGATATGTTTCTTAGAGACTCCACGGACAATTATGTCTGCTTCTATACAGAACATATAAAGTTGTTACGGACAGCCATTTTCACCAACACTTACCCTATTCGCTAAATTCACTTCATTGTACAAAAGGATATATCAAAATCTGTATTAACTTGATAAAGGTTGAAATCCTTAAGGTTTCCTGAAGCCTGTGTCTACCACGTGGGAAGATTGAGCTGCATGAAGATACTGGAGATGAAGAACGGATAGGAGTCCTTTCCAGGTTTCTCGAGACACACTTTCCACTTGGTAATCAATAAGCTTCTTCTGATTTTTGTAGTACTCTTCCAACAGCTCAAACTGGAGGCAACAAAAACAGTTGATCAAAGGGAGAAAAAAGGAACTTAAAAAACAAGGTAAGATATTAACAATAAATTGCTGGTCTTTTTTTATTTTATCATTATGTCACAGAAACTTTTTATTCTAAACATTTTTATTGTGTTCAGATTCCCTACCATAATGTTACTCCTTAGTTTCTTTGATCTTCCACATCCAATATCCTGTTTTTCAGGCACTTTACCATTTCCTCCACTTTCTTTGTGTTTCTTTCGATATCTGAATTTTTATTAGTTAACTTGGGAGTTAGTTAATAGTTTTATCTATCATAAAACGGAGGAGCTACAATTTGTAATTCTTCAGGCGTGATTATTGTTTGAACAACACACTGAAAAATTTGTATGCCAAATTCTTGCTGCAGCCCTATCAAAGATAGCAGTGGGACCCTTTGCTTCTTAGTGGATGCTAACACAACGCATGCCCAAAACCCGGATATAAATAGTAAATACAAATACACAATATAGTAATGAAGAGTTCAGAGCTATGGTTATTATACCTGCTGCTTGTAGAATCTGGACATATTTGAATCAGCTTCCCCTGAAGACAATTTTAAACCTGCATAATTAGCAGCCAAATTGATCATCATCTGATGCAAAGAAGTGAGACTAATATCATCACTTTAGTTGCAACTTGTAACCTTTGGAGCATTTGAAATTCACAACCAGATTAATATCAGCCAGTTGGTCAAGGATTTCCTGAAACACCGTTAACGAGTGATGTTGTTAATTACATTACATCAAAATACCAAATAAATCCCAAAATGTAAATATAACCACACAAATTGTTCTCCAGGCACTGACAGATGTAATAATGGACTCAAGATATCCAAAGAAAAAACAACTATATGACCAAACAGCCTTAACAAGCCGATTTGAGTAACCTTAAATGCAGAAGAGAAACCATGTCTATATTGATTTAGAAATTAAGAGAGATAACTTACAGCTTGTAGACGTGTTCTTGGGATACCGTCCAATATGAACCCATTTTCACCTCTATAACATCCGCCTTCCAGCCTCTTTGACAGCAGCCCAAAGATAATGCTCTCGGGAACAAGCTTTCCACGATTAATTGCATGTGCAATCTGCCGAGTAGACGGATACAAGGGAGACAGAAATAAAGATATCACATCTCACACTCCTCCAAATGCACTAATCAGCAAACCGAGGCCACAATTACTCTTAACTGTTACGACAAATTTGAATTACTAAAACATCAATCAACATCATTAAGAAACCTGTTCTAGTAATTTCTCTAAAATATTTAAAATTATCTCCCACTTTCTTTGGAGTGCCTGGCTAGTATCACTACTTTTTTGTCTTGAGAGAAAAATGCAGCTCCATCCATAACAATGTATTAGCACCAAATTCCATTTGATAGTCGAATCACAGAATCTACAAGAATCTTTTCTGTGGCATTATCTTTCTTGAGCTCATAGTTCTTCCAGCAGCTAAAAGCACTCAATTTTAACCAGAACGGTACATACAAAACCGCAAACCATAAAATTGAACCAACAAAAGGTAAAATCCATTACACCCTTATACAGGAAGGAGCAAGAACCGAGTTCCTAACGGTCTAAGCGAGTCAAATCGAACTAGACAAAACTCAAAATTTGAAAAGAACGTCAGATTTCTCACCTCTTTATACAGGAAGGAGCGAGGACTGAGCTCCTGGCGGACGAGAGAAGCGATGGAGATGTGAGGAACTTGGAGTAGCTTCGAGATCATCTCTGCATAGACGTGTTTCTTAGTGTTCGGCTCCCCTATGAACGCCCAGTGCACACACTTTACGGGGACCGAGCCCTCGGAGTCCAGTGTAGGTGCCGGAATCTGGCCGATCGCTACGCACGGGGCTTTCGCCTCCACAGTTGTCGTAGTAAGAATCGTAGTCAAATTGCGGCTGAGCGGCTGCTGATGCAATTTCGTAAGACCGGGACAGAAATATTAAGAATTGGAGAAG
Source organism: Fagopyrum esculentum (assembly GCA_033239045.1). Classification (NCBI taxonomy): domain Eukaryota; kingdom Viridiplantae; phylum Streptophyta; class Magnoliopsida; order Caryophyllales; family Polygonaceae; genus Fagopyrum; species Fagopyrum esculentum. The sequence continues at coordinate 5,890,695 of BSUD01000006.1, read as the reverse complement.
CCACCGTGATTGAGAGCCTATAGAGACCGCCAGAGGCGGTGCCAGCGGCGTCGGAGCCTCCTCTGAGCGAGTTCATTGGTAATCAGAGTGCAAAGAGACAGCAGAGCAATAGAGGGTGTGTATTTTTTTTTTTTTTTTTTTTTTATCGCGGGTGATCTTTTACGGTAATAAGGTTTCCACTCTTTAACCACTTCAACTCGAATAGAGCTTGAAAATGATTTTAATGATTTGGTGCCTAGGAGCCTTCAAGCACAAATCGAAAACGTTTCTACTCTTTAACCACTTCAACTCGAATAGAGCTTGAAAACAAATATGTTGGAGTAAATTCGTTCTTGAAGGATTTTGTATTATATGGCTTCGAGTCTTCTAGCATGAATCGACAATGTTTAGACTTTTCAAATCGAACGGGTTCGGAATCGAATACAATGGGGGGTTACATTCACTCTGTAGACTTGGAATCGATTGGCTCCGAGTTTTCAAGCACGAATCGATAGGGTTTAGATTCTACAAATCAAACGGGGTTTGAGATTGTATACATTGAGGGTTAGATTCACTTAGTGGACTTGAAATCGATTGACTTTGAAACTTCAAGCACGAATCGAATACAAGGTCTTGAATAAATTATAACACTAAAATCACCAACTTTTTTTGGGTGAGCTAAAACTACTAAAAATTGAAGACAAACAAGCCGGTAGTGAGCATCTATTTTGGCTAAACCTAATCATGTTTTTCTTGGTGGGGCTAAACCTATAATCTAATATCAAAGATATATTTAGCAAATACACCTCGCGTGCCTTTCTATGTAGTATTTGTCTCGTTAAAAGTCAATTTCATACTCTAATATCTCGGATATATAAGTAATCGGCATATAAAGTTACTCTATTTTTAAAAAAAAATCGGTTGGATTTTATACCTCAGAAATGGCCCGCCCGGGGTATTTTAAGGGGGTACATTGTCAATTTTGTAGTAGTGTTTGTTCAATATGAGACGTTCATCTTATAATCCAAGATCTCTTATATGAAGGATTCTTAAACTTAAAATTGGGAAGGGTTAAGAACCGTTGGATAAAAAATATAAGAGTTGTCAATTGTAGATCTTTTTGAAGTGTTAAACCCTATCGTGCGTCATATCTTCTTCCTTCTCGTGACCGGGTTTGGTTCCGATCTCGCTTATCATTCAATTTTGTTCTACTGTAAATTTCAGGCTTGCTGGGGAATCAAACAAGAATTTTTAGTCAAACCACCGTATCCAAGATCTTTGTCCTCTCCATTGCGGCATTATTCGCCACCTCTCGACCTCAAGAACAACCTTCTCTGATTGTCACATTTCTTTAAACACCCAAATCATCAGGTATTAATCCTCGTTTTTTAGGTTTGAATTTCTTCTTTGTGTGTTGATTTATCTCCATTTTCCGATGCAGTCTCACCACATTTTGGCTCTCTTCACCGCCACCATACTAGTTGATTCACGGCATTATCAACGTCTTATTAGACGTCTCATCTATTTTTTCTTTACGAGCTCATAATTGTCTTTCTGTCCACACCCTCTCTCAATTTAGGAAACAACCCCCGGCTTTATTAATGACAAGCTACACTCCGGGTCAAAGGTCATTCCTGACAAAGTATCCTGCTACCCTTCAATTGGGCTTTCCGTCCACACCCTCCCTCAATTTATGAAACAACCCCGACATTATTAATGGCAAGCTACACTCCGGGTCAATCACTAAATCAAAGGTCATTCAAGGCCAAGTATCCTGCTACCCTTCAATTGCATGGTTAGTGTATCTCTGATTGGGGGTTGGCTGTCCCCTCACAATGTGCTCACTCTTCGGTTAGATGATGTTCCAATGTGACCTCTCACATCGCCTAGAAGACCAAGAAACAACACACTGTTTCCCGCTCCTCCACTAAAGGTGGGTATCAAGCCATGACTAACATTCCATGCGAGCTAAACCCATGAATGTTTAATGTGATAGTCAATCCACACACCATATAGCTAGGGAAGCCGGTCTATCACAAGCAAACAAAACACGACAAGGTTGAATGTCTCCTCGTTTGCAACAAGCTTAGTCAAGGCCACATTCAAACACAATTTGTTCCCGCCACTGGACAAGTCAATGATGTACTGATAGATTTTGGTGGAAGAAGACTACACGAATGGTGGAGGTAGAACCACAAATACATTGATGCAGCAATGACCCTTTATATAGGGATTACAATAGAATAAGAATAGAATAATAAAGATTGCAATAATAGAATCAAATATAAACTAGCCTAATATAACGAAATAATATCATTATTTATTTAATAGAAAAATATCGTGATATATAACTTCCAATATGTACTAATTGAAGCCCTCAGCTATGCTTCGTTTCAGAAATTTTTACACAAGCTGAACATCTATGAGACTGACTGAATTGCTCCAACTTGGAGGAGACTGAACAATAACCCATATGCTCAACAATAACCCATATGCTCATCCGTAAGCTTTCGTTTTTAGATGTTTACCGCTGTAATTAATTCTTTCATTTATGATTTTGAGCTTCAAATTTCGCTGCCATTCATATTTTGGCTGATAGGATAACAACCAACTTCATCATTCAGTTACTGTACAGCAACTACATACAAAAGCCAAATGCCAAATTCGATAATCAGGATTTTGCATTAATTACTGAACCATAATCATGATAAAGAATTGGAGGTTCACCCAAGAATATTGCAATTTCTTTCCCTAACATTTACAAGAGATCCGACCTGAATGAGGACCAGAACCGCTGCTTTTTTAATAAGGTTACTTCGTCCAAATTGAGCTCATTATTGAAGTAATCACATTTATGTTCACAGTATATGGGCATTACAGGCAGGATAAACATAAGAATCGCTTAAGCTGCAAAGCGGGTCCCATTATTAATCTTTGCACTATTAAAATTTGAGTCTTCCACAGACAGTAAAGCTAATGGCAACTCATACGAAGTGCATGGTTCCTACTGATAATAGGCGCCGTTGTTCATTAACGCTCGTTTTCCCGTTATACTAAGTGAAAATGCGGTAAATTTTACGATGAGAAGACCGAAAACCTTGAAGAATCAGATTGAAAAAGATGTAACTCAGATCTATGGAATTTGAATGTCGCACTATTTACTGAACCATCAATCATTATACAGAATTGGAGGTTCACCCAAGAATTTTGCAATTCATTTCCCTGACATTTACGAGAGATCCGACCTTAAAGAGGACCCGAATCCCTGCTTTTTTAATCAGGTTAATATTCTGAAAGAAAGACTTTCTTTAAGAACAAAAATGAAATGGAGATCAAAAGAAAAGACACAATGAATGCTCAATTTGAAATAGAATGAAAATCCACAGAATATGATGAAGTGATTTCCAGTAATTAAGGGGAACTTCAAAACAAATTTTAAAAGAGATTAAAAAAAAGCATAACCATAAAAATTGATACTTTGGATTTTGGATGTCGCACTATTTACTGAACCATCAATCATTATACAGAATTGGAGGTTCACCCAAGAATCTTGCGAATTCTATCCCTGACATTTACGAGAGCTCCGACCTTAAAGAGGACCCGAATCCCTGCTTTTTTTAATCAGGTTAATATTTTGAAAGAAAGACTGTTTCTTTGAGGAGAACAAAACAATGCAATGGATTTCAGAGGAAAAGATAAACGAAAGCTGAATTGGAAAACTAGAGATTACGAAAATCCATAACTAAGAAAACTGATACTTTCGAATTTGGATGTCGCACTATTTACTGAACCATCAATCATTATACAGAATTGGAGATTCACCCAAGAATTTTGCGTTTTCTTTCCCTGACATTTACGAGAGATCCGACCTTAAAGAGGACCCGGGTCCCTGCTTTTTTAATCAGGTTTATCCTTTGAAAGAAAGATTATTTCTTTGAACAACGAAGAAGAATACAAATCGCCATGCAGATTGAGGAAAAGCAAAAACGGTGAACTGAATCAAACAAGTAGAAGAGAAAACTTACGGACTGCGAATGGAGATTGTACATGGATGGAAGACTGCGGCTGAAATTTATAGAGAGAATGGCATTGCATGGCTGCTAGCGTTTGCCTAGGGGACGCTTAACCCTAATTTCTATGGTTTTCGGGTTAAAAACACTGGGCCTATATTATATTTGGGCCTTTATGTTATTGGGCTGTAGTCTGGCCCAGTCCATGTGTGCTATCACTTTAATCCCTGAGAATCCACAGGACGAAGGGGAAGAAATAGACATGGCGGATCTCAGGGAAGGGAAGTCGGAGAAGCATTAATCGTTGTTTGAAGTTTCGTTATTTCCGTTCTTGGTAAGTTCTTTTCTCTCTGATGTTTGCCGCTCTTTCCTTCACATCATGCACCTTTTTCCGCCATAATTGAAAACTTGAACTTGAAACGAATGTTCTTTACTCATAATTGACAGCTGCATTCTCAACTTCTCTTCCGTAAACTCGTCTCTTTTGAGCTGAATTGGGGAATTCCCTGCTTTAATTTGAATGCGGAAAAGCTAATTCGATGTTTTGGCTCAGAGATTTGGGGGTTTAGAAAGGGTTTTCGTTCCGAGGGTTTAGCTGTTGATAGATGGAATTCTTCACACTGCGCTTCTGGATTACGTGATTGCAGAATTTACACCGATAAATTGAAACCGCTATGAACCCAGCAAGGAATTTTGGGGTGCCGTCACCACTTGGGAACCCTGCGCCACTTCCCCACAACCAAACCCTAGGTGGTTCGCAACCCCAAATCCTCCAGTTTTCAGAACAACGGGGCAATATTTTCGGAACAACGGTGTCACAATCTCCTGGTCAGGCTGCATTTAACCAGTTTCAAGCTAACCTTCAAGCACAAGCGCAGCAGCCTTTTACGCAGAACTCAACACGGACCCAAGGTGTTGGGAATGTTGCTCCTGGGGTGTTGCCGTCTGGTGCTGGAAGTGCTCGGAAGGCTACACCGAAGCCTGCTGGTAAGCCACTGGCTTCTTCCAACGCAAACACGGGCTCACCATTGAAAACCATGGAGATAGCCCCAGCTGTTCCGAGGAGTAAGAAGAAGAGAAAGGGTTCAGAGCAGCAGATACCAATAAAGGTGGCTAATCTTATTCCTGAATCTGCAATCTATTCCCAGTTGGTTGAGCTTGAATCTAGGGTTGATGCTGTCCTTAAGAGGAAGAAAACAGACGTTAAGGAGTGGATTAAAAACCCGCCACATTTTCGCAAGACGCTTAGAATATATGTCTTCAACACATATGTTAACCAATCCGGTCAAGCAAACACTGATAGTAAGAGTGGGGAATCCTCAACTTGGACACTTAAGATTATTGGGAGAATATTGGATGAAGATGAGACTGAAATGGAACCTGAATCTGCTGGGGTAATGGATAAAAGAAACAGTAAGTATCCAAAGTTCTCGTCTTTTTTCAAGAAGATTACAATTTACTTGGACCAAAACATGTATCCTGATGACCATGTGGTTACATGGGAAAATACACGATCCCGTACTCTTCATGAAGGCTTTGAAGTGAAAAGAAAGGGGGATAAGGAATTCAATGCTATTGTAAGGCTTGAAATGAATTATGTTCCTGAGAGGTTCAAAGTATCACCTTCCCTATCTGAGGTCCTTGGAATTGAGGTGGAAACTCGGCCAAGAGTTGTAACTGCGCTATGGCAGTATGTGAAGACTAAAAAGTTACAGGACCCTAATGACCCTTCTGTTATAATGTGTGATCCTGCTCTTAGGAAAGTATTTGGTGATGAAAGGATCAAGTTTATAGCAGCCTCCTTGAAACTGTCGCAGCATTTGGCTCCTGTGCCACCTATCCAGTTGCAGCACACGGTCAAGCTTTCAGGTAACAGCCCTAATGGGACTACTTGCTATGATGTGCCTGTTGATCTTCCGTTTTCTTTGAAGAAGGAAATGTCTCACTTCTTAGGAAGCTTAGAAAACAACAAGGATGTCGATGCTTATGATGAAGCAATAGCTAGTGCTATAAAGAAAATCAATGAGCATCGTCGTAGAAGAGCCTTCTTTCTTGGGTTTAGTGAGTCTCCAGCGGGTTTTATCAATACACTGATTCAATCACAGGAGAAGGATCTCAAAATTATTGCCGGTGATGCTATTCGAAATGCAGAAAAAGAACAGTCTGCTGACTTTTTCACCGATACCTGGTAAGGCTCTCTTTCTTCTTCCCTCTTATAAATGTCTCGGGGTTTGCTAATCCTTTTGTGAGGTTTAAATGGTGATAAATTATCAATACATGAACTGCAAGGTAACCTAGATACTGTTCTCGATCAGAACATATGATACAGTTGCTGTCAAGCCGTGAAAATGCTGTCGCTATTGCTACTCAACTAAACCAAATAGATTACGAAGAAGATGATATTTTGAGAAGTTTAGAGAAAAGCAATCAACTAATACTTCATATTTTAGAATTATCAGCTAGTCTGGATTTTATGGTACCATTGTGAGCACTTGAAGTATACACTTCTTGGTGGTCGGCTTAATACTGTCCGTACTAACATCCGACCTTTTGTGTAGGGTGGAAGAGGCAGTCATGCATTATCTGAACCGTAAACCTGGTATGGGAGCTAACAGTGGAGGAAACATATAATAGGAATTAACAAACTAGTCAATCAGCTTATCTGCAACGGTAGATGTCAAGTCATTCTCTTATCCTTTTGTGTATGATTTTGGTTTATTAATCAGGTAACAGAAACTGCTCTTGTAGCTCGCCATCTGAAATAGCTGAAATTGTAGTCTAATTGTTAAGCTAGAAATGCATGATTTTGTGATATCCTCTGATCAGTATGATTGTTACTTGTTGTCATGCTGCACTTTCTTCAGCAAATGATATTAAAAAATGATTGATTTTGTATAATGTGTATGAAGGAGCTCCATTATCTTCTGATGAATTGGTATGTTTTATTTATCGCATATCTGTTTTGGCTTTTCGTATTGTATTGACATTTCACCTGCATGTAACTTTCTGGCTAATCAACAAATTGAATTTGAATCATGGTGGTGCTCACCAGCAAGCAAACACAGGGTGAAATGTATTGTATAGGTCATAACTCATAATGCATCCAAACAAACCTTAGACGTCCATTTTGCTTCTGATGTGTGCTTCTTGAGCAGAAACGAATACAATCGAAGACAGAAGTTCCCAGAAAGAAATCATAATGTGGACTATAGCAAATACAGCTTATTGAATATTAATCTGTTCTGATATAGAAATGAATCAATTGCACAAAATTGACATGTTCTGCTTCAATCTAATAGGTGTTGTTGAGGTAAAAATAAAGGCCAGCGAGTGCAATGATACCAATAACAACAGCATATGGCAATGCCTTCCTGCAGTTCCAAAGGAATCAAGTCAACAAACAAACCTTAAACGCAATAGATTCCTCTAAACTTCAAAATAAACTGCTCTACTTACCCAAGCGACTCGTCTTTCTTGATCTGTTCTTTTCTCGCTTTCCTCACGTCAGTTGTATTAGCATTCTTGCTCACAGCTTCTTCATAAGGTCTAAACCTTCTTTTCGGGGCGCCACAAACTACACAACCGTCAGGCGAAACGTTTCAAATGTTGAATCTAGAAAACATGGCAGATTATAAATCTAAAAGGAATTGTATTATACTATTACAATACCAGGACAGAAGTACTTGTCAGGCAGCTTGTCAAAGGGAGTTCTATCATTGTATATGTATCTGCATCAAATTCAACCCTTTTAGTTAATGGAAGTATTTATATCACTCCAAAATAATAAAAAGATTAGAGATTCAAGGAAAACCCGCAATCGCGACAAATGTAGGCTTGCTTGGATCCAGAGGCGAGGCGCATGGAGAATCTAGGCGACGCGGATGATAACGAAGGGCGCTGCTTCCGAGCAACGAAGGAATAGAAGGGTAAGAAGGGAGAAAGCATTGGTGAAGTTGCTCCATGGCCATGATTGGATGGTGAGCTTTGGAGGAGCGGAGGGGCTAACACATTGTTGATTGTTGGCCCTAGAGGCAGTCTGACACTCATTTCTGCAGGATTTTTTGTTGAATTGTTTCAGTTGATTATGCAGATTGGTAAAAGTCTGGTATGAGTATGATACAGTGGGAAGGAGATAAGGTAAGGAAGCGTGGAGGGCATAAGCCCCATAAGAATGAGATAAGAATCGTGGATCTTCTACTCCCTTACATTACCAACCCCTTTACTTTTTTCTCTTTTTATTCTTTCCGACTATTTTTTTTTCTTCTTCAATACTGTTATTTACTTATTTTAAATTTTAAGCAGGTAACTTTTCCATTCATTTAAGGGTAAATGCAGGACACTGAAAATGCGTAAGAAATTATCTTATTCCTATATACTTAGGTTCTTTGCTTGTAGTAATATTGATTTTATAAATAAATTAAACAATTAACACTTTCAAACAGTTTAAGCTTTGAATATATTATTTAATAGATTATTATTTCACAATAATGTTCAATAATATCATAAATCATATCACGGTGGATGAAAAAAATGGGGTAAATAATTTCGGAAGGTTATAATCCCTACTAACCTCGATAATGCCAATTATTCCTTTTTACCGAACGCGCTCAAACTCTAATTAAATTTTTTTATTTTTGGTAAAAACTAAAAAGATAGTATGACGTTAAACGAAATGTTATATTAAAGTATGAATAGGCTCCTCCACTTGCAATGGAAATTTAGTGCGAGACTGGACCGTTAGGTTTAGTCATACTTTTCGTGAAGACAATAAAGTGGCGGACTCGCTTGCTAACATTGCTTTCTTTTCTCAATTAGGATTTTTTTATGTTTGGACCCTCCGGATTGTGTAAAGGATTTCCTTGTTGATGACTTGTGGGGTTGTTTCCCCCGCATGACTTTGGTTTGATTTCGTCTATGCATGCACCCTTGAGGTGCGGAGAGTGCCAACCGCCTCTCCTTTTCCTACCAAAAAAACAAAATTAGACGGGGTAACTTCGATATAATTGGAAGTCTCTTGAACACTTTTCAACCTCACTTTCATATATGTCCATCCATTTAATGATTTAACAAGACCCTCACCATTATTTCATCGGTGAGCCCTTCGCCTCTCTCGGTGCATCTATTATTATTCTTTTTTTCTTTGAGTAAAGCTTGATGTGATAATTCGCAATGTTTCTATAATAAAGTATTAATGTTAATATAAAAAACTTTCCACATAGATTTATTAGGTGGCATCTATTCAACTTTAATATATACCTTACAAAGAAAAATAACTCATTGCAAAATTATATTAAATAAAACCTTAAAGAAAATATTAATAAAGTCTACTAACATAAAAGGCTATTATTATTTTCACTTGGATTCACAACCAACATTTCCCCTTACCTTAACCCGCACTTTTAAACCACCAGCCATATGAGCGGTCAACAAAGGAATAAACCCTGGTTGACCCGGATGAACCGGTTCAAACTCAAACCGGTTGACTAACGACGCAAGCACATACTTCATTTGAATAAAGGCCATCTCTTTCCCAAGACATACTCTCGGTCCAGCCTGAAAAACCGGAAACACAAACGGGCTTACTGACTTCAAAACCCGTTTTCCCTCAGTTGATTCCTCAAACCACCGGTTTGGTTTAAATTGAAGCCGGTCCTTACCCCAAAGCTTCTCCATCCTCCCCATACCGTAAGGAAAATACGTGACACGTGTCCCCGACGAAACCCTAGTCCCGTCCGGCAAGACATCATCGGCAGCAGCATGTTTTGAGTCCCAAGACACCGGAGGGTAGAGCCTCATTGCCTCATTCAAACATGCATGAGCGAACTTCATATCTTTCAAGGATTCATAGTCTAAAGGCTTGGAATCATCGAAACGCATCGTTTCGGATATTAGTTCGCTTTCAACGAAGCGATTTTGGGTGAGGAGCCAAAAGAGCCACGTCAAAGCAGCGGCGGTGGTATCACGACCGGCCATTATGAAGCTCACGAGCATGTCTCTAACCATTTCGCCATTGTTTCCGGCATCGAGGAGGCGAGATAGTAAGTCGGAGGTTGTGTTGGATTGTTCGTTTTGGCGGCGGAGTTTGTCGTTGATGAGCGAGTCGATGGAGCGATGGACTGTGGATACGGAGGAGCGGAGGCGGCGCTCTGACCCTATGTTTAGGGCACGTTTTAGCTTCCAAGAGGCGTAGATTGGCGCGGCAGCGCGACGGGCACATATTCCGGCAGCAGTTTCGAAGGAGGTGAGAAGCGGTGGTGGTGGGCGGGAGAGATCTAGGCAATTTGGGTCTACTCCCAATGAGACTTTGCATATTGTGTCGTAAGTGAATCGTTTTAGCACATCCTGCAAATAAGACGATTTTAATCATCAAGAAAAAATTAAGAGATAATTTTAAAAACAAAAAAAAATGATCATGCTCCAAATACATGGATTAAATATCTAAAAAATATTTAAAGGAATTTATGGATAATAAAATTTATAAACATTTTATTCTTAAAAAAAATAGAACAATTTTAGTAAATAGGTCTTTTTTAAAAAACTATAATAATAAATAGGCTTTTTAATGTTTCAATTAAGTAATATACCTCAATTTTTGTATTTAATATCAAACTCTACACACTTTTCGATACATTTACTAAATATAAAATTAGAAAGAATCTAATAAACCAAATTATTTTAAAAAAATCTAGTACTTTTATTGGTTAGTTTTTTTTTTTAAGTTGAACTGTTTTGGTTTCATGATAAACTATAGTTTGGCAGAGTGATTTGTATGAAATGTCACAGAACATGCTTCTATATACATTTTGGGCAATAATTAATCGTACAAACGTATGTACTGAGTTCGAAATTCAATTAAGTAATTGAAAGATGATACTGTGAGTTCAACAGTAAGTAAAATATACATATTTTCATAAAAACAAACTCTTAAATTGCAACGATGTCAAAACAATCCTTAAAAATATATGATTTGAAATTTACGCATGTAGTTGATAAATCGAATATTTGTTTTTCTGTGGGAAGTAGAGTTAATAGTTTATGCATCTCCGGTGTATCGAAGTGATTACTTAACCCATTTTCTATTTGATAAATGAGCGTTTAGATGTGCCGAACACCATTGACTCTCTGTCCCGTAAAAAAAATATTTATTGATTTTATTAACGATACGTATAAATTTTAAATCTTTTTCTAATAAATACACGTGCAAGGCACAGAAAAATAAACTAATTATTTATTAAACAAAGTGACACATCAAACCAAATTTCACTTATAAACCTGAGAAGTAAAAGGTAAATGGATATCATTTTTCATGTGCTATTTAGAGATGAAATTTACTCTCACAGTTATTTAATTTCATTCAAAGTATCAATCAATTTTTAAAAAACAATATGGCTAAAGCGTGAGATCGGTAATATTACAATTTATAATGATTTGAACAAGATATTATACAGTGATATTGTAATGGAACATATCCCGGATTGATATTATATCTTATAGCTTGCTTATCTAGAAGTACACGTGGCATTCTTCTAACCTTACATTTGAGATTCTTTTCTTAGATTATTTGTCGGTAGGAAATTTCCTAAAATAGCAATTATTACATACAAGAAATTCTAGATAGATACTGTAGTAAACTAAGTAATAATTTATTTATAATCTATTTTTTAAATAAGTTATATTTTTTATTTATAATCCGATTTCATAGAGTGGCCTAAAAATTAGGCCGTTGGTCGAATGAATATATATAAGTTGGAGAAAAATTGTCTAAACAGTACCTCATTTTTTAGACTGACTAAATTTTAGTACTTTTTCGTTTAAACTATCATAACGGTACCTCATCTATTGAGTCCGATCAAAGATTAGTATCTGGATTAATGTTCACACGATAAGTTAAGAGATCGATGTTAAATATATAAGGTAGGTGAACAGTTTTGCCCCTGTTAACTTAATGTGTGAATAGGTAATCTAGATACTAATTTTTATCAGACTCAATAGGTGAGATATCGTTCTGATAGCTTAAACGACGGAGTACTAAAGTTCAGTCACGCTAAAAGATGGGATACTGTTTGGATAATTGGTGTAGTCGTTTGAGTGAATTACGTATATACCCATAAATGGACCACCCCACCATTACAAAATGACAAACGCAAAGTAGCCTAAGACCCATTCTTGGTATGGTGCACAGTATTGGTGGGGAGAATGAATAATTCAATCAATGAAAATACCTTTATTACCATTTTCAATATAAATTTCTCGACTTTGGGATTTGAGTTGATTTCAATTGCATTTTAAAAGACTCAAAGTATAACCAACCCCCACGACCACGAGGTACGACCCGACCCGTCTACCGCACACCTCAACGCTCAAACTAGTAAAATACAAACTATTTCTTCCAAATTCTTCTAGTAATATATCTATAAATATAAATGTGGAATGTGGAATTACACTATTGCCCTTCATTACACATTCGAGCTAACCTCACCGAACAATACTATTTCGTGGTCCACATTCAATTAAGTGGGCATTCTATTTGTCGGGTCACCTAATTCAATCGAATTGAGAGTCGATTACAATTAAAAAATAATATATATAGTACTAAAAAATTTAATATTATTTTTGTTATTGTTTGTGTATCATTTCACATGTCACTTTCGTGCTCTTTTTGTTATATGAACAGTCTATTCGTTTTAAATTATATTGATTTCTTTTTATATTTTATTAATTGATATATAACACATGGTAAGGATCTACGAAAGTATTTAACAATTAGAAAATAATATTATAGTTATTGTCTAGCTCCGAATATATTATTATTATTTACCGTGTCAAATCAATTAAACTGTAAGCAGATTGTCCCAACACAAAATTTGGTACTGAATAGTACTTTTTTTTATATATTTTTTGTATTAAAGTTTCGTGTTGTGACAAATTATACACATATACTTCTGGCATTTTTTGGAGCTAGTTGCTGCAGAAATCAAATTAATCTATATATTTATGTACTTAGATCCGGCTCTAATATATTATGATGTGTCGATTTAGCATTGATTTGTTATATCAAACTGACAATTATCTAGCAATTTTTTTATTTTTGTTTTTTTATTCCTATCTTTTTATTTAACTCATTTTTTTACAATAAATATTTTAGTAACGTCAATTACAATAACTAAATTTTAATAAAATTGATAGTGAAATAGTCACATATTTTTTTTTTTATTATAATAATCACTTCAATATGAAGAAAAATTACGACAACGAACTATAATTCGAATATTCGATTGATGTAATCATGAATATAGAAATTACTTTATGATATGCTATTTTATTATTAAAAAGGTGATTGCGGAAAACAATGAAACGGATGAAACAAGATTACCTGCAGATCGACGATGGAGCCATCGTGAGCAGCCTTGTCGAGCAACGGGATGAGTAGGAGTCGAACCTCTTCTTCAAGAACACTAACGACAAACTCCTTAAGCGACCTCGTACTAAACTCATGGCTAGCTAACTTCCGTTGACTAGCCCACATCTCGCCGTCGGCGTTAAATATCCCACATCCAAGCAAATCTCCGATAAGGTCGGTGAATTGCTTTCCCTTTGGATAGTTGGGGAAATTTGTCTTTAGAATGTACTCAACGTTCTCCGGGTTCGCCGTCACCACTATCCGACCCGCCCCGACCCGGTTCACCACAATGGTCTGAGCCGTTGACTCGGATAGGAGCTCTGTGTACCAGTCTAGGAGCCTGAACCGGTTCTTGTAGAAAGAAGGAAGGCATCCTATTATGGGGTATGTCGGAGGCCCATACTCGCCGGTGCCGGAGTTGGATTTTCCGGTGAGTTGGCGGAGGAGGAAGGATATTAGGACGAGGATGAGTGGAAGGAAGAAGAAGAGATCTAAAGCAGCCATTGGTTTTCTTTGTTTGAAGGGTTTATGGATTTGAGAAGTGATTGAGAAGGATTCATATAAATAGCAGCCGGGTGGGACGATTTTGACCAGAAATGACAAATATTTTACTACTTCGGTAATTTTTTTCTCTTTCATTTTTTCACTCCGTTATTTTGGGAATTTTTATTTAGTGGGGTTAGATTTTTTGTACACTTGATGAGTATACTTGCAACGATATTTTTTGTCCACTTGACGAGTATATGTGTTGGGTTTGTATTTTAATATGTATGTGCACACGTATACATACTTTAACATGGTAAAAGAGCGTTAGTCAAGATTGATATTTTTTATGATCCTAATATATAACATACAAAAGAATTTTTTCACTTGGTGCCCTTAAAGTTTTGACCTATTTCGGATCATATTTGACTATGTCTAAGTCGTGTCCAGCTGTGTCCCTCTATCCGACACGACAGGACACTAGACATTCCACTCTTTAAAGGTGTCCGTGCATCGTAACTTTCCACAAAAAAAAAGTACCTATATTATTAATATGCAATAAATTACTGGTGTCTAGTAAACATTCATTTGCTTCTTCCTTATTAAGGCATATTCTTAGTTAACTCTTCCTTCGATAATGTATTTTGACTAGTTAAACCAAAATCATCCCCACTCAATCCTATATCATCACGACATTACGTACCACTTAAAAAAGTTATTTCCCTTTGATTCAAAATTACAAGTTATCAAGTTATTCGGTAATGTCCATAGAAAGTAAATACACTTATGCTCGGTACCATTTTAGGAAAAATGGGTAATGGATTTTGAAACCACTCAAATCGATTCATGAATCTGATTGTAAAATGGGTTAATTTGGTTAATAGAATTTTTTGAGTTTTACTTTTAGTAACTAGGCCATTTAATTTTTTAATTAGGTAAATATACTCCAACTTTTTATATTTTTTCTCTAACTCTAAACACTCTTCTTTTAAAGGGTACATTTACTAAAACTAAGACTCAAAAAAAACTTAGTAAACCAAATTGTTTCTTTTTAAAATTATAACAGAATGAGTGATTCTAATTATTTTTTTTTGTAACTACGTTCTACCAAAAAAAATAGCGCAATAACTATTATTTGATCAAATTAATGTATTTTCAATTTAAATTTAATTTATAATAATAACCAAAGATCATATTTTAAAATCCCGATTATGTTATTTCTTGTTTTATTTTGAATAGTTATTTCATTAAGAATTTATGCACACGCCTTTTAAGTGAATTTTGTATCTCAGGTATAGCGTGAGTACTTACTACTTAGTGGTGGGCCCAGGAAGTGTTTTAAATGGAAGTGAACTGGAGATGCGAGGTCAACGGTCAATTACTCAACGAGCAAAGTCAGCCACTCGGTTACGGCAGCCGTATATTTTCCTTTTTTGACCGGAAAATGTTACGGCGGCTACCGCGGGAGTTCCTTTTAATTAACGTAATTATCTTATTTTATAACTAGTTTACCTCATATTAGTTGATCTAATTTAAATATTTATTATTTTTAAAAAATTTAAAATTAAAGTTTGTGTTTGAATTTTATAAATATTTGAAGAAATATAAAATGTAGTGTAATATCTATTTTAATTAAAGTTATAACTGTAATGAAATTAAAATTTGATCTAAAGGAAATCACAATAGAAGTAAGATTAAATAGAATTTATGATTAGATGGAAGTAATATATTTTTAAATAAAAGTTTTTGAATTATAAAATTGTATGTAACTTAAATATAACTTATTTTATTTAATTAATAATGAAAATAAAATATAATATAAATAGATTTATTTTAAAAAACGAATATTATAACTATTTGTCCTACAAAAAAGTTTTATTATTACTGATTTAGTACAGTATATAGATGCTTCAATAATTTTCTTGGCCGAAAAGGAAAAATGGAACAATTATTAGTTAATAAAATAAAGGTAAAATTAACTAAAATATCCCAAAATTGTATATGAATAAAAATATACCCCAAGTCTACATGGTAACACGGTGCCATAAAATTTTACTCCAAATAAAATTTTGACAGAGAGGGTGACGTGTCACATGAGTTGAATTTTTATAAAAATATAAAAAAAAAACTAAACAATAAAAAGTCAATTAACAAATATATATATATATATATATATATATATTGACTTTTTGAAATACAGTAAACCAGTCATAAATAAAACGCTTCTTTAGCAAAAGTCTAACTCCTATGCATTAAAAATACTATTCTTTATATGTTATAAATAAACAGTTTCAGTTAATTAACAAAAAATATTGAACAATTGGTAGGTATGTACGTATGTATATATATTTGTAATATGAGAAAATTATCTAAACAGTACCCCATTTTTTGGGCTGACTAAATTTTAGTACCTCATCCTTTTAACTATCAGAACGGTACATCGTCTATTGATCCCGACCAAAGATTAGTATATTTGTTACTGTTCATCCGTTAATTTCAAAAAACGGAGTTAACTATGAGGGGCAAAATTGTCATATTACCTTAAATAATGTATTGTTCAATTTTTTTAATTTAATTTTTCCTTTTCTGCAAGATCCCTAAATTTTTTTTCAAACCCTAATTTTCTCTCTCCTTAATTCCACCGCCTCCTAGATCAATGTCTCTTCTTTGATTTCCTTAGCCGAACTAGTTTCAAATGCAGAAAACTGAAATCAGTGTGATTTATCAAGAGACAGAAAGCATTGTAAGAGTTGTTCGAGCTCCTTCGCGCCAAAGATTTGCTTCTCCATTATCAACTCCACCATTGAAGTTCTGAAATCAGTGTACGGATCTCTTGACTTCTTCACAACAGCAAAGCTTCCCTTCACCTTCTCTTCCAATGGTGGATACTTCATTTCATTCTTCCTTGCCTCCCACCTCTGAGCACTCGGTGGCCTCCTTCGGGTTGAAATCAGAGACAACCCTTTCGAATCCGGATCGGAAGAAAACGAGATTGATTTGGAAGAGGAGAGAGATAGGAAAGATCTAGAAGAGGAAAACAGAGTCTCTGTTTTCCTTGACCATCTCATCGAAGGTCTCAGGACATCTGGGTCTGCAAATCGAAGGATAAGATCTGCGGACAGGGGAAGTAGTATGAGCTGGAAGGAGTGGATCAATGGAGGTTGAAGAGAAGGGGATCTCCGGGCTTGAAGATGTGAAGATTGGGTTAAGCTGCTGGTGGTTTTGGTGATGAATAACATCTGATTGGGTTAAGCTGCTGCTGGTGGTTTTAGTATGAGCCGGAAGGGACCCATATCTAGGAGGCGGTGGAATTAAGGAGAGAGAGAAAATTAGGGTTTTGAAAAAAAAAATTTAGGGATCTTGTAGAAAAGGAAAAATTAAATTAAAAAATGGAACAATACATTATTTAAGGTAATATGACAGTTTTGCCCCTCATAGTTAACGCCGTTTTTTGAAATTAACGGATGAACAGTAACATATATACTAATCTTTGGTCGGGATCAATAGATGAGGTACCGTTCTGATAGTTAAAAGGATGAGGTACTAAAGTTTAGTCAGTCCAAAAGATGGGGTACTGTTTAGATAATTTTCTCTTTGTAATATTTTAAAACAATTTATTGTGGTTTTCAATTTATTTAGATATAAATCTATTATCTATTATCTATTATACTTACTAAAACAGAGCACGGGTTGATGACATGACGCGCTGTGTACGCAGGATTTTTGAAATGGAGCTTCCTCAATTAAATTAATAAATATTTATTTTACATTATTTTTTAAATCATAAAATCTTTTATTATTAAAATAATAAATTTATAGAAACCAAATCAGCTTAACAACCAAATCACCCTAACAACCAAATCAGTTTATTATTATTAAATAAATCTATTATACATACTAAAACAGAGGACGGATTGATGACGTGACGCGTTGTGCAATCAATATTTTTTAAATGGAGCTCCCACAATTAAAGCCAATAAATCTTTATTTTTAAACAATTTTTAAAGCCAAATAATCTTTTATTATTAGAGCACGGGTTGATGACGTCGCGCGTTGTGCAATCAGTATTTTTTAAATGGAGCTCCCACAATTAAAGTCAATAAATCTTTATTTTTAAACAATTTTTTAGGCCAAAAAATCTTTTATTATTAATTTAAAAATTTTATAGGAACCAACAAGTTAGTTCGAACGAATCTTTTTGTTTGGACAATTATTTTACAATAAATTTTGAATAATAATTGATTTTGATAAGAATTTTATTTTTGAAATGTTCCATCAGATTTTAAGCGAATATAATTTTTTTTGGATAAAATCCATTAAATTATACGTTGCTTTTTTTAAAAATAGCTATAAATATATAATAAATTTTTATATTTCATTGAATTTTTTGATAGCTTTTTTTAATAGAAACTTTCATTTTATCAAACAAAATTGATTCCATTTTGACGGTAAATTGATTTTCATTTTTGTTATCTTTTTTATTGTGGCTTTTAGGATAGATTGATTTTGATTTCCATTTTAATTATATTTTTGGTTAGGATTTTTATTCGATGGATTTTTTTTTCGAACGTTCCATCAGATTTTTCCATGGTTCGCTTAAAAATTTTACGTTTTACAAATTTGTCGAATAAATTTTATATTTTTGGAACTATAATTTTACGTAATGTGCGAGTTATTATTAAATTGATTTTGAATTGAATTTTATTTTCAAATGTTCCATCAGATTTTAAGCGAACAGTTATTTTTTTTTGATAAAATCCATCAGAATTTACGTTGTTTTTTAAAAAAAAATACCTATAAATATATAATAATTTTTTAAATGATTCCATTGATTTTTTGATAGTTTTTTAAATAAAAAACTTCCATTTTATCAACAAAATTGATTTTTATTTTGACGGTAAATTGATTTTCATTTTTGTTATATTTTTTTATCATGACTTTTAATTATGTTGGTTTCAATTTGATTTCCATTTTAGTTATATTTTTGGTTAGAAATTTTATTCGAACGGATTTTTTTTCCGAACGTTCCATCTGATTTTTTTCATGGTTTCCTTATGTGCGAGTCTATATCTACTACTAGAGCAGTATACATTACCGTTGACGTGGTGCGTTGTGGGAGTAGTATTTCGAAATGGATCTCACATAATTTTTTTTGAAATTGTACAATTAACAATCATTTTTTCATTGTTTCATCCTTTGATTTGATTTTTAACCATAACCCAATATATTTGATCTATTTTCAAGTTATTTTTTTTTTTTAATGTGTACACCTTTTTTATGTTAATTTTATATATTTATTGATTTTCTTCCACCCATCATCAAATTAGTTATTTTTAGATAATAGTTATCGGACTTTAAGTTAATTTTGAATTAAATTAAATTTTTGTTAATTTTTTTAGCTCGTAGATATAGACCACGTGTATTTAACTAAGTTATATTAATTAAACTTTTTATTTAATTATGTTAATTTATTAGCTTGTAGATCACTTAAATCTTTTTTTTTATTTTAATAATTAACAATAAAATTAACTACTTAACTAATATATTTATAGTCCAAAAATAATTAAAATAATATTTCTAATACACCAATAAGTATTATAATCCCAATAAAAAAACAAAAGTGTTGTTAAATACAAAAAATAAAATAAAATAAACACACGTATGTTGTTAAAAACAATAAATTTAAAAATCATAAAAGTTG
>BSUD01000006.1:5772401-5871060 GCA_033239045.1 Fagopyrum esculentum | reverse complement strand
ATATATATATATATATATATATATATATATATATATATATTATTCTATTAAGTAGGTCCATATTATAATCTCATTTAAAAAATTTATTCTTAATAAATAATTGTGGTAAGTCAATTAGAGTAGTAAAAATAAGAGAAGTATACAAAACAAAATCTCATAGAAAAAACTTATTTCACAATATTCTTTCTTATTTTTTCAAAACCCGCACAAGGTGCGGGTATTATACTAATATCTTGTGAAAACATAATTTGTAATTATTTTTAAACACCTTGTTATAAAAAGGTTTATTTCGAGTAAAAAACAAGCATTACTTCCTATAATCTAAAGGACCATCAAAACAAAATCTCATTCATGTTACGACATTCAGCACATGAAAAAATATCTTAAAGGACCATCAAGTTATGTACAAAAAATGACAAATATAAACTACAAGACAAAGCTAAAATATCTTAAAATAATAGTACATCATATAAGTTAAATATCAAGCTTTTGAACATATATGACATTCAGCACATGAAAAATCTTTCAACTATAAGATATTTTCAATATATAACGTACAGCATTAAAATCTTCAAAATAATTAAACTCCAATTTTGAATGATCAATTATGTTATAATTAAATTATAAATGATATGTCTAATTTCTCTTAATATGCAATTAGCTATCGTTGGCAATGACGATTTGCCATTATCTGAATGATCGATTATAAAAACAAAATTTAATTTAGTAATAACAAATTGGAAAAGAATGATTGGATAAAATCTTCTCTTGCTTGTTTCCACGTGTTCAAGATTGGAATTGTACAAAAAATAAACTAAATTATATAATTTCGCATTATATAAATGAATGAATTAATATGCCATTATATAAATTGATTCAATACTCCCATTTGATAAAATAATATTAGCTAATATATATAAAAATATTGGTCAACGAATATTTTTGGTCAACCGTATATGTATAATAAGTCATGTGACATTCTTTCTAATTATGTGGATTAGCGCGTAAGTATAGAATGTAAGGCCCGTTTGGTTTGAACTCCGGAATCGGAAACGGAATGGAAACGAACCTAGTCCATATATATACCCTTATTCTTGAAAGTTGTTGGAATCACTCCTTGTGATTTGAAGTAATTGAAGTTGAATTTGATTACTTTTGATACCCTATAGGGTAACAAAATATGGGGAGACAAGTGCATTTTGTATGTAAACACAAGGAATGGTTCCATAGAATTTCATGAATATGGATATACATATGGACTAAATTTGTTCCATTCCGTTTCCGTTTCCGGAGTTGGAACCAAACGGGCCCTAAGTACAATTCCCTGCTGGGAAATTAGTGACCTAGATTTTGAACCCGTCAAAGCATTCACTTACGGTCAATGTAGGTTCGCTAATATAAGAAAGGCATTTAGGGTGTATTCAATCTACACTTTTAAAGATTTTGAGTGATTTTTAATAATTATAGAAATTGCTGATCATGTGGGATATTTTAATTTTATGTAAAGTCAAATTCTTTGAAAATTTTATGTGTTGGGAGAAGATTTCTAAAAGTTATATAAGTAATAAAGAATCCTACAACATCAATGAAATAATAGATTTTTTTAAAATCAAAAAACTTTTAAATACCATATGAGTTGTATGAAAAATTTAAAATCCTATTGAATAAAAATTTATATGAATTTTCAACAACGCATCTCTTTCAAAAAACATTACAAAATTACCTACTTCCCTTTAAAGTCTCTCCTTCCCAGCACCAGAACCCTCTCTTGCTTAATACTTCTTTTCTTTCCGTCCCTCTCCTTTCTAGAAGCGTCACAAGAATCTCATCCCACAATCATCTCTTTTTAATTCGCTTTAGGGTTCATTTGGTGGAACAATGAGATTATTTTGAGAGATAAAAAATTTCAACAATCTACCAACAATCAGGGCCGGCCCATCTGCTGGGTGGCATGGGCCACAGCCTAGGGCCCCATATAATTTGGGGCCCCAAATTTAAAAAAACAAAACAAATATATAGTATATAAAAAATTTCAACAATCTACCAACAAATAACAATCCAAATAATATCTTTGTAGTTGGTTACTCTTTTGGGATAAAAATATTTCCCAAAAATAATCTATCAAATAACCCCATTTTTTTTTGACACGTCGAACGCACCCTTGGTCCCTCCTTGTCTTCTTCGGTTTGCTTCTAATAGTTCTTCCCAGCTTAGCTTTTCTCTTGTGAACTCTCATACGTCTTCTCAATGCCATCTAAGATTTTCCCCTCGATTGTATTATCTTTATTGGTAATCACGATGTTTTTTCCAATAGTCTCTCCACTCGCGCCACTGATGGGTTGGGCTTCAATTTACACTTCTTGCACAAGGTATTTCATTTGATTGAAATTGGTTTTTCGTTTTCTTACTTGATCTCTTAGGTTTCAGTTTTATAGTTATTGATTTGATTGAATTAGATTACATTAGTAATGATTTTATGATCCAAGGAAATAGAATGGAAAACCCTAGGTCCTTTTTTTTTTGTTTCGCTTGATCTTTATTCAAATCTAATGGCTATGAATTGTTGTACTAGAGGATTCTTGATACATGAGATTTGCACGTGTTGTACTAGAGGATTCTTGATATATGAGATTTGCACGTGGGAATATAAGTTTCATTACTCCTATAATGCTAATTGGACTTATAATTATTTCGGAAAGAAATGACTTAAATAGACTATTTTTCATACACTTTTGTTTGTGCACCCCTCTAAATTTACCTCATAGATGAAAAAATGAGTTAAATAGGAATATATTTATTAAATGAGTTTATGTTATGAGTACTATTAATAAAATAATAGTGTTAAAAAGCCTACTAAATCATTTTTACCTTTAAATTTTAATTACTAGACATTGTAAGATCCAACCCTACCCATCTCTATCCTACATTTTTGATCTTGTTCTATGCTTGTGTGTCCAAAATCCAAAGCATTCATCCTTTTAACCACAACTTAAAGCATTTGTTCTATTAACTTTACTTTCTAAATGCTTGAGATGCTTTCACTCTTGAGCCCATTATTTTATGGGTGATGCCAATGTGTTGTATATTGGTTTGTTCGCTCCCGATTTTAAAGAAAGAATTTGGTCAAATAGACTCTCTTTTTTTTAAAAAAAAATTGTGTACCCTCTATTTTTATCATTCTAATTGACTTACATTATTACTCCAGTAAGCATATATTTACTAAACGAAATTATACTATGAGTCTACTTAGTAAAAAAATTGCTATAAAAGGCCTAGTTAGTGATATTGACCGATTTTAGATGGCATGATTTCTTGTAGTATGTGATCATATATATCTATGGTTGATGCTGTCTTTCCTATTTTTAGCTGCATGAGGTTGAAAGAGGGGTTGATATTCTTGTTACAACTCAAAGGAGATTGGTGAATTTACTTGAAAGGGTCAGAGTGTCTTTATTAATGATCAAATATTTATTTGGCTCTTGATGAGGCGGATCAAATGCTTGATATGCTTTTGGTTTGAGCTCTTACAGCTCCATTTGTCTAAGAATGATTCATGAATAAATACATTCAGGTTTGAATTGCTATTGGTTCAAAAACTATTAATTTGGCCGAATAGACTCTTTTATATTTACAGTGTACCACTTTAATTTTTACCTAAATTAAAGTTGGAAGGTAAAGTGTTTGATTAAAAATACATTTACTAAATATATTTATGTCATGAACTTAATTACTAAAAAAAATCTCAAAACAAATTAGTTAATTAATTTGACATCTTTTTTTTTTTTCTCTTCTGATATTGTTTTTGGTATTCTCCTTTGCTGTTTTTTCTTTGTCTACCATAGATGTTGAACCGTTCAACATCTATGGTAGACAAAAACTCATGGTCATGGTGATACTGATTCATTTTCTCTATATAAAAAAAAAGTTTGAGTACGGATTAGTTGACACGGTCTAATAGATACGGTGATTCTGCCTAAATATTTATAATTGCAAGATTTGAATATGCGCAGTTACATTACAACTCGACAAAGATGGTTGTCAGAATTGATAAATTGAATTTTGTTCTTGTGTGCAAAATATCCCAAAATCCAGCTGCTGGGATCTCAAAGATTTGTTGTGTCTCTGCACTGAATCTCCCCCTACTACACAACAATACAGCATGGATGCACCACGTCCGTCAGTATTTGTAACCTAATTTACAAAGGTTATTTTAAGATCGTGTTAGTAACTAAACGTGCTAACCGGTACCGATACTAACATAATAGACTCCTTAAACTTTAGCTTGAATATTCAAGCTCGAATCCTAGTAAATTGGTCATCTCATATTTAGAGATTATGATATCTTATTACGAAATGATATATTTTAAATAATTATAAGGAAAAAATTCAAATGAAATTTTTTTATTTATGTACTAAATTTAATAATACGAAAGAATTTGACCAAATAGTCCTTTTTCTATTTCCATTAAGGGCCCGTTTGGTTCCAACTCTGAAAACGGAAATGGAATGAAAACGAATTTAGTACATATGTATGCTATTATTCATGAAATTTTATGAAATCACTCCTTGTAATTTTAAGTAATTGTAGTAAAATTTGATTAGTGTTGATAGCCTATAGGAAAATAAAATAGGGAAAACAACCACATTTTAGATGCAACCATAAGGAATGATTCCAAAAAATATTCATGAATAAGGTAATCATATGGATTAGATTCATTTTCATTCCGTTTTCGTTTCCGAACTTCTATCCAAACGGGGGGTAAGTGTATCCCTTCAATTTTTACCACTTTCATTAAATTGAAGTTGAAAGGTGAGAGGGTTTGATTAGGGATATATTTACTAAACATATTTATACCATGTGTATAGTTACTAGACAAATCTCAAAAAGACTTACTTAGCAAATTTAACCAACTTATATTAGTTTTTTTCGGTGATAAAATATACAAAAATAATTATTGGCCTATAATGTTTATTGATTTTTCGAACCTAGATCCTTAATATAGATACAAAAGTTATTTTTAAAATATTCTCTTAGAAACATCATTTAGATTTATTGTTATTCTCTTATAGTTAAAAATTTTAATTTCCTTTCCAAAATAACCTTATCTAATATCTTCACATTTATTAATGGTTTAGTTATCACGCCAACGAAAATTTAAAACTAATTTTTTAAGGAAACGCATAGACATTATATTAAGTCATGTAAAGCAAGGTTAAGTACAAAATAAAGGATGTTTGTGTCAAAAACATCCACGTACTCGTTAACTTATTTTATAATATATATATATATATATATATATATATATATATATATATATATATATATATATATATATATATATATATATATATATATATAGAATCATACTCCCATGTAAACAGCCCTTATAGTGTACAATGAGAACAAATAGTAGCCCTTCATCTGATTAATATAAAGGCTGAAAATTAACATAAATATTCAATGAAAAATTCAGCACACTCTCGTCATTGGAATGTGTAATACACTCTCCAAAATAAGGCAATTACAATATTTTAGAAAAATTATAAATGAGATCTTCTTCCACTATTTTAGGGAGTTACAATATACAGAATCTTCCAATTAATATCAACAAATCGATCAAAGCAATATCAATTATATGGATGATACGTTTTGCTGAAACACCATACACTCCATTGTCGCCGGAAGAACTAAACATATTTTCGCCGGAATAGTTAACAGTAAGTGTATCTTTTTCAGTATACAATATTCTCATCAACAAACAACGGTTTATTTGTCCTCAATTTTTTCGTTTTTCATCAATATATGTCCTCAATTGTTCGGTTGATTTGTGTAGGGGATTCAGGCAAGCAACAGATTCGGAATCAATGGAAGAAGGTAACTGAACGTGGAATAACATAAACAGTTAAAGTAATATGTTAACGGATATTTGGTTTCATATTAACGAATATATTTGAATATACCACAGAATACGATTCGGTGACGGTGAAGGTTTACCTAAATATCAACTATTAAACAAACTCGTATTTAAATTATCATAATATAAATATTTATTGAATTTTTTACAGATTCCCCATGTGAAAGAGATTGAGATGTTGATGGATCCGGCATTGATGCTAACATGGAGAGTATGGATGAATTTTATGAAGCAGTCTTACCTAAATATCAACCACTCGGTTTTTGTTCTTCAAACGGCTTGAGTCATTTTACAGTCTTACGTTTTTTTATCATTATATGTCCACATTTATCGGTTGATTTGTGTAGGGCATTCTGGCAAGCAACATTTTCGACATCGATGGAAGAAGGTAAGTGAATGTGAAACATCATACACAATTAAATTAATATATCAACAGATATTTGGTTTCATATTAACGAATATATGTGACTATACTTCCGAATACGTTCTATAACATGGTTACGAAAACAGATATGACACCGGTTATGGTTTACCCACTCATCAAACATTAAACATACTCGTAATCGTTAGCTATATTTCAATTATCAGATTATAAATATGTAGTGAATTTTTTACAGATTCCGGAAATAAAAAGGATTGGGATGTTGATGGATTCAACATTGATGCTAACATGGAGAGTATGGATGATTTTTATGAAGCAGCGGCAAATGAAGAGCTCAACAATGCAATAGACATGACGCAATCACCGGCGAAAACAAAATATTGGACTCCACGGTACGATGAATCCATACATTCATGTATTGAAATGTGTTTCAAGACACCGGAGGAAGGTATCGATTTTTATAAGGCGTATGCTAAAAAGGTTGGTTTTGATGTTCGTTTGTCATCTTCTCGTGTATGCACACAAGACGGGACTCTATTGCATCGTCGCATATTGTGTAGTCGTTCTCAAGGAAAATGTACTCACTACCGGAAAGTGTCAAAGAGTTTCACTCTTTATATCATGTACGTTGTGAAACTTGTCTTAGATGAATGTGATATTTCGTAATCGGTGAACTACTATAATGAATTCTATAACCAACTGTGGTGTTACTTGTTATATTTACTCGATCATACGCACTTAATTCGTTCATCTGAATCCGGTACACGAACAGTATAATATCCAGAACTTATATCGAATATATTCGGCAACTATATCCTTTATATTCCATACTTATATCGTTTATATTCAATAAGAAGAACACTTACTAATCTATCATTTTTTTGTATGGTTATCGGTGTTTGCATACAAGATAACGTTCGTCTTTCTATGTTGGTTGTGTTATTCTCACCGTTTTTGTGAAGACAAATTATTTCAAAAAAAAGAACCATTGATAGAAATATTATTTCCGGTAATATAGAAATATTTATGACTATATTCGTTAATATAGAAATATTATTTTCGGTAATCTTGTTTGTAATACGATTACATTTTATAGTATTGAAACACCAAATAAGAAAGTGTAAACTCCATTACCCAAGTGTACATGTTGCGTTCATTAACATATGACACACTAAAATATTATATATCCGGTTACTATATCTTGTATATTCTATAAAATATATCGTTCATATTCGGTAAAAAGTACATTTTCTAATCCGTCATATTATCTATGGTAAACGGAGTTTGCATACAAGATAACTATCGTCTTCGTATGTTTCCTCAAGTGTAAAGGTTGTGCTCTTTAACATACAACACCTAATATATGAAGCATCCATTAACTATATCATGTATATTCTGAAATTATATCGTTCATATTCGGTAATGAATACACTTACTAATCTATCATATTATGCATGGTAAACGGTGTTTGCATAAAAGATAAAGATTGTCTTTCAATGTTTATTGTGTTATACTCACTGTAGCAAAAGAGTTTTCCGAAACAACATATCAAAAGAGTTTGACATTGTAGCATAAAACTTTGACATTAATATAGACAGGAGTGTCAAACGTATTAATCCCTACATAAGTGATTCAAATATCCAAAAAGAGAAAGAAACTGTAGCATATAGTTTTGACATAGTGTAGCAAAACAGTTGTCCAGAACAACATATCAAAATAACAACTTGAATCGTCTATTCCTCATCATTCATAGCATTGTCAGTCTTCAATGCCCCTCTAGCAACTATACGCGGTATTTCTGGCAACACTGTGTTTTACCATGTCAAGATTTCTGAAATCTTCCATGTGATCAGTTGATATTATGCACTTGTTCAGTTCGTAGTTGAAAACGTCGTACATTTCTTCGAACTCAACGCTCCCTTCGTCACCAATTGAAAGTAGTTGCATACAAGTCTGTAATAATTTTTAACGTTATTTTCCACACAGAAACAAAACAGCTATTAGCGAATAAAAAAGTAGTATGCTATCGAATATAAATAATAAAAGGACCGAATAGCGAGTTGTATTTCCATTTTACCGTGCATTAAACCCACACAAAAAAGATCTTTGGTGAATTTTCGCCTCTAAACCACTCAAGTGCGTTCAGATACGATGCCCAAGCATCCACAAGTGCGTTCAGAAAAAAAAAAACTCATAGCCCTTAACACCAATCATTTATGAACAAACAAGTATTGAATGGCTGCAGCCTAACTCGCATTCGACAGGGCATGAACGAACATTCAACAACAATGGACAACCAATCCAATTCGGCAACCATGTTTCAAAATAAAAAAACAAATCAGAAAACCATAATCGGAATCAATGCACCGGAAATTACATTGATATCGACAATACCTCGAGTGACGGAGGAGAGCGGCGAGGCGAACAATACCCTAATCTGAATGACGATTGACATTGAAATGGTGATTAGGCCGTTGTGTGCACCGAATACCGGCGCACACAACACCGAATGCCGGTGCACACAGCACCGAATACCGGCGAACACAGCACCGACTGTAGATTGGTGGTCGAGCACAACACCGACGAGACCAACAACGCCGAATACCCGATGAAGAAGACGACACGGAAAACTGTAAAAGATTTAGGGGTTTTATTTGAGGGGTATTATTTTAGGGAATATTACATTAATCCGCAAAACCCTAATCGGAATGAACCAGAAATTTCATTGCCGTCGACAATACCTCGAGTGCCGGAGGGGAGCGGCGTGTCGAACAATACACTAATCGAAATGACGATCGGCACTGAAATGTTGATTAGGAGAAGAACACAACACCGGCGAACACAATACCTAATGTAGAATGGAGGGGGAACACAACACCGGTTTGACCAACGACATCGGATACCGGAAGAAGAAGACAACATCGATGGTATGCTTGAGGACGAACAACACACGATCTTGATTAGGCGGAAGAAGAGGAAGCAATAACTGTAAAAGATTTAGGGATTTTATTTTAGGGAATTTTAATATTGGGGTAGATATGGTGTGGTGTGTATCACGCTCCTATTACTTCCAAATATGCAGTTTCAATTTTATTTTTATATTTTTTTCCTTAAAATCTCACTTAATCACAGTCATCCATTATAACAATCCAACGAATATAATTCGTTCTCATTGAACACTATAAGGGCGGTTTACATGGGAGTCAAACTCTCTCTCTATATATATATATATATATATATATATATATATATATATATATATATATATATATATATATATATATATATATATATAGAGAGAGAGAGAGAGAGAGAAAGAGAGAGTGTAGAGCACCCCTTAACGTGTATACATGAGAACAGATTCGTAATTATTATTAGTTTTGTTACGAATGTGTCATATCGTTTAATGTATTATTCGTAGTTACTGTGGTTATTTTTAATTATTATTAATTATGATATCTACACTAAATCTCGACCCTTATTACTCATCATCCGATGGTCTAAGATTGTTCTCATGTATATACGTTAGGGGTGTTCTCCTGGGAACCGCATCCTATATATATTACTACTTTCTATTTGTAATGTTGATAAGAAAATAAAATTTTTATTATTAAAAATTAAATATCCAATGACAACACAACACACATGTAAATTAAAGATTGTGAACAATGACAAAACGTGGATAAATTTTCAAAATTGAAGCACGAGGATCTCGTGGGCAATTCACGGTATCTTGTTTTTAGAGAAAACAACACATGTTAATTAAAGATTGTGGGGATCTACTTATCTTATCTCTTCATAGAATTCGATGCCGTTTTGTCATATCTGTCTTTGCGGCCCAACCATCACTTCACTCTATTTTGTCACGTTTTTTGTTTATCTTTTACTTGGGTGCTCGTCTTTTTATCCACAAACTATAGTTACAGATTTCAAAGCTTTCAATTATGGCTTGAAAGAAAGGAAAAATCGTTCCATTTCGCCTACAATATTGTGATAAAAAAAAAAAAGTTTTCACACAGAAGAATAAAATAACATAGTTGCGAGTTGTGATATGCTGAATATTTGCATAGGAAAGTTGAGACATGACGAGTGGTGTTAAATTGCTTCTTTCTACTTACCATATGTTCTGATGCTCTGTTATTGTATTGAGTTCGATGCTCATTCATGTTCGTATTCAATGAGGTAGGTCTGTAGGTCCTTAAAATTTAGGTTATATGTTTTCGGTTAACATTAATCCCCCGTTTGGTTAGAAGTCCGGAATCGGAAACGAAAACGGAATGGAAATGAATGTAGTCCATATGTTTACCTTATTCATATGTTTACCTTATTCATGAATGTTTTTTTAAATCATTCCTTGTGATTGCATGTAACATGTAGTTGCTTCTCCCATTTTGTTTCCCTACAAGGTATCAACACTAATCAAATTTTACTACAATTACTCAAAATAACAAGTAATGATTCCATAAAATTTCATGAATAATAGTATACATATGAACTAAATTCGTTTTCATTCCGTTTCCGTTTTCGTAGTTGGAACCAAACGGCCCCTAAATCTATAAAGCTCTGAAATTTCGATCATTGCTATCACTCCGATAAATTTGATCTCATGACTTTTATTTAAATATTTTGTTAGGATATAGGTAACTTCGGTCTAGTTATGTCTTAACTCCGGTCTTATGTTAAGATGTTAGAACTAGGTTTGAAGAGAAGCATAGTTGAGTCCTTGAGTTACGAGCTGATGGACTAAATGCAGAGTTTTGAGCCTATTTGATCAAGGTCGATTAACTCTAGGCCGACAAACGGGAGTAAAGAGAGTACGAGAGTTCCAATTCGAGAGCTTCGCTTGATATCTTTCCGATGTCCTCTTCTTTGTCTTACCCATCTTAACTGGAAGCGTTATTATCCTGATGGATGCACAAACGATTACCTTTCCCTGTTTCTTGTCTTCTTCGTTGTTTTCTTTTGCTTTAGACTTGTAGAGATCATTTATTGTTTTTGTAATTTTCGCTTATTCGAAACTTTGTTCTTACTGCAATATTGTTAAGTGGATTGAGCTGATTCTCCGCTCCTGAAATACCGCGGAGTAGGGTTTTCCTAAACCGCGTCACCAACTTTTTGTGTTCTTGTTCGTTTTAAGGCTAGGTCACTCTAGATCTAGTTATTCTTGTTTTAAAAACATATTATTTTTTTTTTGAAAGATTAATTTGTATATCAGAAAAGGATTTACAGAGGGTCTACTAGACCATTACAAGTTCGAAGAGGAGAAACTAATGTCTAGGTGAGATGGATGCCAAATAGTTTAGCCCAGATGAAAGAGTTTTGTGATCTATCCTTCAAAAACATATTATTAGTTTTATCAAATTGGTATCAAAGCCTATTTTTTGAGTTTTTTCTAACATATGTACGAGATGTACCTTTCTTGAACATAGATCGGCTTAATCGCGTGCCCATTAACATGAGATTTGAAAACTTTGTGATCTTTTGCGATTTTATAAGCTCCGTGACCATTTCTCACCGATACGAAAGATTCTCATGAAAAACTAATCTCCTTTTTTCGCTTCCGCTGTTGACTTTGAAATCAAACCTTCAAAATTGCTATCTTTTGTTTGTCTTGTATAAAACGCAAAAAAGAGGGCTTCCTCTCAAGTTGTTGGCTTGAGGAAACCTAGATCACAATATATCGACCAATGTATTCAAACCTCGACCTGTATCTTGAAAAAAATTCTGAGTACGACATTTGTAATCACGTTTTCGATGTGGGACTATATCGAAACACATGTATATATCAAGCCTATCGATGGCACAACCGACTTCTCCATAAATCAACTACCTCATAACCTTCAACTCTAATAAACCTTCAACTATAATAAGTACAAGGTTCCCAAACGGACCTATAAATTTATTTAACAGTAAGCTGCGTATAAAAAATTTTTTGTCACAATAATTTACCCCAATGTTCAAACAGCTATCGGGGTAAATTATCTGCAGCCAAAAGAGATGGGGCCAACTCTCACTGAAGCTTGTACTATATAACCATACTAGTTTAGCGCCCGTGCCGTGCACGGGTATTTGAAAATATATTTCTTACAGTTTTTTTTGTATGAGTAATTTTTTATAGATTTATTTTTCTTATTATATTTTGTTGATTTGATTACGAATGTTTATGTTAAATTGTATACGCATATAAGAAAAATAATAACAACATAGTTGTTGACCCATTTCGGGGCATACCAAGCCAGGAGTGTCCACTATCTCTGTATTATAAAAATCACAATATTAATAATGTCAAAAAACAGTTAAAATTGTGTACATTTAATATAATAGAAATCACGATGATAACCTTTGACGTGAAACCTCGAGCACATGCGCGACAGTCCGATCCTGAAAAAGAGAAGAAGATAAACTTTATATAAGTGTAAGCTCAAGGACGGGTTACGATCGCTTGATATTATTGATTGAAAACGAAATAAAATGAAGAAGAAATTCTAACGTACCTTAAATTATGTTGCGAAAAACTTCGTCAAATACAACATTAGTTGTAGTATCTTGAACCTTGCCCTTAGGGTCACATATCATAATCCTTAATTCATCCCTGCTCGTCACTCTTGAGATAGCGACATATAATTGGCCGTGACTGAAGACCGGTCTAGGCAAATATATTCCAACCTGTGCAAGGGACTGACCTTGACTTTTATTTATAGTCATAGCAAAACATACCATAACTGGGAACTGTCTCCTTCGAAATTTAACAGGAATTTTCAAGTTTGTGGGTGTAAGAATTGTTCGCGGAATGAAGACCTTATGACCTATATTGTTCCCAGATATTATTTATGCCTCGATGATTTGTTTTCCAAGTCTCCTAACTATCAGTCTGGTTCCGTTACACAACCCTGCAGACTGATCAATGTTTCTCATCAACATAATTGGAATTCCAACTTTCAGTCTCAAGACATGGTTCGGAAACCCAGAACACTTGATGCAGTTCAAGAACTCGCTCGAGTAGAAACCATCATCAAGAGAACCTTCGCTTGGACATATACTATCCGAACTCAAGTACTCTGTCACGTCTCCAGGTATCAATGATAGAATATAGTCATTAACCTTCTCAACAATCTCATTGGTATGGGCGAGAATAGCTCTTTCTTGAAAGTAGCTCGGTGGATCCTGAATATTGTAACTCAAAGGATATACATGGTCAACAATAGTTGCAATCGGGTCACCTGTAGATGCAAGTAGGAGATCTTCGGGGATGGTAATCTGAGCTTCTCCATTAACACTTTCACCTTCCGTGCCATCTCCAATGCCTAATATCCAATCTGAAAACTCCTTAACCTTTCGAGCTTCTAATTCAGTAACTCCACGTATAACCCTCATGTTTTGAGTTAATCTAAGCACCGTGCAGTGATCCCACAAATATGACGCATTGATTGCAGCAAAGACAATATCATGTCTACTTCCATGACTTACAACAGGCAATATTTTTCTAAAATCACCACAAAAAACGACAACCTTACCACCAAACGGGAGAAGTGAGCAGTCTGGATTATAAGATCGCATGACGTCCCTTAAACTTCTATCGAGCACTTCAAAACAACATATGTTAACCATGGGTGCTTCATCCCATATAATCAGCTTTGTCTTTGACACTAACTCAGCCAGATCCGTACCTAAACATGTAAGATTAAAACATTAATATATTGTTCAGTGTAATATGAACAATATATTAAAAAAGAAGTTTTAATAATTGAATAATAAGGTTTATACCTGCACGAATGTTGCATGTTGAACTTTCGTCAACATTTATTGGGATGCCAAACCTCGAATGAGCGGTTCTACCGCCTGGAAGCAAGAGAGCTGCATTACCACTCGAAGCAACTGTTAGAACGATCTCACCTTTACTCCTCAAACCATCCGAAAGGGATCTTCATATAAAAGTCTTTCATGTTCCACCGTATCCATAAAGAAAAAACACCCCCCCTCCTTATCAGCGGACACAGCACACATAATCTGATCATACACTCCCCTCTGCTCGTCGGTGAAACTGGAAACCAATCTGTCATGGTCCAAAGATAACTGGGATCAATCATAGTTTAGTTCATCTTGAATTAGTCTATTATGCTGCTCCATAATCAAGGCTTCGTCAAGATAAGGCATAGACTTATTCGTCTTCAAACTGTCGTCGTTCCTCTGTAAAAGTTTCTCTATCTCAACCAAGGCGTAATTTTGCAACACGGCATCATCTAACTGCAAATCTACGTACAAATAAACCAAGTTAAACATGTTTACTTACCTTATGCAAAATATACTAAACAAATTGAAAAAATAATGCAAAACTCGAATTAAATTCATATACATGAAAGAAAGCATACCATTATTACGCAACACCCTTCTCTGTCGTGCAAGAATCTCATCAGATAAGTACTTCCATACTTCGGCCCAAACCAGATGAGGCGACGACATGCTACCTGAGAGATACAACATGACGAATAAATTCCGAAGATAACCAACAGTTCCCCAAAAACTTGCTTCTTTTATACCGTCAATGTATTCCCGGTCGTCATCCAACAACTCCATAGCATAACATGCTTCCCTAAATGTGGCATATAGTGTACCGTTGATTGTCCGAATTTCCTCGTAGCATGTAGGACCCTTAATATGATTCAGCAAAACCCTCAAGTAGTACCTCTCTCCAGACCCAGGTGCAACGTGGTATATCCTCCCTAGTGTATATCCCGCACCTTGTGCGGGTTTGTTAATAAAATAGCTTATCATATTACATTTTTTACTATATTATATGTTGTTAACTTTATTAGTTATATGTTATGAGCTCGTATAAATAACGCGTCAAGTGTTACATAGTAAATGAGACAACGTAACCCATGTGTTGATCATTAATAAGTTTTATACTAATACATTTTTTTTAAATCTAATTTATTATTTAATAAATAATAATTTAAAGAAAAAGAATAATCATATAATTTAAAAATACCATAATCTGATACGAATTCAATTAGTAAAAAAAAGATTAATTGGCTTAATTTGTGATTTAGTAAAAAAATTTAATCCGAGAAAAAACATAGGAGCGCCACGTCAGCATTAGTTTCGTATGTTTTAGTAAAATATGCAGAATATAGAGTATAGTTAGTATATTGATAAAATAAGAATTACGAATTCAATAGTTCAACGGTCCAGGAATCAGTAGGTTACAAGGACTCACAAATTAGTAGATCACAAGGACCCACAAGAGCACAATGACCCACAAATCATTAGGTCACAACGACCCAAAAATCATTAGGTCAAAACGACCAAAAAATTAGTAGGTCACAATGATTACATACAAATACTAATCCGATAGGATTAAGTATTATATTTGATTCTGACCAAAAGGTTCAGAAATGTATGAATTTTATAAGCCTCAAACACTCTACATCTATTTATACATGTTTTCGAAGTGTCATCCTTTCCTCATAATCGATGTAGAAGAACAAAAATCATATTTTACAAAATAACTATGGTTTAATTAAAAAAAGATTTATTAGCTTAATTCGTGATTTAGTAAAAAGTTTAATCCGAGAAAAAACGTGGGGGCGTCACGTCAGAATTAATGTCTTTTGTTTTAGTAAAGTATATAGAATATATATGTATAATTAGTATATTGATAAAATAAAAATTACGAATTTAATAGTTCAACGGTCCACAAATTAGTAGGTCACAAACGACCCACAAATCAGTAGGTCACAACGAAAATTAGTAGATCACAATGACCCTCACAAATTAGTAGATCACAACTCATAACGACTCACAAATCAGTAGGTCACAACGATTCAAAAATCAGTAGCTCAGTAGGTCACAAACGACCCATATATCAATAGGTCACAAATGACACACAAATTAATAGGTTACAACAACCCACAAATTAATAGGACACAAGCATCAATAGGTCACAACGACCCACAAGGTATTAGATTAAAACGACCCACAAATCATTATGTTAAAATGACCTACGAATTAGTAGGTAACAACAATCCACATTCAAATACTAATCCGGTATAAATAAGTATTATACTTGATTCTGACCAAAAGGTCCAAAAATGTATGCTTTGTATAATCTTCAAACCTTATAGGTCTATTTATAAATGTTGTCAAACTATCACATTTCTCTAATAACCGATGTGGGATAACAAAATTTATATTTTACAAAATAATTATGGTTTAGTAAAAAAAGAATTTATTAGCTTAATTCTTGATTTAGTAAAAATTTTAATTCGAGAAAAAACGTGGGGCGCCACGTCAAAACTATTGTCTTTTGTTTTAATAAATTATATTGATGCATATTTAGTATATTGATAAAATAAGAATTACAAATTTAATAGTTCAACGATCCACAAATCAGTAGGTCACAAACGACCACAAATCAGTAGGTTACACTGACCCACGAATCAGTAGGTCACAACGACCCACGAATCAGTAGGTCACAACTATCCACAAATCAATAGGTCACAACAACCCACGAATCAATAGGTCACAAGACCCACAAATTCATAGGTCACAACTACCCTCAAATTCATAGGTCACAACGACCCACAAATTCACAGGTCACAACGACCCACAAATCAGTGCGTCACAACGACCCACAAATTATTAGATCAAATCGACCCACAAATCATTAGGTCAAGACGAACTATAAATCAGTAGGTTACAACGATCCAAAAATCAGTAGGTTACAACGACTCAAAAGGTCTAGAAATGTATGATTTGTATAATCATCTAACCTTGTAGGTCTATTTATACATGTTGTCAAAGTGTCATTCTTCTTTGATAACCGATGTGGGATAACAAAATTCATATTAAACAAAATAGTTAAGGTTTAGTAAAAAAATTTATTGGCTTAATTCGTGATTTAGTAAAAGATTTAATCCGATAAAAATGTGGAGCGCCACATCAGCATTAGTAAAAAAAAGGATTTATTAGCTTAATTCGTGATTTAATAAAAAGTTTAATTAGAGAAAAAACGTGGGGTGACACGTCAAGAATTAGTGTTTTTTGTTTTAGTAAAGTATATAGATGTATATTTATTATATTGATAAAATAAGAATTACGAATTTAATAGTTCAACGGTCCACAAATTAGTAGGTCACAAACAACCCACAAATCAGTAGATTTTAAGGACCCACAAATTAGTAGGTCACAAGGACCCATAAATTATTAGGTCACAACGACCCACGAATCAGTAGGTTACAACGACCCATGAATCAGTAGGTCACAACAACCCACAAATTAGTAGGTCACAACGACCCACGAATCAGTGGGTCACAATGACACACAAATCAGTGGGTCACAATGACACACAAATCAGTGGGTCACAATGACACACAAATCAGCGGGTCACAATGACACACAAATCAGTGGGTCATAACGACCCACAACATATTGGGTCACAACGACCCACAAATTATTGAGTCACAATGACCCACAAATCAGTGGGTCACAACGACCCACAAATTATTAGGTCAAATCGACCCAAAAATCTATAGGTCAAAACGATCCAAAAATTTGTAAGTCAAAACGATCCAAAAATCATTAGATCAAAACGACCCAAAAATCATTAGATCAAAACGACCCAAAAAACATTACGAATTTAATAGTTCAACGGTCCACAAATTAGTAGGTCACAAACAACCCACAAATCAGTAGATTTTAAGGACCCACAAATTAGTAGGTCACAAAGACCCATAAATTATTAGGTCACAACGACCCACGAATCAGTAGGTTACAACGACCTATGAATCAGTAGGTCACAACAACCCACAAATTAGTAGGTCACAACGACCCACCAATCAATAGGTCACAATGACACACAAATCAGTGGGTCACAATGACACACAAATCAGTGGGTCATAACGACCCACAACATATTGGGTCACAACGACCCACAAATTATTGGGTCACAACGACCCACAAATCAGTGGGTCAAATCTACCCAAAAATCTATATGTTAAAACGATCCAAAAATTTGTAGGTCAAAACGATCCAAAAATTTGTAGGTCAAAACGATCCAAAAATCATTAGATCAAAACGGCCCAAAAATCATTAGATCAAAACGACCCAAAAATCATTAGATCAAAAGGACCTACGAATTAGTAGGTCACAACAATCCACTCCACATACAAATGCTAATCCGGTATAATAAGTATTATACTTGATTCTGACCAAAAGGTCCGAAAATGTATGATTTGTATAATCTTCAAACATTTGAGGTCTATTTATACATGTTGTCAAAGTGTCATCCTTCTCTGATAACCGATGTGGGATAACAAATTTATATTTTATAAAATAATTAAGGTTTAGTAAAAAAAAGTTATTGGCTTAATTCGAGATTTGGTAAAAAAATTTTAATCCGATAAAAATATGGAGTCTTAATTTTTATTTTACAAAATAATCAAAGATTCTGATTATGATTTAGTAAAAAATGGATTTATTAGCTTAATTCGTGATTTAATAAAAAGTTTAATTAGAGAAAAAACGTGGCGTGGCACGTCAAGAATTAGTGTTTTTTGTTTTAGTAAAGTATATAGATGTATATTTATTATATTGATAAAATAAAAATTACGAATTTAATAGTTCAACGGTCCACAAATTAGTAGGTCACAAACAACCCACAAATTAGTAGATTTTTAGGACCCGCAAATTAGTAGGTCACAAGGACCCATAAATTATTAGGTCACAACGACCCACGAATCAGTAGGTTACAACGACCCATGAATCAGTAGGTCACAACAACCCACAAATTAGTAGCTCACAACGACCCACAAATCAGTGGGTCACAATGACACACAAATCAGTGGGTCACAATGACACACAAACCAGTGGGTCATAACGACTCACAACATATTGGGTCACAACGACCCACAAATTATTGGGTCACAACGACCCACAAATTATTGGGTCACAACGACCCACAAATTATTAGGTCAAATCGACCCAAAAATCTATAGGTCTAAACGATCCAAAAATTATTAGATCAAAACGACCCAAAAATCATTAGATCAAAAGGACCTACGAATTAGTAGGTCACAACAATCACTTCACATACAAATGTTAATCCGGTATAATAAGTATTATACTTGATTCTGACCAAAAGGTCTGAAAATGTATGATTTGTATAATCTTCAAATATTGGAGGTCTATTTATACATGTTGTCAAAGTGTCATCCTTCTCTGATAATCGATGTGGGATAACAAAATTCATATTTTACAAAATAATTAAGGTTTAGTAAAAAAAAGTTATTGGCTTATAAATAATAAAAATAAAAAGGAGATTTGACTATAACCTATAAAATCTTGGAAAATCTCAAAAAAAAAAAAAGTTACGTACAATTTTGAATAGAAGTTTTTAGGTTAGTAAAAAAAGCTTTCCTCCCACAAAAAATAAAGATTTATTGGCCTATAAAATCTTGGAGAATCTCCAACAAAAAAAAGTTGTGTTAGTTTAGGAAAAAAAGATTTTATGGCTTAAAAATAAAGATTTATTGGCCAAAAAATTGTGGGAGCTCCATTTGATTGCTGCTTCCACAGCGCGCCACGTCATCAAATCATGTACTCTGTTTTAGTATGAATAATAGAATAGATAAGCAATTCTGACCGTCTCTTTGAAATGTGCATTATAAATCAACTTGTATCATATGACCAACTCTGACGAGTCTAAATCCATTCCACCATAATTTACAACAAGTATTCATCGGAAAACCAGAACGGATTTTGAAATATATTCGGTCATCTGGAATCGACCCGATAAAAATAGTCTATAATGAAGGTATACAGGGTTTCAAGTTTCCGGAAAATATATTCGGTTACTCCCGGATCAGATCCTTCTACAAATTTGTTGACGCGTATATCCGGACTCTCGGATGAAATCAATTCCGCCTGCATACCCATAGATCCTTGTATAAATTTTGCGGAGTATGCCAAACACACCCTATAATTATAAACTATATCACTACATACTGATATTGCTCTCCAGCCTTATATAGGGATGGATATTTCAACATGGTTGGTCAAAATAGACCTACCACGTTTGCACATCATAAATCATTAATTGAAAGGGGGTCATTACAATCAAGGGT
Organism: Fagopyrum esculentum; assembly: GCA_033239045.1. Taxonomy (NCBI): domain Eukaryota; kingdom Viridiplantae; phylum Streptophyta; class Magnoliopsida; order Caryophyllales; family Polygonaceae; genus Fagopyrum; species Fagopyrum esculentum. Next base: position 5,850,640 of record BSUD01000006.1, on the reverse strand, counting down.
TACACTCGTCCATGTTATTTGAATTCTCAGGTCCGGATTAGGCCGAATCAATTTGCATATGAAACCAGAAATTTTGGTCTAGGAATCAACTCTAAAGTTTTGGTACACCAAGAAACTAATACATTTGCAAGTGAGGATGAATTACCTCGTCTCCAAGTCTCGTCTTTCCTTCGGCTCCTTCCACGGGATCTTCTCGTTTCTCTACCTCCAGGCATGTGTCTAAGAAACAATCAGTATCACTATAACAAATATTACCATCATATCAGCCAAAGCAAGTATAGGGTGAGTAGTCTCAGTCACATGTAACCACGGTAAGGTATTGCAATGTAAGCATAGAAAGTTTGTGATGAAATGAAACCTTGACAAAGGGTATTCTTTGCTTCTACACATCAGTTTCAAAGAAAGCTCCATGTATCAAGCAAATTACCTTTCATCCAGGTTTGGAGGAGTTGATACTGGATGCAAGCCCTCATTTTTTGTACATTGCTTTATAATACAACATTACATAAGATAACCCTTCTCTTTACATATCAGCCTCACCAAGGGGTGCTCCAATTGCCATTCAACCTCATCGAAGAAGCACGAGAGGACGAGAATGTTTCATGGTTGGCCAACATCTCATTAGCAGGTGAGGCATTAACCTTTCACACAAATGAGCAACATCATCGCATTCTGTCGTGGAAAGAGCACGTACATAGAAGGCAAAACATTAAGATTATCCAATGCACCCTATCGCCTCACATGATGGAGAACAACGGGTCTTCCTTCAAATAGATCACCCAAGTATCCCTCTAAGTCTTCTGCATTGTACTTAATGTATCTCCCAGCATGTCTTCCACTCTCTAGCCGACTCCCGAATCTCCCCAAGAAAGCTCGGTAAGCAGGGAGGACCTTTTCAGATATTGATATTCGAAGTTCAGTTCTAAGTTGAGCATCAGGAACCCTGCAAGCAGTCTGCATCCTGTATATCTCTTCAAAATTAGCATTGAAGCTCTTGAACCTCTCCTTCAACGCGGTCTTTGACATAGAAGTGGATCCACCAACCCCTTCACCCCTCAAGCAAGACAACAGCTTGCCCCAAGAGGCTCTTAGATAAGTTGTGGCATACTTTCGAATCAGGCCCCTCCGCTTCCTAACCCAATCATCCCCAAGAAGCTTGCCAAGATCTGAATCTTTCACTTTCTGAACTATATACAGGTTGTTGTTCATGAGGAAGATAGATTGCACACCACTATCCTCATAAAGTTTAGCCTTCAGCTCAAGATTTGATTCAAGATAGCCTATCAAAGACAACAATCGGCGACCAACCGGAGACATTCCGGTAAGGTTCTGACCGCCATCAGCCTGTGCCTGTGCCTGATTTCCTTCCTCATTTACATCATATTCCAACAGCAAATTCACAGTTTCACTGTAATCCACAAGAAGTTTCGCATAGTTCATCACATACCTTGCCAAAGGATGAATTTCGGCTCCAACTATAGGCTTCTTCGAATTTTCACCCTTCACAGCTTTCTCGAACTCAGCAAATGTTCCCTTAGCAGCTTCCCCTAATCCATCCAATACGCCTTTTGCCTCTCTGTAAAGGAACTCTCCAGATTCATCATCCACAAACAGCTTCTGCAGCGCAGGTAAAGCATTTTTCAAGGCATCATACATATCTAGTATCCGAAACAGCTTCTCAGGAGACCTGTTTCCAATGGCCACAGCCTCCCCAAAGGTCAGGAGCTGCATAACGCAACTTGTTGTTGTCTCCACAAAGCAAACATCCTTGATCAACTCCCAACCATCAAAAACTTGATCGCAGAGCCGCTTCTCACAATCAAGGATCTTCTTCATCATAATCTTCACGGACTGAACCCACCTCTTCATCTTCTCATCCAAGGTGCTCCATTCAATCCTCTGAATCTCCTCGATGCTAAGCTTATCCACCCCCAATGTTGCCAGATACTCATCAAGAGCATCCTTTCTAACGCTACTATAGACCTGGCAACACTCCTTTTCGTACCCCGCCCTAATCATCCTATAGGCAATCTCCCTAAGATCCGCGATCACGTCTGGGTCGATTAATTCGAAACAAACATCTTTCCCCGCCAAGCTCCTCCCTCTCTCATGGTAATATCTATTTCCACCCTCACTCTCCTCTGCGTCATCAATTATACACTCAAATTCCTCAATAATTCCTTCTTCCCCTTCGTTCTCCGCGAAAGACAGCGAAACCCTACGAATCGAGCCGTATAGCCTTTCGGCATCCAACGCCACCGCGCTCCCGGCCAAGAGGTTACGAAATTCCATCTCAAGCTTCGTCATGGCCATTTGAATCGCGGTCTCCGCTCGATCCATTGCCTCCTCGTTCTTTTGAAATTGAAGATCCTCAGTCAGCAACAAAACCTCATCCACTGCCGCTAGATACTCATAGGCAACGTCAGCACCGGCGGATGACTGGTGACCGAACATGAACCGATAATTCCTCTGCTTTTGTCCGGTAGCCTGTCTGATAATAATCCGCTCGGCGGATTCAAACCTTGTAACATCAGGATCGCTATCTTGTTGGCTTGGTCCCGGAATTCCCCCAACGGAGGAAGCGTTGTTCATGAGATCGGAGATATTAGACAGGCGATTGTCAAAGCCGGAGAGAATCAACAACATGTCATCGGTGACGTCCTTGGAGGTCCGGAGGCTCTTGAGGATATGTTGTGCGGTGGCTACGACTCTGTCTTCTCCTCCGATCGTGGTGGCCATCGATGAAATTGGACTTGTGTTGCGCTCTAGGGTTTGCAGGAGAAGAAGAGGAAGAAGAGAAGGAGATCGAAAGGAGGAAGTCGGAGTTTGAGGAGATCAAAGGGGGAAGAAGAGTGACGAGGTTTCATTTTCAATTTTTTATTATTTTATTGTTTTCCGTGGGGCCCCCATGGCCTACTTTTCTTCCCATGTTCTTCTTCTCCAGAGATGTCTGTTTCTTTTCCAACTCCCCGCCCCTTGTTTTCCTAATTTACCCGCTTTACGGAGAGCCGATACCGTTAATTCGGATGGCATTGCTCGATTTTAAATAGGCGTAAATTACACAAAACCACCTATAAATCCACATAAAATAGGGACATGCACAAAATTATCTATATAAGTTGACAATGTTAAAATTATTCAATGTTTACGAGAATAAGGGATTGATGAGTGGTTGTTCCAAGTTGTGGAGTGATTCATGTGCAAATTTTCAGCAACTAATCAAGTATGGTTTTGTATAACCAAAAAGTTTTTTTACACGGTTCGTTTTACCGATGATTTTGCGTCAACACATTCGACGAACAAGAAGTAACCTCAAAAGAAGATTCAAAACACCAAATACCATTAATGTTAATAATTTGTATTCTCTTTGCAGACGTTCGAATAAGGTATATACAGTGGTCCATTAAGGGGATACCCTACACATGTCGTAGGACAGGGGGATCCGAACTCGAATCTCCGGGCTAACACTCAAGAAGTCTAGCACCACAACCACTAGACCAACTGAGTATTGGTTGGTTGTTTTCCCTCTTTTGTTCATTGATGTTTGGATGAATGAGAAATTTTGTCTCAAGAGACGTCATTTTTCATGAATCAGATGAGCCATCTCCTAAGCCCATTTCTTCATTAACCAACATCCCTTTACTTTCAACCCAGTTTCTACGGCCCAAACTATACCCACCCCACCGCCTTCACCTACTCCCTCATCAATAAGCCCATTGATGTCGGCCCAATCTTCATCAGTTGATCCAATTCATTCCTCCTCAAATCATGATAACTCAGCCCAGACCTCCACTGCCTCTACACCTTGGTCCCATACCATGGCCACCTCCCTATTGTTTGCATTGCTTCTAAATTTTCAAATTGGCTCTCAGCCATGTAAACCTCTTTTTCAAGTGTCAAAGTCCAAAAGTAATTCTATGTGATAGTTTGTAAAATAACTTATATCCCAAGTTTTGTGCAAGTTTGTATGGTACTTGAATTAAATGCATTTTGATATTCGAGTTTGTTATACAATTGCTTCGGTGGAAAATGTATATCTTCACCTCTAATCGTCTTGAATCATTGGCCTCATTCACATAATCAATAGACCGATGATGAACATAAATAAGCAACATTTTCAAGAAATGCAAATTGCAATGTTTTTCCCATAAACAAAAGATAGAAGTCTCTAAAAATTTACATCTCCTCACTAATTTTACCATCTAATCATCACCATTATTTTAAACACCTTCCCCATTTGTCTTAGAAGAAGCTCAGGATGCCAATGTGGTTGGTTCACACCCGTCGTGTACACAAGCCAAGATATCCCGATAATTCCTATCAATGGTGAACGAATCATACACATTTCCGTCGCTACTCCTCTTATACTCGAACAAGAGAGACGAGTGATTGAAAGCTGTTAGCTTAACAAATCCATAGTCATAGTCTTTGTAGAGACTCCAGGTCGTGTTCACCTCACTGAACTTCGACAGATGGCTCCCGGCCCCGCCAACGACAACATGAATGGTGCCATTCAACGAGCCAGTGTAGTGAGACTTCTCTGAGTTCACACAACGGTGCTGCATTAAATAAAACATTAAGTCAAATAATACGTTAAACTCAAGAAATAAGAATGCATTATTCATGTTAAAATTCATTACTTGGTATACTGGGCAGCTTCTCTCGTAGTTATGAACGTGTCCGTAGAATGCTAAATCGACTCTATATTTCTGCCATAGTTTCTGAAGGCTCTCTCTTCCCATTGGCTCTTCAAAGGAACCCTCCTTACCGTACCAGTAGTCGGAGGAATAGCCGAGAACACGATGAGCAGTGAAGATCAACCATGGTTGTGTTTTTCTGTCCACAGTTGCAAGGCAGTTCTCTATGAACTTGTATTGTTCTGTCCCTTCTCTCCAGTCATGCTCCGTATCCGCTACACAAAACCGGAACATCCCATAGTCTGCTTTGTACCTGTTTCCAGACTTTATTACAATCACATGCTACAAAAAATGTTGATACTCATCAAGAATTTACCAGAAATTGGCTCGATTCTCAGCTGGAACGTAGAACATTGTCTCAGCTACGACACCACATTCACCACCCGAGTCAGTTTTATCGTAAAAAGATCCTGTGTTAGGCGAATCGCGTTCATGATTGCCACTGAACCAAAAACAATAATGAACTGTGTTACTACACAAATTGATAATGCATATAGTTTAGAAATAATGTACAGACCTTGCAACCATATATGGCACAGTTGATGCAATGGGCTCAATTTGTGATGTAAATTGATCCCACTGTGATAAGTATCCATTTGCATATGATAAGTCTCCAATATGAAGTACTATATCAATATTGTTAATGTCTTTGATGAGCTGGTCTGTCGTGTTCAAAGCACCCGGTTGGTAGTCACTGTACTCGTTCGAACCATCACGTTCTGCCTTCCCCATGTCACCAAAGATTATGACCCGTTGTAACGAATCCTGTCCCGGGTATGGAGGGGATTTGAATTTGTAAAATTTACTCCAAACATATGAACCATTGGATAAGAGGTGGCCCATCCTGTATATATACCTGAAAAAACAATTCAAAAAGAGTAAGCTTACCTTCTGTTTGTCCATAAATCCTTCAAGAAATGGATAAGCTTACTTTCTGTTTGGCCATAAATCCTTCAAGAAACTAGTGTGTATGTAGCCAGGATCGCGCCATCCAACTGTTCGTGCAGGTGCTCCTAAAGAACAAACAAAATTAGTAACTATGAACTTATCCAGAATTAGGGTTATTATACGAGCGGAGCATCGGCATGCTCAAGATTGACTCGTTTATAAACGAGGCTAGCTCGAGCAGAGACTAAAATTTATATGAGTTTTATCTTGAGCATTGCCCGAGTAGTTATTTTAGCCGAACGAGCCGAGCTTGAGCCAAGTATACGACCTTTTAAAATGCACTCAAGCTTAGCTCGTTTAGCTCGAGCCGAGCTTTTGACGAACCGAACCTGAGCTGAATAGCTTGTATCATATTACAACCCTACAGCCCTATCCGGAATAAAATGTCTGAATGCGTCTTAGAGACAAATGTCAAACCTACCACAAACAGTATTACGGGTGAACGTCAATGTTCCAGCGGGTGTTTTCTTCAATGAAGTACCAAGGAGGGCCCAATCAACAAAAGGGTAAGCTTCATCAATGTTATAGCCACTTGTCCAGGTTACTGTCATCTGCATGCCAATAAATTGAACTCTCAAACTGTTCAGATAGAAAACGCTAACATAGGCATTAGTAAACCCAGACTAACCTCATTCCAAGATTTCCCAAGAGCAAGACGCGGATAAAGAGGTGCTTTTGGATATGCAAACGTTACGGAGTTTGAAACAGCCACAAGCTTTGGCTGCATGCAGTAAGAAGCACAACGTTAAACAATAATAACCTAAATCTTAATAGAGATTAAGAAGCATTTCTGGTACGTACATTAAGCAAACCGCCTGAAAACAAAGCAAAGGAAAAGTCTGCGCGTTGATTGATCAGCAAGAACCTCAAAGTAGCTTTCCCATTCTTTGCATAGTCATCGGACGAGTTCGCATACTTGTACTGCAATTTCAAAATGTTTGATTTGTCAATGTATATATCGAGTTTAATACTACAGTAAGCGTATGGTTATACTAACCTTAATAGGTGATGTACATATATATGGCTTCTGATCTTTGGTATCATCTGGCGAGTAGCAACTCGATCCACTAGGGCAAGAAAGTAATTTATTTGAATGTCTATAAATAACTTATTTTTTGATGCAGAAACAAGGAAAGTAGAGTATACTTGAACTTTGCAGGAGAAAAGACTCCAATCCAATCATCTGAAGATGGGTTTGGAGACTCGAGTGTTACAGTTACCCATTCTACATCCTCTCGCTGCAAAGATAACACAAATCGGTGATTAGTTTTAGTTTCGTTGATCAATACAAATTTATGCAGATCACCTTCAAGCCGAGGACAGTAGGATAGGCAGTGATGGATGCGTCATCACGGAGTGCAAGGGATACGCCAAGAATGTTGATCTGCGACAAAGGCTGCTCACCGATGGCAGAATGACCATCCGATGAACCGAAACTCAGTAGCAATAGAAGCATCCATGGAAGAAGCTTGAGTGAGAAAGAATGCATTGCTCGGTACACAGAATTGCCTTGGCTTCCAAGCATCAAGCAATGGATCGGCGTTAGGGTTTTGAGAAATTCCTGCTATATTCTATTTATATTCTGTTGAGAAAGTTAAATTTTGAAGATTTAGGATGAAGAGAATCAAGCAGGATCGAGGATTGCTCTTTTTTGTTAGGATCTTTCACAATTATATACAAGGTAAATTTTTTGCTGTAAAAAAAACTAATATAACTATGAGTCTATGAATACAATGAATATAAATATATTTAATATAAATCCCATCCAAAACTTTTTTTTTAAATCCGGGCTTATTCGGACCCGGGCCGAGCCCACAGTATCCTCGTACCTGGCTGGCCGGCTTCCAAAACTTTTTTTTAAATAATAAAATATTTTAAATTTGTTTTTAATATAAATTTTGTATAAAAATAAATATAATTAGGATATTTTATGTGATATATTTTATAATTATATTAAATATTTTATTATATATATATATATATATATATATATATATATATATATACATGGGTATTTCGGCCCCGCAGCGGACCTAGAGTGGTGTTCAGATCCGGTCTGACGAGTCGGGCTTCCTCCTTTGTCCTACCTATATGTTTTTTCAGACTGCCTCGATATGATTAACTTTAGTTCTGACCATTGATTAACCCGCAAACTTTATATACTAGACCCGCCATCCAATTTATTATGGATGTGGACTAGTTTGGTTGACACTTGACAACATGCGTTAAGGTTGTTGTCCATGACCGCAAGTAGAGTCTTAAGGTGAGAAGCCCAATAAGTCAGGAACCGAGAGATCGAACTGCTATGATACCTACATATGCGCATTGAGTCAAAGTCCAAATATTTTTTTGCTTTTTGAAAAATGCCTTTCTATTTGTACCAATGAATTATCAATAACAAACTAGATGGTCATGGTGAGTTTTATTTCATTTGTTATTTGGCTTGAAAAACATGGTGTTTAACGTAATGATACATAACAAAAATTGTGTTATTTGGTCCAATCATGATCAATTGAAAATCTTAGGTAGAAATGAGTAGTATCTAATAAAATTGGCTTGAAAGTGAGTCATAACTCGATGATATGCTCCAAAGAAACAATATATGTTTCAATTTAAAGCTTTTAAATTTTCATATTTTTTATTCTAAGTAAGATTATGTAGGTGTATATCTTTCTACATATACATAACTATCATGATTAATATACAATTGGTTCTTGTTTGGCATGCTTTGAAATGGACATATGAAATAGACTTATTTTGACAAAGTATAGCACTTAGACAAGACTTGTATTTTTGTTAGAGTGGAAAACAACATTTGCCAAATCTAGAGAGCATCGTATTAGAAAACATAGCTTAGCAATTTTGAGAAGCAAGGACAATTAGATTGGCCAAATTAAGGTCCCTATCTTACATGGCATTGAATGTTACGTTCTTCCAAAGACTAATATCCAATCCAAATCTTGTAATTGGCACCCCAATCTCCAAGCAAATCAATTTTCTACCATATATACACATATGGACCCACTTTCTTCATTCTATTTCCAACTATTCACGTAACTCACCTCTCCGATTCTTTGTTAAAAAGATATGGAACGTGTTATATACACGGAACTTAAATTTACATGGACAAAAATCAATTGCAAGGCGCCGGCGCTCAACTTGGATGCCAGCGAATGGCGCTAGCGCCTTTTTTTTTATAACACTTGAAGTAAAGAATCAGTTTTTCCGAATAAATTAAAAAATTTTAAAAAATTGGGCGCCGTCGCCCGCTGAGCGCTGCCGGATTACGATTAAATTTGACGTTAGTAATTCAAACCCGGTGTATTTAGCTTTTTCGAAAGATATTTATAGTGAGAATTTTATCTTGATATTCATAACTTTTTAAAAATTTCTTGTACACTCAAAGTCTCAAACTACTAAAATGTTCCTTTCCTTATCCATTTTAATATTTTGTGTTAGTTTATACATGTTATAAAATTTATAAAAGAAAAAAGAAGATATAAGATTATTTTTTTTATAAAATAAACAAAATAAATAAAAAAATTCAACTTATGTTTTATAAACCAAACAAGTAAAAAGCACGTTTATTTTATTTTTTATTTGCTTTATATAAAAGGTTAAATTATTTTTTAATTATTTATAAATATTAACGATTAATCGTATAATCCTTGTTATAACATATGAAAAATGGGTGACGAGAGAAATATTTATAAGTTAGAGGACACCAAGAAATATTTTAAAAATTTATGAATACCTAGAGAAAATCCAATACCTCAAGGTATCGATAAAAAATTCTCATAATATATATATAAATATATGTGTAAAGATTTAACTTCACATGACTATGTATTTGCATACATACGAGTAGGTCTGAGTATCGGTTTAAAACCGCAAAACGAACCGAACCGAATCGCAAACCGCAATTCCATAAAACATGAACCGCAAACCGAACCGCAATTTTGCGGTTTGGTTGCGGTTTGGACTGCAAATTGCGGTTTCAGTTCGATTCGATGAACCGAACCGCATTCTGCTATGCCCTCACACAAGTTCATTTCGCAAATCGAGTATATATTCTATTTATATAACCTTGGTATAGTTTTACATTTTAGAATGTATTTTGGAATTGTATGTCTATAGAAAAATGATTGGATGGCAAATTTGAATCGAAATGATAATGATATGGTGATTGGAAAAACGTGGTTGAAGTGCAAGTTGGAAACTAGGTGTAAACTTAATGATGAAATAGCGCATGCCAAGTTGTAAGTTAAACACCCAAAACATTAGTCTTCATCATACAAATCATTTTCAAAATTAAATAAAATTTTAAAGACTTTATCAATAAAGTGATTGCGAGTTGAGAGTTTTCAATACTTAGCTTCATGGTCTTTCAATCTAAGGAAACTTCGTTTGCTCAACTACCTCTTAATTATTATTATTTTTCTTTTCTTTAATTTGCTAAAGTGGAATGTAATGTATGAGTGTAGGCCCGTAAAATAAGAGTGCCAACGGACCTAAATTCTTTGGATAAATTAATATATAAAAAAATCGTAATGCATATCAAATCATTATTTACGACTTATTGGCCTAATTTTTTATAATAAATAAATAATTTTACAACTTACGAAAAATCATATATATATATTTTTTTAGGTGAAGGAGATTCGGTGATCTCCGGCGCTTCAATGCGCTTCTTATTAATTGAAAAGGCTAAGTGATCAGCACTCGGGGGATAGCCTGACCCCTTACATCAGCACATAAAAAGTCAACTACACCCCCGGGGGGTCAACCAATACACTCAAACCAAGCGGAAAATCAAACCCTAAACTCGCTAACGAGTCCGCCGCGTTATTCGCCTCGCGGTAGGCATGCCGGTACTGGATGTCCCAGTCCTTTTTGATCAAATTACATAACACATAAAAGGTATTCAAGGAGAATGTAGCTGTGATCTCAAAGTTTGATGTTCCGTCTTTGCAGTATAAGGAAGAGCGTTTGATTAGATGGTCAAGACCCAAGCATGACTGGGTGAAAGCTAACTCAGATGGTGCACGTAAGGGGCCGGTGCTGGATGGCAGGGCTTCAGCAGGTGATATTATTAAAGATGATGATGGTGCTTGGATTTATGGGGTGACATGTAACCTTGGTGTGACTACGGTTCCGCCCCAGAACTTTGGGGGGTCATTCATGGTTTGAACCTTGCTTGGGAAATGGGTTTCCGTAGAGTCTGTTTGGAGGTGGATTCAACCATTGTTGTTGATCTTATCAGGAAAGGGGTTTGTCCTTCGCATCCTCTTTCGAGCCTGGTCTTAGATGCCAAGGCTTCTTTGACCGAGACTGGTCCATTGATCTCGGCTATATTTTTCGGAAAGGTAATAGGGCAAGTGATTTGATTGCTAATTTTGCCTTTTTTTGTGATGTAGGGGTCCATAGACTCCCTTCCCCGCCGTCTTGTGTTTTAGATATTCTGTTGGATGATCTTAGGGGAGTTAGTCTCCCCCGAATGACTCATTTTTAGTTTTTGCGGTTTTAATCTTTAATAAATTGGAGTAGTGTACCCTTTTTTACCAAAAAAAAATATTGGCCTAGTTAAATAAATCAGAGTTGGATAGTTTACTGAAATACATTTTTAAAAAAAAAATTAAAATAAATCAGATGAGTTGTACGAACACAATTAGCAAAGTGAACACATTTTTTCAGTGTTGGATTATATATTTTTTTTGTTCATAAAGAGAAATGGAGCAATATAATTTTAATGAACGCAACTCCTTTTTAATGGGTATTCTTTAAATGTGTAAAACATTTATATGTAAGATAAATCTATAATATTATTAAGAACATTAAATTAATAAAAAAAACAATTGTTTTATTTAAAACCATAAATATCAAGTGAACGTCAATATTTCTTTTACTGTGATTCATGGATGCAATACATCCTCCATATACATGATTTAAAAAAAATGTTATTGAATTTAATATTTGATACAGATATATCATATATGATTCATTGATATATTTTCAATAGCATATACCCTTTAGGAAAATAAAAATTTCCGCTTGAAAACCTTACGGTGATATATCATCGCAAAAAAAAAATAATTAAACATAACAGCAAATTATGAGATATCGTTACTGTATTTTTTTTACAAAAAAAAAAAAATCTATTTATGCTCTTTACTGCTACGATTTTAGTCATTTATACCCTTTTTTCTAACTCCGGACCACTCCATCCTCCACCGCATGACCACCCACCACCACAAACCCGCCGCCATTTACACCACCATTTCCCCATTCTACAGGCGCCGGTGTACACAACATCTTATGCCTGAGCTTCCAGTCATACGCCTGACAACTTCTGGAACAATATTTAGCGCTCCCACAAACGGAACACCGACGAAACTCATGCGGACGGGTTTCGGGTCGTCCACAACCCGAATGCAAGCACACACCTTGATCCGAACAAATATCCGGGTCCAACAATCCGACCCATTCTGTCAAAAAACGGTTTGCCGGATGTGGCTCGGGAGGGGGTAAATCACACCCGAAATCACTCATCAAGCCCCGCTCAAAACCCGATATTTGATCCGAACCCAACTGAATGACAGATGCGAGTTCCCGGGCGTTGGCCTGGATTAGGAGGCGGCGGCCCTCAGAGGCGTTGCGGCGTACTCCGTATCCGTCTTGGAGGCTGTGCCCGAGCTCTTTCAAGGCATCCACGTGGCCGAGATAAGCGGCGCGTGCGCACAGTGCTACTCCGGCGCGTGGGTCTTTGTCGGATTTCGTGGCACCGCTTCCGTTGAACTGGATTATCGCTAAAGAGAAAAGAGAAGGCGCGTGGTGTCTAATCGCAGCCTTCGCCATTAGCGACGCTCCACTCCCTCTGTTTTCTAAACAGTAAAATCGAATCTGTTGAAGGAAAGAAAAAGAAAACAAGATTAGGTATTTAAAAACGAGATTTAAGGAAGAAAAGACGGAAGCAAGCAAAGCATTTTCTGAAAACAGTAGAATCAAGTTTCACAAACCATTCCAAGGAAATAACAGGCTTCGATGCTTCCGGCACGAACGCACTGTTTAACGAATCGGTGAGCGGAATCGGACCAGTTCTTTGCTCTAATCGAGAAGACGTTCGAGCTCGCTTTTGAAAGAACCGATGGATTGAGGCCTAACTGGTTGAATCTCTTGCATCTGAAACGATTCAATTTCACAGATCCGATTCAGAGATCACTTCTCATTTTTTTCGAAGATCAATGAAAACAGAGGGAATTGCAAAAACTTACACTATCAGAGCGTTGATTAGATCGGACGGGGAAGAGGAAGACGAGCTAAGCTTTGAGATAATGCAGATAACCAAGTCATCGGGTAGAATATCAAATGGGTCGGGTACGGGTTCCGATTCGGGTTTTCTTGTTAGCCGGATTCTCTTCTTTCTACCGTCCATGGTTTCGCTTAACACTCGAGATTATTGAAATTGAAGTCGAAATTGCTTTCAAGGGTTCAGAGTAAAGCGTTGCCTCATTCTGATATCAGGTCTTCACAATGACGAATTTTCAGGGAGGGATACAAGATTCTATGGTGAACCGAGAGATAAAATCTGGAAACAGCCAGGTGTATTTATAGGGAAAATTGGAAAACTTAATGGAATATCATATAATATGTGGGGTCGATACTAACGTAAACTTTGAAAAATACTACTGATACTGAATTATTTAAGGGGGTGATGTTTGTTTGATGTTTAAAGTTTAATTGGAGGATTTTATTCGCACGAGCGATATAAAACAAATACATAAAACTGTATAGAATTGTACATCAAAAGGTATCAAACAACATAGCCGAGTATAAAACATCATCCTCACACAGGAGGTATACAAAACATCATCCTCACACAAGAGATACATAAATATCCCAAAACCATAAACATCAAATGTACGAGAGTCATCGGCCTGTCACCCTGCCGGATCACTCTGCAGCTCTCCTATCCTGCAAGACATCTATAGCACTGTATAAAACCGTTAGCTAACCATACATATATAAGATAATTCATAAGCACAAACACAAGTCAGAAAAGATAACCACATAATCATGTTGTCACACATTTATCCATTTTATTATCTTTATATAATAGTCATTCACTCAAATCGTATATATATAAATATATGAAACTATGTGACACGAGGACCGTATCATCCTCGCCTCTAGGCCTGCTATCCAAAGAACCTCTCAACTGTTTACAAGATGAAAGGGAAAGATTATCACTGCCACGCAATTGGGCTATTAATAAAGCATAGGTCGGTAATAATCGACATCACATGCTATCATATCAAGCATATAACACACACCACTCATGCAAACACTCAATATAAGGATGGTAGCTAAGTAAGTCCTACGGATTTACCTCAACCTCGTACCAACACAACTACGATCAACCTCCAATTTTGAGAGGGACACTACCTAATAACAAGGCATAGAGATATATCAATCTCCGATCAATCAAAGGAGTCACACCTAGACCCAAGGGATCCATAGGATCATCCTCAACCTAAACATCACAACCTATTAATCCTCAAAGTCATACAAGACATAACATGATCATAACATCATCATCATACACTCGTCTATACCTAGCATGGTACTACAAACTCACACTAGGAAAGGAAGGGACAAAACCATCATTAGGCCAGTCCAGAAGCAAGACACACCTGCGTGACAAGAGCAAAGCAAAGTTGGAATGCAGAGAGGCGCAGGGGCGGAGGCTCCACACGTAGGCGGTGGTACACCAGGCACGGGGGCGGCCCTGAGGTGGCGCAGGGGCGGCTGGACAACAGTGGGCTCGTCCTCGACTTCTCTTCGATCCTTCACGTGCCCCTCTTCACTTCTCCAACATCCAGCAGCCCATACATACATACATACATACATACATACATACATACATACATACATACATACATACATACATACATACATACATACATACATACATACATACATACATACATACATACATACATACATACATACATACATACATACATACATACATACATACATACATACATACATACATACATACATACATACATACATACATACATACATACATACATACATACATACATACATACATACATACATACATACATACATACATACATACATACATACTTATGCCTAGAAAGCTCATCACAAGACTCAACTTGTGAAATCCTAAGCTAAACAGAGGGAAAAGAAGATAAGAAAAAAGAAAGGAGAGGAAGAGGAAGATCTTACCAAGCTGAAACCTAACAGAGGGAGAAATCTCACCACAACCTCAAGGTTGGGTCATCAAAGGCACAACAATATCATCAATCATCAACGTCATCCAAAGCCACACAAACTCTCTTCAAAACTCTTACAAGATCAACGAAACAAGACGAAGATTCAAAAGAAGAAGGAGAAGAAGAGAAGAGCGTAGGAGAGAAGATGAAGTTGGAGAGAGAGTGAAGAACCATCATCGGTAAGAGAAGGAAACTTATAGAGGAAGGAAGGGTCAAAAGCAAAAGCACGAGTCAACGAAGACGGCTGCAACACACTCTAATCCGCAGGGGCGGATGTGCTGGCCGCAGGGGCGGCTCAGATGGCCCGCAGAGGCGCCTAGCCTAGGCCTCAGGGTCGGTTCAGGCAAAATCTGTACTCTCAGCAACTCAACAGTTAAGGCTCTTACATTGTCAGGCTAACTAATGAGACACACTGTGTGATCTCTAACCAATGGCAACTTAAATTATTAACAACCCTGATCGTTATTATAGTATGATATTATTATAAAAAAAAACATATAAAAATAGTTATGTCTAATAGAGACAACATAAAATTCAAACTTGATCAGCAATAACCCAACAAGAAGATATAGAACAAGTGAACAACCTCCGATAACTCTTTTTGGGTTAATGTATTGGTATCGTTCATAAAAACAACTTACACCTAAACCAATATTTATCCAAATTTTATTAGTTGGGGTGAAACATGAGTCTCATCTCTCATAAATTAATTTTATTTTTACCGTTTTTGCTTCTACGTTCTAACCACATAACCGATTAGTTTATTCGAAAAATTAACTTAAATAATCAAAAAAGGCACAATAAAAGAGTGTAATTGAATGGTGTTGATAGCTATCTTTTGATGGAAAAAGAGGATAGATTTGAGGCTTTAAAATGAAGATAAGCATGCAGGGGTGTACTTGTTTTCCTTGGAAGTATGGGTTCTAATTGGACTTTGTTAGGTGATTTTCACGTGTTAGATTTTGTTATTAAATGTTAGAGATGTGATCATGTGAACAAAAGCTTAGTTAAACCAAAATTGAATTGCTTTTGCGCGCAAAACACTTCTATTATTCGCAACACCTCTGCTCCTCTACTATAACGTGAGATGCTTCACTTTCGTACATCGCGGATTTATTATTTACTAACCCGGATAGGTCGCTATTGTTACGATTAAAATGCAATAAAGAGAGTGGAAAAGCACCTAAATTGGCAATTTAGACTGAGGGGTCCAGGTAAAACAGTTTGTTCATACTAAATTACGGAGGGATGCATGTATGATATCCCCAGCAATGGGTTACGAATTATTCCCGTCCCGAATGTAGAACGGCGAAATCAATGAATCGGGTGTTACTTATCAACATTTCAAAAAAAAAAATTACGGAGGGATAAATTGTACATTAGTAAATTATAAATTAAATGTTTAATTTTCTTATAAATAAACCGTTAGTGAAAAAAAAAACTAAGGTGATATTTTAATTAAAAAAAAACAATGATAATAAACAAAATAAAATAAAAATTAATAATAGAAAATTATTGGAAGATGCATATCACAATATCTTTCTATTAAATAAATAATGATATTATTTCGTTATATTAAGCTAGTTTATATTTGATTCTATTATTGGAATTTTTAATATTTTATTCTTATTCTATTGTAATCCCTATATAAATGGTCATTGTTGCATCAATATATTCGTGGTTCTACATTCACCATTTGTGTGGTCTAATCCACCAAAATCTATCAAAAATATTAGAAATAATAGTATATAAATTTTAAACCAATCGAATAAAAAATTTGAACTAATATAGTAATAGTTACAACTTTTATAAAAGTGTGTGAATTATTGATGCAAATAATCTGAACTAATAAAATAAAAAATTTAAACGAATTGCACACAAAAGTTGAACTAAAAAGATGTTAATTAGAAGAAGAAAAAAAGTCGACACATGTCGGTACGACAATTCCCTATTTCTATACCGGTTATATACCATGTCTAGACCCGATCATATTTGGACAGTTCGTCTGAAAAAACGGAGGGTACAAACATTGTATAAAGCTGGTTTGTACCCAAAAGTCCGATCCTAGATTTAAAAAAATATAAATTATATATTAAATGATAGATACTAATTAGTTATAATGATAATATTATGTGTAATTATAGTATGAAGTTGTCATACTAAGCACTGTAATATCTAGTTTATTAATTATAGTATGAAGTTCGATTGTGAAAGGGTGTATATGTGCTTTTGAAGCCCAAACATTATGTAAATCAACTAATAATGTAGAAGAAAAAAAAGTAATATAGTTTATCGATCATATACACTTAACTTAGGGCCCGTTTGGTTCCAACTCTGGAAACGGAAACGGAATGGAAACGAATTTAGTCCATATGTATATCCATATTCATGAAAATTTATGGAATCATTTCTTATGGTTTAATGAAAAATGTACTTGCTTCCTCACATTTTGTTACCCTATAGGGTATCAAAAGTAATCAAATTTTCATCTATTTACTATAAACCACAAGAAATGATTCCAAAAATTTTAATGAATAAGAGTATACGTATTGACTAGATTCGTTTCCATTCCGTTTCCGATTACGGGGTTAAAACCAAACGGGCCCTTAATCTCTTTATATAACCGTGTAAATAATTTTGTACATTATCTCGATGAATGTTACTCTCTATACTCTAATTAGTCGGGATAATTCCACGTATATTTGGTTGATTATGGGGCATCCCTTTAAATTATTTTATATTTCCCTCGATGAATACGCATGAGAGTGATCGATGGGAGATAAAGCAAGATGGAGGGTCCAAAATTTGAAGCTACTCAAATCCTATATTTAAATTAACCACATTTTCTTCTACTAATACGTACATTAATCTTATCAAATTTGAGTTGGAGGCATGGGGACATGCAATGAGCATTAATAATTAGGACTAATTCATGTTTTTGAGTAATTAGTTTAAAGTATCTCATAAGCAATTTGCATGCTTTGGATAAGTTCTAAATACAAAAAAGAAAGAGAGAGTAGGTAGAGCTGTACACCACTCATTAAGATGAGCGACTAAGCGTCTGTATGTGTGTATATATATATATATAGTATAGATCCTATGAGAATACCCCTAACGTGAGAACATGAGAACAGATTCGTAATTATTATCAGTTTTGTTACGAATGTACCATATCGTTTAATGTATTATTCGTAGTTATTGTTGATTAAGTGGATTATTCGTAGTTATTGTTGGATTCCTAATTATTATTTATTTTGATATCTACTCTAAATCTCAACCCTTAATACTCACATCCAACGGTGTACGATTGTTCTCATGTTCTCACGTTAGGGGTGTTCTCATGGGAACCACACCCTATATATATATATATATATATATATATATATATATATATATATATATATATATATATATATATATATATCCCGACTCATATGTAAACAACTCTTACCGTTAGAACATGTAAACATCAAATATATGTGAATATACCGTCGAATATATGTGACTATAATGTCGAATATATAGAGTCGGCGAATATTTATTCCATTAATAACAAGATTTTTTTCCTTTAATATCGCCGAATCTCAGCCAATTATTTAACGATCTAACGTATACAAATTTGTTCTCATTTTGTATGTCCCATAATAGGTCCCATTCTTCTACCCTTTCGGGGGAGTCGATGACTATTCATAGAATAACCCGGTTGAAGCGTAATGATCATACGTCTGGAATGCATTGTATGTCCCATAATAGGTCCCATTCTCTCTATATATATATATAGAGAGAGAAATGATGAGTATTAAGGGTCGAGATTTAAAGTAGATATCTTAATTAATAATAATTACGAATAATAATTAGGAATAATCCATTCAACCAACAATAACTACGAATAATCCACTCAACCAACAATAACTACGAATAATACATTAAACGATATGACACATTCATAACAAAACTAACAATAATTACGAATTAAGTTCTCATGATTACATAATAAGCCTCTTCTGCTAGATCTTCTGTGTATATATATATATATATATATATATTGATGGAGCAAGCTAGATATACAATGTTAATTATTTATTAAGATTGTGGGTAAGTTCAAATTGCAACGATGATTTCATATGGCAACCAAAACACACTATTAGATGCATCATCATCACAATTTATTAACGTTATGTTTACATCAAAGTTGATATTTTTAATTTTATGCATGGATGGTACGTAATTCGCGTCAGAGACATTGCATGCATCAAGCTTCTTAATTATTTTTTCCTGTGTAATTTTGATTTAATTACTTTATTCGGATCAAGCGGTGAAATGATAAGCTTGTAGCAGTTTATTAGAGGATAAATATACAATCAAGTGGATCAACGTATACAGATCTAAAGTTTGAACGCGATATTGTACGTAAGATCAATCTAATCGATGATATTTTTGGTTATAATTATAGCCATATTTCGTATTTTTATGATATATTCAATATAAAATTTATTTTGTTTTCTTCTATATGAAACGATTTGAAGACATTAATAAATAAATATTTATATTAACTATGTTTCTTTTTATTTATTTTTTTTCTTTGAATAAACACTAAGGGCCCGTTTGGTTTCAACTCCGGAAACGGAAACGGAATGGAAACGAATTTAGTCCATATGTATATCCTTATTCATGAAATTTTATGGAATCATTCCTTATATTTTAATGTAACATACACTTGCTTCCCCACATTTTGTTACCTTATAGGGTATCAAAAGTAATCAAACTCTACTGCAATTAGTTCAAAACACAAGGAATGATTCCAAAAACTTTCATGTACAAGGATATACGTATGGACTAGATTCGTTTTCATTTCATTTCCGATTCCGGAGTTAAAACCAAACGGGCCCTAAATAGATTGAGGTTGTCAATCCATACGCTCAGTGAAACATATCCGAATAGGTCATAATGATTCACGTAAACATATTAATCCGAAATAAATACATATTATATTTGATTTTAGTTAAGAGATTCAAATACGTATGATATATATATATATATATATATATATATATATATATATATATATATATATATATATATATATATATATATATATATATATATATATATAAAAAGCAATTTTAGTATTAAAACTTTAAAATGAATAATTAACTAGAGGAATAATTTGTGGTATGGTTCTTGCTATTCGTACCGCCTTAATCATGCTATTTGTACGCTTATTAAGCATACGCAATGCGTAGGCGTAATAAAATTCTTTTTTTTTTTTTACCTTACTACGCCTACGCATTGCGTAGACGTAGTGTGTGTTGTGGACTACTACACATACACTCTACGACTACGCTTGGCGTACGCGTAGTATGGTTACGCATCCGCCAAGCGTAGTCGTAGCCATTTTCCTTTATTTTTGAATGAAATGAGTATGTTGCTACGCTACGCATTGCGTACGCGTAATCGTGGTATGAATAGCATGTTTAAGTGGTACGAATAGCAATCTCGGATGAATAATATATAATGGCAAGTCATATGTTTGCAAATTTAAAATTATTATTTATGAAATATAAAGGCCAATTTGGTTGACGATTGTGGATGTCGACTAGCCACATTAGAATTAAAGTAAAGATTGTGTTTCATGTTTAGGGAACCCATCACCTTTTTCATTACGTACTACTTATCTTATGTTGCGTCTTTCTTTTCTCTATTTTGCTTCTATACATTACATTTATACGTACTGCCAATTCTAAAATAATATTTTATTTCAATTTTATTAAATTATGTACCCGACCACTACGTACCATAGCATGCGAACTAATGTTAATTTAACATATCTACATGTTACATGTATGTGTATAATTCGTGTACAACACGGTAACGATATAGTAGTTTATTTTTTACAACTAACAAGTATTTAAATGGGTGGTTAAACAAACGTATGTTTACATTTGATGAATTACTTACTTAAATATACCTGGTCTTACACAGAAAATGTATAATAATTATGAGATAATAATAATTAGCAATAATAGTAAGATAAAAATTACCTAAACATTACCTCATCTTTTAGGCTGACTAAACTTTAGTACCCCGTTGTTTAAACTATCAGAACGGTACCTCATATATTGAAACCGACCAAATATTAGTACCTGAATTAATGTTTGCACGTTAAGTTAACATATCGGTGTTAAGTATATAAGGTACGTGGACAATTTTGCCTAAGGTAGGTGGACAAATTTGCCCCTGATTTTTAACACCGATCCATTAACTTAACGTGTGAATAGTAATTCAGATACAAATCTTTGGTCGGACTCAATAAGTGAGGTACCATTTTGATAGTTTAAACGATGAGGTAATAAAGTTTAGTCAGTATAAAAGATGAGTTAATATTTAGGTAATTTTACCTAATAAATTATAATATTCTAAGGACACCGAACGAAATTTGTAGATTAAGATACATCGACGGTCATTTGGGCCATTTGGCAATGTTAAATATAGTGGGCTTAGGCCCAGATAGTTATAGTGGGCTCAGGCCCAGTTAAGTTATAATGGGCTCAGGCCCAGTTAAGTTATAATGGGCTACAACCGTACAAATACATGTTAGCTCACGAATTCCTCTTTATAACACAAATAAAATTGCCAACTCTTTTAACTTTAGTTTTAGGTTTTTTCAAATCTCTTAGGGTGTGTTTTTTTTTCCTAAGTACGAATTCTTATATTATCTATGTGTCAAGTTTTAATTAAGGTGAAGAACTTAAAACAAGATATGTGCACATAACAGTTCTATTATCATGCCACAAAAATACATATTTGGAATAAAATATGGAGTTATAAACTATCACCTTTATAGAAAATTTTGATAGGATACATTAAATAAGTTTTAATTTAGAAAAAAACATATTTCAAATTTTGTTTTGTAATATAAATCAAGATTTAATAGTATGTATGGTGGCGTGTGTGTATATATTTCTACTTGCGATGTCCTCGAAATTCTGTCATTTATAGTGTAATTAATGATTTTAAAGTTATTTGAAAGTAAAATGAAAAAAATTAATTGATGATATTAAATTTACGATGTATCGAATTATCAGCTGAACTAATTTAACTTCGGTATTTCGTTGTTATTTTTTGTAAAGTTATACTTAAAATATGATGTTAATACACATTGTTAATATACATTACTAATACCCAATTTTAACTACCCATGTAAGACCCAATTTCAATTACCAAATGTAGTAACCAATGTAATACACAATGTTAATACAAGATTGCGGCTAGGGTATAACGACTACTAGTGCGGCTTTCCCGACGGACTAGATTGTGGGCAACGTCGAAGACCGTCCTCAAGGCGGATATGAAGGCGCAAGCTAGGCCTTCGGCCCTTCCAATGGCCCGCACTTTTCATATCCGTTCAAGGTGGGTCGAGATCTAGAAAACGAACGAATGACGGTGGCGGACTCGGTTAGAGTTTTGTGTAATTAGAAATGAATCGTGAATGCATAATTTATAGGGTTTTTATTTTAACTTCTCTGAAATTCCTTTTTACCCTTCAAATGTTTATAGAATTAAAAAATAATCTTAAATTAATAGGGACATAATTTATATCATAATATAAAAAATGTCTAATTATGTCAATTTTCTTTATTAGGTCAATTTTCTCTATAATTATACACATAGTACCTTATCTGAGTTATGTTTCATCACATATTCTCAAAGTTTACACGTGAACATTGTCCACATAACATTGATAAATGAAGTAAATTTCTCTTGTATTTTTTGTTTTGTTTATGTAAATGTGGTTACCATAACATATTACTTTTCTTGAAGTAACCGTGTATAAAAAAAAAAATTGGTGGGAAGGAGAGACAGTGATCTCCGACGCATCTTAACGCGCTTTTATTGATAAAAAAGAAGGCTAAGTATCATCATATATGATGATACTTAGCCCGACCCCTTCAATCGTCAAGTAAATTGTCAACTACATCCTCCGGCGGGTCATAAAATACATTCAATCTCAAAGGAAGGTTTATAGCATAACAAGCAATAAAATCCGCGCTACTATATTTGCCTCGCGGTAGACATGTCGAAATTGGATATTTCATTCTCTTCTCAAAAAGTCTTGACATATGAATACCAGACTGACAAGAGGATAATGAGGAGCGATATTTTTCTTGAGAAGATTGATGATCAATTGAGACTCAAATTCAATGATAACTGATCGATAACCAATATCCCAAGCGACCCTAAAATGAAACTAATGTAAAGGGGAAAACACAATTTAAGGAAATGAAGATGTACAAAGCCGGAAGAAATGGATGAACGAGGCGGGAGTGGACTATTAAAAAAGGAAAACTTAACAGTACGGACAATAATTTACCAGTCACGTTGAATCTCACCGTGACTCTGCCAAAAACACAAGTTTTAGCGGAGTCATTTACGTTAAAGTTCAAATTAAACTCAGATGGGGTAACGGAGAAAACAATTAAAATGTTAAAGTACAATACAGATAAATAGAACGTGGAGTAAATATCGTGTGTTACGAGCTAGCGTACATACACGTTAGATTCAAACCGAGCAACCCAAGTCCAACGAGGTTGGATTACAAAATTAGAAATGAGTGGACAGTCCTATGTGTGGCCTCCCACGTGCCAAGCTGCCGACCTCAAGGATGAAGCTTATGGTTTTTTGTGAAGACTGGACCGACATCCCTAACCCTACCATAAAGTCCTTCCATCTCAACTTACTACTATTTTCTTCCTAGCTAATATATTTTCCAATTTTTACATATCTACTAATATAATATCTATCATACAATCTATGCACCAAATAATTAGGGCATTTTGGTAAAACCCATATCATACATTATAACATTAGCTTCTTTATATATAAAGGAGATCGACTACTGCAGCAGCTAGAACCTAGAGACTGCAAAAACACCAGCAAATTTCTCCTCTTTCTGAAATGGAAAAACACCACCACCGAACGGAGCTCCACTTCCTCCCGATTCCACCACCTCCACCGCCAACAGACCACCTAGTACCACCAAGACCACCTTCCTTCGATCATGGCGTGCCATCTTTAGACCTCCAACTCTCCATCAGCCTGAACCCTTTCAAACCACCCCCGCCGCCAAAACAACCGACTCTCGGGCGTCGAATCGAGTTGCTGAGGTGGCAGGCGGCGGAGCAGATGAGGCTAGCGGCGATGGAGAAGGCGTACGCTAATCGGGTGAGGGAGCTGGCTAGGAGAGAAATGGAGTTGGCACAGTCTGAGCAGGCAAGAGCTAGAATCCTCTGGGATAAGACCATGGAAGACCTAACTAGGGTTGATAGAATGAAGGAGAATTCTATGGTTAGAATTATATCGCCATTTCCACACCCTTCCAATAGAAATGCTTGCTTGGAAATCACTTGTCATTCTTGTAGACGACGGTTTCGCCCTATTAACTAATTTATACATAGGGTTCAGAGATTAGCTATGTTAATTAGTAGCTACGTACTGTAATTGTGTGTGATCGAACTCAGGGTTGGAAAATAACGAAGAAGAACTTATCAAGTAAAGTTGGGTATGGATTATGGAAGCTTCAGAGCCCTACCCACCACTTCTTCTGTCTTTATTTCCTTTATTATTATTACTATTTTCCCAACTTTTTTTTTTTTTGAGATTTTTATTGTGCAATACTTCAATGCATGCATGATTTGTTTGAGTGATTTGATGTCTGAGATTAATTATTTGAGAGATTTTGGGGTCGTAACACATAATAATTATTACATGAATCGTTATATGGAAACTATGTTGTTTTTTGGAATTTTTTTGAAGTATTTTCATCAAAATCATTATCATCAGTTGGGATAAATGGAGTAAAATGTAAAATCATCATAAGTACGTTAAGAATATTGACCCATGCCGATTTTACATCTATAATTTATTCTGGATTTATAGCAATTACAAAGTACTTGAGCGCAGCACAGACAAGAAATATGAAGCATATGAAGATTTCATAGTTTGGGATAGTCATGGGCATTATTGTTTCAGCATACAAGTTTGTGCCAAGGCTACTATATACAGTACTGGCTATATATGTGACAAATTGGCCGTACTTCAACCCTAGCTTTGCTCTCTAAAGTTTTCCTTCTACGTTATCATCATACATGGAGTAAATTATCGCATACAGTAAATGGGATAAGAGGAAATTATCGCATACAGTAAATGGGATAAGAGGTTTGTCTGTAGGGATAACAATTTTATCCGAACCCCGATAACCCGATTCATAATAAAAGGGTGAAAATCCGACAAGAAGCGGGTGAAAGCGGATGACGGATGAAGCAGGTGATGGATCGGGTCGGATTCGGATGGAGCTTTCATCCACCCATCACCCGATCCATCATCCATCCACCATCCGACCCGTTTCACCCGCTTACACCCGTTATAAATTTATTGATTGTTTACTTGTTTAGTGATTTTTAATTCCCTTTTAGTTTATAAATTGGTGATTTACTGATCCTTTAGCAAAATTTGTACATTTTTTCACTTCCTATTATGATCTTATTGTATTTTATGTATTGCTAAATTTCTCTATTTTCAAGAGCTTAAACTTATAACACTTTTTGTAATATTTTCACTTCGATGATTTGTGTTGACTTTATATTTATCGTGTTTTTATGGGTAAGACTTTATCGGATTGAATTTATTTTTATTAGTATTAATTTTCCACATTCGAATCCGAGTTTAATATCAATTTAAAGGAAATGTGTAGAACACCCGAATATCACCCGATTCACCCGCTTCATCCGTTGGATGCGGGTGAATCGGATGCGGATGATGGGTTTGGCGGGTCGGGTGGGGTGGATGAGATTTTCTCTCGGATCGGGTGGCGGACAAGGTCATTCACCCACCACCCGATCCATTGCCATCCCTAGGAAAACTTTTTTCTCGAGTTTATGAAAACTTATCAAATTTATGAAAAACATGATTATGTATACGGTGTTTTACGAGTGATAATAAAATTTTATATTATTCTCATTTCATAAGATGCACGTTAGGCTCGTGCTACCCATATTTTAAGGACAAATATATTAGACGGAAAAATCTAAGTCCATGTTTTTAGGTGCACGTACGACTAGGTCCGAATTCACCGCATAATTTCGATAAAATTTCATTTTAAAGGCAACCCACGACAAAAAGAAAGGATTAGTTCTTCAATTTTATATACTAGGGTGCATGCTTATCATAGGTACGAGAACCTTTACTTCATTCTCCACGATTATTTAAATTATAGTTCTATTAAAATTATTACAAACATGTCATTGTTTTGGGTCTACATTATATATGAAGAGTTGTATGTTAATTATAAGGAAGAATGAGAAGTAAGATGACAATGAGAGACAATTAAAATTCTCAATGTGCGAGATGAACTGATTATCTCTCCCAATGGCGCCTCAAACCCTAGGTCAATACCCAACCCTAATAGACCCTTCTCTCCAAAACTTGCATACAATTTTTTCCAACCCAAGGCCTCCTATTACCCAGCCTGCCCCCTGCAGATCCATCTGGCTCAAGACCAACATCCCCAAGTGTTGCTACATCGCTTGTATTGCTCTTCACAAGAAACTGCCCACTCTCTCTCGGATCAAACAATGGAATCCTGCAACTTCGACCATCTGTAAGCTTTGCAATTATCAGGAGGAAGATGATGATCATCTGTGGCACCACTGCAGCTACTCTACTCTCGTACTGGATATCATCTCAAGATGGATGAGAGTCCCCTATCCTGCCCCCTACATTCGTAACATTTGGTCCTGGCTTGGCTCACGACCCAACCCCAAGTTCAATCTCCTGGAGTGCACTAGGATTGCCACAATCACCGCGTTCATTTACTTTGTCTGGAAAGCAAGGAACAAACTGGTGTTCAACAATGCCTTCACGAGTGCTGTCGACTGCGGTGGCGAGGCCATTAACGCTACTAAACAGCCCCTCGAGTACCATTGGAAGGATAAATCCCCACAAAGCCATGCTGATGCAAGAATTCTAGGAATTCATCTCCACTAATCTCCCCCTATGATTTGTTTCTTTGAACTTGTCTCTTGCTTCTATATCCCCTTGTACATCCTTCTTCCTTAATACAATTAATTTTTCAAAAAAAAAAAATTGTTGGAGATAATATATTTTCTCATCGAAAATTGGAACATTTTGAGGCTAGTATATAAGGTTGGTGGATTACTCGTATTATATGTTAAGCTTGAAACGCTTGTATGCACACAACCTTTGATATACGATCCATCTGTATCGGACTTCGACATAAAATCAGAACGGTTAGCCTCTATTTGGGTCACGGTCCTAACATGTGGGAAAGTGTCAACTTAGTACCCTATTTGCACTTGTGGGGCGTGTTAGAGATAATAAGTTTCCACGTCGAAAGTTACGACATTTCGAACCTAGTATATAAGATCGGTGGAACTACTTCTCATATTGTTTGTTATTATAGGATGGAACCGCTGGATTTACGTAATAGATTTGGGTCTAACGTTCTTATATGCACACGATCCCGCTCTACGGTTAGTTTTTATCGAACTTTGACACAAGTTGAAGTCTATAGGTAAAATGGTATTGACGTACTATTTCTGCAAACACGAATATACATTATTGCGAAGGTGGCGGTCAAACAAAGAAGAAAAAAAAGGTAAAAGTTTGATAATAGTAAGGTGGTTGTGTTGGCGGCACATGGTTGGGACCTAGATGAGTTGGTGGTTGGTTATGTGGGCGGGTATGGTATGGTGGTGGTGAGGGCGGCGATCGATGAAGACTGAAGGATGTTTACATTATTTAACAAATGAAAAAAGCTGTATATATGATGCTGTAGCCTATACGTAAAGGGAGGTGAAGATGAGGTCTCTGGCAGAATAAAAGTGTGTCTCATAGTGATTTACATTAAATGAGGTATCAGAAGAGACTTCATTATTGGAATAAGGCAAATATACGATGACAAACACTAACGTACACTCTGCATCTATATGATCCATCCTTCACAGGTCTCTCTCCATTTTACATTTATGTGAGTCATATGGATATGGCCCCTCTGAAAACTATGTGTCGATGTCGAGCTAGGTCGGTCTTTTTCATTGTTTATTGAATTGCTCGCATCCGAGTTTGCGCCTCTGATTCATATCTTCCTCCGATTACAACTTTCAGTGCACCTGCTTTCTGCAGCTTTCTACTTGTAACCTAATATTATCCTATATGGGATCTACCCTTCTTCAAGAAACAAATTATTAGATTTACCCTACTTTCTTCTCCTTCTCCTATGTTCTTCATATTTGCATGCAACGAGTCATTGCATAAAATTCAAAATAAACTATATTAATACATTTTAACGGATTTGAGAAAGATCACAAAGTGTACAGACGGACCGGTATAGCGGCGCGTTAGGCCCAAGCCCAACACATAAATCCGATAAGATTCCATCCTAAAACCAATTGGCAATAGGAGGAGGAGTCCACCGAGCTTATATACTAGGCTCGGAGTGTCCCATCTTTCGATGTGAGACCTTATTATCTCCAACACGCCCCCACAAGTGCAACTCACATGTTAGGATTGCGAGCCGAATTGAGGCTAACCGCTCTGATACCATGTCAAAGTCCGATACAGACGGACCGGTAGAGTGGGGGTCGTGTGCATACGAGCGCACATGCTCATTAGGCTCAAGCCCAACACATAAACCCGATGATGTTCCATCCTAAAACCAGTTGGTAATAGGAGGAGTAGCCCACCGACCTTATATAGTAGGCTCGGAGTGTCCCCATCATCTTTCGAGGTGGGACCTTATTATCTCGAACACAAGTCAACTAAACACACAAATTTACACGGTTTCTTAAAAATGGCTACAAATTATTTGATGTATAAGTAACAAACTCGACCTAAAACAAAAGGATACAAAATCATCATATAGACGACCAAATGGCTAAATTATAAACGGAAACTAAACACAAAAACTATCTTATTTTCGAGCATGACACCCACTACTACTCTTGATTGTTATGTTAATTGATTCTTGTAACATTCTTAGGATTAGGATTTAGAGATTAAACTAGCACCTTATACTATGGTCTAAGTAGAGATTATAAGACTCATAGCTTGCTATGTATTTGATATTGATGTCTATCTTGATCCAATGTTGCCACTTAGATTAAGTGATGTAGCTTGGTGATAGATATGGTGACAATGTTC
Organism: Fagopyrum esculentum; assembly: GCA_033239045.1. Lineage (NCBI taxonomy): Eukaryota > Viridiplantae > Streptophyta > Magnoliopsida > Caryophyllales > Polygonaceae > Fagopyrum > Fagopyrum esculentum. The sequence continues at coordinate 5,821,473 of BSUD01000006.1, read as the reverse complement.
TTATATATGTGTAGGCTATTATATGAAATTAGGAGGTACAAATGTTGTAATGTGTATTGTATGTGTATTGTTGTGTATTGGTTTACTTGTCCGGCTGAAGTTGAAGACTTGGGCTTGCCAGCCCAATGCAGTTGGCCCATCTCCTTGATCCAAGATTGAAAGAGCTGCTTACGAGCTTCTGATGAGCTGGGCTGAAGGGTTTAATAAGGGCGTATCATTAAACGATGCGTTTGACCTTGTTAAGCTTTGGTGCTTAAGCTTTCAGACGCAGCTTTCCTAAACCCTAGATCTGAATCTTGAGTGTTATTCGTCCAAAGAGAAAGAGAGAAAAAAGAGAGAGAGAAAAGAGAAGAAGGAGAATGGATCTTCCAAATCTCGCTCTGAAGTGAGAAGGATCCGTAGAAGACTAAGAGAGATCTGTTATCTCTCATCTCTGCTTCGTTGGTTTGCAGAATAGACGAAGATCGATCTCAGATCTTCGTCAAGGTGCCTTTGAGGGGGCTTTTCTTCACCATTACTTCTTTTTATCTCCTGATTTTTGTCTTTGTTGTTTTCTTTGCTAGATCTATAGAAAGGTGCTAGTATATCTCTTGTCCAGTGTTTGTAATCTGTGTTTTTGGATACCTAGTGAAACCTGGGATCGGATCTCCCCTCTTGAGGTCTCACAGAGTAGAAGTATTTTATATACTACCGAACTGCGTCATCAAATTGCTTGTGTGCTTTATGTTTGTGTGTCTTTGGTCGATTCTACGACTAAGGAATATAGATTGGTTAGATTTTTACATTCACAAAGTGGTATCAGAGCATTCTGTGTTTTTTCTTTCGAATCTATAAAAACCCTAATTTTTGGGGGTTTTCTGTTGTTCTTGATATCTTCGTATATCTTGCTTTCTGTTTTTGCTTCCGCTTATTGTTCTGCCTTGTGTGGTTGGACTTAATCTGATTAGTTCTAATAGTGATCATCTTGACTGATTTTTTATTACTGTGTTTATCTTTACTCTCTTATCTGACCTCCTATCTGTATTCACTTTTATCGACTGTTTTCTAACCTTTTTTGTTTCTTGTTTACAGGAGATAAAAAATGACAGAAGCTAGCATCAGACTCAAGCCATATGATGGAGTCTCTGACTTCATCATGTGGCAGGTCAAAATGAAAGCAATTTTGACCAAGGAAAAGTGTTGGAGGGCCATAACTGGTGACTACTTGGCAGAAACCTCTGCAACCAAAAAAATGGAAATGGATGAGCAGGCTCATGCTGAAATAATGATAAGATTGACTGACGATGTGGCTCGTCAGTTTGTAAGTATCTCCTCTGCTAAACCTTTGTGGGATACTTTAGATAAGCAATACAATAAAAAATCTTTGCCCTCTAGGATATCTACTCTACATAGATTGTTTACATTTAAGATGGATGTTAATGTGACCTTGAATGATAACCTAGATAGATTTCTAAAAATGGAAATGGACTTAGAGAGATGTGATGACACTATTAAAGATACTCACTTAGCTATTATCTTGTTAGGATCATTGCCTTCACAATTTGACACCTTTAGAGATGTGATACAGTACAGTACTGAAACTTTAACTAAGACTAAGATCATTGAGTCAATTGTAGATAAAAATGAATCTATGAAAATTTTTAAGACTAAACCAAATGATAAGAAATCAGAAGTTAAGTCTGAAGTCTTAGTAACTAAAGGAAAATTTAAGAAATCTAATAAGTCAAATAAAAAGGATAAGAAAGATGAATTCTATGATAAGAGCCCTAGTAGTGAAAATGACAAGAAAAATAAAAAATGTTTTTACTGTCAAAAACTTGGTCACTTTATTAATGACTGTAGAAAGAAAAAGAAGGACGAATCTAATAAAGGAAATACTGACAATAATGTTTCTTTATTTGAAAATCTCCATGCTCAGTACTCTAGTGAACTGTTAATGTGTACTATACCTTTCAAATGCAAATCTGATGATTGGATATTAGATTCTGAATGTACCATGCATGCTTGTCCTGATAGAACTCTGTTTTGTTCTTTAGAAATTTTTTATGGTGGTGATGTCATGTTAGGTGATAATACTGCTTTAAAAATAAAAGGAATAGGTAATATACCTATGTGCATGTATGATGGAAAAATTAGGGTAATTCAAAATGTTAGATGGGTTCCTGGCCTTAGGAGAAACCTGCTATCTGAGTCCATGTTTGATGATTTAGGTTGTAATATAAATACTAGTAATGGTATAAGAGAAGTTGTCAAAAATGGTCTTACTCTTATTAGGAGTTCTAAAAAGGGCGGTTTGTACTTTGTAGAACAATCACCTGAATTAAATCTCTCCATTACTGATATTGATAAAAACAACCTAGAACAAACTACTTTATGGCATAGCAGATTAGGTCATATAGGAAATAATGGATTAAATTAGTTACATAAACAAGGTATTTTAACCAATAAACTGACAAACCTTAGCTTTTGTGAAAATTGTGTGTTTGGTAAAGCAAATAAAAATAGTTTCAATAAATCTTTATACAAAGCTAGTAAACCTCTAGAATGTATACATTCAGACTTATGGGGTCCTGCTCATGTAGAAACTGTAGGTGGAAAGAAATATTTTATTTCTTTCATTGACCATTATTCTAGAAAAGTTTGGATATATTTGTTGAGAACTAAAGATGAAGCTTTTGAAAGTTTTAAAAACTGGAAATTTGCAGTTGAAAATGAAACAGATTTAAAAGTTAAATGCCTTAAAACTGATAATGGTCTAGAATTTTGTAATACTAGTTTTAATGAATTTTGTAAAACAAATGGTATTAAAAGACATCTAACAGTCCCTTACACTCCTCAACAAAATGGTACAGCTAAAAGGATGAATAGAACCCTCTTAGAAAAGGCTAGATGTATGTTAATAAGTGCTGGTATGAAACATAGTCTATGGGGTGAAGCTGTTACTACAGCAGCTTACCTCATTAATAGGTCTCCCTCCTCTGTAATAGACTTTAGGACACCCCAAGAGTTGTGGACTGGAAGGAAGCCTAATATTACCCACTTAAGGCCCTTTGGGTGTACTGCATATTCCCATATAATACAAGGGAAGTTGCACCCAAGAGCACAAAAGTGTGTAATGCTAGGCTATCCTGAAGGTGTTAACGGATATAAATTGTTACTCATACAACCACATGGCTATAAAGTAATAACATCTAGAAATGTGACCTTTAATGAAAGAGAATTCTATTTTAAAATCAGAAATAATAACTTTGTGGATAATAACAGTAACACTGAAAATGATACTGAGTCAACTAGAAGTTTTCATTTCTACACAAACGACCATAATAGAGAAGATCAGTTAATAGATGAAGAATTTGATATAGGATATTATCAAACACCTAGTACTAGTGAAGAGAACTATGATGTTGATAATACTTCTAACAATGATGAAAATGTTGATGAAAACACTACTGTAGGCAGTGAGAACTATAGGTCAGAATCAAAGGGGGTAGAAAATATAGGTGATATCTCTACTGCTCCCTCATCTCACTCTGATATTGCATTGCATGAATATAATAATGATTCACTGCATGATATTGGTGATTCTATGCATGATCAAGATGATTATTTGAATGACAATGATGAAGATAACTATCAGTTAACTAGAGATAGAAATCCTAGGGTTAGAATACCTAATAGGAGATATAATGATTCTGTAAAATGTTCTGATTACAAATGATTTTAATATGGTTGAGTATGCTTTCTTGACTAGTGATGTTGTTGATAATCCATATACTCCGGACACATATAGGCAAGCTATGAATTGTTCTCAATCTAAAAATTGGAAACTAGCAATGCAAGATGAAATAGATTCCATGAATGTTAACAAAACTTGGGTGTTAATAGCTAAACCTGAAAATGCAAAAATTGTGCCCTGTAAATGGATTTATAAACTAAAAGAAGCCACTAAACTGAGTGAACCACCTAGATACAAGGCTAGGTTAGTTGCTAAGGGTTTTACCCAAAGAGAGGGAATTGATTACACTGATATATTTGCTCCTGTTGTCAAATATAAAACATTGAGATTGTTGCTTGCTTTTGTTACTGTGCATGATTGGGATATAGAACAAATGGATGTAAAAACTGCTTTTTTACATGGAAATTTAGATGAAACTATCTATATGAAACAACTTGAGGGTTTTGTAGATGGATCTAAACCTGATCATGTTTGCTTGCTTAAAAAATCTATCTATGGCTTAAAACAGTCACCTAGACAATGGAACCTTAAGTTTGCATGAAAAACTTAGAATTTTTAAGAAGCAATTATGATTACTGTTTGTATTTTAAAGGCATATCTTCCATGAATCCCTTGTTTGTGCTATTATATGTTGATGACATACTACTTATTAGTAAGTCTAATGTGTTGATAGCTAGTGCTAAGAGGGATTTAAAATCAAACTTTGACATGAAAGATATGGGCCCTGCACAGAAAATACTAGGTGTTAAAATTATAAGGGATAAAAAGCATAAAAAGATGTGGTTATCTCAAGTCGACTATATTGAAAAGGTTTTAGAAAAATTCAATATGAAAAATGCTAAATCCACTTCTATACCCTTAGGAGGGCACTTAGACTTAACTAAGCAACACTGTCCTAGTAATCAAGCTGAAATTGAAAAAATGGCTAAATTCCCTATGATGTAGCTGTTGGTTCTATCATGTATGCTATGCTATGCACTAGACCTGATCTTGCTTTTGGTATAAGTGTATTGAGTAGATACATGTCTAATCCTGGTGAATTACATTGGACTGCTATGAAATATATTCTTAGATATATCAGTGGAACTAAAAACCTGTGTTTAATGTTTTCTGAGCATGATAATATTGGTGAAGTGTTTGGTTATGTAGATTCTGATTATGCTAGTAATAAGGATAATAGAAAATCTACTACTGCATATTTTTACACTTGGACTGGTAATTGTGTTTTATGGAAATCTCAACAACAATCTGTGGTTGCTTTATCCTCTACTGAAGCTGAATATATTGCTGCTGTTGAAGCTTCTAAGGAAGCTATTTGGCTTAAAGGTTTAGTTAGTGAAATATCTCATAAACCTTGTATTCCTGTAATTCATATGGATAGTCAAAGTGCCTTGTATTTGTGTAAAGATCCTGTTTATCATGAAAGATCTAAACATATTGATGTTAGAAATCATTTCATTCGAGATAGGGTTAAAAAGAAATATTTCTTAGTTAAAAAGATTAGGGGTGAGTTGAATCCTGCTGACTTTGGAACTAAGATTGTTACTGCTGATAAGTTTGTTTTCTGTAGAAATTTTCTACAAATTTTTGATGCTCCTTGAGTGGTTGTGCAGGTCCTAGACTGATGACGGACAGGAAGGATGATCCATGGCACACTATTGGGGAACATAACCAGATTGACATGATACAAGAATCAGGAGGACATTTGTTATGTTAATTGATTCTTGTAACATTCTTAGCATTAGGACTTAGAGATTAAACTAGCACCTTATACTATGGTCTAAGTAGAGAGTTATAAGACTCATATGATAGCTTGCTATGTATTTGATATTGATGCCTATCTTGATCCAATGTTGCCACTTAGATTAAGTGATGTAGCTTGGTGATAGATATGGTGACAATGTTCTTATATATGTGTAGGCTATTATATGAAATTAGGAGGTACAAATGTTGTAATGTGTATTGTATGTGTATTGTTGTGTATTGGTTTACTTGTCCGGCTGAAGTTGAAGACTTGGGCTTGCCAGCCCAATGCAGTTGGCCCATCTCCTTGATCCAAGATTGAAAGAGCTGCTTACGAGCTTCTGATGAGCTGGGCTGAAGGGTTTAATAAGGGCGTATCATTAAACGATGCGTTTAACCTTGTTAAGCTTTGGTACTTAAGCTTTCAGACGCAGCTTTCCTAAACCCTAGATCTGAATCTTGAGTGTTCTTCGTCCAAAGAGAAAGAGAGAAAAAAGAGAGAGAGAAAAGAGAAGAAGGAGAATGGATCTTCCAAATCTCGCTCTGAAGTGAGAAGGATCCGTAGAAGACTAAGAGAGATCTGTTATCTCTCATCTCTGCTTCGTTGGTTTGCAGAATAGACGAAGATCGATCTCAGATCTTCGTCAAGGTGCCTTTGAGGGGGCTTTTCTTCACCATTACTTCTTTTTATCTCCTGATTTTTGTCTTTGTTGTTTTCTTTGTTAGATCTATAGAAAGGTGCTAGTATATCTCTTGTCCAGTGTTTGTAATCTGTGTTCTTGGATACCTAGTGAAATCTGGGATCGGATCTCCCCTCTTGACGTCTCGCAGAGTAGGAGTATTTTATATACTACCGAACTGCGTCATCAAATTGCTTGTGTGCTTTATGTTTGTGTGTCTTTGGTCGATTCTACGACTAAGGAATATAGATTGGTTAGATTTTTACATTCACATTGATGCTACCAATTCGTATTATCTTTATTCTTCGGATCATCCCGACGTTTCTATTTGCTCGTTGAGGTTCAAAGGTGATAATTATTCTAAATGAAAACAGACGAGGGATGAAACGTGAGAAATACAGGTGTATAAAGAGGATATAATAATAATTTTTAAAAAAAAGTCATAAAATACGATTTATCTAGATATAATAATATTATTGTGTGAGAAAATACCTTTTCATCTGAATTCAAAACTCGAGATTCATGTAAGTCCAACTCATTGCTCATATCATATATATGTATGTTCGCTCTAATGTAAGCCACGTGCGACACCAAATTTATCTCCATCTCGGAGCATTTTCTGAGCTTGAACCAAAGCAAAAGGCATAGCTCCTACAAAGCATGATGGATGTTTTTAAATTAATAATCAAAGCTTTGTATATATTGTTGTATGATTTGCATGTCTCTTTCTCTTATAATATACGGACATTATGATAAGACAAATATATATTTTTTATTTATATATTTGGCTTTACTTGATTATGGATTTTTGTTATAAATTCTCACTAAAAATAATAAATTAAATCGGATGGAAGAGGACCAACGTAAGTAATATATACATGTTCGTACGTATACAGAATAAAAAATGACCGAAATTTTATGGATATTATACACATCGTTAGAGAGAATTAGTTTCTATATATAAAGTGTAGATATTCCGAATCTAATATATAAAGTTAGTGAACTATAACTTTTATTTCTAAATGGATTTAGATGAAATTTGGTCACCGAGTTTATGTATTGACTTATTTCTAACGCGTACTTATAATCATATGCACATATTCCCGTTTTACGGTCGGATAATGTCGAACTTTGATGATTAGGGTCATTGCATAACCCTAATCATCGCATCATTCGTCTTCGTTGTCACCATTGACCTTAACAACCTCTGGTATTTTTGCCGTCGAAGTAAATTCTGATTGATTTATGGTAGAAAGATATAACCACAAATGTATTAGGGTTTATGACCGGCGGACCAATTGGGATTCGGAAAGACAGAATTTGGTTACATAAGATTGTGGAAATGAAATAAAACGCAGCGTTTAGTTGATGAGTGAGCTGAAACTCGAGATTGAATAGCATAGAACGTAACGCAGCACACATACGTAGCTATCATACGATATACGTCAAGTTTTGACCGGTCAGAGTAAAAGGCAGAGGGACGAAAAAGTGAAAGTAAAAACGTACTGTTGACTTTTGATTAGTGTTTGTCTTTTATCTTTGTGTATATGGATTGGGTGGTGATACCGCTCCTCCTCGCTCCCACACCTTTTTACATAATAATTTGGGACTTACCATAAATACCAAATATGTAGGTCTGGTTTTGTAAATTTTTAAAAGTGATCTCAAAACCTTTTACTCATCGTCATCGATTATGGGAATGGAAATATTTGTCACAATGCTTCAACATTACTTTATACAAATTATCAAGTTCATTTATGGGAGTCAAAGTTAAAAGTTGGTTGCGCAATTTTGATAACTAGTTTTTTTTTTTGGAAAATAGAGTAGTAAATAGACTTTTTAATGTTTCAATTAAGTAAATATACCTAACTTTTAGTATTTATTTTTAAATTTTAAACACTCTTCTCTCAAGGGGTACATTTACTAAACACAAAATTAGAAAAAACCTAGTAAACAAAAATTGTTTCAAGTTTGTTTATTGATAAGTAAAGATTCTGAAATACTGGTTGAATATTTTTTGTATATTCTTTATAGTTTGAAGATAAGCTTATTGAAGTCGTTATAAGTGTTAAATTGTAAAAAAATATTATTTTGTTTAAATATACTTTTTGTAGGGTTAGATAAATAATATATAATTCAATAAGTTATAGCTTCTATGTAGGTTTCGAAATAAGAAAATTTTCAATCGGCATAAACTCTCATAATTTAGATAAGTTTGTCCTCAAACGGACCCTAGCTGAAAAACACCTCATAATTAATGTAATTCGTTACTAAATCATCATGTCAAAATGTATATATAACTAAATTTCTCAATTTCAGAAATCATGAGAGAAAACACTCTCAAGATCAACCTTTAAGGAAAAATTTTCTAAGATCATAAATTTCCGAGCGCACAATATGTTCCCTTGAAACAATTTCTTTTTTAGAAGTATGCTGGAATTACAAAGAAGAGGTTGAGTACTCCTTTCAAAGTCTAGGAAAGGACTATGGGTGCGTTCGGTGAGCCAGAGATTATCGAGATTATTGGTATTATAATTTCGGGAGATTATTCTGCCCATTTTTTTCATCCACTTGAATTATCGAGATTATTGTGAAATTTTAATCTTTTAAATAATATATTATGTTCACCAAACGAACACTATATACCCTTTTCCACCAAGTACCACAACCGAGCAGTTCACAATAAGATTTAAGTACTAATCATGTTCCAATCTCAACCAGATCTACAAGCTACCAACAACAGAGCCAATCGTGACTGGATTGGGGGACTTGAAGCCTGTCGTCCTCAGATCAGTCGTGGAAGCTTTTGGCTCTTCCTTTCTCCATCCGTTGTCGAGATCGGTCGTTTCTACACCTAGTAGCTTAATTTAATATTAAATCTTGATACATACTAAGGTCCGGCCCCCTAACATCTATAAGTCCAATCCGATTTGAGCCCAAATTGAATTTACCCATGTAGCATAACTAACTCTTCCGATGATTGCGACTCAGGCCAATATTACCGTTGGATATTTAAGTATGAACATTATAACCGCTCTTCTGTATAGACGGGATCTCAAATAATTTAGTTGCATAAATTCAAAATTTTGAATGATTAGTCAGTTACGTGTACTGGAAAAAAGAACAAGAACGTGGTTGCTCTACTTATTACCCCAGGATCTCATTTCAATGGGTACCTCCTCAAGCTCTTTGAAACCAAAATCCTCAATGAAAAGCCCAGAAACACCACCAATTGATGCACAGGTAATAGAAGAAGAAGACTCAAGAACACAACTCCAACAAAAGCTACAAGTTCTTGAAAACGAGTGGAACTCCATCAAGCAACAACTTCCAAACCCGAACCAGAAAACAGGAGTTCATTGGAGACGCTCTGTTTCACCCCCTTCCTGTACATTGAGCAGCAAGATCACGAATATCCCATTACTCAAGTGCTCGCCGAGGGAGCTCATGTCGTCGCTTCAAGATCAAAATTTATTGGGGATGGATACTGACATGGCAGATGAAGAGGACATTACGAGGAATGTGATAAGGCGATTTGGTGTTGGGAGTGGGAAGGTAATAAAAGGTAGGAGGCTATTTGAAGAGGAACCACCAACGCCGTCAGGTGGTCAAGAATTCTCGTCGGTTTCTTGTTTGGATGTTAGTGTTGGGAGTGTTGAATATGGAGGTAGAGCTAGAACGCCTAGAAGGTCGATGGCGTCGGCTGCTAGGGTTTGTATTGTTATTGCTCTCATGGCTTGTGTTCTTGGTAGTGTTAAAAGGTTTTGTAGTTTTGGATTTGGTGAGGAAGAGATGCTTTTAGTCCCTACTTGATTTATTTTATATTATATGATATGATCCTTGATTTAATTCCGCACCGATTATATGTAATATGTATGCTGTTTTTTGTCATGTTTAAGAAAACTCGATACTTTATCGATTCATGACGCCAACATGTTAATACATTGAAAACAAATTCAAGTTACAGATTCACATTTAAAAAATAACAACAAATAATTTACAAAAATTACATTTTACATTTATTTAATTATTGATCTTATCTTATATGTATTAAAGCAGAGCCCTCTTTTGCCACGCAACCACGTTTCTCTAAGCCCAAAAAATTATTTTTAAACAATTAATAATTCATTTCTTTTTAAATAGATAATTAGAGTTATCATTAAGATTTTGTTAAAAAATTATTTGATAATTAAACTTTTTTATTTAACTAATTTTTTTTTTAAATAATTAAATTTGATAGTTTTATTTGAGTAAATATTTTTATTATTTTGGGTTTTAATTATCTTATTTTATCTTATCTTATATCTATTAAGCAAAAGCCTCTATTGCCACGTATCAACGCTAGGTTTCTCGTCTCGAAGCCTAAAAAATATTTTAAAAAGTGATTTTTAAATGTTAGTATAAATTGAAAATTAATTTCTAAATTTTTTTAAAAAATATTTAAAAAAATAGTTTTATAAAAATAGTTTTTAAACTTTTACGAATTTTTTTTACCAACAAGCATATCTTAACAAATTAATTTAAAAAAATAATTAATTAGAAGAGATAAATACTTAAAAGAGAATTAAAAATCATAATATTTATAATTTCATTTTTCGGATTTTTATTTTACAAAAATATACATATAAATTTCTAAGTATTAAATATTTATTAAAACTGAACCCGCACAAAGTGCGGGTAATCACTACTTACAATTGTGAGAATGCAAGGGCGATGGAACGGAATAGAACAAGGGTGGCGATGGAACGGACCATAGTAATTTAAAAGTAAATTAAAAAGAAAAAAAAGAGACTATTAGTATCCTTCCCACAAACTCTACAACAAATCTTGGGCCTCAGCCCATCAACTGCAAAGTAAACGGCCCAAATGTCATCACCTTAAACCTCGGTACAAAAATCCGTAGGAGCGAATTAGAGTTTTTTGGAGGGAAAAGAAAGCGAGAAATGGGGAGAAGGCGTCTTCTCCGTGTAGTTAGCTCCTCCGACGAAGAAGACGACGACTCGCAACAACGACGAAACCAAGATCAATTGCAACCGCCGCATCAAGAAGTATCCTCAGTACCACAACCCGGAGATGAAGAAGTAGAAGTTCAATTCCAAGAACCCCTTCCCAACATTGAAGCCGTAGCCCTAAATTCCTCCTCCGTCCCCATCCAACCCCAACTTATTTCCGACGAAGATGAAGATTTCATCGAGGTCTCCGACCACTTCACTCCGTCTCCTCCTCCTCCTCCTCCTCATCAGCCGATGGCGACTGAGAACAGTCCACGTGAAAGCGCCGTTCCAGATAGTCCGGTCGGCAGGGAATTGCGAAGCTTAGGGTTGAATATGCGAACCGAGTGGCTAGAATCTTGCATTCGAGGTCTAGAGACTGCGGTTCCGGGGTTTTCGGGGTTTGATTCGGAGACCAAAGCGAAGTTTTGTTTCCAGCATTTTTTGAGTTCGGACATGAATTTAGCTGCTGGTGGTCTTCTTCCGCCGAATGTCGATTCTATGCATCTCGTTGAGCTTGGTGGGCCTTTTGTCTTGCAGGTTTGGTTGATTTCCCGGCCGTTTAGGTTTGCGTTTTCAAGTTTATTGTGAAATTTGTTAGGAATTTGATTGCAATGTATGTTGCAGTCAGAACAGAAGATAGTTATAAATTATTGCTGGTAGCTTTGGTGAGATGAATTCTTATTCTAGCATAAAATTGTAGGAATAGATAGAAGTTGGATATTTGGGTCAAAATTGCAATCGCTGGTTTCGTTTTAATTTCATCATCTGGTCAAGACTATGAAGAGGGCGAAAGTAGATTTAATTTGTGTTATAATCGTTAACAATCCTTGCTTTTCTTGATTTGAATAAGTCACCGAACCTCTAAGAATATACCACCGTTTATGGTTGACTATACACCACTATGCATGGATAATTGTCCTGACACTGTATATTGTTTTAACTTAGAATATTTGTTTCTGTTTTCAGGTTGATGAGGTAGTTAACATCAGCTGTTCTCTTCGACAAAGATACCAGAATGTCCCAGCTGGACCTAAGAGGTGCCTCAAGCTGTCCATGACAGATGGCATTCAACGAGTTTTTGGCATGGAATATAGGCCTATCAAGGAACTTCAAGCTCTAGCAATGGCTGGATTTAAGGTTATTGCTCATTTGTTTTATTTCATAATTTGGTTTTGTTTTTCATCATGAAAAAGTCAAAGGCATTTAGTTTCTGTTGCTGCCTTTTTATGTCAAACCTTATGAACAATCATGTGGATTATCGAGTCAAATCTTAAATATTAATCTAATTCCTTCATGTTCTACTTTCCCTATCTTTTTTTCTACTATACAAAAAATTCTACTCTTTGTAAAAAAATTTAAATGTTCAAACCAATTTTATTGTCTAGCAGCTTGTAATTAAATGTAGCTTCAAGGTCTTGATCCTGGTTATTTTACTGATTGATCTTTCTTCAACTTAATTTTAAGTAATCAGATATGCTATTTCAATGTATGTAGGTTGCTATAAAGAATGTGATTGTACGGCGTGGCCTTCTTATGTTGGTTCCAGAGACATTGGAAGTTCTTGGAGGGTTTGTTCAAGAACTGGAAGCTGCAAGACAAAGGCTTGTTTTTGAAGTTAACAAGCCACCTCGGGGAAAAAGGTATCATTGATGTAACCCGTTAATCTATTTTTGCACCCTTTTCCCCCATCTTAGCTTTTATTTATTTCCATTATTCTTTTTCTGAAGAAATCTTCGCTGGTACAGTTGAAGTGATATGTATTCACTTTCGTATGCATTGTTAATAAATCTGACCATTTCATGTTGCTCTGTAGAACAAGGCAAGGAGTACTTCCACCTTTGGCAGCCAGAGCAACACTTGCTGCATGGCCACAAGACGGGCCTAATAATCCAGTAGAAAATAACGCTTCTGTGCAAAATAATGATAATTCTATCCCTCAAGATGTGCAAGGTATGACATCAACTAAATTTGAGGCATATTCACGTGTTTGATGATCTGTGATCTAAAATCTGTGCTGGAATCCCACAGCTCAAAATCTCAAAACATGTTATTGCCCAATACGTGAAGTTGGGCAGTTTGAATTTAAGTGAAAGTCGATCTGATTCTATATGAACTATGAAGTTTAACAAGAGAATATATAGTTGCTAGGAAATAATATGAAATAAGTATTAATTTTTTCTATTACAAAGGGAGGAAAACATAATGTGTCATATGGTGTTTGCGCAAACTGCCTTAGGTTATAACCAAAGTTTTTTCTGGTTTGTTCTATTTTTTTACTCCTTGTAGAACAATGCTATTTTATATGTATGTATTTATGATGTATATGTTAATAATGATATTAATATGATAAAGCTGACTAGGTTCTCACATTATTTATGTGAAGGAGGCATAGCCGCATAATTATGTTCACTTATTGTACATTTTTTTAAAGCTGCAGGTTCTGCTCCTTCAGGAGCTGGTACCAATACACCCAGAACGACCGGAAATCCTGCAGTTGTTCCTGCTAATAGGGATGCTGATACTGCTCCTTCAGGAGCTGGCATCAGTATTCCAAGAGAAACCGAAGATTCTGTATTTCTTGCTGCTAGTAGAAATGCTGACAGTTCTCCTTTAGCAGCTGGTGGTATCTACACACCAAGGACAGCTGGAGATTATGCAGATGTTCCTGCTAGTAGAGATGCTGATGAGCTTCCCATTGACATAGATACAACTGATCATCCCTGTACTAGAGAAACTACTGTATTTTCAACAAATAGAATGACTGCCGAAGACAACTTAGGTTCTGCTACTGTACAAGACGTTGACATGGCTGATCCTTCGGATCACCTGTTCTTGTTAAGTGGGGACAGAGAGTTGCCTTTTACGTATTTAACGAGTCTGTTAGCCAAATGGGATTGTATTAAAGGATTTACATCTCATGTCCAAGGAAAAGTAAAGGTAACAAGAAATGCTCTCTCAATCATCACCTATGTATCTGTAATGTGAACGTGACAGGTGAATGTGGGTAGCATTTAATAGAAGAGATCCACAAGCTCAATGTGCTTTTTTTTTCTTTTACAGTTCAAACTCAATATTCTGTTTTCTACAGTAGGATCTCTCAATGAGCTAACCGCTCGATAGACCATTTATGGCGATACCCTCTCCTGGAACCTGTTCTCTGAAATTATTGAAAGATACAGCAATCCTATAAACCTAAAGCTGAAGGGAGTTCATAAGTTGTGAATTCCCTTACCCTAGTAATTGATAACTGAACACATGGATTTTATTGTTTTAAAGGCATTATATCACTATCTAGTAATTTGGGTTTTGATATTGTTGTCGTATCCTTTTAAATGTTGTTGCATTTTGTTTCTTTGGCATAGCCTCCTGAAGAAACTCAGTATTTTGATTGGTATACAATTTGCAGTGCTTTCTGACTGCTGTGAAGGGGTTCCAGTACAGAGAGAGAAGCACGTATGAGCTTAATGTTTACGTTGAAGATGGTAGCTTCATATCAGAGGTCCTTGTTCACCACAACGTGAGTTCTGTTCCTGGGTAATTCTTGTTTTCCAATCTTGTCATTACTTCAGTATCATATTTTAGACAATGCGTCCTCAACAGGTGGTCCAGAAATTCATCGGTCACCCACCTGAAGAGGTCTCAGCCGCTCTTTCGTCGTTGGACAAGAACAGAATTTCTAATATGAAAAAGAATCTTTCGAAGCTTCAGGATTTTTTGGTGAATTTTGAGGTAAAAAGGTACCCCTCATTTTTTTTTATTGTTAAAAGGGTATGTGGTTGCTCCCCTAACGTAATTACGAATGATCAAGTATAATGCTGTTGTACATTCTCTATTGCAGGGGATTATGCTGGTTGAACTGAATAATTCTTATGACTTGCCGATTGTCATTGAGATGATCCAGGGGTGTCCGGCCTCTGATGCCTGGTCATTGCTAAAACGATGTCTTGGTTCGGACAATCCAAGTGCACATAATCACTCGGATCCTATTGTTTTGTCACCTTGATCATAACATAAAATATCTCCTTCAACCAAATCATCCGGAGTTGCATCTTTTTGTTGATTCTATACATATCCTTAGTTCTGCTAGCTTTCCCAGGTTGAAAAAGCAGTTGGCTCAGTTCACCGAAACCAATATCGAAATCCGGACATGCGTTATCACAATTTGATGTTAGTTTGTATTGTCCAAGGCTGAGAGGCTGGTAAATTATGAAGTTGATGCAAGAAAATGGCCTTGCAGTATCATAGTTGCAACTACTAGAGAACCCCAAACTCTCCAATACTCCCAAGGTATTTTCCTACTCCTATCTTTCCAAGCATACATTCAGAATTGTATGTACAGAAAGTAGATAACATTTTGCATACTCCACTCGCGATGGTAATTGTGGTGAGCTTATTCTGAAAATTCTGTGACATTGTCAATCAACCTCAAGCTCTGGTGATAGGATAAAAGAAGGGTACAGTAGTTTCTTGGCCCCTGTGAAATCCAAAATTTTCTTCCCTGCTGCTTGTATTTCTGGGAAAAATGTTTCCCATAGGGCCATAGTAATGTGGGTCTCATCCAAGATGGCATTGCCAAGTTTCTATCTCCACGACATGCACTGCTCACTATTTCCCTGGCACTTATGCACTGGTTGAACTGGCAGCAAACTCACTTGCACCTAGTAATGATCACAAACCACAATTTGTTGTTTACCGTTGGATTAAACAAAACAAAAACAGGGTAATTTTAGAGAAACTGCATTAGTACTGAGGATTCTATATCTAGTTTTATTTTTTATACTATAAAATCTAATTTCAATTATTTCGTCATCACTGATTAAAACTGTCAAAATTTTAATTTTGCAGGTATGGTAACTGGTTATCCAGTAAACAAACTCTACAGTCGGGAGATTAAAAGAGAAGCTTACATCTCTCATATCTTGATCTACAACCATTTTGCCTTCCTTCGAGAGGAACTTGCCCTTGGTCAACTCTGACTCAGTCAACCCCGGTGTAACAATACTAACCCCAACCTCTGCTCTGAGCTCAATCCTCAAAGCCTAAAAAAAACTTAACATAGCTGCCTTGGAAGCCTGCCATATACACACAACACTGATTAAAAATGGATTTCCTACGTCAAGCAGTGTCTGGCTTCAACAGAAACAACCTAGTTTCTTACAGAATGCATCGCCAGCCTAGGTGAGGTGTCAACCATGCAGCAAATGAAGTAACGGCCAGAATTCTCCCCTTCCTGTTTTTAAGGTGTGGAAGCGCAGTATGTGTAGTGTACACCGCAGCCCAGAAATTAGTGTCCTGCAGCATGTATTTGGGAGGAAACGTTCAAATATGGATATGCAGCTGATAGGAGGCTGTTTTGTGGAGTTTTATGCACCATTGCTGGTGCTAAGTTTCTGACATCGGTGGCCTCCTCGAACATGAATGTCGGAGTGATTCTAGCGTTTGTCACCAGATGATCCACTGCCAATTAACTCATAAATGAAAATGGCTTCCAAGGAGAAGAATTTATCGAAGGTTGATGAATCTGAGCATACACATTTACTTACATCTTCCAAAATGACCCCCAGCCTGGCCAATAAGCCGCTGGGTGTCTTGCAAGCTGTTGCAGCGACGGCTTCAAGGCGTTTGGCTCGCCAAGCTCCTCTCCTTGCGTTTGAGGACGACATATTTGTCTGTAACTTTAGTCAATATACATAGAATGCAAAAAATAACACAAAGACAAGTGTGGGCCTCCCCCGATTCCCGAAGATGCTCCGGTAATGAGAACCAACTTGCCGTGTACGTTTGAGGACGACATATTTGTCTGTAACTTTAGTCAATATACATAGAATGCAAAAAATAACACAAAGACAAGTGTGGGCCTCCCCCGATTCCAGAAGATGCTCCGGTAATGAGAACCAACTTGCCGTGTACGTTCTCCTGGTGGCTGCGGAGGGACCTGACGGCTGAGCGGAGAGATTTAAAGAGGTAGTATGGTGGGAGGAAAAGGGTTGTCAGTGGTGCTGCTACCTTTATGAGCCATTGGATGATCATGGAACCCATAAGCCTTCCTTGGATTTGCGTAGATGAATTTTTAACCAGTATTTGATTAGTCTCTTTGAAGGTCCGCAATGGTGTGACACTACAGTGCTGCCAGATTGCCGTTTTGAGGACACGTCGTCAGCTTTCTGCCACCTCATGTTTAGACCAAGGTTATTTATCCCAATATTGTTCTTTTCACGCCGGAAAACTATGACCCGGATATAGAAAGCGGATTCGGGTTGAGCAACTTATTACTAGGGTGTCCAAATCTAATTAATCACGATTGATAATTTTTTAAAATATACTGGGTCCCTCAGCCCACTCTTGTATACTTTAGATTATTCATACTTGTTTCTAAAATGGATTAATCTTGCGTCAATTGGGCCTAAAACGTTATGCATAAACGTAAGATAATCCCATGATATTCTATATATACGCTTACTATCCAGCGACCAACATTACACAAGCACACCGAAAGACAGAAACGAAAGATAATCCCATGAGATTCTACACAAGTTACTCTTATTTGTTAAACAAGCAAACACACACCCATACCACTAACAAGTAACAACCTTTTGCTCATCTAATCGGTCTTTATGTTGGTTGAGCCGGTGGAAGAAGGGTAAAGAACAGCTCGAGCTCCGGTCATATCCAACAACTTCTTGGTCCACGCCTGGGTCGGTGACCCATGGGACTTTGTCATGTAAAAGAACCAATAGCACCACTCGACCACCTCAGGGCAGAACGTCATGAGCCAATGGGTCACCCTGTACCAAGCCGGAACCACCACACACCTCTCCCCTCGGCACGCCCCCTTCACTATCTCTCTTGCGCACACCTCCACATTCTCCACCGGTTGAACCCCGATTTGTACCTAACAACAAACACAATCTCACTAACCAAATTCTTCGGATTCAATTATGTAAATTTCCAAAGCTCAGAGACTTACATCTCTCATTTCTTGATCAACTTTCATGTCACCTTCCTGGGAAAGCATTTTACCCTGCATGAATTCGGATTCCGTCGGTCCAGGTGTGGCTATTGTCACCTTCACATCGGGCCACACCTCGATCCGAATTGTCTCGAACATAGACAGCATAGCTGCCTTGCTTGCCTGTTTTGTTAATCGTTGTTAATATCCCATGCAACTTAAAAGCCATTGCAAAATAGTAAACTGTCCTTACATTGTAGAAACTTTGTCTAGGCAAAGGAAGCCAAGAGTCGACAGACGATAAGACAACTATCCTTCCTTTGGTGTTCCGAAGGTGTGGAATCGCAAAACGGGTCGTATAAACGGAGCCCCAGAAATTAATATCCTATCACGCATATAGATCCATATTTAAGCAAATCAATAGCATCAAATGAACAACATATACAGAGAGAGATCGAGTTAGAAGAATCACCATGATGGGTCTTAAGTTGGTGATATCATCACATTCTTCAACCGTGCACACAGATGAAACTCCAGCATTGTTCACCAGATGGTCCACTAAAATATAAACAAATCCTTACTGTTTCTTTTAAAAAGAAAAAAGAAATAGAAAAGGGAGGACTTACGTCTTCCGAAATGAGTAATGGTGGAATCTACCATGCGTCTACAATCTTCGTCCTTGGCAACGTCGGCTTGTATAACAAAAGCATCGGGGGACCCAAGCTGGATGCATCGATCAGCAACTTCTCGAAGGCTTCTTTCTCTTCTAGCAGCTAGCGCTAAGCGTGCTCCTTTCCTTGCATACTCGTATGCTATGAACTGCATGCATAAATATATACTCACAAATTATATATATACTTGATCAAAAATGAACCCAGTGAATGAATTAATAAATTAAACCTCGCCGATGCCGGAGGAAGCGCCGGTGATGAGAACTACTTTTCCGGCGACATCTTCAGGGGAGAGGGAGGATAGGAAAGAGAGGCAGAGCTTGAACAAGTATAAAGGTGGTAAGAGCATGAACATTGTGACAACTGTAAATGGGGGTACAACCCAATTTAGCATGGTGTTCATCAGATCCATGTTGAATAAAATCGAGGGTTCCAAGGGAAGAAGATCTTTGAAGTGATTGAGGTTGGAGAAACAATTGGGGGTTTCGGTTTTGTTACGTTGATGGAATGAGATAAGCTGTGGGAGTGACATACCTGGTAGCCCTGCATGCAATCCAGCTGGAATGACACGTGTATGTACGTTTTAAAGTTGTGGGTACGCGTGTCAAATGTAAACCCCCAGCTGGAGCTGCTTGATCAACTTTTGTCTCACACCATTAGATACCTCCACGTAGTCCGCCGAGAAAACGTATGAAATAAACGGAGGAGGAAGTCTGATCGGAGCAAAAAGTCCAATTCGTCAGCCCCGTCGGGCTAGAGCCCAACACCATTAGGACGGGCAGGTACGGCAACTAGTATAGGCCCGTGGAGCTCGACCATACCAGAGTACTAAATATAAGTATAGTATACAATATCTATATTAAAAAAAATTTTTTAAGTATTTTTAATAGAATAGAAAAATAAAATACAGGGACTCGCAGACATGCCTGGACGGGAAGGTACGGCAACCAGTATAGGCCCGTTGTCAAAGTCCGATACAGACGGACCGGTAGAGCGGGGGTCGTGTGCATAAGAGCGTACATGCGCGTTAGGCCTAAGCCCAACACATAAACCCGGTGAGGTTCCATCCTAAAACCAATTGGCAATAGGAGGAGGAGTCCACCGACCTTTTATACTAGACTCGGAGTGTCCCCATCTTTCGACGTGGGATCTTATTATCTCCGACACCCGTCAATCGAGCTCGACCATACCCGAGTCCGGATAAATAGGCAAAAAATATTATAAAACTCGTCCCGAATCTGGCCCGAGCCCAGATATGAACAAGTTTACACGCCATGCATCTACCGACTACTACAACTTTGAACCACCCTTTTTCAAAGTTCTGAGAACCTTTTATTATTGACGTCCGAGTCTAGAACATATAGTCGGTTAGGTTTCATCCTAAAAATAAGTGGTAATAGAAGGAGTAATTTCACCAACCTTGTATACTACACTTGTTATCCAATTATTATCGACGTGGAAACATTTCTTCCTCCACACAATTGGCATAAACTTATCTCGAGAAGCAATGGTTTCTTCATAATATTACGCATATAATGACGATGTTATGATATGTGTTAGGGTTGTACATTCCGGAGATCGGTCCGATAATTTCATAAAATACCGATCCGTGAGTACCCGAATATCCACACTTTTAAACGGATCGGATTTCCAATCGGGATAGATTGAACATCCAACCCGAGTAATTATTACCTGATCGGTCGGATTTATCAGATATGATTTTATTCACAAAACTCTTATCGGTATCTGATAATTCAAAAAATCCAACTAGATCATATTGGTTTTAAATCATCAATTAACAAATATTTTCGAATTCAAAATTTTCAAGATCGAATCTTCATATTAGTCGGGTCATATATTTTTTCAACCTTCCTAAATAAGTTGTTAGAGTATGGGCCTATGGGCCTAGTATATTGGACCTAATATATTAGATCATATGTTGGGTTTATCCTTTATTTATTAGTTTATCTTTTGATCTTATCTTTTAGTATTAGTTTATTATTTTATCTTTTTATATTTTCCTATATAAACATTGTTTGACCAATGGAATAAGAGAAGCTTTCGGTTCATAAATATCTTCATGATATCTGAACACTTTCCTTAACCTACACTTCTGCACAAAACAAAACCCTAGTTGCGTCGTCATCGCCGTCGTCGTCACGGCGGTGATGACGGCGGTATTACGTAAGACTTTGCAATATGTCTTTTGCAATAGAATCTGAAACTCTATTCTCTTCCTGAAAGGTATAGACGAAACTGATAGCTCAATCTCGAGTAATAAAGTCTTGGCAACGAGTTACCAGGATAGAAAGCGGATGAGCTTGTCTCACCCCTTTCTCAAACAAGCCCACCACAAGAAGCGAGTCAAGTTCCACCTCCACTCGCCGATAACCCATGTCCTATGTCAACTCAATTTCGTAAATAAATCCCCACATCTCCGCCACCGGTGTTGAGCAAGCGTCAAGGTTCACAACCATCCTCGCACCCAGTCACCTCGATCATTTCGTATCACAACCCCTGCTAAAGCCTGCTCTTGACCCACTCGTGATGACCCATCAGAATTCACCTTCACCCAATCTACTCATGGTTTCTTCCAGCTCACTAGCCTCTCTTTCTTCGTGGTTAACTTGGGTGATTTAACACTACCCCTCGCCTCATTATACTCTCTATACCGGTCTAGTATGTAGCTCATCTTCTCCTCTGGAATCCAGCCCTCCCCAAACACCGTGGCGTTGCGCCACCGCCAGATCCACCACACCGCCATAGCATAGACATCCTTTCAGTCCTCCCAATCCAACTCAAAAACGCTCCCTGTAACTCACTCGGCACCAGCTCACTCCAAACTCCCTTCGCAAATGGGAAGTCTCAAAGCAGGTGCAACAACGACTCCTCCGTGTCATGACATGCCAAGCAACACGGGGACTCAGCCATGTGCCTGCAAAAACGCTCCCGATTTGTCAAAGGGACTCCCCACGCAAGTTGCCATAGAAAAAATCGGATACGTTATGGCGTTGAATCTTCCAAACTTTACGAAACAAACTACTTCAAGCATCCTTTATTACTCTATGTGTTGAAGCAATGGTTAATGACCCATCCATTGTTGGTAGCCAACGGATCATATCCACATGACCATTCGCTTCCCAAAGGCCTTTAGCAATCACTCCAAGCATGCTCGCGTTACTCAGCCGACAGGCCAAATAGTTCCAATCACACGCGCCCTCCTCCGTCCAAACCTCCCTTACTTTTAGCTCGGTTTTCGCTACTGAGAGTTGTAATTGACACGACTTCATCAACGGTTCCGACGTAACCCAAGCATCACTCCAAAATCGTGCCTTACAACCATCATTCACACTACATCCAAGGTTTAATTGTTATACCCTTTTACAATACTCCTCTTTTAACTCCACCTTGAAGAATATGTTAACGTTTATTTTTGTAGGATGATGGAAGACAAATGAACGGTAAGTTTTTATCAAATATCAATATTTATATATTGATAGGCATAAAATGTGTGAAAATATGTTTTACATTGATAACGTGAACCTAACATATAAGTTTTACGTTACTCCTTCTATTATCAATTGGTTTTAGGATGTAACTCCAAAAGCTTGTGTGTAGGTTAGTCCAGGTGTTAATGTGTCGAAATATAAGTCGGCCTATGTATAGGTTCACCTTAACTAGTTTTTAAGATACTTAAGATTAAGTGACCTTTAATCATTTTTATAAATTGCACCAAAACTTCAATATTCGTTTGACAACAGAAGATGGTGGAGAATATATAAATGACCTACCATAAAAGAAAGTGAAGAATAAATAAATTACAAAATCATTAACTAAATGAAAAAAAAACCTTAATTATTAACGGGTAGGCTTACAAAGTAATGAGTTAATTTGATATTGGTTAATGAGGAGATTTGAGGAATCTTCATTACTCTTTACTATTCTTTAGCTTACTTTAAGGTTTTGTGCAAAGGCGCAATGTGGTCGCCACTTTGTTGGTGTAATTATACATTTATCGGTTGTCCGCTTGGAAAAATATATAAATATTTTATCCTATTTTTTTTGGACAATTTTGATAATTAAACATTTTTGAAAAACTATAGTAGTAATTAGACTTTTTAATGTTTTAATTAGGTAAATATCCTCAACTTTTTGTATTTATTATTAAACTCTGCGCACTATTCTCTTAAAGGATACATTTACTAAACACAAAACTAGAAAAAGCCTAGTAAACAAAATTTTTTTTTTCTCTCTCGTCCGATACCCTCAAATATTGCATTATTCGCAATTTCGCATGGTAGATCAAACCTTCTGATTTTTCCGTCTCATCCGATAAAACATATGCAAAATGTTAAGACCATAGCTTTGTTTTCAAAAAAATTAAAAAAAAACTAAATTATGTTTTAGATACAATTATACAAACCCTTAACTAGGGAATTTAGCGAAGATGACAACACTGGTGGCGGTGGTCCGGCGAGTGGCAAAGTTGTGGTGTTCGTCGGATCAATGGACAAGTAGTGACTTTAATTTTGATGGTGTTTTGAAAAGCTTTTTGTTTTTCGTGTTCGGGGTTGTTATTTGTTATAGTTGCCCTTCAAAAGGGCTCAATTCGAGACGAACATTCGCGGCTGAAGTGGGAGAAAGATTGGATTGTTGCAAGGTCTTAAAAAGAATCAAAATATATAGTCATGTAAACGTGGATAAACGTATCACATAAAAGTCCCAAACAATCAATTTAGATTCATCAACTTAATTTATCATATCTAAGAGTCGATCAAGGACACTGAAAGCCTACAATACAAGCTGATGGACTTGTCCGTCAGGAATCCCAAACAAATAACGGATAAACAACGAAGACACGAAGCATGGGACAACATCAAAAGAAAATGCAACCTCAAAATTTTCAAATTGGTAAAAATTACCTCGTTCTTCGACCCTTATTTTCAGTTATGGCCAACTAAAAAGTACTCACCTGACCAATTATCACCCACAACGTTGTCATATTCCTCTTCACCTTTTTTTCTCCTCTCGTTGGCCACAACCTCGAGCTAGGATACCAAATCACACTGGGTTAATCGGTTAACAACACAATTTATCTCTCTAAAAACATTGTCTAAACTGGACTTCGTCGGAAGAACGAATATTCAATATGGAGTTAGAAGTAATCAATTCTATCTTCCAAGGACAACTGCACAAACCTGAGAGCGTCTTAATAACACAGATGTTACCACCTTCAGTTTCAAATTTTTTAATATGAAGAAGTTACTTTCGAATCTAGTTTTGAACCATCAAAATTAAGTTTATGGAAACCAAGTTTTGGTTTATCCCATTTGGTGTCATGGCTTTTCCTTTTAATATGATTTGTTTCTTTGTGTTGTTGTTTAAAATCAAAATCGTCCTTATATATGGTGTTGAATTTCCATTTATGGATTTGTTTTTTTTGTTAAAACTTGAACGGTATTGCAAGAACTAGTAAATTTATTACTAAAGATGTTTTTATTTATGAACAACCAGATGTTCCACTAAACTATTCCGATACATGTTATATTGTTAAGCTCTAATTTCTTAGGGCCCGTTTGGTTCCAACTCCGAAAACGGAAACGGAATGAAAACGAATTTAGTTCATATGTATATCCATATTCATGAAATTCTATGGAATCATTCCTTGTGTTTACATGCAAAATGCACTTGTATTCCCATATTTTGTTACCCTATAGGGTATCAAAAGTAATCAAATTCAACTTCAATTACTTCAAATCACAAGGAATTATTCCAACAACTTTCATGAATAAGGGTATACATATGGACTATATTCGTTTCCATTCCGTTTCCGATTCCGGAGTTCAAACCAAACGGGCCCTTAATGTGTAGTACCGATGTTTTTATTTAGAGTTTGAGCTACGGAGTGAATATCAGCCCAACAAATAAAGAATTGCGGTGTAATGTTAAGAGGTCGCGTGACAGAGAAAAATTTATAGCAAACTCCTTAAAGTGTATTACGGAGTTTTTGAGTTGGAATCGCACTTACTATGATAAATTAAAATAATATTTTGCTCTGTTTCATTTGATACCAATAAAATATTGGAAAAATATTATGTATTAGCTTCACCAATAAGAAAGTCTGTATATAGTACAAACGCATATTTTTATAAAATTTTGTGAAGAATTTTATTTACAATCAATCGAACTTTAAAAAATAAAAATAAAATAGAATACGAGTTTATTAAGGTATATTCGGAGACGACGACGATGCTTGTATGGACCAGGGGAGACACGTGGTGATGTCTGTTGGCACCAAGGGATTCCGCCCCCTTCACCACCTCCAACGGTCACTTTCCAGATTCCTCTGTCACATTGATTCCCACTTCCCTCCAATCTCATTTTCCCTCTGTCCCTTAAAGTTTAAATTTTTAGGGTTTCTTTAATCGATGGAAATTAACAAGTACGAGGAGTCATTCGAAGAAGTTTCTAGCTTCATTTTGAATTTTTAATTCATTTTTTAGTATTTTTAAGGGTTTAAGATTTCGGATGTATAAACAGCGACATCACTTGAACAAAAACAGCAACTGAGATTTACTCCATTCGAGCTTCAGCTCTTCTTCGTCTACCGTTCATCTTCAATCTCCAGGTACTTTCTCTTTCTGTATGAAGATTCTTGAATCTTCTACTTCATATCCATTGTTGTAACCAGTTCCCCTTTGATCAAATTAGATTCGTAAAATTCGCTTAATTTAGTTTTTTTTTCTTTCTTCTGTGTTAGCTGTTCAATTTGATCGCGAATGCATGGATTTCTTTTCTGATATTTCCACACGTCAAGACTGTGGCGAAGAATTGATTGAATTCGGTCAAAATCATCACTCCATCGAATCCATAGTTCATATTGACCAACTTGTCCCTTCAGATGAGCCAAATCAAAACTCTGACTTTCTCCCAATTTCTGGTTCATCATCCAATATTGACTCCTCTGATCAACGCGAATACTATGAAGCTTGTCTCAGTTACATCCAGGATGCTCTCATGGAAGAAGAAGGTTTAGAAAATTCCCTTTTAACATTTCCCGATGATGGGGCTCTCGTGGCTACTGAACAGTCATTCTACGACGCTCTTAAAGAATCTAATCATCCTTCATCAACCTCTAATCAGCACCAATCATTCTTTCGTCCAAGCATTGAAATTCCCGACGATGAATACCTTGATTCCAGTAGTTTGTTCTTCTACCAGGATCATATTGAGCCATTTCTGTACGCCGATGATGCTCCAAATTCCTTGTTGGATTCAAATTCTCCCTCTCTTGCTGGATTCGATTTCTCACTGTCTGATTCTCCAGTGAGCACACTGTTGGCTGCCAACCCGATTTCAGGTAGTTTTAGTAGACGCGTGGCAGACAATCAAGGAAGGAAGGTTCATCAAAGGGACGATAATGTCGATTTCCAAGATGCACGAAGTAACAAGCAGCTTGCAGCTTCTAATGGTTACGATGAGGAGTACCAAGTTATACAACAGTACGATGATATACTGTTGCCTGAGAATGAGAAAGGTGAGCAGTCATTACAAAATTCGGTTCAGAAAGAAAATCCGAATACAAAGCCGGCAAAGGGAAGAAAATCTCGAGCAAAGAAACGAAACAGTGGAAAGGCAGAGCTCGTGGATCTAACGACATTGCTTACCCGATGTGCAGAAGCTGTTGCAATGTTTGATCTCGAGACAACAAATTCCCTTTTAAAGCAGATTAGAAAACATTCTTCTCCTTTCGGTGATGTCATTCAAAGAGTTGCACATTACTTCGCCAATGGCCTTGAGGCAAGAATAGCCGGGACTGCATCACAGCTCACTTATCATTTCGTCTATGCACCAATCTCACCTTCTGTTATACTAAAAAGCTATCAGTGCTTCGCCAAGGCGATTCCTATCTACAGAACTTCCTTTTATGTAGGAAATATGATGATCACTAGATCAGCTAAAAACGCAACCCGGATCCATATCATAGATTTCGGTATCTTCCATGGTTTCCAGTGGCCGAGTCTCATACAAAGCCTCTCACAAAGGAAAAACGGGCCTCCGAAGCTTAAGATAACCGGGATCGATTTTCCTTTGAGAGGGTTTCGGCCTGCAGAGAAAGTTGAACAGACAGGACGGCGTTTAAAAGCATACTGTGACAGATTCAATGTCCCTTTCGAGTATTCCGCTATAGCTAAACCGTGGGAGATGATTTGCGAGGAAGATATTGAGACTGAAGAGGGCGAAATCATCATAGTCAACTGTCAATACCGTTCAAGCACATTGATGGACGAGACTCTTGAGCTGAACAAGAGTCCTAGAGATGCTTTCTTGAGACTGATCAGGAATCTGAATCCTGAGATTTTCATTCACGGGATAATTAATGCTACATACGGCGTTCCGTTCTTCCTCTCGAGGTTCAGGGCGGCATTGTTCAACTTCATTTCTTTGTTCGACATTTACGAGTCGACAATGCAACGGGAAGATTCCGAAAGGCAGCTGATCGAGCAGGTCTGGAACGGGACAGAGATCTTGAACGTGGTAGCGAGTGAGGGAAATGAAAGAGTGTCGAGACCTGAGACGTATAAGCAGTGGCAGATTCGTATGTCGAGGGCTGGATTTATTCAGCAACCTATACGTAAGGATCTTATTCAGAGATCAAAGAATATTACTAAAGAAGGCTATCACAAAGATTTCGTGGTGGATGAAGACGGACATTGGATGCTTCAGGGTTGGAAAGGCCGGATTCTGTTTGCCCTGTCTTGTTGGAAATGTGCAAAAACCTAAATCATAAATCTAGCATTCATTTGTTTTGTTTTCATCTGATGAGAATTTTGATGAATCAATAGATATGAATCGTTGCTTTAGAGTTGTATTAGCTTTTGGCATTTTTATAAAATATTTTGCGATGAATCAATAAAAAAAGATGAATTAGCTTTAGTTAGTTTTGCCACCTGCAACATGAATTCCTAGGCGACAGTGATGCACATGATCTGGTTTTTGAAGATCTGGCTGTCTGTAACATAAAAAGCTTCATTAATGTTGCCGAATTCAAAGTTTAGGTGTCCAAGAATCATCCTTTCTATGTGTTTTGATATTGGGTTTTTGTGTCCTTTTTACATGAGGGTACAGGAGTATATATATAATGGCTATTTCAGAGATGGCTGATGCGTCATCGACGGCCTTTGATTGTTCATTTGTCATGTTTATGTTTGAGATTCTCAGGCGATCTTCCTTTGAATCCAAGTGAATTCCATCATGGGATGCTCGTTGCTACTTCTTCATTTGTCATCTTTATGTAGAAGAAAGTGTGTCCTTTTGTTTATGTATTTTTTAGCGTATGTTAGTTTGTGTTAGTGTAAATTTGTATGTGTAAATTTTGTAGAGTTATTTGGTGTAATAATTTGGTTGTGTTAGTTTGTGTAAGTGTGTGTTGTAGAGCCTAAGGGCCCGTTTGGTTCCTACTCCGAAAACGAAAACAGAATGGAAACGAATTTAGTCTATATGTATATCCTTATTCATATAATTTTATGAAATCATTTCTTGCGGTTTAATGAAACTGCACTTGTCTCCCCACATATATCAAAAGTAATCAAATTCAACTTCAATTACTTCAAACCACAAGGAATAAGAAAAACCGTTACCAATTAACCTAAAATAATAACTTATTTTATGTAACTTGATAATCATATTTTGTGATTGTCCCCACAGTGAAAGAGAGCATAGAGTGAGGAGCACGGAAGGTAGAACATCTCCATTGACAGCGATGTGTAGTAACTCGAATCCAATCCACAACAGTGAGTCGAAAATATATAGATCCTTAAATATGCGAAGAAGGAATTGATGGAGAAGAAGGATACAGTAAGTGTAGAAGATGAATTAGTAGTGGTAAGAGTTGTGGGAGTTGAAAGCAGAAGGTACATATTTCTTGACCTTATCTCGAACGTATGTTTCGTAGATGAAAGCTGCCCCTCTGAACTGCGGCAGCACCATCCACGTAACAACGGCTAGTTTTGCGGTGTACCATATCGGTATCCTATACATAACACAATACAATACAATACAGTGTTAACTAAAGTTGATGGATGCCTGTAACTTTGAAGTTGGATTACCACTGGAGAATAGGGTAAAGAAGGATCTCAGTGAGTGTGAGGAGAGAGTAGATGATCCAATACGCAAGCCACTGTTTGTCATCTGCCTTTGATGTACTCTCTATTGCTACTACTGATGCATACCTTTCAAAATTACCATATATGCATTCATTTCATACAAATTAAGGTAAATATATATCTGGGATCGGAGTTTTAGTTATAATCGACTTACAGTGGATATAGAAGCATCATAATTGGCCTGTAACATAAGAGATTATAATTAAGAAAAGAAAATCATGTGAGATGGATGAGTTGACGATATGCATAGGAACGAACCCGGCAAGAGAGTGCACTTGCGTGATGAATGTCCACAATTGACCCATCTTTACACGAAACGATCAAGTGAGATTGCGAGCTTATGCATATATGCCATGTCAAGAGACGAAGTCACGTGATGAAACAAAGCATCAGATTCTGCCTTACATTCATAATGACTTTACTTATATCTGCTCTCTTTATTACTCTTTTTTCTTAGGTCGACACTTGAGCTCAAATACTCATTGTTCATTCACACATCTTACTTTAGCTTTTTAACACGCCACTGCTTTTTATTGGTTTTCCAACTCATTTTCATCACTTTTTCTTCAAATTATGCCTTCCAATTACCATTTCTTCCGAGAAAGGGTTAGTCATTACTTACTCCGCACGTCACAAATGTCGTTTTACCATTTAGATTTTCGATCAAATTACAAAAAAAAACATGAAATCTTTCTCCCAAAATCTCCGCACAACCCTCTTATTCGATTTATAAGCTTAATAATACATACTAAAGGGTCGTTTAGTTTCAACTTTGAAAATAGAAACGAAATGAAAATGTTCATTAAATTCATCACTAAGGTTATTTGTTTTCTCATTTTTCAATGTATAATGTTTTAGTTTTTTTATAGGGTATCAAATTCTACTTTAATTACTTTAAATCACAAGGAATATATTGAGTATATATATGAAATAGATTTGTTTCCTATAAGATATTTTAATCTTTGACTAGTGTAAGATATTTTAATCTTTGACTAGTGTAGTGAGTGGTTGGTGGAAAGAAAAAACCCTAATTAGCGGCGGCGATTTGCATGGCAATTCCAGAAGCGACAAGCCCTCTCTGATCCCTCCAGAAGCGCATGATCCCAAGAGGATAGGCATGAGTCTTGTTATCATGGAAGGCATTTGTGCGAGTACTAGTACGGCGGCTCCCTCCTCTTCCCAGATTGCGGCGGATCAAAGGGCCCAGGGACGTCCTCCAGTACCGTCTTGGAGTTCGATACGGTTTGGAGACGCATCATGGAAGCAGATGCCGATTCTTCCGGACAACCTTGCCAAATCCGGAAAGAGCACAATTGAATTCTCTACAGGGAATGATGCTACCCCAGTTATTAATGTTGCGCCGGAAGTGGTGCAAGTATTGAATGCCCAATTTTATAGTGGTCAAATTGCTTGGACGTATGATTACCTTTCCGTCTCTGGAACGTAATCTCAAACAACTGTGGAAACCAACGGGTGGGTGGACTATCATGGACCTACCGAATTTCTTCCTGATTCGTTTCGAGAATGAAGTGGATATGCTAAATATCCTTGGGGGGGGGGGCATGGAAGCTTTATGGCCATTACTTGATTATGCATCAATGGAACGACACCTTTGACCCGATGACGTCCGTCCTTAAGTCAACTGGTGTATGGGTTCGTATTCGGGTCTTCCGTTTGCTATGTGCCATATCAATGTCCTCAAGGCGATTGCTTCGGCTATCGGCTCACCTCTTCGGATTGATGTGAACACCCTTGGAGTAACTAGGGGTAGATACGCAAGGATCTGCGTGACCGTTGATCTGACAAGACCGTTAAAAGGGGATGTTATCTTGAATGGGAAACGTCTACTTATCGAATATGAGAATCTCCACACTATTTGTTTTAGTTGTGGATGTTACGGTCACACTGCAGATAGTTGTATGGACTTAGATCGATCAGTTACCTCTGAAGTAAAGGTTGAAACGGTTCCGACCCGAAGGAAATCAGGGAGGAAGGGCAGACCCAAAGCCCCAGAGTGAACACGGTTCTTGATGCGGTTAAGGAAGGGGATTATGTACATGGTCCCTGGATGGTTGTGCCACGAAGAAGGGCACATTTCTCATCTGGCAAGGGGATAGAGACTGAGACCTAGAGTCAATGAGATGATCCAAATAAAGTCGGTTATGGTAGAGGGAAAAGTCAAGGCAAAGATTTTTCCCTCTACCATATAGCCGGAGAAGCGCTACAGGTCATCCTTAAAAGGTCATCCTTAAAAGGTTATGCCACGGAAGCGCTACAGGTCATCCTTAAAAGGCAAGGAACCCATTATGGGCGAGGAATATACGGCCGGTAAGGTGACAGATAGCCGGAGAACTCATCCTAGCGCCATTCCCCATCAAGAAAAGACAGGAACCTCAACACAACCGATCAGGATCTTGAACAGATCGGTACCTAGTGACGTTGTTTTTGCTGCGAAATTAATGGAGGTCTCAAAGGAAGGAAATGAAAAACCAATACAACCTGGAGAGCCGATGGCTAGCGATTCTCCTCAAGGAGGGGGCGAGTAACAGATTTCGATTGTCCAGACTCCCAAGTCTGAGTGATGTCTGATCCTTTAAGTTATCAAATGATAGGAATCCTTTGGAATTGCTTCAGGACTGTGAAGCCGAGTTTTCGAAGATTTATTATGTATATGATACGGAAGTATAAACCAAGCTTTTTGGTTCTTTTGAGACCCATGTTTCATGATCCAAGGCGGACGAGATCTGGAAGAAAATTGGTTTTGAGGCAGGAGAGTGTAGAATCAAATGATTTTTCAACTGTAAAAGGTCATCGGTTGGCTAGAATCAGATGATTCTTCCGCTGTAAAAGGTCCTTAGTTCGCTAGATTCAGTTGATCTTTTGTTGTATAATGCCCGAAGTTTGTTGGATTCAATTTATTCCTCCCCTGCAAAAGTTTGTAGTTGGTTGGATTCAATTGGTTTCACCTCTATAATCAAACCATTTGATTCCTATACAATATCAATGGATAAAGACTAAGAAAATACCTTCACTGTTTATCTGAAGTAATATTACTGATGAAAAGTGGTCAGTAACTGAAGTAATATTACTGATGAAAAGTCACATTTTCGTTCGATGGTTCAGATATAGTGATCTCGATTAGTTTGTTCGTCGCATCCAAGAGAGTAGATGATCCCTACTTGATTTGTTTGATATAGGGTAAAAATTAAGGGCAATTTTGGTAACTAGGTTTTTTTGAAAAACTAGCCTAATAATTAGGCTTTTTAATGTTACAATTAAGTAAATATACCTCAACCTTTTGTATTTATTTTGAAACTTTACACACAACTTTACACACTCTTCTCTCAAGGGGTACATTTACTTAGTATCTGGGAATTATTAGTTGCCTTAGGAAGAAATCAATAGTACTTATTTTGTTTAAAATAGGGTCTACTTGTATATTCGCGTAACATACTATTTAACCATATTTTAGGTTTACAAGTGTTTTCATTATAAAGAGTAGATGGTTTTCATCGTTTCACATGACATAAAAACGTTATGAAGAACCAAGGAGGAAGAAAAACGTTGATCCGGATGTTGAGTCATCAAGTAGCTGAGCTAATAGGTCGAGGAAGTTCAGTAAATCTTCTGATATTTTTTCGGGAAAAAATCCAATATTTTATACATCCTAGCTGACCAATGAATAATAATTAGTTAACAACAATTTCCCTCCCCAATCAAACTGAGTTGTGAATATAAAAAATAAACACTTGCTTTCTACAATTGGTATATGTTGAAAATTGGGTTGTAATGTACATCTTAAATTATACCTGCAGCCTGCTAGTGTGTAGCGAACGCATATCCAAGCCCTCCCTTCATATGATGGGGATCGAGTGCTTCAACAAAATTTAGTTGATGTTTCAAATAATAACTATATCAACTCCATCTGAAAGGGTTCCTGCTACAGCCAACATAAGTAATTGTATGTTTAGCTTTTTGGACCTTTCTAATGCCACTGAGTAAAAAACAGATTGAGCTTAGTATATGATAGCCATTTATTCACACAGATGAGCACTGTACACATATTTACCAAAGAAACAACACAAGGGGATTGATCAACTTATAAAACCCAAAACAAAATATATCGATGCTATCTGCCAATACAACTCACAGACAGATGTTAGGGGTCCAAGATTGTTTCTTATAACTACAAGGAATACAAGAATACTGTGATCAGTGCCTGAGGAAGTATTCAGGGGTACTGTTACGAAACAGCTAATTATCTTCATTCAGACAAAAGTAGTACACGGATTTGGATCCCTAAGGTGGTTAGTGTGCGGCTTAATGGGTATAAATAAGTACTAACAGGAAAAGGAGATGATTATCCAGAATTTAGAGCAAGGATCAGGCATTTATGACTTTGGGTTCATTGGATGTCTGTCTCCTTTGAGAATTTGGAAGAATAGAGTTTCTCCTTGGTTTTGCATTGTGCATTCCCAGAGTTTTACCCTTCTTTGTGTGCTTGTGTGATTTTTGTGAACAGATTATCTTCTTGTATAACAGATACGATCAGGAAAAGAGCCCCTTTGCATAGAAAAAGTGCCAAGGGTGTGACAACTTTACCAGAATGGAATTCGCATTGATTTCTTTGGTTGAGATGCAGAGCTTGATCCATCTAATCTAGCCTTTGTATGAACAAGTCTTTGAAATTTATCTGACAAGTTTTGATATGGCTCAACCTCTGATCGTGGGACATGTTCAATTGCAGCTTTAAGATGTTCCATTTTTATCTCCGCACCAACAAAGTTTTCCTGGTCACACATAAATTAACGTTATAATGGAGTTATATAAACAAAAATTTACAACAGTCTGCCAAATAATTGGGGATAAGCACATACTTCGAGTGCCTTCATAGCTGCTGCTCCGCATATCAAGGATATGTCAGCCCCAGTGAAGCCTTCAGTTAAACAAGATAACACTCTTTTATCAACATCTGAGCAGCATAGCATTTTACGCAAATGAATACCAAATATATCTTCTCTTTCTTTTCTATTGGGCGGTCCTACATACAGCATCCGATCAAACCGTCCTGACAGAAGTTTGAGCACTGTCAGAATGGCAAAGGACAGACTATGCACCAAGTACTTCAAGAAATAAACAGAGAAAAGAGGACCAGCACAGAGAGAACACCTGGTCGGATTAGAGCTGGATCAATTTTATCAGGACGATTTGTTGCAGCAATAACAGTAACATTGACCCTCTGATGCAAACCTTTATCAAAGTGCGTGTCAGTCTGGTGCAGTAAATTTAATGGCAAGTTTTACAAGTTAAAGAACAGCTTAGTATAACTACAGTTCTCTTCAAGGATCTTTTCGGACATTAGGAATGTTCTAACCAATGGAAAATGTGAAGCAGTCGATTTAGACCATGCAGGGACATATTTTTGCTCATTCCAAAAATACGAGATTTAGGCTCATTTGTCAAAGGAGACAAAGGAAAATAACAGATAGAAGCAAGAGGAGACCACAATCACCCTTAAGCAAATGGTTGTCGGAATGTAGGGTTGTTATACAGGCCGAGCTTTGGCATGCCTAGACTCGGCTCATATATAAATGAGCCGAGCATATATTTTATGCAAGCTTTTTAAAATATGTTCATACTCGGCTCGTATAGAAAGTAAACGAGCCTGAGCTGAGCTTTTTCTGCCGAATCCGAGTGGCTCGGCTAATATAACAACCCTTAATATGTTATTCTAGCCGAGCGAGCCAAGCCATGCCAAATCTCGGCCCCTTTATAAAAGGGTCTGAGCCCTCGGATTCTTTATATATAGGTCCAAGCCCGAGCCAAAAATAAATTTTATTCTAGCTTAAAATGTGTTCGTATTCAGCTCTTTCAGAAAGTGAGCGAGCTCGAGCTGAGTTGTTTTTGAACCGAACTAGTTCGGCTCATATAACTACCGTATGAGGATGTCATTTCTTGTAAGTTAAGAAAAAGAAAAATTAATAATGTAGGCATAGTGCTCTGTGATTTACCATCCAATTCAACAAGAAGTTGACTCATAACTCTGTCACCAACAGAAGTTCCATCACTTTCTTTTCCCCGAATAACCGCAAGACTGTCTATTTCATCAAAGAATATAACTGATGGGGCATTGGCCCTTGCTTTGGCGAAAAGGGATCTGACAGCCTTCTCAGTTTCACCGACCCACTTGCTGAACAATTCTGGACCCTTCACGGCAAGAAAATTCAACCCTGCTTCTGAAGCTACTGCACGAGCCATGAGGGTCTTACTACATCCAGGGGGGCCATACAGTAAAACTCCTGTTGGTGGCCTGATACCAATACGCTTAAATGCATCATGATGCTTTTGGGGCCACTCAACAGCTTCCATGAGCTGTCGCTTTATCTCTTCCTGCCCACCAACATCATCCCATTTTATCCTAGGAACTTCAAGCATTACCTAGAAAAGAAGGAAAACCATCATACAACAACTATATTTAGAACTATTTGAGGTAAACATTACAATGTTAATTATGTTGGCTGTGCATTCTACGGAGTTTGTATAATAGACCACACATGTATACATAACTGAAAATTCCAAAATACTGGGAAGAGATAAGTTGTTTACCTCTCGCATAGCACTAGGTCGCACTCTTATTTTTGCTTTTTCAAAATCGTCAAAAGACACCTTCAGGAGACCTAAACCAGTAGCGGTAATGCAATGGTTGCTATATACAGATGCATCCTCCCCAACACATTCATTATCTGTTGCCACTAATGTTGAGGAGGTAGATAAAGCAGAGTCAGGGGAGTTGATGAATTCCGTTGATGCTGAAGATGCTAAATCTGCGTCCTTCTCTAAACAGTTTTCTTTTGAAGTATTTAAGCAATGGGGGCTATCCACTGACATACATGAATTACTGTTGCAGCCCTGGGATGTTTCCTTCAGATTAACATTATCAGACCATCTTTTATGCTCCATATACCTCCTCAAACTAACCATAGCAGCCTCATTGCAAAGTGCAGTCAGGTCTGCTCCAACAAAACCATGTGTCACCGTGGCAAGATGCTCAAGTTCACCATGTACAAGAGAATGGTCCATGTTGCAAAGAAGAGTCTTCAGTATATCTAAACGTTGCTCTGGAGATGGCACACCTGCATGTTTATTTGACAAGCTAAGGTCAATCCTAAAATTTCAAAAATTGTTAACTTATGAAAAATTATCAGAACCATCTCTGCACCTATTTCAATCTCTCTATCAAGTCTTCCAGGACGCCTAAGTGCAGGATCAATACTGTCAACCTTGTTGGTAGCAGCAATAATAAGTAAACCCTCCACTGTACTTATCCCATCCATCAGATTCAACAAAGTGGCAACTATTCTCTGAGAAAGTTCGTTTCCACCCTCTTTCCTTGCTTGCGCAATAGCATCTAAGTCATCAATGAAGATCTATAAAAGACAATTTAATCATACAATATTTCAGGTAAGAAAAAAGCAGTTGATTAGTCTTTCTTTCAAGGGAAGCACTGGATGGGTATAGAATCTAATACAAAGTATTTAGCTAAGAGACCTACCACAGCAGGAGCAACTTTACTTGCTGCATCAAAAACTTTATGCAGTTCTTGCTCACTTTCTCCATTATATTGCTTGAGAACTTCTGGTCCATTTACTTTAAAAAAATTGACACCAGCATCAGAGGCACATAACTGAGCCAAAGATGTCTTCCCTGTACCTGGTGGGCCATGAAGCAGTACTCCCTTTGTTGTTCGTAAACCCACACTACAAAAGATTGCAATGCTTATCAAGATTCAAATAAAAATGTTTAGAAATGCAAACTATAGTTCAGAAACATAATGTAATTTACCCTGACAAAGCATTCTTAACTGGGGAGGAAATGATATCCTTCAAGACTCCATACTCTTTCCACAAGCCACCTAACTTCTGAACTACACTTGTATTGAGTGCTCTCTCCATATGGTCAAAATTTACAGGATGTACAATCCTTTTCCCTATATCATTGGATACTGAATCTTCTGGTAAGCATACAGACACTTTTGTCTTTTCGTCTATAATAAAAGCAACATCAGCATCTTCAGTAAAATCCTCGTCAACAGATTCAACAATATCACTTGACAACCTTTCAGCACATAATACTCGAAAAGTGTAGTGTTTGGCAAGGGAGGGGAAGGTTACAATATTTTTATGCAGTAAAGTACGATTACGGAGCCATAAAGCAGCACATTCTTCAAGCAATTTTCTCTCTTCTCCATTACCGAACATCTCTCTAACATCAATTGAGACAGAATCAGCACCTGAAGAGGCAGGCAAGCTTGCTGAATCCTCAGACAAACTTAAATTATTAATTTGTGGAGAAGAAGAAATGGGTAGACACCGCGATGGAGTTTGAGGGGATGAAACTTCACCGTTTTCTAATTGATCAACAGTAGTATGAGAAGAGGCTTTAGGCAAACCATTAATTGCAGCATTCACTTTCGTAACTCTTTGAAAGGGTAACGCTTCCAAGTAAAGTTGCTTGCAGTTATATGACAAGAGCGAATTTTCATCAAATTTAAAAGGCTTGTCTTCTCTAAATAGATGACGCCTCAGGATTCCAGTCTGAACTGGATACACAAACACAGCACTTCCTGAGGCAGGACAGCCCAGAGAGTTTGACAGGTTTGAAGATAGTCGTACTGCATCCTTCAAAACCTGCAAACAGAAACTATCATAATAATAAGCTAGGAGGCCACTTTGAAAGAATCAGAAACTTCTAATCTCAAGATCTTTAAGCAAACTACTCAGCCCGACACCAGGCCAATGTGTGAGGTTATTTTTCAACTAAAATCAATCCTGAGCAATGTAGGGCAATAACATCATGAGACGTTGAGAAGTAGTAGCATGAGAGCAATTCAAACCTTACAGGAAGGAAACACAGTTGCAAGTACAAAAAAGTTCCCTGATGTATTGATTGTTTCCCCTCTGCCGTCCAATGCCGATTGCGGGATACACTCTGCGGTTACCGAGCTGAGAGGAAATTTACTAGATGCTGGCGGAGGAAGTGACACCTGCTCATGATATTATATGGAAAAAATCAACAACAAAAGTAGTAACAGAACTTTATTAAGTTCAATAACTATCTCACTCCTATATGAATCCTAATAAACATCCAATATAAATTGCACAAAAGTTGATAGAGAATCCGTAACCGTAATGTACAATAAGAATTTACAACCAGAAGAGAAAGGAAGCAGACAAAGAAGTTACCGAGACGGTGGAAGCAGGGGAAATGGAAGAAGCGACCATGGAGGATTCAGAGAGCCAAATTTTACAGCCTTTGGGACAAGAGACGACGTCGGAGACTCGGCCGACAAGAGCGGATGTTCCGATGAGGGAAGGGAACCTTGCGGACGCTTGTTGGATGCGTGAGAGCAAGTCATCGTCTCCCAGGTCGAAACTAGGTTTGGAACTGCTAGCAGAAGAAGAGGCGTCGAATTTGGAGAGTCGTGATTTGGATTTAGATTTTCTGTTGGACTTGGACGACGGCATCTCTGTGTGATGGGGTTGGCCGGAGGAGGAAGGGGAAATTTGGTTTAACTGAGTCTTAAACCCTCGTGGGTGACGTTGTTAGGGGTTTATGTGACAGCCCACCTGCGCTGATCGGTCAGACAGATCAGCAATATCAACAATAAATTTGTATAGATTAGGAGTTTTCATTCTCGGATATCCGACCCGTTCGAATATCAGAATTCGGATATCTGAAAAAAAAAAAGTTGACATCCTGATCCGATCCGATAATTGACGGATATCCAATCCGATAGGATAAATGAATGGATATACGGATGATTCGAATCCAACAATTTTGGCCATCATTTGATTTTTTTTAAAAATAAACATATCACAGTAAATAAAAACTGAACCAAATCATCAAAAGACTGTAAAATCTACTGCAATAACAATCAACATACATAATAATCAATTCCAACTTACAAATCATAAGGTGAAATACACCAAATCTGATTGCAAAACAAAATCCATATAAGAATAGAGCAGAACCGACTGGCGAACTAAGCAGACATGCAAGCGATTTAGAGTGGCGGAAGCACCAGAGAGACGGCGGCAAGAACAGGCTAGAAGCAACCCCGATATAGGGTTTACTCGTTTGAGTAGATAAGAGAGAATGAGGCGAGCAAATAAAACCCCGAAATCCCACCACTCGTGATGGAGAAGAAGGTAGAAGCAGGCCGAAATCAAAGCGGCAGCGGCGGCATCAGAAGGCTAGAAGCAACCCTAGGTCTCTAGCCACTCGTAATGGAGAAGAAGGCAGAAGCATCCCGGAATCAGAGCGACGGCGGCGGCGGCACTAGAAGGCTAGAATCAACCCCGATATAGGGTTTACTCGTCTGAGTAGAAAAGAGTGGTTGAGAATCTGAGCGGAGAAGAGAGAACTCAGAGAAGTACGAGGGAAGCGGTGAAAACTGAAAAGTAAAGTTGATTACACGATATAATCTTGTATCCTTATTTAGAGTAAGTTGGGTGAATTTGACAAACTAGTTTGTTTAAAAAAATTGTATCCCAATTTTTTTACTATTTTTATTTTTATTTAATAGTAGGTAGAAATTATTAAGCTAAATATAAGTTATAATTTTTAATTACTGAATTTATTTTCTTTTACGAAAAAGCTAAATACACCGGGTTTGAATTACTAACGTCAAATTTAATTGCAATTCGGCAGCGCTCACTGGGCGCCGGCGCCATCAGCCGGCGCCCAAATTTTTTTTAAAAAAAAATTCCAAAAAAAAAAATTTTTTTATTTATTTGGGCGCCGGCTGAAGGCGCCGGCTCCCAAATTAAAAAATTTTATTCTGAAAAACTGATTCTGTACTTCAAGGGTTCCAAAAAAAAAAAAATTGGGGTGCCGGCGCCATCAGCCGGCGCCCAATGTCACAAAAAAAAAGGCGTTGTCGCCATTCACCGGCGCCCAAGTTGAGCGCCGGCGCCTTGTAATTGATTTTTTCCCTTGTGAATTTAAGTTCCGTGTATATAACACGCCCCCTTTTATTATTTTTCTTGGCTTTTTTTTATATATTTTTTTAATTTCTTTTTTATTTTCTATGCCAGAAATTTCATACCAAATGTACATACCATAAATTTCATACCAGAAATTTTATACCAGAAATTATCATACGAAAAGGTCATAACAAAATTTTGTCATATCAGAATTTTGTCATACTAGGGCATACCAGAAATTGTCATACCAAATTTTTTACACTAGAAATTTCTACAAGTATCTCTCTCCAATGCCAATACTTCAACTATGTTTTTTCTTTTTTCTTTTTTCTTTTTTCTTTTTTTTTATTTTTTGGTAAAAATTTCCTACCAGAATTTCACATAACAAAATTACATACTAGAATTTTACATACCAAAATTACATATCAGAATTACATCATACCAGAATTTTACATCATACCAGAATTTCATCATACCATAATTTTTCACATACAAGAATTTCGCATATTAGAATTTTTCACATACTAGAATTTTCACATACCATAATTTTTTACATACCAGAAATTTTCACATACCAGAATTTCATATCATAAATTTCATACCATAAATTGTCATACCACAAATTTACATACCAAAAATTCAAATTTTCATACCATAATTAACCCATCTACTACAACTTATAAGGACAAAATACCAGAAGTAGTGTAAGTGGTCATTCCAAGTCCAAGAAAAGTCCAGATTCTATAATCATGAAATTTATAAGGACAAAATATGAGTTTGGAAGGGAAAACCTTAAACTTTATCCCTACTTCTTATGGAGCATATACTCACTTACTGCATGCAATTACAACATTTTTTCTAGCCTTAGTAATTTCATTGTTGCATATACTCATCATCCTTTACTGGTTTCTGTTCATCAACCTTTGTAGTTTCAGTGCTGCATACACTCATTTTCCTCCTCAGTGTACACGTCTGCACATAGATGCAAATAACAATGCAATATGTTTAAGTGTCAAATTATGCAGCATCATGTATAATACAAGTTAACTTTCATTGTTGAATTGTTGCTTGGTTTGTTTGAAGGCTTGTTAGTAACGCAACTACGAAATAGATTGGCATACAGACCTGTTTACATTATACAATGCCCTATTCGGGCTATAACTTTGTTATACGTGTTGCTTGGATTACCTGCCAGAAAACATTTTTAATTCAGCAAAAAATATACATAACAGCTAAAAACATGAAAATTTTATTGATTTAGTTACTCACACCTTCAGTTTAAAGGTAGATGTGGGAGAAAAACTATCTCTTACGGATCATGAACTCTGTTGTCATGGATAACTTGTACTTCAGCTGCAAATATCTCCAACCAAGTACAATCAAAACCAAAACATTTCAACTGAAAAATGTAAAACAAAGCATGGTGCCATTTCCAAATACATACTAATTTGCATGCTCAAATCTTACAATAAGTTTAGACCCCAAATTAGTCATTCCAACAATTGAATAAATCCAAAGTCAGGAGAGAATGAATCGAGAAAGTAGAAAGCATGTGGGGCGGTGGTTGGTATGTTTAATATAAGTGTTACATATAAAAGTAGAAAGACAAAAGCGGGATCAAACATGGATGAATGTGAGTTTGCAAGATATCCTTTATGCATAAGTGCATTATGTATACAACTTTCTTACACTTCTGAAAACAGCTTGATTTTCTAGCTTACATCCTACAATACATAAACAATACTACTGTTAAACATGGATACCAAGGACTGGTTGGTGTATTGCAAGTGCGAGAAGAAGCATGAGGCAATTGAGAGAGCAACCTGAGCACATAAGAAAGCAACTCGTAGAAGATTAACAACCAAGAGAGCAAAACGTCCTACTTACCTAGAAAATATGCAACTGGTTCTACCTATCTGGCTGGATTTGGGGCGACTACGAAGAACAGGGAAAGCATTTGTCCTCCTCCGATGGCGGTTGAGCGGTGGATTTGGGGCGGTGGTTGGAGTTTCGAGAGAGGTAGAGAGAAATTGAGAGAGGGGAAGAAGAATGTAAAAGAAAGCAAGGTGGAGAAGAGCGAATTCAGATTTGAAAGAGGGCCTCCGATCCAGATCTGATAGAAGAGAGAAGCGGCTATTCCAATTTAAGGTTGAGGGTAAAAATTAGAGGATGGGTATAGTTACTAAATCAATTTATGTAAAACGCCTAGTTACTAGCTTAAAATTAAAAAAAAGCCTAATTACCAAAATTGCCCTCTAGAGTTTTGATTAAAAAAAATAAAACTCAGCTGGAGACTGAATATTCGAGAGGAGCAGCTTTGGTTAGGATCTTTCTGCACAAATATGCTAGAGGTGATTCTGCGTGTCCTGCCCAGTTAATCTGGAAAGGAGGTAACTCTCACATATGGAAGGGCATTGTTACCAGCTACAATAAGGTGATTATCCCGAATCTGGGTTGGAATGAATGGACGCAAGGCACGATTTTGGTCGGATCCTTGGGTAACTTCAGAGCCCCTGAAGAATTAATGTCAACAACCTTTGTCGGCATTGGAGTTAGAGATGAAAGTGAGGGAAGTATGGTGTGAAGAAGAAAATTGGGACTGGAATTATTTGACTCCTCTCCTGAATAACGCAAGCTTTATGTAGGTTATTGTCACTGGCCTGTGGGGAGGGTATGGTGAGCCTGGTATTGTACGATGGATGCCAACTAAGGATGGGGTCCTTTCTATCTCATCAGCCTACAAGCAACTCAGAGAGACACGGCCTTACATGGTAGTCAGAAGGAGCCCCTTCAAGCAACTTTGGAAGGTACGTGTACAGGAGCGGAAATGATACTTCCTGTGGCAGCTGGCGTGGGAGATGCCCCTGACTAACAAAGAACGAGAACGCATACACCTTTTTGACTCGCCAAACTGCATGGCGTGTCTTGGTGTTGTGGAGTCCCTTCTACATGTCCTTAGGGAATGTCCATTTGCTTGTAACGTTTGGGAGCAACTTGTTCCAAGGGAATTGTAGGAATAGTTCTTTATGCTAGGATGGGATGAATGGCTATACGTAAATATCAGCACTGGAAAGGTTCCGTCTTTGGGAAAGGTATGGTGTGAGTTTTTTGCGATAGTTGTTTGGTGGCTTTGGAGGTGGAGGAGCGCGAGAACTTTCGGGGATGGAATTATAGCTCAAGATAAGGTTGGCTTTCTTCACCGCAAC
Source organism: Fagopyrum esculentum (assembly GCA_033239045.1). Lineage (NCBI taxonomy): Eukaryota > Viridiplantae > Streptophyta > Magnoliopsida > Caryophyllales > Polygonaceae > Fagopyrum > Fagopyrum esculentum. The sequence continues at coordinate 5,778,343 of BSUD01000006.1, read as the reverse complement.
TATGAAGAACATGTTACTACCATACGCAGTATTCAGAATACCAGTATACCCGAAAAGCACATGAAAATGATTCATTGGAGGAAGCCGAAGGATGGTTGGGTTAAGGTAAATTCGGATGAAGCCTTGAGAAGAGATTAGGGGCATGCTACTGTTGGGGCTGTAGTGAGGAGTGATATAGGGGAATGGGTGCATGGTGTGGCAGTTAACCTGGGGTCTTGCTCGGTTCCAGCTGCGGAAATATGGGGGGTCATACATGGTGTCGAATTAGCTTGGGATTTGGGCTTCCGGAAGGTGGAGGTAGAGATTGATTCGATGGCAGTAATGACGTTTATTGAGAATGGGGTTAGTCCGACTCACCCCCTTTCTAGCCTGATTTACGCGATGCCAAGACTTCTTTATCCTGGACTGGATCGTTAGATTCATCGAGAAGGTAATAGAGTTACAAATTCTATGGTTAACCATTCCTTTTCTCTAGGGTTTGGGGTTCATCGTTTGATCGATTCTTCGCTCGGTGTTAGATCTTTAATTCTCGATGACTTGAGGGGAGTTGCTCTTCCTCATTTGACTCTGTTTTAATTTGATTTTGCATTTAATAAGCGCCTTTGAGCGGGAGTGCATGCTCCTATTCATAAAAAAAAAAAAAAAATCTAATCTTTGACTAGTTTCTGAACAATTGTATCTGTGGCAACACAAAAAGGTTTGGGCCGAGGAAGTCTGATCAAAACAGTATGGGCCAAAGTCCAGTAAGATTCAAATTGGCATTTAGGGCCCAGTGGATGAGATACTTATCAACTTATGTGTATGACAAAAAATAGAAAGGGATAAGGTTGTAAAGGAGGAGAACAAAGACTGGAAACCAACCACAGACATGGTTATGAATATGTTGCAGTACTGCATCTGCATCTGCATCTGCAGTGCTCAATTATTAATTGCGCTAAAATTTGCAATGCTGTATCAAAAGAAGCAGGAATTGTGATGTCACCAGCTATGCATGCATGCATGCATGTCTCACCTTATATTTTCACCTAAAACGTAAAAATCAATATTTGTAATGAAGACTCTTCAAATTTTCAAATGAAAACAATTGTGTCATAGTCGAAAGGTCGAACACTGCAGTGTCTGAATTTAAAGCTCTTGTTTTCCAGATCTTGTCAGAGTAAAAAAGAGCAGAAATTAAGATGTTAATTTGAGGCTGCTACATTACAATGTTTAATGGAAGAAAGCGGCGTCGCCATTGTTGAAGATGAAGCAGGCCTTCGTCGTTGCGTTTTGACTTAACTTCATCTTACGCCACAACTCCATGTGCTGTCGGCTCCAACGTCATGACACGTGTTATCCATGTATATATGTCATATATATGTTTCATTCCCTACTTTGACCTATCGTCTATCTACAACATAGAGTCAAAGCTTCTTTCCTCAAAATTAAAAAATATTGTAAAATTAACCCAATAAAATCAAACTTATTTCTATCTTTGTAAGTTGCTTATGGGAGGAAAGGTTAACGGAATCACAGCTTTGGGGCGTTATTATTTTATATGGTTTTGATTTGATGAAGTTTGAAAGAAATCTAGATTTTGAAGATTTAAATTTATTAGTACTTAAATTATATTACTAGGATGACGTTGAGTCAAGTAATATATAATTGTCTCCAATATAAAAGAATTGGGTTAGATAAGAATATATTTTCTAAATGACTTTATAGAATAAGTATTTTTAATAGAGTAAATTACTCTACTAGGGTTGAGCATCGGTTCAAAACCGCAAACCGAATCGAATCGAACCGAACCATAAACCGCAATTCCAAAAAAATGTGGACCGCAAACCGAACCGCAAATGAACCACATTTTATGCGGTTTGATACAATCTTTTTATGATACAATCTTTTTAAATCAACATAGCATGATATCACCCACAATTGTTTTTTTTCTGAGAAAGTATAGTGTCAGCAAGATAAATAAGTTATCGTCAGTGATACCTTGCCGAGAATACTATATATTATGGACCCTTGAACTTTAGGTCTCAAGTTTAAAGCCTATAATTTTATCCTAAATTTTAACTTTAACAAAATATAATAAAAATTGACTTTTGGGTCAAATTATAGGTGGGGATACAAGGGATAAGGGAGGAGACTGTACCCCTCTTTTCATAGAGATTATTTTTCTTTAGGTGGATATAATTCATACAAGTCTACTAAGGGCCCGTTTGGTTCCAACTCCTAAAACGGAAACGGAAAGGAACGAATTTAGTCCATATGTATATTCATATTCATGAAATTCTATGGAATCATTCCTTGTGTTTACATACAAAATGCACTTGTCTCCCCATATTTTGTTACCCTATAGGGTATCAAGAGTAATCAAATTCAACTTCAATTACTTCAAATCACAAGGAATGATTCCAACAACTTTCATGAATAAGGGTATATATATGGACTAGGTTCGTTTCCATTCCGATTCCGTAGTTCAAACCAAACGGGCCCTAAGTGCTAACTCACTTGATAGAAGGACAGAAAGAAGGTACCTGGAGTATAGAGAGATTAAGTGAAGTTTATATGAAAGTAAACTTTTTTGTTGTATATTTTCATTTTCAGAAAAATAGATATAGAGCTAAATTGAAATTTATTATTTAATTCACTTTTAGTTAATCTAATGTAAGCAATACAATATAATTTCAAATACAATAATGCATCAACCACTATCTAACTTACTTGACGATTTATTTATAAAGCATACTAAATACATAAATTAGTTTAACTATCATCTAAATAAAAAAAAAACATAAACGAAATCTCCAATTTATAGTACGGAAATTTTAGTATACTTTTTTTAATTTAGATTATAGATTTTAATTTTTAATTTAGCGGCATAACTTTTTGTCCATGTTACTTCTAATTCAAAATAGCCAACATAAAAAAAATTTCTAACTCCGTCACTGGCTGTAGACCCTGTTATATCCGCCCGTTTATATAGGAGGACGGGACAGCCCGACCATAATTTCACACGTTAAGATATGCAAGCAAATAAGTTTGGTAGGTACATTATATATAAGTTGACAAGTGCATGTTGCAAGTGTTATTGACGTGAGAATCGTACGTAGTAAAATTTGGATACATTATGTATTGAAATTCGAAGAAGAAAGAAACAAAGGAATAGAAACGAAAATAATAAAAGCCAGCGGGCAAATGCAAACTTGATGCATATTATTCATTCTATATCAACACTATGACATCACACCCCAATCATTGTTTTTGTAAAGTTACACATACTAGTAATTCACCTTTAATTACATATTATTAGTTGTCGATGTGAATCTTAATTATGCAAAGCTATGAAGCATACAAGCAAGAAAAGACATTGCCGAAAGGGAGAGTCACATCTCTTCCAAGTTGCAATTAGAGTTCAATGGCTCATATTCATAAGCAACTCATCTATCCGTCTTTAAAGGGGTAGACCTGTTCATATCCGGGCTCGGGCCGGACTCGGGTCGGGCATTTTAAAAAAAGCCCGTTTTGGCGGAGCCGGGCCGGGCTGAGCCCGGTTCACGGGCCTGCCAGGGCTGCCGTACCCGCCCGGCCGGGCTGCCCGGCGGGTACCCGTTTTTTTTTTTTTTTTAAACTGTGACTTTATTTGTAATTCAGTACTTCAGTAGTATAATTTGTAGTGTGCTTGTAAAACTCGAAAAATATCATACAAACATAATCAAAAGGTTCAATTAGAAGTTTATAACTTTAGGTTATACGAAAGTAACGAAATGTGTATATATATATATATTGACGGGCTCCGGGCCGGGCGGCCCGACCGGGCCTGGTACCTTGTTCGAACCCGGCCCGGTCGGACCTCTGTCGATGTTCATACCCGCCCGTTTTCGCGGGCGGGCGGTCCGGGCCGGGCGGGCTGGCCCGGACTTGAACAGGTCTATAAAGGGGCTTGCATATCTTCTCAAAACTACTATAACAAATACAAATATAACTATGTATTATATATATAGGGTCAACTATAAAATGATTGAAGTCCAAATCTAGCTTTGATGTTAAACAAAGCACTCATTCTATATTTAAACTTGTGTTTTGTGGTCCTATTTTTCACGGTTGCAAGATTCATGTCCATCAAATTTACTTTCAACACGGCCCACTTCTTTAATCCATTCTAAAATATCACTATACCTCATATCGCTCCAACACCAAACCGCAACCGGATCAGCTCCACCCGATGTGGATCTAATATTCAGCTTCACTCCAAACCGGTTGAATCAATTTTATTATATTTTTGTAGGTTACAATTATTGGATCAAGTAACAATTGTTCAAATATAACATGTTTTTCAATAAAAATATGTCAATTGTTCAAGTGTTAATTTATATTCAATTATATGACTGATTTATATGTCTAACGATTATTAGTTGAACAAATACATGTTATATTTGAACAATTGTTACTTGATTTAATCGTTGGGGATCTTTCTTACTTCTAATCCCAAGACATCTTCTCATAGGATGCAAATCATACATATACATGCACTGTGATAGAGTAGATGATTAGTTGTTTGGTAAACATATGTATTGCATGATATTCATATCATCAAAAGTAAAACATAATTGAGAAGAAAGTTTAAGTAGCTAATGACACAACTTACTTATGACTACGTATTCTCAAGGTAGGTATGAAATATAGTGCTTCATTTCATGCATAAATGGTTTAAGCATGACAAAACTTATATTCCTAACCCTAAACCATGAACTATTGCGTATCACAAAATTTGACATTTTTTTTTTGTAATATTGTACGATAAGCGAATAGGTCGGATCATCTTCTCGAGACTCTCCAACCTAGAGCATCATTTCGGTTGAAATCCACCATCTGAGGGGGATCGAAGCGCAACCAAGCGGGTAGTCATGTCCCAAATCTGCGAGCTTATCGGCAACACTGTTGACTTCCCTAAAGACGTGATGACCTGATTATGACGTGTGTGTATATATATATATATAGCAATAAAGTGAATTTCCGACCAACTCTAACTAACTCAATAAATACTTGAAGTGTGCAATAAAAAAGAAATACGATAAGTAGGGGACCAAAATAGCTTTACGTATCGAAACAAGTTGCACACAAATGGAAAATGAATCCAAGTGTATATCACATATTATAACTTCATTATTGCGATCCCAATGCACACTCCTCTAAAGCAACCCCTCCAACACACATAAATACATGCATACCATTTCCACTTTTTTAACTCCACAATTGGGATCATCAAAATTCATATCTAGGGGTATTTTTGTAATTTTTCTACGGGTTAAAGATCGGGCGGGGGTTTGTTGCACGTCAAATTATTCTACGTGCCATATTCTCATTGACTTTCTGTCATATGTCATTTTCTCGTTCATTTTAATTTTATAATTATATTAATTTATAAGTAATTAAAAAATTTATTAATATAAATATATTGTTTTTATTTTTAATCTTACCACAATCTTTAATATACTCTTAAGATATTCTTCTTCTTATTTTATAAAATTCTTCTCAGTTTTAATTATAGAATAATTAAATAGTTTATCATTTGAACTTTAACATAAATATATAATTTTTATATTAATTAAGAAATATTTACTAACTTAATAAATGTATAAACTATTATAATATAATTATTACATCTTCTTTTTTTAAGAAAATATTATTTAAAACTACCTTAGATAATTTTGTAGTTGAACTTTTAAATGTTCTCTATTTTAAAGTTTATGTTTTAGTTTTTGACATTTTATTTATATATATATATATATTTTTATTTTTTACTCTCTGTCATCTTCATAAATAGTTTATCAAAATTAATTTTAACTAGGATAAGTAAGATTCTATAAATTAGTCATTTTTGTTTATCTAAAATTATAATATATTTTATAATATATTTTTATTTACTTTTTATCTAAAACCATTATATTATATCA